>CM035846.1:113549871-114149871 GCA_020510985.1 Pholidichthys leucotaenia | reverse complement strand
GAGTTTTCCTGTAGTGAAAATGGATTGAGATTTCTACAGTAGGGACATGAAACTGTCATGATCCGGTGCATGGGCGGAAGCTGTGCTTCATTATTTTATTTATTTTGTCTTTTTCTGTTTGTTTATTATTCTGGTCTCCTTGTTGTCTGTATTTGGTTTCTGTTTTTGGTTAATTCATTATTAGAGTCTGTATTTCCTTCTTTGCTTTTTTGTGTTGTTCATTGCTGGTGCTGTGACAGCTCGCGCGTCACTTCCAGCTGTCAAATTCTGTTTGCAGGCTGTCACAGCTGCCAGCAATTATCTCCACTCAGGACCCCACAGGTGTTTGTGATCAGGGGCGGCCTATTTAAGCTGTGGGCACCAATTCCCTGGTACAGCGGCGTCATCAACTACTCTGATCAGTAACTCGAGGACTTTCAAGCCAAGTTAAGTTATTGTTTTCCTGTCTCTGCTTGGGTTATTGTCCGCACTTGTTGTTTTTCATTTGCCTCCATTCACGTCCTAGGTTTTCCTTGCCTTTTGGACTCCAGCATTAGCACTGCATTTTTTCATTGTTTTGTGTTCTGTATCTTGTGTTTCTTTAGTTAATAAAACTTAAAACTCACTGTCTGCGGTTGGCATCCTGTTTGCCCTCGGGAAGGGCCGGTTTATGACAGAGACAGGGGGAAGTTTTTCTAAAAGATAACACCTATGTGTCGGGAGATAAAAACAACTGAACCTTCGTGTGTGTGTGTGTGTGTGTGTGTGTGTGTGTGTGTGTGTGTGTGTGTGTGTGTGTGTGAATATCAAACACTTTTTGAGTGGTGGCCAGACAGCCAAATGGAGACATCATTTAAAGCCCATTTGACGTAAAGCTGCAGACGGTTTGACATAAGCTTTGACTTAAGCTGGACAGAACACTAGGGAGGGGAGTTTGAATGTTGAAAAAAATTGTAGATTGATTTAATAATGTTTTTTTTTGTTTTGTTTTTTTTCAATTACCCACCCTGTACAAAAGCTCAAGTCATATGGGATAGTAAAAGAACACACAGATGCACAGACAGCCAAAACCCTCTCCAAATTCTGGTTTAAAGTTGTCATGAGTGGTTGAAAAAACTCTGCCTTGAAGTTATAAAACGTTTTTTCAGATCACAGCAGATGATAAAAGGTTTGATTGAATAAAAATAATTTAACTGGTGGTAAATATCACGTACAAGTTGTGGGATGTTTCACAAAATTGTTTCACGCAGACAATCCTTTGAAGGCTGTTGCATGGTCATTTAAAAATATAAAATGCTTTTATAGGAGAAATGTTAAATTTCCTAGTATCAACACAAAATAAACTAATCTTCACAAGCATGCAGATAAAAGTTTTTTGTCATTATTGGGTTGTTTGATTAAGGAAAAAAGAGGGAAATGGGTGCGAAAATGTACGTTTGAAGGCTTACTTTTTGCACAGTTCAATCTATCCCAGTTTCACTCGGAGACCTCTGGATCGCCAATGCAATGCTTTTTCCTACATCGGGTTGACCCCTGACTGGGGTTGGGGATTACCCTGCCTCTAGAACGCCATTGGGTAGGGCATGGGGTCTGTCTCCATTTTAGTTTGGGCAAAATGGCTGATTGAGCAGTGTTCTTTTTAAATCGGAAGGTGGGGTTAGTTGTGGGAATTGATGTTGGCCACAGGGGTCTAGATGCAGCTCAGGCAATCCTCTTTTTTCCCAGTTAATCCTCGACCGGTCTGGACCAAAAAGCTGAGGTCAGGTGTCTCGTTGATCAGATGTAGCTGCTAACCCACACTCATGGTGAGTTTTTTTCGCTTTTTCATTGCTCTGTGTGTGTGTGTGTGTGTGTGTGTGTGTGTGTGTGTGTGTGTGTGTGTGTGTGTGAATAGCAGGATCAGTAAAGCCCCTTCCTGTTCATGAGAAAAAGTGGGATCGGCGTTTGCTGTTTTGTTAAAATTTAAAGTTTAATGTTTAATGTTTAGTTCTGCAATTGTGCATTTTTTTTTCTGTGCAGTGTTACTTCAGCCGTATGTATAAGAGAGATCATTTATCAAAAAGAAAACTTATTAAACTCTGCAACTACAATACTCACCGTCCCTACTGTTTCCCATATATATCAACATTCCACTCCCATGCTCAGACCTCAGGGCAGGGGTCAAAGGTTGTCATGGATCAAAGGATAATTACAGGTCATAAAGGTTGTTGCTGATCAAAGGATAATTCTGGGTCAGAAAGGTTGTTGCTGATCAAAGGATAATTATGGGTCATAAAGGTTGTCACTGATCAAAGGATAATTACAGATCAAAGGGGATGTCAAGGGCAAGTCAGGTCAAAGGGGGTGTGGTGTGGGTGGGGTTTGGGCAGGGCTAGGGGTTCATAAACCTGTCAAAGGCAGTTTGATAGAAGGTGGCCTATATTATCTTCTCAGATCCATTTGTGTTATCTCCCTATTGTGTCCCATGCAGGAGTTCCCTGCTGGGCCCTCTGCTTGTACAGTAAGCTTTTCTCTTCCCTCACACCTTCCTCCTTACTAGTTATCCTTGAATTAATCATTCCTCTCTTTGCTTTCTTTCAGGCTGCATGCAGCTCCAGCGTGTTCCTGGTTTTGTGTGTATTTAAGTTAGCATCTAATTTGCATCTTTATTTACTTTTGCATGTTTTGTGTTTATTAGTTAGTGTGGTTGTGACTTTTGTGTTTTCATAAAAGTTGTGTTTAATTTTCACCCTGAGTCTGAGTGTTCATCCGGTGTGGTTTGCTCTGCATTTGAGCCTCTCTGGTATTAAATCATGACAGAATGGTCCAGCCAGGATTGAGGTTGAGCGGGCGTTTCACCGGGTGAGCAGTCAGCTCTCTTGCGTTTGGATGCCACTGAGCGGCAAATCATTTTGTTATCAGAACAACTCCAAACAATCACTCAACAATTGGCTACTGTCACCAAACACCTGTGTCGACTTACTGGTGCGGCGCCTCCCCCCAAACCTGCTGCTCCAGCAGCTCTTCCCATCCACAGAACCATTTCCATCCCCTCGCCTGCCCCCTATGTGGGGAAAGTGGGAGGATGCAAAGGATTTCTGCTCCACTGCTGGCTTTATTTTCAGCAGGTGGAGGGGGAGTATAGGGATGATTCAGTTAAAATTCAATTCATGACCCTGTTACTCTGAGACTGGGCCCTTAAGTGGGTTCAGTCCATCTTAAGCAGTCCGGAGGGCCCCCTGTACACATACTATCGGTTTGTGCAGGAATTCACCCAGGTGTTCAATCATATGGAGAGTGAGGGGAATATCGCTAGCCAGTTAATGGGACTCCGGCAGGGAGGTCGGTCAGTCACCGACTTTTCGTTCGAGTTCCGAATTGCCGTTACACAGTTTGTTCCTCTGGAGTCTTAATGCCAACCTCCGCGATGAACTGGCTATCTGCGCTGATCCCTTCTCTTTGGATGAATTAATTGCACAGGCAGTGGCTCTGGATAATCGGTATCGGGAACGCGCAAGGGAGCAGAGAGCTGCTGCTTCCTCGTCTGCTTCGCATCCGATTCCCCTGTTCTCCAGCGGTGCCCGGTCGGAGTCACCACTGGAGCCAATGGTCCTCAGTCAGACTCATCTGACTCTGGAGGAACACCAGCACTGGGAGAAGGTGGGGGCTTGCATGTATTATGGGCCACTGATCACGCAACATCGAAATGTCCCATTTAGCCAAAAGATCCGGCCTGTCAGTAGCCGTGGGGGGTCTGGCGGGAGGATCTTCTCCAAATCCTCCCAATAGTTTTACACTCCCAGCCCTCATTCAGTTTCCAGGGGCCAAGTGTAAAACCTCAGCTCTGATCAGTTCTGGAGCTGAACATAATTTCATTCAACAGGGTCTGATTCAAAAATTTAAGATTCCCACCAGGAACCTCCCGACACCTGTAAATGTTTCAGTCCTTTCCAGCTGCAGGCTCGTGGCGGTTACCGTTCAAACTGAACCCATTTCTGTCATTTTGTCTGGTAACCACAGCGAGACCATCTAGTTTTTTGTCCTCCCAAATTCATCTACACCAGTGCTTTTGGGGTATCTGTGGCTTTGCAAACACAACCCCATTATTAACTGGGACCAGGCCTCCATTTCATCCTGGAGCCCTTTCTGCCTTTCATCCTATCTCTGCTTGGCCGCATGCTCGCCCTCTCTCTCTATCGCCTCCCCTCCGGCTGAGCCGATGGCTCTGTCTCATGCCCGAGGTCTATCATGACTTAGGGGAGGTTTTTAGCAGGTCAAGTGCCCACTTGTTACCACCTCATCGGTCCTTTGACTGTGCTCTTGACCTCCTTCCGTGCACGGCTGCCATCCAGTTGGCTCTACAGTTCATCTGGGCCGGAGAGGGAGGTGATGAAGAGCTACGTTAAAGACTCCCTCAGTGCCGGCCTGATTTGTCCGTCATCCGCCCCTCTCGGCGCTGGGTTCTTTTTTTGTAGGGAAAAAGGATGGGTCACTGCAGCTGTGCATTGATTATAGTGAGCTTAACACTATCACCGTTAAAGATAAATATCTGTTGCCACTCATTCAGCTTTCGAACTTCTCCAGCGGGCGCGGGTGTTCACCAAACTTGGATCTCCGTAATGCTTACCATCTAGTTTGTATATGCAAAGGAGACGAGTGGAAGACGGCCTTTAAAACACATCTGGGCCAGTCAGAGTGCCTAGTCATGCCCTTTGGCCCAACCAACGCCCCCGCCATCTTCCAGCGGTTAATCAATGATATCCTGTGGGACATGGTGAACCATTTTGTTTTTGTTGATTTAGATGATATCCTTACACTGGAGGAGCACACAGTCCAAGTCTGAGCTGTCCTGCAGTGGCTGCTAGAGAGCCAGCTTTTCGTGAAAGCCGAAAAGTGTAAGTTTACCACCCGCGCCACTTCTTTCCTGGGATTCATCGTAGCCGAGGGGGCGTTAAAGGCCGACCCGGCTAAGAAAAGGTGGTAGTAGACTGGCCTACCCCCCAGTCCAGGAAGCAGCTCCAACACTTCCTGGCCTTTGCCAACTTCTACCACCAGTCTAGTTGCAACTACAGTAAAGTAGCCCTGCCACTTACGCAGCTCACTTCCATCAAAATTCCGTTCAAGTGGTCAGAGGCCGCTGAATGGGCTTTTGTGACACTTAAGGGCCTCTTTACTGATGCGCCCATTTTAGCACAGGTTGACCCACAATCCTAGTTTGTGGTCGAGGTTAATGCTTCTGATTCGAGGGTGGGCACTGTCCTTTCCCAGTGTTCCGACTCCGATCAGAAGCTTCATCAATGTGCATATTTCTCTCGGCGGTTGACGCCAGCTGAGAGGAATTATGATGGAGGAGACCGCGAGCTGTTGGCCATTCATTTAGCGCTGGAGGAATGGAGGCACTGGCTAGAGGGAGCTAATCAACCAGTCATTATCTGGACAGATTCCCAAAATTTAGAATATCTCAGATCTGCCAGACTGTTAAATTCTCAACAAGCCTGATGGGCCCTGTTTTTCCTCAGGTTTAATCTCTCCATTACTTACCATCCAGGGTCCCGTAATGTCAAGCCCAAAGCTCCCTCATGACAGTTCTCCTCCGATTCCTGCTTCCTCCCTCTCTGCAGCTGCTGCTTTCCCTCTAGAGGCTATCTTGCCTTCTTCCTGCATTTTAGGAGCCCTCTCTTGGGAGATCAAGCAGAGGGTTTGGCAGGCCCAGTCCTCCAAACCCATCCCTGAGGGAGGCCTCCCAACCAACTGTATGTTCCCTCCTTCCTATGCAGTGATGTCATTAAATCAAATCAAATCAAATCAAACTTTATTGTCATATTGCTGTACATACAACTGTAGTGCAGGCAAGATGAAATTGCGTTTCTCTCGGCATCCATATAAAAAGCAGCATGATTAAGACACACTCCCACATAGCTCCCACTCCCCCCCCCCATCCACTCACACATCCCTGAGACATACTTGGGGAAAAAGAATAACTAACTATAATATACAAAATGTCCATAGGTGCAGTAGTGTGTATGTGAGATTCCGAGTCAGCTGTTCAGCATCCTGACAGCTTGTGGGAGGAAGCTGTTGATCAGTCTGGTGGTTCTGCCTCTGATGTTCCGGAATCGTTTACCAGATGGAAGAAGTTCAAAGTGTTTATGCAGAGGGTGAGAACGGTCCTTGACAATGTTCAGTGCCCTGCTCCTACAACGGTTCTGAAAAAGTTCTTGGACAGAGGGGAGGGAGACTTCAATTACCCTCTCCGCCCCCTTGACTATCCTCTGCAGGGCTTTTTTGTCTGACATACTGCAGCTGGAGTACCATGTAGCAATGCAGTACGTCAGAACACTCTCCACCACACCTCTGTAGAAGGTCCTGAGGATGCAGATGGGGAGAGAGGCCTGTTTGAGTTTCCTCAAGAAGTGTAGTCTCTGCTGAGCTCGCTTCCTGATCTCCAAGGAATTCTTGCTCCAGGTCAGGTCCTGCGAGATCTGCACTCCGAGGAACTTGATGTTCTCTACTCTCTCCACTAAACGGCCGCCGATGCTGAGGGGGACGTGCTCCGGCTGTGATCGCCGGAAGTCGATAATCATCTCCTTTGTTTTGTCCACGTTGAGCACCAGATTGTTCTCCCTGCACCAGCCCTCCAGGTCTCTCACTTCTTCCCTGTACATTGATTCCTCATCCCTTTGAATAAGTCCCACCACCGTGGGGTCATCTGCAAACTTAATAATCTGGTTCCCCTCGTGTTTGGATACACAGTCATGTGTTAGAAGTGTAAACAACAGTGGACTGAGTACACAGCCTTGAGGGGTTCCGGTACTCAGCGTGACAGAGTTGGAGATGTTGTTTCCAACCCGGACAGACTGAGGTCTCTCATGGGGGCACACCAGTTTTTTCGCCTGCCATCCTGGTATTTCCTGGACTATTGAACTGCTACAGTGAGTCTTTTGGTGGCCTACGCTCAGTAAAGATGTTCAAGAATATGTTAAAGAATGTCATGTCTGTGTAGCTAACAAGTCTGACTCTTCTCCCTCAGCCGGCCTCCTCCATCCCCTCCCTGTCCCTAGTCACCCCTGGTCTCATATTGCCATTGATTTTGTTACAGGCTTCCCTCCTTCATAAGGTAGTACAGTTATTTTCACTATCATTGATCATTTCTCTAAGGCCACCCATCTAATTCCCCTTCCTAAACTACCCTCTGCTGCTGAAACTGCCAACCTTCTCACCCTCCACATCATCCGCCTATGTGGGATCCCGATAGACACTGTTTCAGACCGAGGTCCACAATTTACATCACAGGTCTGGAAGGCGTTCTGTTGCTCCCTAGGGACCACTGTCAGTCTCACGTCCAAATACCACCCACAAAGCAACGACCAGGTTGAGCATGCCAACCAGTCTCTGGAGGCCACCCTGAGGTGTATAGCATCCTGTAACCCAACCATCTGGAGCTCCCACCTGACCTGGGTGGAATACGCACACAACAAAACCGTCTCCTCTGCTACTGGCCTGACACCCTTCGAGGCTTCCATGGGGTACATGCCACCTTTGTTACCTATGGCGGAGAGGGGGATCACGTACCATCCATAGGGGCCCATGTGCGCTGCTGTCACCATCTGTGGTGGTCCACTTGGGCTGCTCTCCTCCGTTCATCTGAGTGGAACCAATTCTACGCTAACCGCAGATGTGCGCCGGTGCCCAAGTACATCGTGGGACAGAAGGTCTGGTTGTCCACCAAGCAGGTGCCTTTAAAGATGGGGTCTTGGAAGCTGTCACTGTGCTATCTGGGTCCATTTACCATCTCCTGCATCATCAATGATGTCACTGTTCGGCTTGATCTGCCTCCTACTCTAAGCATCCACACCGACCTTCTATGTCTCCCAAATTAAAACCCCTCTCTGCCAGATCTCTCTGCCCTCCCCCGGACCTCCCCCCCCCTTTCCCCCCACAATCCTCGACGGTCATACCACCTACACCATCCAGAAGATATTGAGTGTCCATCGTCGGGGCTGGGGCCTGCAGTACTTGGTCCACTGGAAGGGGTATGGACCAGAGGAGAGGTCATGGATCCCAGTGTCCTACTTCTACAATAAGGGCATGGTTCAGGCTTTCCATCAGGTGCATCCCCAAAAGCCTGGAGAGATGCCAGGAGGTGCCCCTTTTGGGGGGGAGGGGGGCCACTGTGATGATCCGGTGAGCGCGCACCCCCTCCCCTCCTGTTTCTGTTTGTTCCCGGCTCCGAAGCTCATCAACACACCCGCGTGACTGGACACACCTGCCGCTTCTTGGTCTACCAGTGTATAAAAGAGCCAGTATGTGAATGCTTCGCCACTGGACTGTTGGGTATTGCTGCCATTAACAACCCCAGTCAATGTTGTTTGGTGAAACTTGGTTCCTTGTTGTCTTATCATCTCGTGTCTTCTCCTCCTCAGGTTTGCTGCCACTTCAGCGGTGTGTCTCTGGGGCTGCGCACGCTCACCTGAACCACTCATCCTCAAGACAACATCATCTCCACCCAGGTCAACCCATCCATTTGTGTCATCTCCCTATTGTGTCCCATGCAGGAGTTCCCTGCTGGGCCCTCTGCTTGTACCGTAAGCTTTTCTCTTCCCTCACACCTTCCTCATCACTAGTTATCCCTGAATTAATTATTCCTCTCTTTCCTCTCTTTCAGGCTGCATGCGGCTCCAGCGTGCTCCTGGTTTTGTGTGTATTTAAGTTAGCATCTAATTTGCATTACTCTTTACTTGTGTGTGTTTTGTGTTTATTAGTTAGTGTGGTTGTGACTTTTGTGTTTTCATTAAAGTTGTGTTTAATTTTCACCCTGAGTCTGAGTGTTTATCCGGTGTGGTTTGCTTTGCATTTGAGCCTCTCTGGCATTAAATCATGACATAATCCTTGTTAGCAACTGAAAAAAACTGTAGCTGGACCTTTTACTTCGGTTTGTTCTATTGAAATTGTTCTACAATTGACCTACTGAAAGTGGCCTTTCAGTAGAACAATTGTTAATCTACTACAATGCACTGTAAATTTTTATTTCTGTCGTATTCTGTTTTAGCCTGCTTTTGTTTTTCTTTAATTTACTTGGGCGGCAGTGGCTCAGGAGGTAGAGCGGGTCGTCTAATAACCAGATGGTTGATGGTTTGAATCCCCCTCTCCCCAGATATCCTGCCGGTGTCCCTGGGCAAGACACTTCACCCACTTTGCTCCTGGTGGGTCAGGATAGTGCCATGTATGGCAGCTATGCCGCCATCAGTGTGTGTGTGAATGGGTGGATAGCAGGATCTGTAAAGCGCTTTGGTCATCTAGAGATGAGAATAAAAGTGCTATATAAGTGAATGCCATTTACCACTTTACTTCTGAGTTTGCTTTTTAATTCTTATGTATTCCTTTTGCAACTTGCTCTTATGCTTTAATGTTTTTATGTAAAGCACTATGAATTGTCTTGTACACGAAATGTGCTATACAAATAAACTTGCCTTGCCTCAGTTTTTGATTTTTTTTTTCTCCTTTACCGGAGTGGTGGCCTAGCCCCAAACAGGTCATACCAAACACCATAAAAATTGTACTTTCTGCCTTATAGCTTGGTGCTCAGCATAATTGAATGGGGAAAGTTAAATTGCTACCCAGCCACAGGAAGAAGCACCAAAACCAGTGTACTCCTTGTTTCGGTCCCAAGCCAGGGTAAATGAGGTGGGTTTCATCAGGAAGGGCATGTGGCACAAATCACTGACAAATCAATAAGCAAACAAATCAATATGCAGACATATTATCTGCTGTGGCAACCCCAAACAGGGAGAAGCCCAAAGTGTGTGTGTGCTTTCTCTTTTATTCTTCTGGCTCATAGTTCGCTGATATGGGTCATAAGTGTAAATGTATTCAAATATTAAAGCTGGCATATATTTTCTGATTATAAATTAAAATATAACAATAATACACAAATAAATATACAAGTGAAATGAAGGAACCAATAGCAGTGAACCAGTTAACTTGTTGCACTTCGGTGTACCGCGGGCGGGCACGTCTGCATCCTAGAGCGCACGAGGGCGCCCTAGTACGTACACTGTGCGTCCTAGGGCGCACTGAAGAAAAAAAAAGCTGCATTTCCATTCTTCCACTACAGACACAGCCGCGAACAGAAAGCCAAAGGAGTACTTTGATTGGTTTAGATGTGATTGACCTCTCATTCGACTAATAAGAGCCTTGAATTGGGTTTCTGAAACCTTGAAGAACCAATGACTGAAAACCTAGCAAGAAGGACCTGCCTACCAAGGGCTGCGAGTACAGCCAGCCAATTGAAGCACAGAAGATCGAAAGCTGTTTTGTGAAAGGCTGGGTGACACACAGGCGTTCGCCAGTCTTTTTTTCTTACTACTGTTTTTATTTGTTTTGAAAAATCGTTCGTCAAAACCGCAATCATGGAAGCGCAAAACCGCAATAATGGAATTATGGTTTGACCGGGTCGCGTGACCAGAACCACGAGTCCGTAACAAGCGGACCAGCTTCATGTTCGTCTGACAATGAGGAAGAGAAGTTTGCCAGCTACGCTGCTGTTGTGGACAAGTAAGTGTTATAAGCTAAATTATTCTTTACCCCTGAAAATTGTAATCCAAATGACTTTTGACCAATCGGTAAATTACAACTGTGCGGTCCGGGTCCGTCATGTTGCGAACGGCCCCCGCGTCATGTTGTGAACGCCCCCCCCCCCGCTACTCTTCTGTACGGATTGCAGATATATTGCAGATACATGCATCCAGACCGTGAACACCCCCACCCCGCTACTGTTCTGTAGCGGATTGCAGATATTATTGCAGATATTTTAGTCCAATTGTGCGTATTAGACCGCGGTGCACAAAGCGTGTACTGCGGCGCACGGACTAGACACGGTTCGTGCGCCGCGTCCGGACCGTGAAGGCCCCCCCCCCGCTACTGTTCTGTAGCGGATTGCAGATATTTTAGTCCAACTGTGCGTATTAGACCGCGGCGCACCGTCACCGCTTTCCGTCATGTAGCGATGGGCGATGTCCGTCCTCTGTAGCGGGGTGGGGGGTGGGGTGGGAGTTGTTATCTTCTAAAATATTCTAGTATAATTTTTAGTGCACTGTAGGTTATTTTTTCTTGTAAAAAAAAGCCACACATTTTTTACGTGGCATGCTTCTTTGTGTGTGGGGGCTTGTTTGTTCATTCCTTCATTCATGAATGAATAAACACCCCCCCCACACACACACACACAGCCCTTCACCTTTCATTAGAGCCCAAGATGAAGCTTCTATATTGAATCATTCAAAAGTTACAAACATTTTTCCAAACTGTGCCATTTGGCACAATTTGGCACAGTTCAAAAACGCCTGGGAACAACCTGAGGAAAAAGCTGTGTAATATATTCATTTTTTGTGGTATTGTTACAAAATTTTGACCTCAGCTGGATAACACTTGGTTCTACATTTTTGTTGCATTTTCCAGCCCAGATCTGAAGCTGTGTGTTATTTGCAAGCATTTGTATCAAAAAAACACCCAGGCGAAATGTATTTTCTTCAAGTTCAGTATGTTTAGATGACTGTTACTCAGTGGCCGGAGCACTTAGAGACATTGTGACTGTTTTGCCAAAAAATTCAAAGTGTTTTCTTTTAAATGAGACCAATCCCATGAAGATGCTGCAAAGGGTTGAAGAACAGCTTTTGATTTACTTTGGGTACGTTATTTTTTGGCGTTTTGAGGGAAATTGACCAGAGTGCAAGGGGTTAAAGAAGATAAATTATTTTAATCATGCAAACTACAACAGGTAAAAGCATGTTGAAAAATCACAATTTCCTTTCAAAACTAATTCTAACATTTTTTTTCTCCATTGGATAAATAAAACATTATCTTAACCCTTTGAGTGTGAGAATTTGCGTGCCCCTAGTGGTAGAGCACGGCACTGTGCCTGCCTTCTCACTCTGACTTTGTCAAAAGTAAGTGAGAAATTTCTGTTTTTTTTTTAAATGTACTTATTTCGTGTTCATATACTTTGAAGATAAGATGATGAGATACCTCTGTACAAAAAAACTGTCTAAAGACTGAACCATTTTTTGTGTAAATACGTCCAAAGTCCAGTTTTGACTGAGTTATGGAATTTAAAGAGGTGTCGCGACATTATGCAAATTAGATGCGTACATTTATTCCTAACTGGAACTTTGGATCATATTTTACATCTTTCTAATTGACAGTAAGCCATTATCTCTTACCACTTTCAAGTTATAGCCTTGGAAATCTGAACTATTTTGATAAAAAAAATATATACCACTCTTGACCACTAGGGGGTATGTCGCAGTTTGGCAACATACACACTCATAGGGTTAATGACACAGATTATGCATTCATATTTATGTATTTATTATTCATATCTCATCATCTGATATACATTGTCATATCGCACAGTCCTCATATCAACTAGGCCACGAACCAGAGTGGTGGCCTAGTTGATTGAGCATCTGCCCCACAACCAGGTGTGCCATATAAAAATGATACTTCCCGCCTTCTAGCTTGGTGCTCATGGGGGAAGAAAAAGTTGTTTGTGGCAGTGCCTTGCATGGCAGTGACCCCTCTGATTCTACATGTGATTAACATTGTAGATAGGAGAAATGTAATTTTGTTCTACTGTACATGATTGGCTGTATGGACCGAATAAAAACAGAGGTGGCTTCTTCTTCTTAAAATCATGCAGGCACACAACCCATGAGATGGGAAGGTGCACACATTTACGCTAGTTTGGCTCATTGTGACACCATAAGGCCATGGAGACATTGCTCTCTGTCGGGGAAGGAGGAGGTTTGCCGGGTGCTCTGCTGCACTATCCACCAACTGCGTGTGCGCGCGCACACGCACACACACACACACACACACACACACTACCCACCCAATTGAGCCCCTGATCCTCTAAGCCCTGATACTCTAGACACCATCGCCACCACTCTCCACAGAGCGCTGAGCCACCTGGAGAACCCAAGGAGCTATGTGAGGATGCTCTTTGTGAACTTCAGCTCACCTTTCAACACCATCATCCAGGACATCCTGATCAACAAACTGTACCTCCTCCAGATCCCCCTTCCCCCACCTGTTCCTGGATAAAAACTTTCTCACCAACTGCCCACAAACAGTTAGACTTGGCCCCCACCACTCCTCCACACTGTCTCTTAGCCCTGGCTCCCCCCAGGGCTGCATGCTAAGCCCTCTACTGTACTCCCTGTACACCTTTGACTGTATTCCAACCCACCCAACCACCATCATTGTGAAATACACAGATGATACCACCTTGGTTGGGCTCATCACCGACGATGATGAGAAAGTCTACAAGGTGGAGGTAAAGAATCTGCTGCGGTACCAAGCAAACAACGTGAAACTGAATGTCCAAAAAACCACAGAACTCATAATGGACTTCAGGAAGAACAGACAGGACCACTCCCTTCCTCATAAATTGTGACTGCATGGAAACCGTCTCCACCTTCAGTTTCCTGGGCACCCACATCTCCTCTGACCTTTCCTGGACTGTCAAAACCAAGGCCCTGGTGAAGAAAGCCCAGCAGCAGCTGCACTTCCTCCGTGTTCTGAGAAAGAACAACCTGGACCAGAAGCTGCAGAAGAAGTGTGTGGTGCGCAGGCTCCACAGCCAAGAACAGGAAGGCTGTGCAGAAGGTTATCAACACCGCCCAAAAAGTTATCGGCGGCCCTTTGCCCTTCCTGGAAGACATCTCCAGATCCTCCTGTCTCAGAAGGATCAAGGCCATCACAGAAAACCCCCCACATCCTTCCCACCACTTGTTTGACCTGCTTCCCTCTGGACGACGGTTCAGATTGATCAGGTACCACACCTCCAGGCTGACAGTTTCTTCCCCTGGGTCATCCGAACTGCAAACAGTCGAAGGCCCCACCCCCCTCCCTTCAAACGCTCACGTGCTCAGAACTGAGGACCTTTTAATTATCACAATTACTCACCTGTCTTTGCACTCCACACTTTCATGTATATTGACTCGTCCGTGAAATCACTACTGTGTATATTTCCCATAATCCTTGGGCCATTTTACTCAATTGTGTGTCTGTATTCTGCGCTCTTATATACATAGTTCCACCGGCGTAGCCACTACCATATCTTTGTATATTTCCATAATCCTGAGCCATTTTTATTTTTATTTAATTTTTTTCTTCATTTATTTTTATTTCAGTCGTGTTTAATTGTGTGCTCTGTAACCGTGTTTTATCTAATCCTTCTCCCTTACTTTATTGCGCAGCAGCCTGGTGGTGCACCCACAATTTTGTTGTACTGTACTACTGTACAATGGCAATAAAACCTATTCTATTCTATTTTATTGGTGAGAATTTGCAGCAGGTTTTAGAGGTGGTCACAACTGAAATGAAAAGGTTAACGCAGTGGTTCAACAAAATTAAATTATCTCTAAATCTGAAAAAAACAAAGATTATGTTGCTTGGAAATTATAAAATAAATCATGAAATAATGGTAGCGATAGATGATACCAGAATAGAAACAGTACAGGAAAATAAGTTTCTGGGGGTGACGCTAGACAATAAAATCTGCTGGAAACCTCACATCAGTCACATCCGGGCCAAGTTGGCAAAATGTATAGGGATACTGGGGAAGACAAGACACATCTTGGACTATAAATCACTGTTCTTACTGTACAATTCACTGTTTCTACCATATCTTAACTATTGTGTAGAGGTCTGGGCAAACACCTAAAGGACCAACCTACAGCCAATATGCACATTACAAAAAAAAAGCTTTTTTTTTTGATTTTGTATACTTTATTGATCCCCAGAGGGGAAATTGAGGGCATCCACCTGGATGGATGAAGCAGCCACGGTACGGTGCTATCCCTTAATCATTCACACACACATTCACACCTAGGGCCACTTTAGAGTCTCCAATTAACCCCTTGAACTCTGGTCAATTTCCCTAAAAATGCCTAAAAATAACATACCCAAAGTAAATCAAAAGCTGTTCTTCAACCCTTTGGAGCATCTTCATGGGGTTGGTCTCATTTAAAAGAAAACACTTTGAATTTTTTGGCAAAACAGTCATAATCTCTCTAAGTGCTCCTGCCACTGAGTAACAGTCATCTAAACATACTGAATTTGAAGAAAATAAAGTTCGCCTGGGTGGTTTTTTAGATACAAATGCTTGCAAATAACACACAGCTGTCAGATACTAGCTGGAAAATGCAACAGAAATGTAGAACCAAGTGTTATCAACCTGGGGTCAAAATTTTGTAACAATACCACAAAAAATGAATATATTACACAGCTTTTTTCTCAGGTTGTTCCCAGGCATTTTTGAACTGTGCCAAATTGTGCCAAATGGCACAGTTTGGATAAACGTCTATAACTTTTGAATGCTTCAACATAGAAGCTTCATCTTGGGCTCTAATGAAAAGTGACACTCAGGGCTGTGTGTGTGTGTGTGGGGGGGGGGGTTGTTTGTTCATTCATGAATGAATGAATGAACAAACAAGCCCCACACACACAAAGAAACATGCCACGTAAAAAATGTGTGGCTTTTTTTTTACAAGAAAAATTAACCTACAGTGCAATAAAAATTATACTGAAATATCTGCAATGTAGAGGATAACAACTCCCCCCCCCCCCGCTACAGAGGAGCTCGGCACACAAAAAAACTTGTGGCCATGATGGACCGTTGTAATTACCGATCGGTCAGAAGTCATTTTTATTACTATTTTCATTGATAAAGAATAATTTAGCTTATAACACTCACCTATCCACAACAGCAGTGTCGTTGGTGAACATCTGTTCCTCATTGTCAGAAGAACATGAAGCTGGTCCGGTTGTTACGGACTCGTGATTTTGGTTACCCGACCCGGTCAAACCATCTCCGCTTCCATGATTGCGGTTTTTGCGAACGATTTTTCAAAACAAATAAGAACAGTAGTAATAAAAAAAAGACTGGCTAACGTTACCTTTACACACAGGTCTCAGTGTGTGTCACCCAGCAGCTTAGACAAAACAGATTTTACGCACGGGACGCATGCGTTTCAATCGTCAAACTTCTCTGCTTCAATTGGCTCGTTGTATTCGCGGTCGTTGGTGGGCAGGTCCTTCTTGCTAGGTTTTCAGTCATTGGTTCTTCAAGGTTTCAGAAACCCAATTCAAGGCTCTTATTAGTCAAATGAGAGGTCAATCAAATCTAAACCAATCAAACACTCCTTTGGCTTTCTGTTCGCGGCTGTGTCTGTACTGGAAGAACGGAAATGCAGCTTTTTTTTTCAGTGCGCACTGAGACGCACTATGACGCAGAGACGTGACTGCCCGCGGAATCCCGGAGTTCAACAGGTTTGCACTCCAGTCAATTTTCCTAAAAACGCCAAAAAATAATGTGCCCAAAGTAAATCGAAAGCTGTTATCCAACCCTTTGCAGCATCTTCATGGGGTTGGTCTCATTTAAAAGAAAACACTTTGAATTTTTTGGCAAAAAAAAACTTGATCTCTCTAAGTGCTCTGGCCACTGAGTTACAGTCATCTAAACATAGTGAACTTGAAGAAAATAAATTTGGCCTGGGTGTTTTTTTTGGATACAAATGCTTGCAAATAACACACAGCTTCAGATCCGGGCTGGAAAATGCAACAGAAATGTAGAACCAAGTGTTATCCAGCTGAGGTCCAAATTTTGTAACAATACCACAAAAAATGAATATTTTACACAGCTTTGTTCTCAGGCTGTTCCCAGGCGTTTTGGAACTGTGCCAAATTGTGCCAAATGGCAGTTTGGAAAAACGTCTGTAACTTTTGAATGATTCAACATAGAAGCTTCATCTTGGGCTCAAATGAAAGGTTACACTCAGGGCTGTGTCTGTGTGTGTGTGGGGGGGTTGTCCCCCCACCCACCCCCGCTACAGAGGACGGAGATCGGCCCTCGCTACATGACGGATTACAATCGGATGTGCCATGTTTCCACAGCAACGCTGTCACTGCGGCTCCCCCCACCCCCCCGCTAGAGAATCGTAGCGGTGGGGGGGGGCGTTCATGGTTCAGAGGCGGCGAAGAACCGTGTAACGCGGCGTGCGCACTTCATACTTCGTGCGCCGTACAGTTGTAATTTACCGATCGGTCAAAAGTCATTTTTTGATTACAATTTTCAGGGATAAATAAACGTTTAAACGTTAAACGTTATAACACCTTTCCTCTTCACAGCCACATTGTGCTGGCGAACTTCTCTTCCCCATTGTCAGACGAACGCGATGCTGGTCCGCTCGTGGATCCCGGCCAAACATAATTCCATTATTGCGGTTTTGGCGAATGATTTACGACCTTTGTCGTCGGCCTCCGTCGGTCTATGATGACGGAAGAGAATCCTAAACGTCTATTCTGCTGGAATGAGTGCAGGTCGCACTTGTGGGTGGCCTCCGCGCTGCGGGGTCTGCAGCAGGTTCTTCCTGCATCCTTTTTTTTTCATCTGTGGGAGCAGTAAGTCTCTCTTCACCCAGCCCGAACTTCTGTGCTTCAACTGGCTCCTGCATTCACAGTAGGCGGGTCCTCCTTCATAGGTTTTCATTCATTGGTTCTTCAAAGTTTCAGAAACCCAATTCAAGGCTCTTATTAGTCGAATGAGAGGTCAATCAGATGAACTAATCTGTTTGCGGCTGTGTCTGCAGCTTTTATTTTCAGTGCGCGCTTGGACGCCATCATCACCTACATCACCACCATCAGGATCATGCGTCCTAGTGCGCACGAGGGAGAGCGCCCTCGTGCGCACTAGGACGCAGAGACTTGCCCGTCCGCGGTACAACGGAGCGCAAGAGGTTAACCTAACCTGCATGTTTTTGGCCTGTGGAAGGAAACTGGAGAAATCCCGGAGTAAACCCACGCAGATACAGGGAGAACATGCAAACTCCACACAGATCACTGTTGGTCAGGGGCTGGGATCGAACCAGGGATCCCATGGCCAAGGGTGAGTTGCTGTGCTGGCGCAG
This sequence comes from Pholidichthys leucotaenia, assembly GCA_020510985.1. Taxonomy (NCBI): domain Eukaryota; kingdom Metazoa; phylum Chordata; class Actinopteri; order Cichliformes; family Pholidichthyidae; genus Pholidichthys; species Pholidichthys leucotaenia. The sequence continues at coordinate 114,131,947 of CM035846.1, read as the reverse complement.
TGCTAACCACTGCGCCACCGCACCGCATATTATTGTTATAAGGATAATAAATAATGTTGGATATAGAGACCATACCAACTCGTTGTTTTTAAAGTCACGTGTCATAAAGTTCATGGATTTAGTTAAATTTAAGACAGCACAAGTAATGTACAGGGCAATTAATAATCAACTCCCAGCTAATATACAAAAAAATATTAATAAAAAGAAACAATGATTATAATTTGAGAAGAGACTTAAACTTTACAAAACCAAAGGTACAAACAACTAAGAAAAGTCTGTGCATATCTGTCTGTGGGGTGGATTTGTGGAACAGTCTGGAGCTTGAACTGAAACTATGAACAAACAGAAATCAATTAAAAAATAGGTATAAACATTATTTGCTGAAAGAATATATGTTAGAGGGGTAGTATTTATACGTACGATTCACTGTGCTCACTCTGGGACACTATGGAATGGTAGGTGGGACAGTACTGTGCATATCTGTGTTGTTTGGGGCTGGGTTTTGATGTATGGACTGTATGTATGTTGGGATGGATGGGTGTCAATGTTGATATGTACAAAATATAGTCAATTGTCTACTTGGGGTCTTAAATGAGGCAATTTGTATATATTTCACATGGGTTGTATTTAGGGAAAAGAGGAGTTGGAGTAAATAAGTGTTCTCTTCTTCCTTCTCCCTTTCGAGCACTGTATACTGTCACTTTTATCGCACTTGTCATTTGTTTTGTTTCTTTTTTTACTTTTTTGTTCAAAATAAAGTATGTATCTATCTATCTATCTATTCTACGATAATCTCCCACACACATCATCCCGCTGGATGCAGCTGTCTCTTCTTCACCTGTCCCTGTTAAATAACACACATGATTTATGATAAAGGTTTAGAAAAATAGCACATACCATCAAGATATAAAGTGTGGAAACTGTGAATTTGTGTCACAGTTGGGAAACTCCACCTGTAAGGTGAACAGCTGCATGTCAGAGGATCAGTACTGCTGAAACTGTCTTGTCCTTTTGAGGAGTACTTTTGCTTGCTTGATTTTTCCAAACTAATCATCGTGCAAACAACTCACAATACTTTTTTTTTTTTTTCATCGTGTTCATTTTAACAGTTTCCCCTGATGGTCACATCACTTTCCACATCTCTTCTCACTCGGTACTTTTAGCTGATAACATTGTATTCAACAGCATTACAGCTGTTATTTCAATTATGTCGAGGTATGGAAGTATTTTCAAATTCCATACTGTGCGTAAAATAAGAGTGGTATACTGTATGAACCAGTGTATTGCCCCACCCAAAGTGGTGTTACCTTTAGCCATTGAAATGGTCTAAATTTAACTTAATTTTGCATAGGGTCATCTTCACTGAAGCTGTAATACACTCAAATGAGGTTGCAAGTCAAGTTAATTTGCAGACTGGACATGAAAGCACTCACTCACTCACTCACTCACTCACTCACTCACTCACTCACGCATGCACACACATACACATGCATGCACATACACACACACTCAACAGTGGACAGGTGACAAAAAGGAAATAATTGACATGGGGAAGGTTACACTGGTTAAGGTCCCGAATGCTGGTTTCAGTTATTATGCCTCGGTAAAAACGGAGGCATACGGTAATCAGTGAATGTGTCTGTGTGTGGGTGGCTGTATCTGTCGGTCTTTCTGTTACCAGCTTTTCAGCTCGCCCAGTCAAAATTAAGTGCAACTAAAGGCTTGTATCATTGTATGTCCATATTTTCTCAACTTTTAATTTGCCAGAATTTCGAGATAAGGCTTTGTTTTCAAAATAAACACAAAAATAACTCACCTTTATCGTCAATGGAATGGTATTGTAATAACTATGCCGGGCTACTAGAGGCAGCAGTACAAGTTGCAACATTCCTTACCCGCAAATAGTCACAGTGAACTGCGCATGCGCCCAGAAACATTTGCCAGAGGGAAGTGTTGTGTTCGTGTTCGTTGAGGAGAGAAGAGACTTGCAGTTGAACCAACGTAACTTTATTTTTTAGCGGCAGCTCACACAGACACTTTCACGTCGGCTCCCATGTTGGCCGTTTCTTATTCTACTGAGTGCATCATTCCAACAAGCGGTAACAAGGTAGCAGCTACGCCTAGTGGTAAACACTGATCATTACATCCCCCTTTCTTTGACTAACTAACTAACCTGCACTTATATAGCGCTTTTCTAGTCACAAAGACCACTCAAAGCGCTTTCATTAATACTAACCCTCTATTCTAAGGGCCTATAGGAAACAGATATCTAGGGACAATTCAGAACAGCCAATTAACCTAACATGCATGTTTTTGGCATGTGGGAGGAAACCGGAGAAATCCCGGAGTAAACCCACGCAACACGGGGAGAACATGCAAACTCCACACAGATCACTGTTGGTCGGGGGCTGGGATCGAACCCACGATCCCACGATCCCCACAATCCCCCGGCCAAGGGTAAACTGTGCTGCCGCAGTACTAACCACTGCGCCACCGTGGGGTGAATAAACATTAATAAACATTGATGCAAAACAGTGTATATGTATTCAGTATGAATGGACTAATACAAAACACAAATTTCAGTTCTCCCTGAATCAACATGCCCAAAGAAATTAACATCTGTTACATTTTTCTTATTCTTTGCTTTTTGCTTTTTTTTTTTTTTTCTTATAAGTCCAACCTATCTGGTTTCTTTATTTCTCGTTTTGATCTTCTCGGTTCATCTTTGTCAGGTGGAACATTTGCTTCACAGTTCATAAGAGGTGTGGTTGTGGGAGATTCTGGGTGAGCATTATTGGGCCCACCAGGTGCTTGTGGAGTCTTGAGGAGACTGCGGCGATTGCGCCTGAGCACCTGTCCATCCTCGGTTCTCACTGTGAATGATCTTGGAGCAACTTCCTGTAATACAACTCCTTTAGTGTTCCAGCCAGATGCATCCTCGATCCTAACTGGGTCGTTGTTGGCCAGTGGAGAGAGTGGTTTGGCTGAAGTGTCATAGAATGTCTTTTGTTTCAGTTTCTGCTTCTCAAGCTTGTTTCTGAGTTTTGTATCTTTCCTTTGTGAAGTAGCATTTGGGTAGCTGGGAAGCGTTGTACGCAGCTTTCTGTTCATTAGTAGCTCAGCAGGTGACAGTCCGCACTGAAGTGGAGAGGCGCGGTAACTGAGTAGAGCCAAGTATGGATCCGAGTTGCTGTCTGCAGCTTTCTTAAGCAGTTGCTTCAGAATGTGGACGCCTTTTTCTGCTTGTCCATTTGATTGTGCATAGTGTGGGCTTGACGTCACATGCCGAAATTCATACTGTTCTGCAAACTGCTGCCATTCCCTGCTACTGAAACATGGTCCATTATCTGTCACCACAAGGTGTGGGATGCCATGCCGAGCAAATGTGGATTTGGTATGAGTGATCACACAGGCTGATGTAGTGCTTGAGAGTAGTGCCATTTCTGGAAAGTTGGAAAAGTAGTCCATGACTACTAAGTAGTCTTTGCCTTTAAGGTGAAACAGGTCTATCCCTACTTTGTGCCAAGGGGATGCAGGACTTTCAGATATCACCATTGGCTCTTTGCTTTGTTTACTTCGGTGTTTCTGGCACGTTTCACAACTACTCACAAGCGTCTCGATGTCTGTTGGTCTTGGCATGTTCAGTATTGCTTTCACTTTATCGCCATCGGGTTGTATGCCTTGAGCTGTGAGTTTGTCTCCGAGGAAGAGAATCTCTTGTACTGCAAACTCACACTTGGCTCTATTGAGTTTCAGCCCGTACTTCCGAATGCGCTCCATCACTTTGTTAAGTCTCTGGTTGTGCTCTTGGAGAGTCGAGCCCCATACAATAATGTCATCTATGTAAACTCTGACTCCCTCTAGGCCTTCAATGATCTGTTCCATCGCTCTGTGGAATATTTCTGGTGCAGATTTTATTCCAAATGGCAGCCTAAGAAAACAGTATCTACCGAAAGGTGTGTTAAAAGTACAGTACTTAGTGCTGCTCTCATCCAGTTTTAACTGCCAGAAACCCTGAGAAGCGTCGAGCTTTGTGAAGTAGTTAGCTCCTGCCATCTCACTGACTATTTCCTCACGTGTGGGGATTTGGTAGTACTCGCGCTTAATGTTCTCATTTAGATCTTTTGGGTCCATGCACATTCTCAACTCACCATTCTTTTTCTTTGTGACGACCATCGAGTTGACCCAGTCTGTGGGCTCCTGCACCTTTTTGATCACGCCCAAGTTGGTCATCCTGTCCAGTTCTCGTTTGAGGGCTTCACGCAGTGGAGCTGGGACCCTACGTGGTGCGTGCACAACTGGTTGGGCGCCTTCTTTTAGCTGGATTTTATATGTAAAGGGCAGTGTGCCAAAACCTTTGAACACATCAGAAAAGTTTTGCACAATAGCGTTAGTGTCACACTTGGAATCTGATTCAATGCAGTACACTCTTTTCACTAACCCTAGCTCTTCACAGCTTTTATCACCCAACAGTGATTCACATTTCTCATTCACAACAGAAAAGTTTACATTGTGCACTTTACCTTTAACAACAACATTCAGTTTACAGGTACCAAAACACTGTATGGGTTGCCCATTGTAATCTTTCAACCCTGATTTCTTTCCGAATATGTGTGGCTTAACCTGCATTTCCTTTACATCAGACATGCTAATGAGGTTGGCTTTTGCACCAGTGTCCAGTCTCATAGTGACGATAGTCCCGTTAACCAGCAGAGGAGTGGTCCACTTGTCCTCATTGGTAATGCTGTTGACTTTTTCTTCTTCATTTTCACAGTCAACGATGCCCACAAAGAAAGTGTCACTTAAGTCTGTGTCTTCGACTACATTCACGTTTTTGCCTTTCTTTCCTTCCTTTCTTTTGGTGAAGCATTGCTTTGCAAAATGATTCTTTCCATGGCAGTTGGAGCATACTTTACCAAACGCTGGGCATTGCTTTGGCTTGTGCTGTAATCCGCAACGCTTGCAGAAGAACGTGGGATCCTCGGTCCGCTGTGCAGTCCCGGCCCATGAGCGACGCCTCCCGCTCTGAGATGACACGGCGCCGACCGCTGCTCCTTCACTCGGAGGTGTGGCGCCTGGCATGCCGCAGAACGTTTTCGTGTGCTTCTGGGACAGTTCGCTTGCCTGGCAGAGTTTAACAGCCATCTCCAGCGTCAACTCCGTCTCACGAAGCAGTCTCTCTCGTAACTTTTTGTCCTCAACACCCAACACAATTTGATCTCTGATCATTGAGTCCTTCAATGTCCCAAAATTGCAGGATTGTGCTTTCAAACGGAGAGCTGTCAAAAAACTGTCAAAGGGCTCACTCTGTTGCTGCATACGAGATCTAAACATGTATCTTTCATATGTCTCGTTTTTCTTAGGAGTGCAGTGAGCATCAAACTTAGCGAGCACGACATCCAGCTTATTTGGGTCTTCACCCGTTCCGAACACGAACGTGTTGTACACTTCAATGGCCTGTGGCCCCGCTAAGTTCAGCAAAAGTGCTACCTTTCTCAAGTCCGGCTTCGTGTCCAGTCCCATGGCCGTGACATACAAGTTGAACTGCTGCTTGAATGCCCGCCATTTTTCATCCACGTTACCTGACAATTTCAGGTTTTCCGGCAGCTTCAGCTCCATGACGACTTCTCACGTGGTCGCTCAGTTCATGCAGTTTACTCCTGGTACCATGTTGTGTTCGTGTTCGTTGAGGAGAGAAGAGACTTGCAGTTGAACCAACGTAACTTTATTTTTTAGCGGCAGCTCACACAGACACTTTCACGTCGGCTCCCATGTTGGCCGTTTCTTATTCTACTGAGTGCATCATTCCAACAAGCGGTAACAAGGTAGCAGCGACGCCTAGTGGTAAACACTGATCATTACAGGAAGTACTGAGCAATCCACAAATACTGGGTGAACAAAGGTCTGTCTTTTTGACTGTCTGTTTTCTTCCTCTGCCACTAAACAGCAAACACTCCTGTTCGTCTTGATTGTCATTGCATTCATGTACCTCCATTACTTCCTCCATTTTAAAATGTCTGCCACCATGCTCTTCTTTTGTGTTTGGATTGCAGCTGTTCAAATCAGTTTGGTGGCTCTTGGCTGCCGCTGACAGTATGGGCATGTGAACTGCAGATTATTTTCACTGCACAAACGTGTATGAAATTTTTACCAGAGGTGGTCATTGGGCGAGACAGGAGCCCATAACATTTTGGTGATGATCCCAGAACACATACCTCCACCAAGGCTCTTCTCACAGTGTGTTAGTTCTCACTCCAAAACTACTGGATGGATCTGAATGAACTTTGTACCAGAGGTGGTCCTTGGGTTAGAGAGGAGCCCATAATATTTTGGTGATAATCTGAGAATACATACCTCCGCCAAGGCTCTGGCACTGAGCCATCAGCACCTTGGTGCTTTCATTTTTCAGTTAATCGCCCAGCCTGTATACTGGTATACTTATGTGTTATGACTTTTTTGTCTAGTGAGGTAATTAACTACACCAAGAAAACAATCAAACTAGTGTCTGAAGGTGTTATGCTTTTTGGACATGTTCATGATATAGACCCCTACATGTAAATTTTCTATACAGTGAGTTGCAGGAGTGAATGTTTGTATGTGTGTTATTAAGTACCTTAAAACATATTTCATGTGGAGATTTGTAGCATTTCTGGATTTTTATTTGCAGTTTGTTTCTCTTTGTGTTTCCTGTACTTCTCTCTTCTAAGTGTTTTGTCCCTAGAGGCCACCGTAGCATTTGAATGTTAGTGACAGTCTCCACAGGCAGATACAGTGCAGTGTTTTATCCAGGTGTGCAACACGCTGATGCTGTTTCAGTTCTCACTCTGACATCAGTTGGTGAATGCAGCCTCCTGTCGCTGTCTGTGAGGGGGAAGCAAAGACGCTGATCAATAACTTGCTGTCGGGAGTAGAATGTATGAGCTTCCATCTATGCCAAAAACAGGCCAACTGTATGTCTGTCAGACTCTACTGTCTTATCTGCTCTACCTGACAAACGGCTTGTTGCTGTGTGTTTCTGTTGTCACTGTCACCCACAGTGCCTTATGGCATTCAAAATCCTGGTTGCTAAGTGTAGTATCTCACTGGGCTGAGACAGCTCGAAACTAGTTGGAGAACGGCATTCTCGAAGGAGTTTTCAAAATGTCTCCAAACATTCTCAGCAGTTCTCAGTTCCTCTCCTGAGTCACAGGGTCTTGCATTCATCTCGCAGGAATTTTGAACATGTTCAAAAAATTTCAGCTTTTCTCTCAAAATAGTCTGGGTCATGGCAGGTGTCTCAAATCTGCCTTGACCTTGTCTCAAGTCTTACTCAATTTAGTTTCTGCGAGTCTGAAAGTGCAAGAAAAGTAAGACAACTTTGCAATGGGTTGGGGACCTATGGAATAAAATTCTGACTGATTGAGACAAGCACCTGCAGCAGTTATGACTGATTGGAGAGGTGGAATGGCCGGCGGCAGGTACCTGTTACACCAAATCATTACCGGGAGCCTAATACCGAGATGCCCGTCACCCCCTCACTTTTTGAAAAATACCCTAGCAGGAGAGGTATCATTTTCAGCCTATCCATCATCATATTGTTTATATATCTGCTTGTTATTTACTAATATTGTGAAAAATGTAGAGTTGTTATTATGAGTTTCTTTGCTAACCATAAAGTTTGGGCGATCAGGCTAATTTTTGGTCTTTTTCATGTATCGGAGCTGAAGTGAGCAAGTGGTTATACGTACAGCGGGGAAAATAAGTATTGACCATGTCAACATTTTTCTCATTAAACATATTTGTGATTGAGCCATTGACCTGAGACTTTCACCAGATATCAGTAACAACCCAAGTACTCCATGCATACAAAGAAATCAAGGCAACTGCATTCACTAAGCAAGTTATATTTAATAAAGTGTAATGACACAGGGAATAAGTATTGAACACATGAAGAAAAAGAGGTGCAAAAAGGCATAGAAAGCCAAGAAAACAGCTGAAATCCATCAGAATTTAGGAAGCCATCCCATTCCCCATCAGTGCAAATTAATTTCAGCTGGCTAAGTCCTGACTGATAGCCTTTAAAAAGATCTGTGAATGTCAGATTGTCACACCACAAAGAATTTATGATGGGAAGAAGAAAAGGGCTGTCTCTAGACCTTGACAACCTGACTGTTGCAAAATATAATGATGGCATTGGTTACAGGCGCATTTCTAAACTGCTGAATGTTCCAGTGAGCACTATTGGAGCCATCATTTGGAAGTGGAAAGAACATTATTTTACCATAAATTGGCCACGACCAGGAGCTCCTCACAAGATTTCTGACAGAGGAGTCAAAAGAATTATCAGATGAGTTATTCAAGCACCAAAGACCACTCATGGCGAGCTCCAGAAAGACCTGGAGTTAGCAGGTACTGTTATTTCAACAAAAACAATTAAGTAATGTACTCAACTGACATGGGCTCTATGCCCGCTCCCCTCACAAGACTCCATTGCTGAAGAAAAAGCATGTTGAAGCTTGTTTAAAGTTTGCTGCACCACACCGCAAGCCAGTAAAATACTGTTAGAATATAGTCTGGTCAGATGAGGCCAAAATTGAACTTTTTGGATGCCACAACACACAGCATGTTTGGAGAAGAAATGACACTGCACATCCCATAATTGTGTGGGGGAGTTTTTCAGCACATGGTACAGGCAGACTTCACATAATTGAAGGAAATGTGAATGGACAAAAGTATACAGACATCCTTGATAAAAACCTGTTGCCATCTGCCAAGATGCTCAAGATGAAACGAGAGTGGACATTTCAGAAAGATAATGATCCCAAACACACAGCCAAGGAAGCTCTCAACTGGCTCCAAAGAAGGAAAGTAAAGCTGCTAGAATGGCTCAGTGAGTCGCCTGACCTGAATCCAATTGAAAAAGGAACAAACTGACAATCTAAGTTCATAGAAGACACCTACGGATCCTTCAAGATTTGAAGAGAGTTTGTGTGGAAGAATGAGCTAAAATCACTCCTGAGCAATGCTGAGCCTAGTTTCTCCATACAGGAGGCATCTGGAAGCTGTTATTACCAACAAATGCTTTTCTACTAAATATTAAATTAATTTCACCAAGCGTGTTCAGTACTTAGTCCCTGTGTCATTCCACTTATTAAATATAACTTGTTTTGTGAACACAGTTGCCTTGATTTCTTTATGTGTATGGATTATTTGGGTTGGTACTGGTATCTGGTGAAAATCTCAGGTCAATGGCTCCATCAGAAATATATTTAATGAGAAAAATGTTGATGTTTTCAATACTTATTTTTGTCATATTGGCTGGACAAGCAACCTGAGTGCAATGTGCAATCACCAAGTGAACACACAAACAACGTTTGACCTTTTATTAGAGTTTTCAAAAATAGCAATCTTGAGGAAAGCGCCAGTCACTTGCCAGATAAGCAGGAGCCCTGCGGAGGATAGGTGAAGCTGGTTAGAATGGAATGGAGAATAAATGGGGAAACAAATAGTACTACTCACGTGAGAGATGAGAAGAGACCGGCACAGAACCCAGCGAAGGAGATGAACCAGCAAGCGGAACTGCCGGTCGGGAATGATGAATGGGTCTGACCGGGTGGAGGAGGAAGGCTGCCTCGAGGTGGAGCAACAGGCTGGCGAGCGCACCAAATCCCAGAAGACACACCACTTTGTTGGCAGCAACCTGGAAAAGGTGGAAGAGAGGAGAATGTAAAATAGTGTCATACGAGACACAACCGCTTACTTGAGGAGCTGTCTGCTGAGCAATATACCCAAACGAGCCAGAGTTGAATCACTGAAGATTACTTCCTTATAAATGCTGGCCTAGGCAGGAATCAGCAGGTGCATCTGATGAGGGAGCCGGTAAACAGGAAGGAGGGGGCGAATGCTCGCCAGCACATGACAGTGCCCCCCTGTCAAGGAACGCCTCCTGACGGTCGCCCAGTCTTTTCAGGGTGAGCATGATGGTAGTCCCGGACCATCCCTTTGTCATGGAATGTGTGTGACGTGTCCGTCAAGGACCCTGGGAGGAGGAGGCAGGTTCGGGGGAGGGCAGAGAGGGCTGGAAGAGAGAGGCTTCACCTTGGAGACGTGGAAGGTAGGGTGTGCGCGGAGCGTCCGTGGAAGCTGGAGCCGGACAGCAGAGTCGTCAACATTACTTGTGACAGGGAAGGGGCCCACGAACCAGGGAGCGAGCTTGCGGCACTCCACCTTCAGTGGAACCTGGTCCGTGGCCACCCAGACTTGCTGTCCCTTCTTGTAGCTCGGCGCCAGAACCCTCTTGTGGTCAGCGTAGTGCTGATTATGCTCGGTGGCATGCAGAAGCGCCGCTCTGGTGGATCTCCAGGCCCGGCGGCATCGTGCCATCCGCGGGCCCCCACGGATGGCACCGCAACCTCTTTCTCTGCCATAAAGAGCAGAGGGGAGTTGTAGTCCACAGACGCCTCAAAAGGTGATCGGCACGCAGCTGAGGAGACTGTGGAGTTTAATGAATATTCTACCCAGGTTTGGTGGGAGCTCCAAGAAGCGGGGTCGTCGGCTTCCACACAGCGAAGGGCAGCCTCCAGGGACTGGTTGGCATGCTCAGCCTGCCCATTGCTCTGGGGATGGTAGCCGGAGGTGAGGCTGACGGTGGTACCCAGACAGTGACAGAAGGCCTTCCAGACTCGTGATGTGAACTGCGGACCCCGGTCAAGGAGCTCCGCTGTCTTGGTGGAGGATGGTAGCTTGGGGAGGGGAACCAGGTGTACGGCCTTGGAGAACCTGTCCATGATGGTCAAAGTCACTGTACTGCCGTGGGAAGGGGGAAGACCAGTGACAAAATCCATAGCGGTATGGGACCAAGGCCGGCTGGGGATGGGGAGAGGGTGAAGCAGACCAGCGGGGGTGGGTGGGTGGAGGAAGACTTGTTCCGGGCACACGTCTGACAGGCCTTTACATACTCCTGCATGTCCCGCCGCAACATGGGCCACCAAAACGCTCGTCTAATGATGTCAACAGTCTGCACCACCCCCGGTTGGCAGGCGAAACGTCCGGTGTACCCCCACTGGATGACTTCGCTGCGGAGGGCAGCAGGGACATACAGGCGGTTGGGAGGACATCCCGCTGGCTCAGGTTCTGAGGACTGGGCCTGGCAGACTCTATTCTCGAACTTCCAGGTGAGGGCTCCGGACATATGAAGGTGGGAGAATGGACTAGGGGCGGGAAGGGGGGTCAGCCACGTCCTGACTGAACTGTCTGGAGAGAGCATCAGGCTTCCCGTTATGGGCGCCGGGCCTATAAGTGACAGTGAAATTAAAGTGCTGGAAAAATAAGGCCCAGCGAGCCTGCCTAGGATTAAGCTGGTGGGCCGACCGCAGATACTCTAAGTTCTTGTGGTCGGTCCACATGACTACCGGGTGAGCAGCTCCCTCCAGCCAGTGTCTCCATTCCTCAAACGCCAGTTTAATGGCCAACAGCTTGCAATCCCCGACGTCGTAATTCCTCTCGGATGGGGTGAACCGCCAAGAGAAATACGCACACGGGCAGAGCTTCAAGTCTGGGGGAGAACGCTGGGATAAAACAGCACCCACCCCCGTTTCTGAAGCATCCATCTCCAGGGTGAATTGGAGCTGAGGGTCGACCTGAGCCAAGATTTGTTTGCCAGTGAACACGCCCTTTAATTTGTTAAAGGCCTGCTCTGCTGCCTCGGTCCATACAAATCACACCTTAACAGAGGTCAGCTGTGTTAAAGGCTGTGCTATCCCACTATAGTTTCGAATAAACCTGCGATAAAAATTTGGCAACCCCAAGAAGTGTTGCAGCTCCTTGCGGGAGTGGGGGGTTGGCCTATCTAGCACAGCCTTCACCTTGGCTGGGTCAGCCCTCAGCTCTCCCTCCACTATGATAAAGCCAAGGAAAGAAGTGGAATATGTAGAGAATTCACACGTCTCCGCCTTGACGTACAGTTGGTTCTCTAAGAGCCGCTGTAACACAGATCTAACATGAGTCTCGTGCTCCTCTAGCATGTGAAAAAAAATCAGAATGTCGTCTAAATAGACGAAAACAAACCGATTAAGCAAATCGCGGAGGACGTCATTGATTAAATGCTGGAAAACAGCGGGGGCATTAGTTAATCCAAAAGGCATAACCAAATACTCAAAATGCCCCAGATGTGTTTTGAACGCTATTTTCCATTTGTCCCCCTCACGTATTCTAACTAGATGGTATGCGTTACGTAGGTCGAGCTTAGAGAATACAAGTGAATGCTGCAGGAGCTCGAAAGCGGAGTTCATCAGGGTCAAAGAGTATTTTTCTTTGACAGTGATGACGTTAAGTTCCCGGTAGTTAATGCACGGATGCAAAGACCCGTCCTTTTTGCCAACAAAGAAAAACCCCGCCCCAGGGGGAGCCAAGGATGACCGAATGAGGCCGGTGTTCAGTGAATCCTTAATGTACCTTTCCATCGCCTCTCTCTCAAACCCAGAAATACTATAGAGTTTGCTGGACAGCAACCTCGCACCCGGAAGGAGGTCAATGGCACAGTCATACGAGCGATGCGGAGGAAGCGCTAACGCTCGTGACTTGCTAAACACCTCCCCAAAGTCATGATAGACCTTGGGTACGAGGCTGAGGTCCTGCGGCTCAACCTGAGGCAAGGAGACAGGAAGGGACGAGGAACACTCGGCCGAATTTAGACATGTTGCCAAACAGTTGGGACTCCAGGAGGTGGTGGAATTTTGAGACCAATTAATATTTGGATTGTGCCTCTGGAGCCACAGATAACCAAGCACCACCGTGTGAGAAGCTCGTGGAAACAAGTAAAAAGTATGCTTCTCCCGGTGGTTGCCGGACAAAATGACGGATAACTGCGCTGTGCAATGGGTAACGGACGCCACCGTCTGGCCAGAAAGAGTACGCACGGAATGGGGAGCCAGCAGTTTAACTGTCGGAATCCCCATCTTGTGTATCAGCTTGGAGGAGACAAAATTACCCTCCGCCCCGGAATCGATTAGGGCGGAGACCCTCCTCTCGACCCCTGGTAGCTGGATGAGGGCCAAAATGGAAAAATTACTGGGGGGATTGAATTGAGTCCCACCCGCCAGACCCCCCGCGGCTACTGACAGTCCGATTCTTTTGGCCATAGGCGGCATGTGTCCAACTTGTGCTTCAAAGAACCACAGTAGGCACACGCTCCGATCCGCCACCACCGCTCAACCTCTGCTCGAGGAAGGCAAGCAGAGCTGAGCTCCATTGGCTCAGGGATGGAGTTGGACTCACCTCAGTCAGTGTGCGCCGGGAGCGAGCGTGTGACGAGCGTGTGAAAGGAGGCTCCACGCTTTCGGTCATGTTCACGGTATTGATTATCTAGCCTGACCGCCTGATCTATCGGGCTGTCCAAGGTGGCAGGAACGGCATGAACCGCCAGGTCATCACGAAGCCAAGGATTCAGTCTGTGGAGGAATGAGCTGCGTAACGCAACCTTGTTCTACCCTGAATCTGCTGCCTCAACCCGGAACTCCACCGAGAAGTCGGCCACAGACCGACTGCCCTGGCGGAGCGACATCAAGCGACTCATAATATTCCCTTCACTGTCGGTACGGTCAAAGGTGCAGGTAAACTCGGACACAAATTGGTCAAACGTGGGTGGTGAAGCTCTCTGGCTGTCGATAACAGCCCGTGCCCAACTAAGGGCGCGGCCCCGAAGCAGAAGAGTGAACTGATGTATTTTAGAAATGTCATCCGGAAATTCCCCCTGCACCTGCCCAAAATAAAGCTGAATCTATCCATCCATCCATCTTCTACCACTTTTCCGGAGGTCCGGGTCGCGGAGGCAGCAGTTCAAGCAGAGAAGCCCAGACTTCCCTCTCCCCAGCCACCTGCTCCAGCTATTCAGAGAGGATACCAAGGCGTTCCCAGACCAGCTGGGAGACATAGTCTCTCCACCGAGTCCTGGGTCTGCCCTGGGGTCTCCTCCCAGTGGGACGTGCCCGAAACACCTCAAGTGGGAGGCGTCCAGGAGGCATCCTAATCAGATGCCCATACCACCTCAACTGACTCCTTTCAATGTGGAGGAGCAGCGATTCTCAGATTCTACTCTAAGTCTCTCCCGGATGACTGAGCTTTCGGTCATTACCCAAAGCTCGTGACAAGAGGTGAGAATAGGAACGTAGATTGACTGATAAATCAACAGCTTTGCCTTAGAACTAAGCTCCCTCTTCACCACAACAGACCGGTACAACATCCGCGTCACTGCAGATGCTGCTCCAATCCGTCTGTCAATCTCTCGCTCTATTTTCCCCTCACTGGTGAATAAGACCCCAAGATACTTAAACTCCTCCACTTGGGGCAGGAGCCTGTCCCCAACCCAGAGAGGACAATCCACCTTTTTCCGGCTGAGGACCACGGACTCGGACTTGGAGGTGCTGATTCTCATCCCAGTCGCTTCACACTCAGCGGCAAACTGTCCCAGCAAGAGCTGTAGGTCATTGCTGGATGAAGCCAATAGGACAACATCATCTGCAAACAACAGAGATGAGATCCTGTGGTCACCAAGCATGACCCCCTCCATTCCCTGGCTGCGCCTAGAAATCCTGTCCATAAAAATTATCAACAGGATCGGTGACAAAGGGCAGCCCTGGCGGAGTCCAACTCTCGCTGGGAATGAGTCTGACCGAGTGTTGGCAATACGAACCAAACTCTCACAACAGTCGTACAGAGACCGAATAGCTCGTAACAACAAGCCCAATACCCCATACTCCCGAAGCACCCCCCACAAAAAACCACAAGGGACGCGGTCAAATGCCTTCTCCAAGTCCACAAAACACATGTAAACTGGTTGGGCAAACTCCCACGAACCCTTGAGAATTCTCAATAGGGTAAAGAGCTGGTCCGATGTGCCACGGCCAGGACAAAAACCACATTGCTCCTCCTGAATCCGAATTTCGACAAACGGCCGGACTCTCTTCTCCAGGACCTTGGTATAGACCTTCCCAGGGAGGCTGAGGAGTGTGATCCCTCTAAAGTTGGAGCACACCCTCCGGTCCCCTTTTTTGAAGAGAGGAACCACCACCCTGATTTGCCATGCCAAAGAAGCCATGCTCTCTTCCTGTTGCCTTCAGAGAGAGCAGTCGCATTTTTTCCTCCCTCCTCCTATCCTGCCTTCCTGACCTAAATCTAAATCCCAGCTTGCTGCGTCTGAGTGAGTGTCTGTGCCGTCTCACCATCTCGCTGATCTCAACCCAAATGGAAAATACGGAAAATGGATATAAGCTGGGCTTTAAACGCAATTGACACCACCTTTTCAAACAGAAAATCGGGCCCGGGGGAGCCCAAATGTGGAGAGACCCATGGATTGGAACTCATGTGTCTGTGTGATTCGACTGAAGATGTGGAAAACATCTACCTGTTTTGGCTTTTTTACGATCACAGGATTTCTGCCGATTGGCTATGGAGTTCTCCTGGTGTATTGAAAATTTAACTGGAAGAGCTAATCAAAATGCGGACCCGGCGTAGCTGCTTCTTCAACAATTAGACTAGATGGGGTGTGCACGAGTAGCGGCAAATGACCAACATGGAATTTACCATCTGCATGCACTGTAGAGAGATGGACTCTACCGGACATGTTTATCTGTGTTTAGAAGGGGAAACATCTGGAGTCGCTTTGTGCTCTCCAGGGAATGATATGAATTTAAAGCCAGTGAATGTTAATTTGAATTGTAAGCATAGAATATGAGAGAGGAAAATCCTATACTCTGTCTGTGCAGATTCGGCCTTGATCGGCGCCCCTGGATAACTCACTCCTCCAGAGTTGAGATAAGCGGATGTGTCAGCTGGCTCTGCTAACCCAAACACTGCTGCTGTGCAATAAACAGAACTCTTCAGGGACAGCGTTCATGAACTATAACATCTATCGTTGCCTAGGAGACTATTTGTTGTACTCCAGTAACTGATACACTCAACACTGCACACACACTGACATCATCATACTGATATACACACACTGCCCTCTCTCTGCTGTGTGATCTGTCTACTAAATGTCTGCTAAATGTGCATTGAGGGTTTTTTTGCCTGCAATCAAAATTTCGCTTACTTACTAAGCGCCATTTTGATAAAACATGTTTTTTTCTCTCGCCTACTGTGTCATATCCTTTCTCTCTTCTTTTTTTTTTCCTTTCTTCTTTATGACTGGCGCCTAGCGGCTGCCCCAGCCTTGGATGCGCTCTGCAGAGCGTGCCCAAATGCCAAGTCACGTTTCGTTACCTTATATTTATACATGTGTAATGACAATAAAGTTGAATCTCATCTCATCTCATCTCAAAGGCACTGCCCCCAACCTCCACGCAATGTTGCAGAGGCGTGTCAACCATGACAGCCCAACAACATCCAGGGCCTTGAGGTACTCAGGGCGAATCTCGACCACTCCCGGGGCCCGGCCACCAAGGAGATTTTAAACCACCTTGGCGACCTCAGCCCCTGTGATAGGCGAGTCGTTCCCCTTGTCCACAAACGCTGCTTCCTCTGTGGAAGGCGTATCAGTGGGATTGAGGAGATCCTCGAAGTATTCCTTCCACCGCCCGATGATATCCCCAGTCGAAGTCAATAGCGCCCCATCCGCACCATACAAAGTGTGGACAGGGAGCTGCTTTCCCCTCCTGAGCCGCCGGACAGTTTGCAAGAATCTCTTTGAGGCCGACCGAAGGTCTTGTTCCATGGCCTCACCGAACTCCTCCCATACCCGGGTTTTTGCTTCAGCAACCACCCGAGCTGCACTCTGCTTGGCCCGCCGGTACACCTCAGCAGCGTCGGGAGTCCCACAAGCCAACCGAGCTTGATAGGACTCCTTCTTCAGCTTAATGGCCCCCCTCACCACTGGTGTCCACCACTTGGTTCGGGGGTTGCCACCACGAGATGCACCAACCACCTTGCGGTTGCAGCTCTAGGCCACCGCTTCAACAACAGAGGTGGAGAACATGGCCCATTCAGATTCCATATCTCCAGACTCCCTCGGAATGTGGTTGAAGTTCTTCTGGAGGTGGGAGTTGAAGACCTCCCGGACAGGGGCCTCAGCCAGACGTTCCCAGCACACCCTCACTATACGTTTGGGTCTACCAGGTCTGAATGGCTTCCTCCCCTGCCATCGGCTCCAACTCACCACCAGGTGGTGATCAGTTGACAGCTCTGCACCTCTCTTTACCCGAGTGTCCAAGACGTACGGTCGCAGGTCTGATGACACAATAACAAAATCGATCATCGACCTGCGACCTAGGGTATCCTGGTGCCAGGTGCACATATGGACACCCTTATGCTTGAACATGGTGTTCGCTATGGACAAACTGTGGTTAGCACAGAAGTCCAATAACTGGACACCACTCGGGTTCAGATCGGGCAGGCCGTTCCTCCCAATCACCCCCCTCCAGGTTTCACTGTCGTTGCCCATGTGCGCATTGAAGTCCCCCAGTAGGACAATGGAGTCTCCAAGAGGAGCACCCTCCAGCACCCCAGTCACAGACTCCAAAAAGGGTGGGTACTCTGAAACATCATTTGGTGCATAGGCACAAATGATGGTCAGGACCCGTTTCCCAACCCGAAGGCACAGGGAAGCAACCCTTTCATCCACCGGGGAAAACTCCAATATAGAGGCATCAAGGTGGGGGGATACAAGAATACCCACCCCTGCTCATCGCCTCTCACCCGGGGCAACTCCAGAAAAGGCCAAGCTCCAGCCCCTCTCCAGGAGACTGGTTTTGGAACCGGAGCTGTGTGTTGAGGTGAGGCTGACTATATCTAGCCGGTATCTCTCAACCTCGTACACCAGCTCTGGCTCCTTCCCCACAAGAAAGGTGACATTCCACGTACCAAAAGCCAGTTTAAAAAGCTTGGGATCAGTCCGCCAAGGTCTCCGCCTTTGACCGCCACCTAATCCACATAGCACCGGACCCCCATGATCCCTCCTGCAGGTGGTGAGCCCACTGGAGGGTGAACCCATGTAACTCCTTCGGACTGAGCCCGGCCAGGTCCCATGGGTGGAAACCCGGCCACCAGACGCTAGCCATCGAGCCCCTCCCCCCAGGCCTGGCTCCAGGGCGGGGCCCCGGTAACCCCATACCGAGCGGGGTACACTGAATCCTTGATCTAGAATTTATCATGAGAGTCTGTTGGATCATTCTTAGTCTGACACCTCACCCAGGACCAGTTTGTCTTGGGTGACCCTATCAGAGGCAAATTGCCCCGGACAACATAGTTCCTGGCATCACTGGGGCACGCAAACCCCCCCACCACGATAAGGTGACGATCCATGAGGGGGTAAAGCTGAATCTGACATAAGAAATCCTTGCATTTCCCCACCTTCCCCGCGTATGGAGCAGGAGTGGAAATAGCAAGGGTTCAGCGAACAATAGGGAAAGGAGAAGGAGCAGGTGGAGGTGGAGTAGCCGGGACAGCCGTACGGCCCAATTGATCAGTAAGGACACTCAGCTGCTGCGTACCTACAGCAGTTGAGTGTGCTCTGCCACCTGCCTCTCTGTAATGTCGAGGCAGTGGAGCGTGGAGTGATCGGTTGGTGATGATGCACCTGCCAGGTTGTGGCTCTGGCTGGCTCGTTCTGTCATATTGGCTGGACAAGCAACCTGAGTGCAACGTGCAATCACCAAGCGAACACACTAACAATGTTTGACCTTTTATTAGAGTTTTCAAAAATAGCAATCTTGAGGAAAGCGCCAGTCACTCGCCAGATAAGCAGGAGCCCTGTGGAGGATAGGCGAAGCTGGTTAGAGAGGAATGGAGAATAAATGGGGAAACAAATAGTACCACTCACGTGAGAGATGAGAAGAGACCGGCGCAGAACCCAGCAAAAGAGATGAACCAGCAGGTGGAGCTGCCGGTCGGGAATGATGAATGGGTCTGACCGGGTGGAGGAGAAAGGTTGCCTCGAGGTGGAGCAACAGGCTGGCGAGCGCACCAAATCCCAGAAGACGCACCGCTTCGTTGAGAGCAACCTGGAAAAGGTGGAAGAGAGGAGAATGTAAGACAATGCCATACGAGACACAACCGCTTACTTGAGGAGCTGTCTGCTGAGCAGTACAGTGATCCCTCACTTATCGCGGTTAATGGGTTCCAGAACCGACCGCGAAAAGTGAAAAACCGCGAAGTAGCATCACCCCTAATGACGTCATCCATAAATAATACGTACGTTCATTCTCTCACTCTCTCATATGATACGTGTGTGTGTGTGTGTGTGTACGTGTACATACATACGTAGATGTAAATAAAGTGTACATAAATATGTTTTTAGAACTCTTTTATTCTTATAACAAGATACGTAACTCAAGATGAAAATGATTTACTGCACAGGTTAATGAGAGCTTTACTGCTCCTCAGGTGACGCCTCATCGTCAGGTGCTAGAGGCGCAGGATCATCGAGGGCAGCTGGAGAAGCTGCAGGAGGCGGCGTAGTGGCTCGACGGGAAGACTATTTCGCACAAAATGGCACAAGAGAACAGCAAAAAGTTCCACGCGGCGAGACTAAAAGTAACACGAGCGATAAAGAGCAATGAATGTGGTCTTCCTTCCATTCATGGGCGCTTGGCAGGGAGAGGAGGTGGGTGAAACGTCTCGGCCAATCAGCTTGCGGGGTGAAACGTCTCGGCCAATCAGCTTGCGAGATTTCCGAGCCGAGCCAACACGAGAACAGCGAACAGAGAGGTGGATTTTTTGAGTTGTGCGGGCTCTCCGTGTTGATACCTGATGGTCTAATGTAGTCTCCCTGCCTTCTGCTAGCGCCCGCCCATTATTTCTCAATTTTGAATTTTTGATGAATATTTTTGAAAAATCCGCGATGCACTGAGGGCGCGAAAGGTGAAGCGCAAAGTAGCGAGGGATCACTGTATACCCAAACGAGCCAACATTGAATCACTGAAGATTACTTCCTTATAAACGCTGGCCTGGGCAGGAATCAGCAGGTGCACCTGATGAGGGAGCCGGTAAACAGGAAGGAGGGGGCGAGCGCTCGCCAGCACATGACAATTTTCCCTGCTGTATATGTTTTACTGTTGTTTTTAGTTATTGTCATGCATGTTTATTGCATACATGTGTTTGTATTCTGTTAAAATCATTTTACGTGTGTGCTCCTGTGCAAATACTCTGGCGGGAGAGAAGCTGCAGTGAACAAGCAGTGAAAATGTCATTATTCTATTATTTGTTGTTGTTCCCAGGCATGTGTAATTGAATTTTATACATGAGTTTGACATCAGATGATAAAATGATCACTGGAATGGAGAGACACCCTGCATTTATAAGGTAGAGATTGTGCAATTGGGACAGATATCTGGGGCTGCACGGTGGCGCAGTGGTTAGCACCGCAGCAGCACAGTTTACCCTCGGCCGGGGGATCGCGGGGATCATGAGATCGTGGGTTCGATCCCTGCCCCGGGCCAACAGTGATCTGTGTGGAGTTTGCATGTTCTCCCCGTGTTTGCGTGGGTTTACTCCGGGATTTCTCCGGTTTCCTCCCACATGCTAAAAACATGCAGGTTAGGGAGTTAAGGGGCGCTTGCGCACGCAGCGACCGGCAGCTGGTGGCTTGTCACCGGACTGCAGAACAAATCTACCTACGGGTACAAGATAAGTCAAAAAAAAAAAAGATATCTGTTGTGTGAGTGCTGGGGACTGTCATGGGTGCAAAAAAACCCCTTAAATTTTGTATCACACATGTTGCAAGAATGTCCTGCAACACTTGCATGGCACGTATGGAAACACCCAGAGAACTCTGGCCCAAAACTCACTGGGAGTTTGTACAACATTATTGCAACATTCGTGAGACAGTGTGATTCCAAGTGAAAATTGTCACAAATTCCCAGGTTTGTCTCACATTTTTTATTTTTTGCCAGCTAGTTGCGAGCTGTCTCAGCCCAGTGAGATACTACCCTAAGAGCCTGACAGTTTGAGCTTTTGTCCCAGCATCTTCTTTGTCAGTTGCAGCTACTTTAAAGGTTCTGTAGAAGTATGGTTTTGGTGACACCATTTGGTGAGAAAGGAAACTTCCATCACATTCACTCCATTCATTTCTAGTCACAGGTGGCAGGTTTCTCATGCAGGAAAACCTGGTTTGTGCCAGTTTGTCACATTGACTCATTTAAATTCATTTGAGCTCACTGCTTAGGAGTGTCTCAATAATTCCACAGCCTGGTGTGTCACATTTTGTTGCCAAAGGGCACCTTCTGCGTAATTGGCACATACTGGCTCTGATAGACGCACCAATCAATGCCCCAGGACTGAGAATCTTTTGGCAAGATTTCTTGTTGCATTTAAAAGATATGCCTTATAATGGTTTCTTTGCATATAGGCATTTTTATAATTCAAGACCACACATTTTCCTGAACCCAATTAAGTTCAATTAAAAAGCAAGAGAAAAAGGAAACTAATCTCTAATTGGACAAAATTTCCAGTCTTCTTCAGTGTTATACTGGACTCATGCCACCCCTCTTCCTCAGATATTTTTGTTGCAAAAAGAAATCATCTGTGATGGAGAAGGAAAAAACTGCATAAGTTTTGTCAGACTAGTATTAACCAGTGTCAGTAATGTGACATGACACTGCTGACATGCCTCCTGTAGAAAAACAGTCGGACCTATGGCTAATAAGATAAGCACTCTAGTTATATCTTGCTCTGTTTGCATGGTGCCTACAAAATACCTAAAGCTAGCAATTAGATAATCCTAATTATGGCATGCATATTCAAATTACAATACACGGTGTTCTAGTGGAGGTTGTTTACTCACCTCTCTAATTCTGAAGTAGCCTTTAGTCAGCTCTGCCTGAGTGTTTATGCACACTTCATATTGCTTTGCACAATTGTTTGAAGACTCTATTGCTTGCTGATTCCTGCTGGATAACTCCATTCTTGTGTCACTGGCATATGCTTAATATGGAGCAGCATCAACCATCCACCCACGGGCACTGTGTGGGAGTTAAAACAAACACACCCAGCTGTGAAAGTCAGGATACAGCCGAAAAAAAAAAAACCCCACAAAGAAACAAAGACAGCTCAATGGATTTAGGAATAAGAGACACGTGTGCTTGAGGGTTTAAGAGGCAAAATAACTCTTCATGCCAAACAGATTATTTAGTCATAAATGAAATGCAGCTAAATTAAAAAGACAAAACTGAACCTTGCTATAGAATGACTGACAATGCTTTTCTGTGGGTGCAGGCACTGCAGCATTTTAAACTGAATCCCAAATAGTGGAACTGGAACCATTAAAGATGAAGAAATTTATTGAATGATTTTTTAAAACAGAAAACAGTAGGTTTATCTTTCCATCAACCCCTGTTGAAAAGAGAAGCAAAATGTGTATTGTAACAATCCTTGAATTTGTGTTGGTTGGGAACGTGTTCACTAATATTGTTATGTGTTCTGCTATTATTCATATGCCTTTAAGGCATAGTGAATGTTGTACGTGAATACAGACTGTACGTAGTTTAGTTGTTGTGACGGTCATGGTGGCTACAAGTGAGAGAGCTGGGTTAGAAAGAGCTGGTGTGGGTGATGGCCGGTGATGGCCAAGAACAGTAACCCATTTAGGGCTTCGGTGTTGTTATGCTTCTATGAGTAATAAAATAAAGCCATTCTGAAGAAGAGCTAATCGTTTGGTGCTTGAGAGACTCCACAGACATTGCACTGGTGTCAGAAGTGACCAAGCCGACGTCAAAGCTAATAGCTAGCCATGCTAGCGTGTGCGAAGGAGCTCTCAGCTCAACTGGGTATGTCTGGCGCTGAGGTTAAGATGGAACAACCAGAAACAAATGTACACCTGCGGATGCCTGCAACTTCCAGAAAGAGAGTGTGGTTACTTGCTGCTGAAGCCAGGTTTCCCCCTGGGTCATCCCGCCATGACAGTGGGGACTCCCGCCCTCTGTGGAGCGGGAAGGAGCCGGTACGTCTTGACGCAACGTCACATGATGTAAACAAAGATGGCGGCGCCCAGGTATCTGTAACACTGGCTGTAATTAAAACCCCAAAGTTTAATGGCATGATAGCTTGGGAAGTTTTAAGAGCCCAATTTGAACTGTTGGCTGAAGCTGCTGGCTGGTCTGATGAACTCAAAGTGTTGCAACTAGCTCTGTGCCTGACTGATGATGCAGCTGCATGTGTCATATCCGGCTCTAGGGAGCCGGGCAATCAGAGCCAGGGACAAGCCAGTGAGTCGTGATGGTTTATTTTGGGTAAGGGATAAGGGATGAGGAGAGCACAGATACTCATGCAGAGGTACACTCACAGGTTGCACAGCGCAGAGGTAAGCAGCTCGTACCGGACGTGGGGGTAACAAGACGTACATACTCACAGCGGGATACAAACACAGGAATGCTGCAAGAGGAGTATAAGCTGACACCAGACGAAGGGGCTTCAGCTTAGCAATGTGTTTATGTCGCAGCCCCGAGTCATCGAGGCTGCTCCTATTTATCCTCATTGGCAGCGCCCCAGCTGATGAGGACTAATTGGCCCCAGCCGTCCGTAATGCTGCCAGCTGGGAGCCTGCTGAGACGCTGCTCAATGGGAAAACATGGGCTGAGTGCCGAGACGGCATCTCAACCCGTGGTGACAGAGCCCCCCCCCCCCCTCAAGGTCGGGCTCCTGAACGACCAGGAACATCCCAGCCCCCCCCACCCCCACCCACCTAGGGTGGGAGGAAGGGAGGCAGGATTGGAGGGGAAGAGGCCAAGGGAAGGACAACACCAATGGGGCAATGTAGGGTGGCAGGGAAAAAAAAAACAAATACAATACTGAACAAAACAGGGAATAATCAACCCAGGTTCGAATGGGGAGAAGAACTGGGTCAGCACGCCGGTTACACACTACTCAGAGAGTACCAACAATGCGTGACCCAGAGCAAGGAAAAAACCACCAAAAAGGTACAGGGTAAAAATGCTGAGTAAGGTTAAATAAAGGGGAACACAATACACAGCGCCACTAAGTACATACACACAGTCACCAAGAAAAGTGAAGGTGACTGGAACAAATTGACAACTACAGAGCATGGTGTTACGGAAAACAAGGCACATGACTCTATAATGAACCAACAGGGCATAAAAAAGAAATACTGAGTGCAGGCAAAGAAAAACCCACACACGAATATATAAATACCCACTGCCACCTAAAGAAATGAAAGTGACTGGAATAAATGGATAACTGCAGAGCATGGTCTGAAAGGAAACAAAACATAACTCTACAATGAAAAAACGAGGCTAAAAACATGGCACAAAAAGTAAAATGCTGAGCATGAGTGATGGAAAACACAGCACTATAAAAACGAATCCACCAACAGGACAAAATATTACACCCGAGTGACCCTCACAAAGATAAAAGAAAAAGTGACACCCGAGGAACATGGCAGGCAGAGTCCACAAATAGCCGAGATGGCTCCGGAGATCTCCCCGCCCATCGTCCCGTTGGCAAATCAGGGAAAGAGAAGTGTTCGGACGGCGAGCTCCGGACCCAGATCCCAGGAATCCAGTCCACCGGCAGCCAAACCAGGCTGCCCAGAGGGAAACACAGACCAGTGGGGGGAACCAGATCACCGAACCGAAAGTTCTGTGGGTCGGGTCTTCGACCCGCATCACTCAACCACCAGGACCGTTGAGACGGGCGAAGGATCAGAGCGGATCCCAGTGGAAGAGGCTCTGGGGAGAGCCGATGACGAGGGCGGCGGGCGTCAGGCCGCAGGGAAACGGCCACCTCCTCACCGGACCTGGACAATACTGGGGCAGCACCCACGTCGGACCCCGATCGGGCCTCAGGCGAACCCACGTTGGACCCCGATTGGGTCTCGGGCAAACCCACGTTGGACACTGCACCAGAACCGACCTCCAACGTTGAACCCGGACCCTCCAGCACCACGAGGAACAGCAACTCCTCGCCGGTGACCCTGGAAGAAGGCTCAGAAGAGAAAACAGAACCGGAATCAGGATCACCGGCAGCGCCAGAACCCGGCGAGACGAGCTCAGACGCAGCGAGTGGCTGCACCCTGCTCGTCTCCCCTGGAGATAGGCTGAAGTGCTCAAAGATAAAAAGAGAGAAAAGAAAGGAGAGCACTCGCCTGATCTCGGGTTCTGACGCCGTCCAGGACTGCGAAGATCCAGGAGCTGTCGTCAGGTCGTTGTCAGGCTCCCATCTAGCCGCGTCGGGCCCCGCAGCCAGCACGATGGTCAGCGCAGCTTGAGATTCCTCCGGCTCCGGTGACCCCGCCGACGATCCACTCGACGTGAAGCCAGAAGAATCTCATCCCGCTGGACCGAACCGCTCCTCTGTGGAGACCCGGGGACGCTCAATCGTCGGCGTAGACTCCACACAGCAGTCAGTCCCCCTCCTCCGTCCGCAATGTAGCTGCGGAACCACAAGCCCTCTCCATATCCCACCACGTTGACCCGGAGCCGGGGACCGCTCGGCGGAGAGAGACACAGAGGATGCGGGATTAGGAATACAGGTTACAGCAGGTGGGGAGAGTTCAGGGAGCTGCGAACCCTGAACTTCTCCTCCAGGGATGTGACAGAGCAAATCATTAAGCAGGTGTGAAAAAACAATGACTTGCCTGCCCCCTGGAGGTTGAGTATCGCCTGCTGTAGTGGATTCTGCTTCTTCCTCTCCCCGCCCGGTGATAACGGAGGACCCCCCGGGAATTCGTCTGAGGATCGCTCGCGTTGTCTCCAGCAGAGAGCTCACCAGGCCGGGATTCCAGGCACACACAGCGGTCAGGAAGCGCGTCGAGGAGGAGGGGGAAACAGCCGGGGTGAGCCAACCCGAATGTCCAGGAATGACAGCGGGGGAACGAGGCTCAGGGGACGAGGCTGTAGAATCTCCACACTGACGAGGCGAAGGGATGACAGCTGCGTGGGAGGAACGGTCCTGACGATGACCCAGAACTGGATCCGGACGAGGTTTGTGCAGAGGTGACTCGGCGATGTGATGGCGGCTATTCCCAGGGAACGAAGCGAGGGGGAAACCCAGGATTCGCCGCTCCAGATCAGAGATCGAGGCGAGGAAGGCGCCGAGCACGGGAAAGCTTCGTAGCCCTGAAGTCCTCTCCATCAACCTCACTGCCGCCGCCACATGCCAGAAGGTGGTGGCAGGAAACACAGTAGAGCTCGCGACAGCCACTCGACCCCAGACATAACTGCTGTCAGCTGCTGCTCCTTGAAGGGAATCCCGAGTGACATGGCGCAGGTCGGGGAAAGCCCTCTGGTTGGCGCGAACTCCCGGACTGGAATAGCGGCAGGAACGGGACTCCGAAGCGGGGAAAGGCGTCGCCCACTTCGACTTCCTGCCGGGATTTCCATCCACCCCGTGGAGCTTCTCTCGCTGTGTACCTGCAGCGTCTATCCTGGCGCTGTCCTCCAGATGGAACACAGAATGAGGGTGACAGCCCAGGAATTCCTCAGCATGGCCCGGATGCCAGCGTCTCGCGTTGGAGGCGTCGTGCAGGGTGAAGAGCGTCCCGTCGACAGCCTCCGAGATGGACCTCAGCTCGTCGCCCTGGCGCCGGAAGTGACTCCTGGGAAACGGCATGCTAGCAGCGCTGACACCCGGACAGAAAGGTACATTTCCACGGCGACTCACGGCCGCCGGTAACTCTTCTGGCTGCGACATACTGTCATATCCGGCTCTAGGGAGCCGGGCAATCAGAGCCAGGGACAAGCCAGTGAGTCGTGATGGTTTATTTTGGGTAAGGGATAAGGGATGAGGAGAGCACAGATACTCATGCAGAGGTACACTCACAGGTTGCACAGCGCAGAGGTAAGCAGCTCGTACCGAACGTGGGGGTAACAAGACGTACATACTCACAGCGGGATACAAACACAGGAATGCTGCAAGAGGAGTATAAGCTGACACCAGACGAAGGGGCTTCAGCTTAGCAATGTGTTTATGTCGCAGCCCCGAGTCATCGAGGCTGCTCCTATTTATCCTCATTGGCAGCGCCCCAGCTGATGAGGACTAATTGGCCCCAGCCGTCCGTAATGCTGCCAGCTGGGAGCCTGCTGAGACGCTGCTCAATGGGAAAAGGGAAAACATGGGCTGAGTGCCGAGACGGCATCTCAACCCGTGGTGACAGCATGCCTGTTATTCCTGAACCCTGAAGAAAGAAATGACTATGTCACATTGATTGGGGCTCTTTACAAGCGTTTTGGAAAATACAATCAGCCTATTCTGCTGCACTCTGGATTCAACAACAGACACAGACGCCCTGGTGAGCCCCTCAGCATCCTAGCTAATGAGACTGATTCCTTGTGCAGGCGTGCCTATGCTGATATGCCACCAGCAGTGCAGAAAGAGCTTGCCAAAGACGAATTCTTACAGGCACTCAGTCCCAGAGAGCTGCGTGTCCATGTACAGCTAGCCTACCCCGCCTCGCTGCGTGAAACCCTGGAGTTAGCAGTGGAGAGAGAGTTGTTAAGTGGCAATGAGCTGCTGGAGGACACACCCGCAGTGAGATCAGTGATGACAGACACTCAGCACTGGGGTGGCAAGGGGGTGCAAGACACTGCTCGAGCATCTGTTGTACAACCTGCTGCCCACGTTGCTTGCCGCCGCCATACTCAGAAATGTTGGGGGTGTGGACAATCAGGACACCTTCTCATGCAATGCCCCAGGCTCTCTTCTGTGCAAGGAAACTTCAGGGGGCCCGTGTAGGTGGGGAGATGCTGTGTTTTATCAAGACTTTGGTCTTGATAAAACACAGTGGACCAACACCAGCAGATGACATGGTTCCTCAAACCATCACTGGCTGTGGAAACTTCACACTAAACCTCAAGCATCTTAGATTCTGTGCCTTCCACTCTTTCTCCAGACTCTGGGACTTTGATTTCCAAATGAAATGCAAAATTTACTTTTATCTGAACAGAGGTCATCTGCTGGTGTTTGTCCACTGTGTTTTATCAAGTTCAAAGTCAGTGCAGTCATCTACCAGGGAATTTTAGAGCACCTCATGCTTCACTCTGCTGACGAGCTTTATAGAGAAGCTGATTTCATTTTTCAGCAGGACTTGGCACTCCTGCACCCTGCCAAAAGTACCAAAACCTGGTTTAATTACCATGACATCACTGTGTTTGATTGGCCAGCAAACTCTCCTGACCTAAACCCCATAGAGAATCTATGGACTATTGTCAAAAGGAAGATGAGAGACACCAGATCCAACAATGCAGAAGAGCTGAAGGTCACTATCAACGCAACCTGGGCCTTCATAACACCTCAGCAGAGCCACAGGCTGATCACCTCCATGCCACACCACATTGATACAGTAATTAATCCAAAAGGAGCCCCGACCAAGTATTGAGTGTGTACATGGACATACTTTTCAGTTGGCCAACATTTCTATTAAAAAGCTATTTTTTAAAATTAATTTTATGTAATATTGTAATTTTTTGAGATACTGAATTTGGTGTTTTCATGGGCTGTAAGCCATAACCATCAAAATTAAAATAAATAAACACTTGAAATATATCACTCTCTGTGTAATGACTCTAAATAATATAGAAGTTTAATTTTTTTGAAATGAATTACCTAAATAAATCAACTTTTTGTTGACATTCTAATTTATTGAGATGCACCTGTATTGCTGTATGTCGAGAGAGGCCTAAGATGGCCGGTTCTCCCCACTTATAGGCTGGCGTGATGACATCACCAGCTGGCTGGGTCATCACGCTGCTACCTGTTATAAATCCCTTTATAACACAAAGGATATGGGCCAAAACCCAGTGGTGGACCCTCAGAGCCACCAAAGCCTTCTCTACTGGCCTAAACACTATCAGAATTACATTTACAATCTACATTCTTATATTTGTTCCATGAGGATGTATTACATTATTCCCAATAGTCTGTTCTCTTCATTTTATAGCTTTTCTCTTGGTTGCACTCCTTCCAGTAGTGTAATACAGGTTTGAGTTTTTTTGTCCAATCATATTTGTGCCATCTGTGTTGCCAGGGTCAAGCAAATCTGCCTTGAGCCTCCAGGAATTAATAGTGCGCTCTGTAGTTTAAATTAACTGTTAAACTTTTCCTGTTGCGTTAACCAATCAGATGTCTTCTGTACGTCCAAGGGTACACATCGAAAGCATTCGAGAACGTTGGCATTTTCACATCTTTTGATTGGATGTTGGACTCCTCCAATCACACTGCAGAGGATCCTAGCTAGCAAAACACCAGTGTAGGGACTTGCTTAAGCAGCTACAATATACTGTATCTGTTTAAATATAATAGCTGTTTTTCCACCCACAATGGCTGACAGGGGAGAGGAAAATGATTTGGTCACTGATATTTTAAAACAATCAATTTTCCAGAAGGACTTTTCCTAGAAAACCTGATCATTATGAAGAGGACCAACCCCAAAGCTAGCAGGCCTGTCTCAGCCGGGGAAAGGATTTGTCCGTCACGTTCGTATTAGCAATGAGCAGTATCCTTGGATTACAGGCTGCAAGGAGTGCTGCAAATTACAGTAGTGTGAAAAAGTGTTTACCCCCTTCCTGATTTCTCATTGTTTTTGTATGTTTGTCACACTTAAATGTTTCAGATCATCAAACAAATGTGAATATTAGACAAAGATAACACAAGTAAACACAAAATACAGTTTTCAATTGAAGGCGTTTATTATTAAGGGTAAAAAAAAAATCCAAACCTACATGGCCCTGTGTGAAAAAGTGATTGCCCCCCGTTAAAACATAAATTAACTGTGGTTTATGTCATGAATTGCCCGTCGGGGCAGAGAGGAAGACCCAGACGTTGGACTGCTAGTTTGTGATATTCATTGGGAACACAAAAAGCCCAAAACATTGCACAACACCAAGTCCAAACTAAAAACAAAGCAAACTTATGAAACAAGGTTCACCAGCACAGGGGAAGGGTTCTGGTGGAGAAGAGTACCTTAAGACTCCGGCAAGGAGGAAAAAACAGTCTTTAAATAGACCTGGGCACAAATGAAACAAATGATGGCAGGTGTGGATACCATGAGCGGGCAGGAGGAAACAATGATAACAAACTCGGATCAGCTGGGAGCAATGGGAGGGAGAGACGGGACTGGCAGCTGACAGGAGCACTGCCCACAACAGAGCAAAAACCCAAAAGTGTCACTGACAGCAGCAGCCCCGAGAAGAGAGGAAACAGTAAAATATGAGATAAAAAATAAAGACAAGTAAACCAAAACATATTAATAATAAAACTCCAATAAATGGAAACCGGAAAATAAATCATACTAAGAAACAATACAGAATATGTGAATATAAACCAAAGATAAAATAACAGGAAAAGAACTTAAAAATACAACACCATACAAAAATAGAGGAAAAAAAAGGCAAAGAGACAGAGCACGGTGGGATCCCCCCATGCTCAGATCATGACAGTTTATCACGTCTTTGGAAAGCTGAGTTCAATTTTCTAGCCATTTCTAACGTTTTGGGACTCCAGCGAACCACAGTGAGAGCCATTATCCACAAATGGTGAAAACATGGAACAGTGGTGAACCTTCCCAGGAGTGGCCAGCTGACCAAAACTACCCCAAGAGCACAGCGACGACTCATCCAAGAGGTCACAAAAGACCCCACAACAACATCCAAAAAAACTGCAGGCCTCACTTGCCTTAGTTAAGGTCAGTGTTCATGACTCCACCATAAGAAAGAGACTGGGCAAAAATGGCCTGCATGGCAGAGTTCCAAGACAAAACCACTGCTGAGCAAAAAGAACATAAAAGCTCATCTCAGTTTTGCCAGAAAACATCTTGATGACCCCCAAGACTTTTGGGAAAATACTCTGTGGACTGACGAGACAGAAGTTGAACTTTTTGGAAGGTGTGTGTCCCATTACATCTGGCGTAAAAGTAACACAGCATTTCAGAAAAGGAACATCATACCAACAGTAAAATATGGTGGTGGTAGTGTGATGGTCTGGGGCTGTTTTTCTGCTTCAGGACCTGGAAGACTTGCTGTGGTAAATGGAACCATGAATTCTGCTGTCTACCAAAAAATCCTGAAGCAGAATGTCCAGCCATCTCTTCATGACCTCAAGCTAAAGCGTACTTGGGTTCTGCAGCAGGACAATGATCAAAAACACCCCAGCAAGTCCACCTCTGAATTGCTTAAGAAAAACAAAATGAAGACTTTGGAGTGGCCTAGTCAAAGTCCTGACCTGAATCGGATTGAAATGCTGTGGCACGACCTTAAAAAGGCAGTTCATGCTCAAAAACCCTCAAGTGTGGCTGAATTACAACAATTCTGCAAAGATGAGTGGACCAAAATTTCTCCACAGCGCTGTAAAAGACTCATTGCCAGTTATTGCAAACACTTGATTGTAGTTGTTGCAGCTAAGAATGGCCCAACCAGTTATTAGGTTTAGGGGACAATCACTTTTTCACACAGGGCCATGTAGGTTTGGATTTTTTTTTTCCCCCTTAATCATAAACACCTTCATTTAAAAACTGTATTTTGTGTTTACTTGTGTCTTATCTTTGTCTAATATTTAAATTTGTTTGATGATCTGAAACATTTAAGTGTGACAAACATAAAAAAAGAGAAATCGGGAAGGGGCAAACACCTTTTCACACCACTGTATCTTGCTGGGAATGCCTGTTGTTTGCAACTGATCAAGTAGATACTTGGAGCCAGACAGGGTTTGCAAACTTGAGCTGTATAACCAAGGCAGCAGTGAGACACCAAAGCACAGCCGCCAGCCAGACACAAGTCACAGTACTTTTAAACCTTTGGGGAAACAAGAGTGGATCTGCAGCCCAATGAACAAGTGTGCAGGGAAATGGAGCTCCACAACAAAAAGGTAAAGATTTTTAAAACTATAATTTTATAGTTAGTTATCTTTAACATGCTTTGTGTGAATGGCCCTATAGGCTATTTTTATGGTGCTTGGTATGACTGGCACTTACAGTACAGTATATCGGGTACATCACCACTGAAGGCCTAGTTGTAAAATACACGGTCCGTCATTGGAAAAACCAATATTGGATTCTTGTGATCACTGGGGGCCCACAGTGGCACTGCATTACAAACAGGCATGATTTTGTCATGGAAATCACTTATGGCTCAAGAACACTTCCAGAAATAATTCTCGGCAAATACAGTTCACCATACCATCCACAAATGCAGGTTAAAGCTGGTGCCACACTTGTATCATGCCATACGAGTATTATCAGCTCGTGCCAATAATTGTAATAGTGTTAGTTGTGTATTGCAGGGGACGATCTCTATTGTGCAAAATTGTGACGTTTAACACAGCCTCTATGAGCAGCATCAGTTAGATTATAAAGTCTGACAGCCATAGGTAGGAAGGACCTGTGTAACCTCTTCCTCGAGCACTTAGGATGGCACAGCCTACCTCTAAATGAGCTCCTTAGTGCATTTAGCGTGTCCCGCATGGGGTGGGACTCAAACTCCAGCAGAAATGACAGCTTAGCCACCATCCTCCTCTCTCCTATCTCCTCCACTGGGTCAAGGCATCACCCCAGAACAGAACTTTTTTGATCAGCCTGTTCAGTCTCTTCTTGTCAGCTGCCGTGATGCCGCTGCCCTAGCAGACCACTCCAAAGGTGATGGCTGATGCCACCACCAAATCGTAGAAGGCTTTCAAGGGTTTTTTGTGTCAAAACAGTGCCAGAAAGAACCATTTTGATCCAACTGTCTAGTAAGTCAAAGACAACACTGATGAGGATTAAGTCAAAGGCTCAGCCTAGCTGTGCTGGTTCATGGCCCCATCATTTTTTCAGAAACTCATAGTCTTTATGTGAATGGTTTAATAGATCAAAAAACTGGCTGTGTGCACTTTATTGAACTGTTGTGATGCATGTCGGGTTTCTGTGTACCAACAATGTGCTGGAGGGGAAATTGGGGGACTTTAACCAAATGAGCTGTACTGTGTGAGAGCTTTGGTGTTTGAACAGGCATCATAATGAAGTGCTGGGGGCTTCATTTCTAAAAATCACAGCACAAACAGTCATGATGGAGAGGAGTCCTTCTGTTAAACTTAACTTTGATCAGATTACGGCCCATCCATATTCACTCTCTGGAGATATCATTGCTAACCCCTGCTGACCACATATATATATATATATATATATATATATATATATATATATATATATATGTATGTATGTAAATATACATACATACATACATACATACATACATATATATATATATATATATATATATATATATATATACTATATATATATATATATATATATATATATATATATATATCTTGCCTTCTGATTGTTGCTCTGAGTGTTGCTATCCCTGTGCTGTTGCAATCCTGGAATTTCCTGGAAGTGTATTATCAAACATTTGTGGAATCAAAGAAAACCATAGCTTAAATTGACATTGTAATGGAAAATGAGAAACCATAAAATAGCATTTGTTCAGAAAAATGGATGCAATTTTATGAGGAAAATGGTGATTAATATATTTTATAAAAAGGAAAATTTGTGTTACTCTGAAAAGGAACGGAGATTAATGAAAAGATAAATGCATTTGAAGTTCTGAAAGGAGTTCAAAGATGTTAGGTTTATATAACTTATACCGGGAATATTCTGAAGAACTAAGTTTAATTTGGACAACAGACTATGATGATGGGTTTTGTTGTGGAGTGTGGTGCGATGGCGCCGCCTTCCAGGTGCGCCATCACACCGCCCTATAAATAGGGGCATTCACCATTTGTGGCTCCTCTTGCCCAGATGACCCCACACAGTGTAGCACCTGCTGTATAGCAACCAGTTCTATAATAAAGTACTGTTCTAGTGCAACCTCTCGTCTGTCTCCTTTTGTGCCAGGTTTGTGGACATAACATTTGGCGACTGAGGATTAACCAATGGAGGCATATGTTACACCACTGCGGCCTTTCCTGGAGCTTCTCAGCGAGCCACCGGTGCCATTGCCCTGCTGGTTTGAGGCTTTTGAAAATTACATCACTGCGTTGGACCTAGGGAAGCTGGATAAGGTGAGAGCTCGAGCACTGCTTGTCCACAACCTTGGCATCAAAGGCCAGAGGATTCTACGGATGCTTGGCATGACGGACTCATAAGAGGACGTTGTGGAGCCAATGGCTAACTACTTCACCACTCCGGACAGCGTGACGGTACAACAAAGTCAGTTTCACCAGAGACACCAGGGAGTCGGTGAGCCTATTCAACAGTTTGTCGTTGACCTAAGACAGTTAGCCAGTGTGTGCCATTTTGGGCCATTAAAGGATGAGATGGTTTGGGACCAATTGGCCGAGCACACGTGTAGTGCCATGATACGGGCTAGGTTGCTAATGGCGTCCAATGACTTAGCGCTAGCTAGGGGAGCTGAGCTAGTTCTTCAGCTAGCGGCCATGGATAAGCTAGCCTTGGAGCTAAATTGGCACCAGTCTATGAAGACACCAGAAGGGACAACGTCAGCAAATGCAGTGGACTCGGAGGACAAAGGGAGCATGGCGGATGACTACGAGGCATATGCAGTGAGCCGTAGGTCTACTCCGAAGGACTCCATCTGTGGGGGTTGCGGGTCCCACCAGAGTTATGTGCGAGCATGCCCGGCAAGACAGAAGCGGTGCAGCAAGTGTGGGCGCATGAATCATTTCGCCAAAATGTGTTGGTCCTCAGCATCATGGAGCCCATCAAGTTAGCCAGCCCACCTGCTTATGATGACCATTCACTTGGTGAGTACCAAAACCAATGGGCTTTCATGCTGCATGGTGGAATTGGATGGTGTAGCTTTGCCATTAATACTCGACATGGTGGCGGTGCGGTCGGTGCTAAATTGGGCCACTTTAAAAACATTTTTCCTGCACCACAGGATCAGGGAGAACCCGGCGCCGCTGTATGGATATGGCAGTGGTAGACTGTGCAATGTAGGGACTGTGGAGTTGACTGTTCGCTGTAACACTAGAGCGGTGCACGACTTCTCGTTCCAGGTGACAGCACATGGCAACAACATTATCGGGTCTGACCTGTTCTACAGACTGGGTTTCGCCATTAAGGACAGTGCTGGATTCGAGTGGTCCGGATGTGGACGGTGGAGATCACTGGACCCGGTGGATGACATCGTAGTGTGGGATGAGGCACCTGCTGGTGGTGCTGGAACTGAAGCACATATTTCTGGCTCTCAGGGAGGACAGCTGCTCAGTGGAGGAACCGGGTGACTCCAGTGCCTGCGCTTGGCCAGCTATTATGGGAGCAACTGAGTTAGCGAGCGGAGGGTCTGTTCCGACGAGTGTCACCAGGGAAGCATCGAACATTTTCAGTGCCAAAGTCAAACTTCGGACGATGACAGATGAGGGGTCCACTGTGACGGCGGTGGCTGCTGTGCTGCCGTGGTGTTACGATGGCGCAAAACGGGAGAAAGACGCAGAGCTGTTGAAACTACAGCAGCACATCAAATCAAGCAGGGTGCCGCTCCAGGTCATGGACTGGGTTTGGGATCATGCCAAGGAGAGACCGGGGCAATGACTGGCTGGATCGCAGCTGGTGGGACATCGGGCACTGCTGAGGATTGTGGCAAAGTTGGGAGCAGCATGTTTCTGGCTGGCAGATGGCTGGCAGACACGCAAACCAGATGCGGCGTGTCCAGGTGGACGTTCCAACTGACAGGGCTATATAGGAGTCAGCGAAGGTGGTGGGAGACCCAAACTCTTGTGTTTTGAAGATCAACCCTTGTCTTGAGGGCCTCGCACCTCCAGGGGCACGTCCGCCGTGGGGCCGCCCCAGGACCCCCCTGGTAGACCCTCCCTTGCCATGGGAGACAGTGAGAAAGAGGCTGTGGACTCTTTAAATAGGAGCACAGCTAGTCTATTGATAAAAGTGGGAGAAAAAAACACTTGGCCATGTGCCAGTCCACCCACTGGCCCTAGTTCTAGCATTCATTGTTTGTGTTGTTGTTTAATGTGTTTATTGGGGGTTTTATCTGCTAAGTTTGGGTAGGTTTTAGTTGGGCACGTTTTTTTCTGCTTTATAAAGGGGGAGAATGTGATGATGGGTTTTGTTGTGAAGTGTGGTGCGATGGCGCTGCCTTCTGGGTGTGCTATCACACTAACCTATAAATAGGGGCATCTACCATTTGGGCCTCCTCTTGCCCGAATGACCCCACACAATGTAGCACTTGCTATATATCAACCAACTCTATAATAAAGTACAGTTCTAGTGCAATCTCTCGTCCGTCTCCTTTTGTGCCAGGTTTGTGGACATAACACAGACCTTGAGCACAGCAGAGCCAGATTATGTCCTGTGGTGGTAGCTAGCCTCCTGGTAAAAACCTTGGTCCAGGATGGATGTCTGTGGATGCTATTGAGAGGAACAGACAGGCAGGTTCTGCCTCAACACGGTATGGGCCTAATCCTTGAGATCACAACCGTAGAAGCTGGATGATCATCACGCTGGGCGAGGTCTGTTTATGCACAGAAAAAGGAATTTGGCCAGGTTGTCAAATTCCAGATATTTGTTTAATGTTCAAAGTCCAATCAGAAAATCAAACTTGATAAATAATTAAAAAAACACAAATCCGTTTCTTCCAATGTGTTGTGGTCAGAACAAAGTTGACTTAAGCTTGGTGAAAATCAAACGAAATCTTCTTAGCACAGTAATTTAAGAAAAACAGAATAAAATAGGAAAAGGTGAATTTTAAAGAAAAAGGAAAGAAGTTACACAGGGCATACGCTCCGGGTCTGCTTAGAAAAGGTGGGGGAGTAGAAAATGCTTCTTCAAAAGACAACTCTCAGCTCACAACAAAAGAAAGCTTTGTA
The DNA here is from genome assembly GCA_020510985.1 of Pholidichthys leucotaenia. Taxonomy (NCBI): domain Eukaryota; kingdom Metazoa; phylum Chordata; class Actinopteri; order Cichliformes; family Pholidichthyidae; genus Pholidichthys; species Pholidichthys leucotaenia. The sequence continues at coordinate 114,095,212 of CM035846.1, read as the reverse complement.
CTGGTAAGGTGTGGTAGGATGGCACAATAAATTTTATGACAACTGAGCTTGACTAGTTATGGTCAAAGATCAGGATTGGATCTGCCCATTAGCGTAAACTTTTGACCAATTGCACTGAATTTCTTTGTATCAGCAGAGGTCATAAAACTGACTAAAAAGGGAGTGATATGGAGACTTGGAAGCTGATTGGTCAGTTCACAGTTTTGAAATGTGCACTTCCCACAGAGAAGGAGAGAGGATTTGATATGAGAAGTGAGATCATCTTAAAACATATGTGCTGGCTATTAAAGCATAAATTCTTTAAAACTTTAGTGACTAAGCTATTCTAATTAATAAAGGAACAAACAATGTGTCTACATTATAAATGTAATAATTTCTTTATAGTAGGCATGCAAAATTAATTCTTTGTGAAGATAAAGGAACACATATCAAATCATATCAATAAAAGCATTTCAAACCATAATTGTCCATCACAGGGTCCAGCCATATCTTCAATAGCTGAGGTTGTTTGTGGAGAAGGATAAGTTATTTCATTGTTCACAATTCATAGTTTAACTTCAGAGAGAAAACATTCAGTCCTCAAGAGAAATATTCCTGTGTTATCCATTGGAGAGCAATGTTGGACTTTTGAGTTTCAATTAAGAATCTTGCTGGTCAATGGTCTGTGGAACATCAGGCCATAAATCTGTCACTCTGGCATTCTTTTGGCAAATGGATTTGAGAGGAACTGACTCCAGGTCTTGCAGGGAGTAACTTATCCACTTTATGGCAAATGGCATAAGGCTTTGCAGCTCCGGTCTTGGGTGAAGAGGAGGGGTTTATGGCCAGACTTTTGGGTGAAACAATTTCTCCTCAGCAAAGAATAATATTTGGAATCCAGCTGTTGATGCTACATGAGCATTGGTTAGGGGTGACTGAATAGTAGGTTTATCCACAACTGCAAGCCTCTGGAGGATCCTACACCTTGAGCCTCATGGAACTCCAGAGGCACCAGCAGCTTCAAATTCCTGTTTGCTGCTTTGTAATGGCATTTTAGCAGCTGCTCTCTTAATCTGATGAATTTGTCTGGCAGAAACCCTCCTTATTATATACCTTTATCTGCACGAACCCATCTGTGCTCTGAATCAGCCACAAATTTCTTCACAGTATGATGATCATGCTTAAGTTTTCATGAAATATCTAATGTTTTCATACCTGGTCCAAGGCATTGCCCTATTTGATGCTTTTCAGCCGCAAAGAGATCCTTTTTCTTTCCCATATTGCTTGAAACCTGTGGCATGCTTAATAATGTGGAACATCTTTCTTAAGTAGTTTTCCTTTGATTGGGCTCATCTGGCAAACTAATTATGACAGGTGTCTGAGATTGATATCAGTGATCCAAAGAACCCTGAGACACAATACCATCCATGTGCTAATTGAAAACAAAAAAAAAAAGAATGTTTATGACACTAAAATCCTATTTTGCAAAATAATTTGGAACGCAGTATATATATACGACAAAATATTCATGATGGATGAGGGCTCTTTAACATTAAGCCAAGATTAACTACAGCATATTAGATAATACTGTCTTCTTCTTCTTCTTCTTCTTCTTCTTCTTCTTTTGGCTGCTCTCTTTAGGGGTCGTCGCAGCGGATCATCTGCCTCCATCTCACTCTATCCCTTGCATCTTCTTCTGTAACACCAACCCTGTCCATGTCCTCCTTCACTACATTTAGGGTGGCAGTGGCTCAGGAGGTAGAGCAGGTCGTCCAATAACCAGATGGTTGGCGGTTCGAATCCCGCTCTCCCCAGATATCCTGCCGTTGTGTCCCTGGGCAAGACACTTTACCCACCTTGCCTCCAGTGTCCATAACACTGGGTATAAATGTTCGGTGGTGGTGTGGATTGGCAGCAATGTTTCCATCAGCCTGCCCCAGGGCAGCTGTGGCTACAGTAGTAGCTTGCCACTACCATTGTCTGTCTGGAATGAATAAATAAAGTGCCTATGATAAAGCACTAAATAAATCTGATGCATTATTACATCCATAAATCTTCTCTGCAGTCTTCCTCTTTTCCTCCTGCCTGGTCAGCTCCATCTTCAAAATCCTTTGTCCAATATGTCCACTATCCCTCCTCTGCACATCTCAGCCTTGCCTCTCTTATTTTGTCTCCAAACCACTCAACGTGAGCTGTCCCTCTGATATATTCATTTCCAGTGTTGGGAGTAATGTGATACAAAGTAATGTGCTACTGTAATGCCACTACTTTTGCAGTAATGTGCTGTGTAATGAAATTATTGTTTAAAAATTCAGTAATGTGCTACAGTTTCTAAAATTTGATCAGATGCGTTACTCATTACTCATTTTATTAATATGGATAGTTATTTTTAGTGCAAATAAATACAAACTGATCCTACATAGCTGATGCAGCCATCAGTCAACATAACCTGTTGCAAAGAGCGTCTTCACTACTGAGCGGAGGAAAAGATGAAGCTACTTTGTTTTTGTGGAAATAGACAGATTATTTTTCCTTTGACTCGGTTAAGGACAAAAGCATATTGGTGTATTGCAAGCTAAAGTGCAGTTGAGACCGATTGCAATCTTCAGTAGCACCTATGAACAGCAACAAGCTCTGACAAAGTTAGTGCTATGCTATGCTAACAACACCGTGTTAGTGGATTTACTCTATCTGAACAGCCACGGCTGGATGTAAAGTGGAAATACTCTTATCTGAACACCCACGGCTGAATTTCAAGCACAGGTATGTACCTGGACAGTTTGTGACCCAGCAAGAATTAAACCAACTGATTGTCAGATAGGTTGTTACAGAATAAAGATCTGATAACAGTCATTTTCCATCAGACAGCTGAGACTGTCATCCACTGAAGTTAAAACACATTTACCTTCTACCTGGATAAAGATTATTCAAAAATGGATTTGATCTCCAAAAGGAATTTAAAGGACTGGATCATTTCTCTGTCACAGCAGACATTTGGACTGTGGAGAATGGACATTTTCTTTGGATCACTGCACATCAGATTAAATCCACAATATAAACTGAGATAAAAACACTTCTGAGAGAGAAGAAGAGGATCTTCAGGTCGGGGAACAGGGAGATGCTGAAGTCCGTACAGAGGGAGCTGAGGAGAAAGATCAGAGAAGGCAAGGACAGCTTCAGGAAGAAGATGGAGGACAAGCTGCAACAGAGCGACATCAGCGGGGTCTGGAGAAACCTCAAAACCATCTCGGGGCTCCAGAATACCTCCCCCCAGGCCACGGGGGGCAGGGAGTGGGCGAACAACCTGAATCTGTTTTTCAATAGATTTGACCAACCGCCCTCCCCCCTGTCTGCACAACAACCACTGCTGCCTCTAAGAAATCAAGTCCTGCTACCCACTCCCCACTCCACCGACACCCCCCCCACTCCCAACACACAGCCCCCCATCCTGACCCTGACCAAGACCCAGGTGAGGACGGAGCTGAGGAAGATCAAGGCGAGGAAGGCGTCGGGACCGGACGGCATCAGCGCAAAGCTCCTCAAGTCCTGTGCAGACCAGCTGTGTGGGATTGTGATGTATATCTTCAACATGAGCCTGAAACTGGGGAGGGTACCACAGCTGTGGAAAACATCTTGTGTGGTACCTGTACCAAAAACTTCCCACCCCAAAGACCTGAACAGCTTCAGACCGGTGGCCTTGACGTCCCACTTGATGAAGACCCTGGAGAGACTGCTCCTTGCTCATCTCTGCCCCCTGGTGGAACCAGCGATGGATCCACTCCAGTTCGCCTACCAGCATGGCATTGGGGTGGAGGATGCGGTGATCTTCCTCCTTCACCGTTCTCTGTCCCACCTGGAGAAGCCCGGGAATATGGTGAGGATCATGTTCTTTGACTTCTCCAGTGCTTTCAACACCATCCAACCGATGATCCTGAAGGACAAGCTGCTGCGCGCAGGGGTGGACCAGCACCTGTCATCATGGATCCTGGACTACCTCACGAACCGGCCTCAGTTTGTGAGAACCCGGGACTGTGTTTCCGACACGATCATCAGTAGCACGGGGGCCCCCCAGGGAACGGTGCTAGCTCCCTTCCTGTTCACTCTTTATACTGCGGACTTCTCACACAACACAACACATTGCCATCTACAGAAGTTCTCTGATGACTCTGCGATCGTTGGTCTCATCTCCAGCGGAGATGAAGCTGAGTACAGAGGGCTTATCCAGGACTTTGTGGACTGGTGCCATCGGAACTGCCTCCAGATCAACGCGAGGAAAACTAAGGAGCTGGTGGTGGACTGCCGCAGGCATGGGCAGCCCCTCACAGCACCAGTAAATATACAGGGAACAGACATCGAGATGGTGACATCCTACAAGTACCTGGGTATTCATCTGAACAATAAACTAGACTGGTCACACAATACTGACGCACTCTACAAGAAGGGACAGCGCAGGCTGTTCCTGCTGAGGAGACTCAGGTCTTTTGGTGTACAAGGGGCGCTGCTGAAGTCATTCTATGACACGGTGGTGGCATCAGCCATCACTTTTGGAGTGGTCTGCTGGGGCAGTGGCATTACTGCAGCCGATAGGAAGAGACTGAACAAACTGATTAAGAAAGCTAGCTCTGTCCTGGGGCAACGCCTTGATCCGATGGAGGAGATAGGAGAGAGAAGGACGGTGGCTAAACTGTCATCTCTGCTGGAGTCCGAGTTCCACCCTATGCAGGACATACTGGATGCACTGAGGAGCTCATTTAGCAGCAGACTACATCATCCCAGGTGCACAACCGAGAGGTTTCGTAGGTCCTTCCTACCAACGGCTGTCAGACTGTACAACCTAAGCAGGGCTGCTCGCAGAGATAGCAAAAAGACGTAACAAACTAATAGGTTTTTTTTTTTTTTTTGAATGCAAAAGATGCAATAGACTTACACAATGGTCCTCTCCGGCATACAACTAGGAACATACCGGTCGCTATGGAGGGTGAGAATATGTATGGGCACATAATCATACCATGTAGGATAACTAAATAGACGGTTATGCTGTTTCATCCCACCTAGCAACAATGCTCTGCACTGTGTGTGTTTATATATTTACATATTTATTCCATCTAGCTACAATGCTCTGCACTGGGTGTGTTTATATTTATATATCTATATATTTATTCCATCTAGCTACAATGCTCCGCACTGTGTTTTTATATATCTACATATTATTCCATCTAGCTACATTGCTCCGCACTGTGTTTTTATATATCTACATATTATTCCACCTAGCTGCAATGCTCCGTACTGTGGGTGTTTATATATTTACATATTTATTCCATCTAGCTACAATGCTCCGCACTGTGTGTTCATATATTCATATATTTATTCCATCCAGCTACAATGCTCTGCACTGTGTGTCTGTGTGTGTGTGTGTGTGTGTATATATATATTTTATAGTAATATGTACATATGTATATTAGCTGCTCTTGCTTGCTTGTTTTTTTTGTTTTTTTGTTTTTTTTCTTGCCTTCTGATTGTTGCTCTGAGTGTTGCTATCCCTGTGCTGTTGCAATCCTGGAATTTCCCCGTTGTGGGACTAATAAAGGCTTATCTTATCTTATCTTATCTTAAAGGCAAGCTCAACATTGACAGCTTTATGCAATGTTGCCAACTCACTTTTTTGGAATGATTCTCACTCTTTTTCCCTCTCTCTCACTCCACAAACCCTATTTCTCACTCCAAAATGAGGAAATTACTGGCAATTTTGTGTTGATTTTCTTCAGATTTTTCCCACAATAAGAACTCTCAAGGCAGGATAAAGCAGACTGAACATGTTCTAAATGCTCTGTCTGAAACTCTTTTCAGCCTGACATTAATAAGCCCATAATGTAATCCATTAATTAAATTATCTTGCTATGTGTGCAAGATGATTTAAGTATGCATTTAAAAGTAACGTGAAAGTTGCTTTTCCAAGTAACTAGTTACTTTAATCATGCAGTAATTGTTCGATTCGATTCAATTTTATTTATATAGCGCTAAATCACAACACAAATCATCTCAAGGCACTTTACAAAATGGTGGGTTTTGTAAGTAACTAAGTTACTTTTGAAAAGAAGTAACTAGTAACTGTAATTAGTTACTATTTTTTAGTAACTTGCCCAACACTGATCATTCTAATTCTGTCTCCACTAATCACTCTCAATGAGAATCTTAGCATCTTCAACTCTGCCACCTCCAGCTCTGCTTTCTGTCTTTTTGTGAGTGCCACCGTCTCCAAACCATACATCATAGCAGGTCTCACTACCATCTTGGAAATCTTCCCTTTCAGTCTAACTGCTATCTTTCTGTCACAAATCACCCCTAACACTCGTCTCCACCCATTCCACCCTGCCTGCACTCTCTTCTTCACCTTTGTTGTGCATTTTCCATTGCTTTGGATGGTTGACCCCAGGTATTTAAACTCATCTGCCTTCACTACATCTATTCCTTCCATCTTCATCATTACATCTGCCTCCCTCTTATTCATACTCATGGATTCTGTCTTGCTTCTACTGACATTCATTCCTCTCCTCTCCAGGTTCTCTTCCATCTGCTCTCTACTCTCTCTACAAATCATGTTGTCTGCAAACATCATGGTCCACAGAGACTCCTGCCTGACCTTGTCTGTCAGCCTGTCCATCACCATGGCAAACAAGAAAGGGCTCAGAGCTGATCCCTGATGTAATTCCACCCTCACCTTGAATCCATCTGTTACTCCTACAGCACACCTCACCACCGTCACACTGTCCTCATGCATGTCCTGCACCACCCTCACATACTTCTCTGCCACACTTGACTTTCTCATACAGTACCACACTTCCTCTCTTGGCACCCTATCATATGCTTTCTCTAAATCCACAAAGAACTGCAACTCCTTCTGACCTTCTCTATACTTCTCCTTCAACTCTCTTAGAGCAAGCATTACATCTGTAGTACTCTTTCTTGGTATGAAACCATACTGCTGCTCACTGATTGTGACCTCTCCTCTTAACCTGGCTTCAACAACTCTTTCCCATATCTTCATAGTGTGACTGATCAATTTTATGCCTCTGTACTTACTATACCGCCATCAGTGTGTGAATGTGTGTGTGAATGGGTGGATGGCAGGATCTGTAAAGTGCTTTGGTCATCTAGAGATGAGAATAAAAGAGCTATATAAGTGAATGCCATTTACCATTTTTTTTACCATTTACTACAGTTATGAGTATCACCTTTGTTCTTGAAAATTGCTACCAAAACACTTCTTCTCCACTCCTCAGGCAGCCTCTCACTCTTCAAGACTGTGTTAAACAATCTGGTTAAAAAGTCCACTGCCATCTTTCCCATGCCTCCACAGGTATGTCATCTGGACCAACCGCCTTTCAATTTTTCATCCACTTTAAAACTGCCTTCACTTCCACTTTGCTAATCCTTGACTTCCTTGTTCACTATCTTTCCTTCATCCATCCTTCTCTCTCTCTTTTTCTTCATTCATCAGCTCCACAAAGTACTTCTTCCACCTCCTCAACACACTCTCGTCACTTGTTAATACATTACCATTGCTATCCTTAATCAACCTAATCTTCTGTGCATCCTTTCTAGCTTGATCTTTCTGTCTAGCTAATCAATACAAGTCCTTTCCTGTTTCTAGCTTCAAACTCATGATTCTGTCTGATTCCCTCTTTACCTCCAGAGCACTCTTCACATACTCTTAATTCAAGATAACTCCTACTCCATTTCTCTTCCTATCTAAACCATGGTAGAACAGTTTAAATTCACCTCCAATGCTTCTACCCTTGCTTCCCTTCCATCTGGTTTCTTGAACACACAGTATATCTACCTTTGTTCTCTCCATCATATCAGCCAACTCTCTGCCTTTACCAGTCATAGTCCCTACACTCAAAGCCCCTACTGTCACTCCACACTTCTCACTTTCCTTCTCTCTCTCTCCTAACACATCTTCCCCCTCTCCTCCTCCTCGATCTTTAACCAACAGTAGCCCAATTTCCCTTTTGGTTAACAGCACTGGAGGAAGTCGTCGTTAACCCGGGCCTTGACCGATCCGGTATGAACGTCTCATTCATCATGATACGCATGTTTGATTTGGCAAAGGTTTTACGTCAGATGCCCTTTCTGGCACAACCCCTCCCCATTTACCCGGGCTTGGGACTGACACTAGGAGTACACTGGCTTATGGACCCCCCTGTGGCTGTACATGACTTTAATGGACATGTAGATGAAAGGAACAGAGGTGATGAGGAGGTGGTAGCAGGGGAGAATGTAACTAGGCAGCATCAGATGGTCGTCTATAGGATGACTTTAGAAAGCAAGAAGAGAAAGAGAGTGAAGGCAGAGTCAAGGATTAAATGGGGGAAGTTACAGAAGGAAGAAGGTTGCACAGAGTTTAGGAGGGAGTTGATACAAGCTGAGTTGTGCAGAAGAATTACCAGAGAACTGGGTAAGCACAGCTAAAATATTGAGGGGAAATGGATTGAAAGGGATGTGGTGTATCCTCTGGACAGAGGAAAGAAGACAAGGAGACTTGGTGGTGGGATGAGGAGGTACAGGATAGTATTCAAATGAAGAGGTTGGCAAAGAAAAAGTGAGAAACTCAGGGAGATAAAGAAAGTAGACAGGAGTATTTGGAATCTAGGTGGATGGCAAAGAGAGGGGTGGCAAAGGCAAAGGCTAAGGAATATAGTGAGCTGTACGAGAGGCTGGACAGTAAGGAAGGAGAAAAGGACATATCAATTGGCTAGACAGAGATCGAGCTGGAAAGGATGTGCAGCAAGTTAGGTTGATAAGGACAGAAATGGTAATGTATTAACGGGTGATGAGAGTGTGCTGAGAAGGTGGAAGGAGTATGGAGGATGAATGAAGAAAATGAGAGGGAGAGTAGTATAGATGAAGGAAACAGTGAACAAGGAAGTTGTGGGGATTCGCCAGGGGGAAGTGAGGGCAATTTTGAAGAGGATGAAGGCTGGAAAGGTTGGTCCAGATGACATACCTGTGGAGGTATGGAGATGTTTAGGAGACATGGCAGTGGACTTTTTAACCAGATTGTTGTGAAGTGTAGTGGTACCAATTTTCCAAAACAAGGGTGATGGGCAGCGCTGTAGTCACTACAAAGGCATAAAGTTGATCCGCCACACTATGAAGATATGGGAAAGAGTTGTTGAAGCCAGGTTAAGAAGAGAGGTGACAATCAGTGAGCAGCAGTATGGTTTCATGCCAAGAAAGAGTACTACAGATGCAATGTTTGCTCTAAGAGTGTTGATGGAGAAGTATAGAGAAGGTCAGAAGGAGGTGCACTGTGTCTATGGATCTAGAGAAAGCATATGAAAGGGTGTCAAAAGAGGAAGTGTGGTACTGTATGAGAAAGTCACAAGTGGCAGTTAAGTATGTGAAGGTGGTACAGGACATGTATGAGGGCAGGGAGTTGGCGGTGAGGTGTGCTGTAGGAGTAACAGATGGAGTCAAGGTGGGGGCGGGATTACATCAGGGATCAGCTCTGAGCCCCTTCTTTTTTGCCATGGTGAGGAAAGAAAGTCAGTCGAAGCAAGACATATTACATATTACATATGTGTAAATGACAGGGAGGCACGTGTAACAGTGAAGATGCAAGCAGTAGAGGTAGTGAAGGTAGATGAATTTAAATACCGAGGATTAACCATCCAAAGCAATGGAAAATGCAAAAAAGAGGTAAAGAAGAGAGTGCAGGCAGAGTGGAGTGTGTGGAGATGAGTATTAGGGGTGATCTGTGACAGAAGGATAGTGAAAGGGAAGATTTACAAGATGGTAGTGAGACTTGCATGTATGGTTTGGAGACAGTGGGGCTAACAAAAAGACAGGAGGTAGAGCTGGAAGCGGCAGAGTTGAAGATGCTAAGATTCTCACTTGAAGTGACTAGAAGGGACAAGATTAGAAATGAGTATATTAGAGGGACAGCTCAGGATGAGCGGTTTGGAGACAAAATAAGAGAGGCAAGTCTGAGATGGTTTGAATGTGTACAAAGGAGGGAAAGTAGATACTGTATAATGGACAAATAATTTTGAAGATGGAGCTGCTAGGGCAGTGGAGAAAAGGAAGACCACAGAGAAGATTCATGGATGTAGTGAAGGGGGACATGGAGAGGGATGGAGTTACAGAGGAAGATGCAAGGGATAGGGTGAGATGGCGGCAGATGCTCCATTATGGAAACCTCAGAGGGAGCAGCCAGGAAGAGGAGGAGGAGGAGGAGGAGGAGGAGAAGAAACACCACCTTGTAGTGCTATTCAAGCTATCCAAACCTACCTGGCCCAATGTAAAAAAAAAAAAAAAAAAAAAGTAAATACCCCCCTCCCCCCACACACACACAGACACATATCATGCATTAACTGTGATTAACCACATTTATTGTAAAGAGTTCAATTTCACTATCCATACCAAGGCCTGATTACTGGCAGACCTGTTGAATCAAGAAATTACTTAAATAGGACCTGTCTGACAAAGTGAAGCAGGCTAAAAGATCTCAAAAAGCAACACATCATAATGCGATCTAAAGAAATTCAAGAACAGATGAGAAACAAAAACCCAGAACAACTCACTTGGTGCAGTTTGAACACTGGTTCATGATTCAACAATAAGAAAGAGACTGGACAAAAGTAGCATCCATGGGAGAGTTTTAAGGCAAAAACCACTGCTGACCAAAAAGAACATAAAGGATCGTCTCACATTTGCCAAAAAACATCTTGATGATCCCCAAGACATTTGGGAAAATATTCTGGACTGACGAGACAAAAGTTTTTGGAAGACATGCATCCCATTGCATCTGGCATAAAACTAACACACAGCATTTCATAAACAGTAACATCATACCAGCAGTCAAACATGGTGGTAGTAGTGTCATGGTGTGGGGTTGCTTTGCTGTTTCAGAACCTGGATGAGTTGCTGTAACTGATGAAACCATGAAGTCTGCTCTCTACCAGAAAATCCTGAAGGAGAATGTCCAGCTATCAGTTCATGACCTCAAGCTCAAGCCCTCTAGTGTGGCTGAATTAAAACAATTCTGCTAAGAAAAGTTGGCAAAACTTCCTCAACAGTGATGTAAAACACTCATCACCAGTTATCCCAAACACTTTATTGCAGTTGTGGCCACCAAGGGTGGCACAACCACTTATTAGGTTAAGAGGGCAATTAGTTTTTCACAGCACTGCATGTATTCTCTTTTGCAGTGTTGGATAAGTACAACAAAAAAAATTAACCACGAACAAAATTATTACCTCACATAATGATTTTTTTTTTCTTACTGATTAAGGTCCAAGATAATTTTCCAATTCATGGGGTAAATGAACATGTAGCTCAGAACAAGTCATCACAGTACATTTAACTGTTATTTATATTAATTTAAATTTAAGCATTTATAAATTTTACAGATTTAGGATGCCTAGAAAGTAACTTCTTTCTGAATGCAGTTACTATTCATGGAGAGGTGAATCCATTTGTATCAATAATGGATTGGCAAACCAGGTGGGAACAGGGATGCCCATTGGAGTGACTAGAATTTAAATAAAATAACAATAAAAACTACACTGGGCAGGGATTGGATCAATATCACAGCCAACAGCACAATGATAGGTTATACCTGAAAACCAGATTATGTTTTAGTTACATAGGGAAAGGGAACCTGGAAGAGCTATACTGGCTTCTGTCCATTCTGCCAAAATGCAAAAATATTAATATGTCTAAGTGAAGAGAGATTTTAATATTTTCAATGTAAACATGACACAAAAGAAAGCATTTCTGAAGGTTAAAACCTGCAAACAAACCATGTTTGAATTTTATGGATTTTTAATAGGGAAAAAGTGCAAAAGATGTCCCTGTTAAAATACCTACACTTGATCCAAACAGTTTTAGTTAATTATAGTCCAATCAAATCTGTGTTTTATTTAAAAAAAAATCTTTGAAAATCTTTGAAAGACTTCTGAAAGACTCTTTGAATAATATAAAGAAGTCTTGGGCATCTTGAGAGAAGCCTACTGAATAAAATGTAAATATAAATCTGTACATCTCCACTTCAACAATATTTCTCTATTACACCAAATAAAAACAGGGTATGACCCCTCAGGGATATTTACCTGTTGTTATTAAAGCATGGCATGTTTTAGCAGCTCTTCTCAGAGTTTCTATTCTCAAGGTTAACTGTCAGTTTGGAGTTAGAGTTTGTTGAAATGGAACAGACTACAGGTCTCCCACCAGCAAGACCAAAATCATCACCACTGTCATAATCATTATTTCTAAATACAGTATACTTCTGCCTGTTTCTATCCTCTCTGGGGTTCTCTCAGCAGTGACTGTGGTTCAGGTTTTTCAGGGTTGGTGGCAAGGCCAGTGTTTAATTTCAGCAGGTCATGTCCAGTTTCATACAGTGACCAAGTCATTTAAAGCCTGCAGGTTACCTAAAGAGCATGGCATCATTTCCACTTTGTGACAAAGTACCTCCGAGTCAAGGACACGCCAGAGACCATCAGCTGAACTATTCACCCCTTTTTGGTCCAGTGACTGTAGTAATAGAGCTGTGAGGACTCAAAATCCTAAAATATATTTTTTTTGGTCAAAGTTGTTTGTGTCTCAGATATACAGAAAATCTCCTTAACAGATCCCAGAGATATGCTATGTGTGACTTAAATAAATATAAAATCACTGAGTAAAACTAAAAATGAAAATGCCAAAACCAAAGGTTAATAGGATACGCTCTTGTCCTAAAGGGGTCACTGACTGAAAAATGGTGCGTTTGTAGCTTTTAACCTTCTGAAAGCCATCTATTGTTCACGTGGTTATCAAAAAAAAAAAAAAAAATCAACACTTGTTTCTATATATATATATATAAAAAAAAGCATAGCCTTTATATTGTTTTTCTCTCCAAGAAGCCATTTTTACTCTTCTGGGATGTCGTAAAATGGTAAACCCAGCCCAGCGCCACCTACCTGCTGCTCTATTACTGGCCTGTCATGTAGATGGACGGGAACCAGAATCATTAGCTTTTGAGCTAACAGTGGTACTACAAAGCTCGCCCCAAACACGGTTTATATTGTTATTTTCTTTAGATTTCAGTCACCCTAACAGACATCCCCATTTCCATGTGGTTTACTAATCTAGTCAATCAATCAAAGCTTTATTTACATAGCACTTTTCATACAAAAACTTGTAACACAAAGTGCTTCACACATTGAAATAAAACACAACCCCCACACACGTACACGCACACACACACACACACACACACACACAAACACAAACATACAAAGAAACTTTCATCTGTGTGAGACTTATGGCTGGGCACTGAGGATCCAGGTGTGGAAGCACCATCACTAGGGAGCCATTACCAGCAGGGAAAGTGCCGAATCCACAGCTACAGGGACACCACCTCTGAGATCACCCAAGTCCAGTCCGAGGGGTCGATACAGCAGCTGTGGTGCTGCAGTGTACAGTCCCCTCAGCCGGGTAGACCAGGGCAATCACAGGCCAGCACACTGCAGCCAGAAAACAGACACAATTCCCTGTGGGAGGGCTCCCTATGAGGAAACACTTATTGTAGCTTATTTTGTTATGTTTTCCCCATGGTTTTACCACCAGCATGCTAGGCGAGTTGATCACTGTAATGGCACACAGCTCACCTGGGTGAGGAGGAGGTGACAGACAGGTCCCCTGGTCTTTGTTCATCTAACAACCCTTGATCATATATTTCATTCAAAACGTTATTTTAGCTTAGTAAAAGTTTTATTTTGTCAGAATGAGACCCAAATGAGTGGCAGTTTGCCACTCATTTATGTATGTTTCTGTGCTTATTGTACTTCATCAGCCATTGAAACTGCACACTGCTGCCTACCAGTGATACATTATTTCATTCATTCTTTGAGACAAATTTAAGTTAGTTGCCTCCAAGCTAGGAAGCTAATGCTAGCAATAGTGGCGTAAAAAGGAGGGTGGACTTAACCTCTTGCACTCCAGGATACCGCGGGCGGTCACGTCTCTGCGTCCTAGTGCGTCTCAGTTTGCACTGAAAAAAAAAAGCTGCATTTCCGTTCTTTCAGTACAGACACAGCCGCGAACAGAAAGCAAAAGGAGTGTTTTGATTGGTTTAGATTTGATTGACCTCTCATTTGACTAATAAGAGCCTTGAATTGGGTTTCTGAAACCTTGAAGAACCAATGACTGAAAACCTAGCAAGAAGGACCTGCCTACCAACGACCGCGAATACAACGAGCCAATTGAAGCAGAGAAGTTCGACGATTGAAACGCGTGCGTCCCGTGCGTAAAATCTGTTTTGTGTAAGCCGCTGGGTGACACACATTGAGACCTGTGTGTAACGGTAGCGTTCGCCAGTCTTTTTTTATTACTACTGTTCTTATTTGTTTTGAAAAATCGTTCGCCAAAACCGCAATCATGGAAGTGCAAAACCGCAATAATGGAATCATGGTTTGACCGGGTCGGGTGACCAGAACCACGAGTCCGTAACAAGCGGACCAGCTTCATGTTTGTCTGACAATGAGGAACAGATGTTCGCCAACAACACTGCTGTTGTGGACAGGTAAGTATTATAAGCTAAATTATTCTTTATCACTGAAAATAGTAATAAAAATGACTTTTGACCGATTGGTAATTACAACGGTGCGTCATAGCCACATGACGGACCGTTGACGGACCGTTTTTTGTGCGCTGAGCTCCTCTGTAGCAGGGGGGGGGGGAGTTGTTATCCTCTACATTGCAGGTATTTTAGTATAATTTTTATTGCACTGTAGGTTATTTTTTCTTGTAAAAAAAAGGCCACACATTTTTTACGTGGCATGCTTCTTTGTGTGTGGGGGGCTTGTTTGTTCATTCATTCATTCATGAATGAATAAACACCCCCCCCACACACACACACACACACACAGCCCTGAGTGTCACCTTTCATTAGAGCCTACGATGGAGCTTCTATGTTTCAGCATTCAAAAGTTACAGACGTTTTTCCAAACTGTGCCATTTGGCACAATTTGGCACAGTTCAAAAACGCCTGGGAACAACCTGAGAAAAAAGTTGTGTAATATATTCATTTTCTGTGGTATTGTTACAAAATTTTGACCTCAGCTTGATAACACTTGGTTCTACATTTCTGTTGCATTTTCCAGCCAGTATCTGACAGCTGTGTGTTATTTGCAAGCATTTGTATCTTAAAAAACACCCAGGCGAACTTTATTTTCTTCAGATTCAGTATGTTTAAATGACTATTACTCAGTGGCAGGAGCACTTAGAGAAATTATGACTGTTTTGCCAAAAAATTCAAAGTGTTTCTTTTAAATGAGACCAACCCCATGAAGATGCTGCAAAGGGTTGAAGAACAGCTTTTGATTTACTTTGGGTACGTTATTTTTTGGCGTTTTTAGGGAAATTGACCAGAGTGCAAGGGGTTAAATGCGGTGTGACAGATTTTAAAGGGACAAGCACAGCAACCAACTGTTCTCAGAAAGGCTGGAAAAAAAAATGCTACAATAATTAAATAATTAAAGAAAATTTGAACAAAATATGGCAGCTCGGTGAAAGAGTGGTTAGCACTGTGGTAGTACAGCAAGAAGGTCGTGGGTTTGATCCCACCTCCTGACCATCGGTGACCCTTCTATGTGGAGTTTGCACGTTCTCCCCATGTCTGCGTGGGTTTTCTTTGGATACTCCATTGTCCTCCCACAGGCCAAAGATATGCAGGTTAATTGGCATCAACTGGGGATTTTAAATTGTCCTAATGTGAGAGTGAATGGTTGTCTGTCTCTCTGTGTTGGCCCTGTGATGGACTGGTATCTGTCCAGGGTGTACCCTGCCTCTCGGGCAATGATGCTGGGATAGGCTCCTGCCAACCCCCCCCCCCCCCCGGACCAAAAAGGATTAATTGGTTTAAGATGAATGAATGAATGAATTAACAAAATATGTCATAAACATTTCATTAAGACGTACCAGTTGTTAAAATGTGGGAAAAAGTGCAATGACCCCTTTAAAGCTGTCACCACCTTCCACATCCACTCTTGGACTTTGTAGAATTTTTTTTTTTTTTTTTTTGTTATTTAAGGACCACCATCAAAGGACAACAAATGAATGACACTAGTAGAATAATAGTATATGTCTCCTTGGTATAACAAAATGCTTGTTCCCATTATGACTGGTGTCTTACTTAGGATTCATCATTTAATAGAAATGTTTCAATGCTTTACTCGTCTTTCATGAAATGCTTGCTCTCATCAGCCTAACTCAAGGGCTTGGCCTCGTTTCTCCTCATGAAAAGATGTACAAAAACATTATCTGTTGGCTGAAATATTACTACCTAGCCTAATTTTATGTGCTTAACTGATTTCAGCATTGCAGTCTTTGTCCTGCAAATATTACTACTGCTTTGGTTGTTTTTGTTTGCTTCATTCAGACATGGCTTCACTAGATCAACTTTTAGCAAACTCTTACAACTTGAGGAACTTTTCCTTTAGAAACTTTTACTCTAGCCTTGACGTGACCCTCAGAAAAGCCTCTATTTGTTCAGAATAACAATCCAGATTCTGACATTTTCAAGCCTGATACTGCTTACCCAGCAATGTTCAGATGGAAACTTAAGGCACAGCCGTAATTCCAACGAACTGAGGTGGATTTACGTGAACCTCTGAGTCCACCTGAATCTGAAAAAGATACAATACAATCTAGCCAGTGTAGACAGGAGTTGAGACATTTCATGTCCACTACTTATCTTGGAAATAGTACACAGAATAAATCTTTTCTTTTCAGCTTTTAGATGTAAAAACTACATTTCACAAATTCATGTGAATAAAATGATGGATATTCCCTGTATTCTTTACATTTGGACCTGTCTCAACATGGAAATTGCACCAGCAAATTGTGTTCTCAAAATGCTAAAGCAAGAAGACTGAAGTCTTTCTGCTGAAGGACTGGTTCACTGTGTGATGCTTCTCTCTGGTGGTGACAAACACAACTACAGCACCACTCACACACTACTGATGCTGGTCACTGAATTTCAGTGTTTATGAAAAACCTGAGAACATTTTTTTTTCTTTCTTTCAGCTACTTTTGGCTTTCTAGAATATACCACATTAGTAAGTCATAAATTGACTTATAATTTGTGACTTGGATGCAAGTTAATACTCAACAAGATTAATTTGTGGGTTAAAGTGTACCTTGTTAGTTGCTGCTGTAGACTTAATAAGCATCGCATTTATGTTGCCTTTTTTTTGGGGGAAGAGCAAACGTGATTCTTTCTTCTTAATTTTCTGTTAAAATTATAGAATTGCTACTAATATGAAACACACCCCTCACATAAGCTTGTGCTTGTGTGTGACTTAAGTATGTATGCCATGTTTCACATATCCTTAATAAGTCTTTTTTTTTTAGAATGTGGGCAGTTTTGGTTGGGAATAAAACGTCACAGCCCTGCAGCACATACTGTTTCTTCTGCTGCTCACACACTTGCAGAGAAGTAAACAAAAATCTGCTTTATTCTCCATTACAGCAAATACCAGCTCTCGCTGCCAATATACACTCACCGGCCACTTTATTATGTACACCATGCTAGTAACGGGTTGGACCCCCTTTTGCCTTCAGAACTGCCTCAATTCTTCGTGGCATAGATTCAACAAGGTGCTGGAAGCATTCCTCAGAGAGTTTGGTCCATATTGACATGATGGCATCACACAGTTGCCGCAGATTTGTCGGCTGCACATCCATGATGCGAATCTCCCGTTCCACCACATCCCAAAGATGCTCTATTGGATTGAGATCTGGTGACTGTGGAGGCCATTTGAGTACAGTGAACTCATTGCCATGTTCAAGAAACCAGTCTGAGATGATTCCAGCTTTATGACATGGCGCATTATCCTGCTGAAAGTAGCCATCAGAAGTTGGGTACATTGTGGTCATAAAGGGATGGACATGGTCAGCAACAATACTCAGGTAGGCTGTAGCGTTGCAACGATGCTCAATTGGTACCAAGGGGCCCAAAGAGTGCCAAGAAAATATTCCTCACACCATTACACCACCACCACCACCAGCCTGAACCATTGATACAAGGCAGGATGGATCCATGCTTTCATGTTGTTGACGCCAAATTCTGACCCTACCATCCGAATGTCGCAGCAGAAATCGAGACTCATCAGACCAGGCAACGTTTTTCCAATCTTCTATTGTCCAATTTCGATGAGCTTGTGCAAATTGTAGCCTCAGTTTCCTGTTCTTAGCTGAAAGGAGTGGCACCCGGCGTGGTCTTCTGCTGCTGTAGCCCATCTGCCTCAAAGTTCGACGTACTGTGCGTTCAGAGATGCTCTTCTGCCTACCTTGGTTGTAACGGGTGGTTATTTCAGTCACTGTTGCCTTTCTATCAGCTCGAACCAGTCTGGCCATTCTCCTCTGACCTCTGGCATCAACAAGGCATTTCCACCCACAGAACTGCCGCTCACTGGATATTTTTTCTTTTTCGGACCATTCTCTGTAAACCCTAGAGATGGTTGTGCGTGAAAATCCCAGTAGATCAGCAGTTTCTGAAATACTCAGACCAGCCCTTCTGGCACCAACAACCATGCCACGTTCAAAGTCACTCAAATCACCTTTCTTCCCCATACTGATGCTCGGTTTGAACTGCAGGAGATTGTCTTGACCATGTCTACATGCCTAAATGCACTGAGTTGCCGCCATGTGATTGGCTGATTAGAAATTAAGTGTTAACGAGCAGTTGGACAGGTGTACCTAATAAAGTGGCCGGTGAGTGTATATGGCAAATGGACTGGTATTTATATAGCAATTTTCACTAAAACCTTAAGCATCCACAAATTAAAAACCAAAAAAAACCAAAAACTGCAACAGGGTGTTATGTGTGAGATTTGACTCTCGGGGCTTGCTGTAGCCTGGCCAAGGGGGTTGGGGTAATGACGTCATGCGGGCTACGGCTGGAGTGTTAATTGTGTTGTTCTCGATAACAAAAGTCATTTCAGTGTTCAGCTGAGAGTGGTTCCAGTCTCATGTTATACGGACATAACATTTGGCGGCAAGGATAAACCATGGGAGCATGTATCAGACAACCACCTCCATTTTTACAATCTCCGGGCACACCAGCTATACCGTGGGTCCGCTGGAGGGAGACATTCAACATGTATGTGGCTGCGGCCGGCCTGAGTGGCGTCGATGAAGAAAGGTGGAGTAGCCTAATGGTCCACTACCTTGGTGAGGAAGGCCAGCAGATATTTTTTTGGGCTGTGTGGCAGCGGCTCACTGAAGGACGGTTTGGAATTAATGGACTGTGTTTTCGGAGACCATTCCACCATCACGACGTGGAGATATGAGTTTTTTGACCGCCAACAGTGAGCAGGTGAATCCGCACAGTCCTATATTATGGACCTCCGTAGCCTAGCAAGAGAATGCGCCTTCGGGCCTATCGAGGAGGAACTGGTCCGGGATAAGCTAGCCCACAGTACTAACAATGTGTGGCTGAAGAGCAAGCTAAAGCTATCTAAAGATACTCTCTCGTTGGAAAAGGTGTTCGAACTGATCAGGCAGATTGAGTCCACAGTTCAGCTGAATCTGCCGGTGTTGGCTAAAGGGAGTGTAGCCACCCAAGCTTTCCCGCCAAGCACAGCCGTTAGCAAGGTAGCTAATTCTCCGGGGCGGATTTGCAGGAGGCAAAGGACTGTGGCATGGGACAGGGCCTACACTATCACTGCTGAGACATCGGCGGTGGAGTCCAGAGACATGACATGGGTGTGTGTGGCATACACGAAGAAGGGACTGTTGAAATGGTATGTGTTAAAACTCGAAGGAGTCGATGTGCCGCTTATGGTGGACTCAGGGGCCGGTAGGTGCTACTTTGAAGAGACTTTTCCAAAATAAAATCATCAATGCTGGAGCAGTGAAAATGTTTGGATACGGCCATGCCGAAATTGAAATGGTAGGCACGGTCGACTTTTCAGTGAAATGTAGGTTGAAAACGGTTCCCGCATTCACTTTCCAAATTTCGCGCTAGGGGGTGGACTTGCTAGGGACAGATCTACTGGGTGAACTGAAATTCTCCATCAAGGACCCAGATGGCTCGACAGTACTGACAGTGTAAACCAAATGGCATGTCCACTGGCCGGCGCTGTTCAGAGACCTGGGATGCATCAGCATGTTCCACCACCGCCTGCTCTTAGATCAAAGTGTGACGCCAGAAATTCAACCACTACGGTGGCTTCCCCTCGCCCTATGGGACAATGTCACGGCGGAGCTTAACAAACTGCTGGAAGCAGGCATCACCGAGAGAGTGGATGCTTCACCCTGGATATCAAATATCGTGGTGGCCAAGAAAAAATCGGGTGGCATCCGATCGTGTATCGATCTTAGACTGGTGAATAAAGCGATCATCCTGGACAAGTACCCACTCCCCACGATGGAGGAACTCACTGCAACATTCAGCAGTTCAAAGGTATTCACAAAGCTGGATCTTCGCCAGGGTTACCTGCAGGTGCCCCTCCACCCAGCCAGCAGGAACCTGACGGCATTCGTGACCCACATGGGTGTGTTCAGGTACACCCGCATGCCTTTTGGTTTGAGCTCAGCACCCAGCTGTTTTCAGAAAATAATGTCCACGATTCTGGCCGCCTCAAGGGTATGGTGGCATACTTGGATGACATCGTGGTACATGGCACATCACGGGAGGAACATGATGATCGGTTGGGACGGGTGCTGATGGTACTACAGGAACACGGAGTCACCTTAAATGGGGAAAAGTGCATCTTTGCAGCAGACTCCATCGAGTTTGTGAGGTTCTGGTTGACGGCGGGTGGGGGGGTACTGAGGCCCCTGCATTCAAACGTGGAGGCAGTCCTGCGCCTCCCAGAACCATCGACACCTGCACAGATTTCCTTGTTTCTGGTTATGGTGAACTTTTATGGGCATTTTATTCCCCGCTACTCGGAAACAATTGGACCCCTCCGGGCCCTGTTAAAACAGGATGCGTCGTGGCAATGGACCCCAGCCTGCTCAGCGGCGGTTGCTAAGCTGAAGTTTCAACTCACCTCCCCTCCAGTATTGGCCCATTTTGATCCAAAGCGGCTAACTATTGTGACCTGTGATGCGTCTGGCTCAGCGGTGGGGGCGGTTCTGTCTCAGGTACAAGACAGTATGGAACACCCGGTGGCATTCGCATCGAGGTCTCTCTCAGCAGCTGAACAAAAATATGCCATGGGTGAGAGGGAGGTGCTCACCTGCGTCTGGGCGTGTGAACGGTGGCATATCTACCTGTATGGGCGTCATTTCACTCTGCGGATGGACCACTGAGCGCTGACAACACTACTGGAGACGTTGGATTCAGAACACAGACCTTTGCGGATCCACAGGTGGATGGAGCGACTGAGGGCCTACAATTTTACCACCCAGGTCACTCCTGGTAAGGAGAACATAGTGGCGGCTCTCCTGTCCTGTGCCACCGCCAAAACCGTACAATCGGACGATGACGACGATTCCACAGAGGCGGATCTGGTCAATACACTGCACGGGGCCCTCCGGAATATAGTATCCCTCCAAGAACTTTGGGTGGAGTCGGAACGAGACCCCATGCTGTCACAACTGTGCTAGGTGATTAGGGAGGGGTTGGCCCGTGAAGGTGCAAGGCGGGCTGGCACCCTTCCACCGGTTTAAAGATGAACTGAGCTGTAGGAATGAGGTGTGTGTGGCGAGGGGACACTGCACGCTAATCCTGGTGTCTCTGAGATCACGTGTCCTATCGATGCTCCACGAGGGCCACCTGGGCGTGGTCATGGTAAAACAGCGCTGCAGGAATTCAGTTTGGTGGCTGGGTATTGATAAGGACATTGAAGCTATGGTGAAAAACTGTGTTCCGTGCTTGGAGAGCAGGAAGACCAGCGGACCCCCCCCCCCCCCCCCCCCATAGCTGTTATCATACCTGGAGGGCCATTGGAAACACATCCAGTTGGACATCTGCGGCGAACAGCACCCCCGAACAGTCGGTCCCTGCTTGTGGTCTACGACCTGTTCTCAAAGTGGCCGGAGGTGCTACCCACTAATTCAGTCACGATGGATGTGGTTACAGGCTTCCTCTCATCACTGTTCACCAGGTGGGGGGTCTCGAATGTAACCACGACTACTAATGGCCCACAGTTCACCTCTGGGGCATTTGAAGAGTTCTTGAGAGCTAGGGGCATGGAACACATTAAAACCGCATTCTACCATCCCCAGGCCAATGGGGGTATGGACTGAGAGCCCACTTGGCAGACGGCTTCGTATTTCTGGACGCCCTCCAGAGCACACTCCTCCACTACAGGGCAACAGCCCATGCTACGACAGGATGGTCCCTGGTGGCTCTCATGCTGGGACGCGAACTACATTTACCTTTAGATCGACTGAGACCGCCTATGACTCCTCCTCCAAGGGATATGGACTATCCATGGGACCAGGTTGCTGCGCAACAGCATAAAATGAAGCGACAATTTGACAGGAAGCACAGGGCGAGAGCCCAAGGACTGAAGGTGTCGGATCAAGTTTGGATCAAACACCCTAACCGCACGCATAAGCTGCAGCCGTTCTGGATGGGACCCCTGCGGATCACGAGGCGACTGGGCCAGGACACATTCGAGCTTGCAGATGGGTTGCGGTGGGACTCCAGTTGACTCAGGCAGTCGCCACCAGAACAGAGGACTAGAGCTACAGTGGGACAACCTGGTGTGAGGTGGGACTTGTTGGACTGGGGTGGTGAGAACTCACAGGTGTAGCCGACTGTGCCTGGTGCAGAGTCCCCGCCTAGGGGACGCCCGGCTAGAATTGGTCAGAGGCTCAGGTACCTGGAAGACTATGTATTGAAGACAGTACTAGCTAATGCGTGTTGGGACTAAGCGGCAGAATAACCCGCTCCAACATGGTGGGGCGTTCTGGTAGTCTACCCAGACGCCCGTTTGGTTAGCTGAGTTTTGCCTACTTAGTTAAAAAAAAAAAAAGAAAAAAAAAGAAGAGGGACAACACTGTGGGTTTTTTTTTTTTGTTCTGGGGGGGTCTTTGACTTTGTGGTGGGGGGGGGGTATGTGTGAGATTTGACTCTTGGAGCTTGCCGTAGCCTGGCCGAGGGGGTTGAGTAATGGTGTCAGGCGGGCTAGATGGAGTGTATATTGTGTTGTTCTTGATAATGAAGTCAGTTCAGTGTTCAGTTGAGAGCGGCTGCAGTCTCATGTTATTCGGACATAACACAGGGCATATGGCAGACAGAGAAAAGGCTGAGGTAAAGGACAGCACAGAAGCTTTAATCAAAAATGGGTCCTAAAAAAATCACAGCCATGGAGGCAGCAGACAAGATCTAAACTGCAAAAGACCCAGTGTGCTAATATACCCCATTCTCCATCAAACAGAAATAAAGTAAACATAAATTGTTAACAAGGAGCAAAAGATGCAAGTACTGACAGATGTGGGGATATTTATCTAGTACTAACAGTAGAAAAACCACCCGGGATTGCTAGGTAATGTGTCAGATATTTCTATCTTGCCATCATCAGCCCAATAACCGTTGATGTACTGTAGACACCCCCCCCCTCAAAAAAAGGGGCAGCTAGAAAACATATTTCATGAAATTATGGTGCCCAATGTAATGTGTCAGAAAAATGGCTAGCTTGCCAGTTGGGCTCAAGAATAGCTTGTAAGCACAAAACTTTAAGGCTGGTGGTTCTGGCATCATAATTCCTCTATGGCCTAATTATTCTGTTAACAGCAAGCTCTAAACTCTAGCCTAACGTTATAAAGCGGAAAAAAGTCCAGTGCAAGTACAATGTTCACAGTAGAGCAAAGTTACTATAAAGATATGTATATAATTCTGAAAATGTTTTTACATGTTAAGAAAGATGAAGCTGATTTTAAGTAACACTACCACACTAGCTCACCTTGTAGAGTACATTTCCATGTGTTAATTCCCTAACGGAGAGACCTAGATTTGATAATGCCTTTCATCTCCCATGTTCTTGTTCTTCTTTTTTGTGATGAATGCTGGCTGACTCTGTGTGTGTGTGTGTGTGTGTGTGTGTGTGTGTGTGTGTGTGTGTGTGTGTGTGTGTGTGTGTGTGTGTGTGTGTGTGTGTGTATCTCAACGCGTGCGTAATAATACAAAATTGTGCATTAGGCTTAAAGTCTGTACTACAAGTAGATTCAACATATCCGGGGCATCTTTCAGTTACCTGGCTTCACTAACCCAGACATTCTGGATCAGGATTATCTGTACAATGGAGCATGGTTATCAGCTCTATAAGTGGTCCCTGGGTTAATCTATCTGGCTGTATGCATGTTCACTAAAGGGGCGTTGATCGCAGCAGATGACCAATAGCTAGAATAAACAGTTGGTAGAGCAGAGTATGCCACCGATGAAGAAGTGTCAGATTAAGTAAATATAAAGAGTACCAGCATGTAACATGGGATTAAAAAAAAACAGCTGCAGCAGTCAAAGTAGGTAAGAAGTTGGAAAGCCAAAGTAGAGGAAAAAAATGACATTGTGAATGCTTAAGTATTTTCAAAATATTACTGTGTGTTGCTGTGGTGGTTATGGTTGCATATTTAATAACTTTGTATTTTTTCTCCCACTTCATTCAGAACTATCATCTTTAGTACTTAGTAGAGCACCCTTTTGCTATTATGACCTGCTGCAAATGTGATGCATAGCCAGATACCAGCTTCTGGCAGCGTTACTGAAGAATCTTAGCCCATTCCTCATGGACAAAGGCCTCCAGTTCACTAATATTCTTGGGTTTGTGTGCTGCAACCGCCTTTTTCAAATCCCACCAGAGATTTTCTATGGGCTTCAAGTCAGGTGATTGTGATGGCCACTCAAGTATCTTCCGGGACTTCTTCTGAAGCCAAGCCTTGGTGGACTTTGAGGTATGTTTGAGATCATTGTCCTGTTGGAAGGTCCTATGATGCCCAAGCTTCCTCACAGATGGCATCACATTTTCTTCCTGATACATGATTGAATACATCTTGCCCTCCACATGCTGCAGGTTTCCAGTACCAGAGAAAGTGAAGCAGCCCCAGAGCATCACTGAGCCACCACCATGCTTCACTGTAGGCAGGGTGTTCTTTTCAGTGTATGATTCATTCTTCTTCCAGATATACCTCTGATCCATAGAACTGAAAAGTTCCAGTTTTGTTTCATTGCTCCACAGAACCCAGATCCCAGAACCTCTTTGGTTTATTTAGCTTTGAACAAATTGGAGCAGACTTTTCTTGTGCTTTTGGGTCAGTAGTGGTGTACGTCTTTGAGTTTGAGCCTGGGCCCTTCAGCATTTAGTATGCGCCTTACTTGAAAACTGAGACCTCAGTGCCTGATGCCGCCAAGTCTTGCTGCAGGTCTTTTGCAGTCAGTCAAGGGTTTTGACCATCTTCCTCCTCAGGACTCTTTCTGCCACATCCAAGTAGTGTAACAACGGTTCCTTTAACTTTAAACTTGCAAACTATGCGTCTAACTGTATCTATAGGAACATGCAGTGCTTTTATATCTTTTTGCATACTTTTCCTTGTTTGTGAAAGGCAATGATATCTTCTTTGAACTTTTTAGAGAATTTTCTTGACTTATCCATATTTCTACCATGCAATTAAGTGTCACCTTTACCTGTCCGGGTATTTGAGGTGTTCTATCTCAAACATACCTGATGCAACCAATGAAGCCCTTGATTGGCTGCATCAGGTGTGCTTGAGACCACACCTGATTTGCAAATATGTGCTATTTTTTTTTTTTTTTTTTAGAAATTCTATTAAGAGGGTTGAATAATTTTGAGACTGCAGTAGTCATTGAAAGTAGGATTTAGAGTTGAATTTGGATAAAATCCTTGTAATGTTAGTTTTATTCAATTATTTAAACTGTTCTTGTGTAATTTGTATATTGCACCTGAAAACATTTACATTTTGCTAATCAACCTAAAATGCAGTTGGGGTTAAATTATTTTGATTGCAGCTGTATATTGTAGCTACAGCCTGTGCTGAGATAGCGCAGGCATTCAGAAAAATGCACAGTAAAATTTGTTTTATATTGGCTGCAGCACAGAAAAAAAGACATACAAACACAGGGGACCCCCATCCCAGGATCTAACCTGGCAGAGGAGGTTACCTTAAAAAATAGGGTTTTTGTTAAATAAGAGGAAGGGGTGTCTCTTCAAACCCCAGGGGAGGTGAATGTCATATTCCAAAATATTTCATTGGCTGGAGAGTAGTGCTGATACACTCACTCAGGTCTTATCTGGATCTTAAATTATATGTCTTACCCACAGACATGAAAATGTGACAGCAACGATTAATTTTATTTGGAAAAACCTCAGTGTCCCTGCTAAGATACCGGAGAGGACATGGGTTTGCAGCCTGCATGAAGGGGGAGACGACAATGGTGTGTGTGGCATAACGGCTGGGGCCAGTATTGTTATAGGTGAACCTGCAGAAGGATCATTCTTGGTGGAGTGGAGAGGCAGTCGCTGCCCGGCTGGAGGGCTTCCCTCGCCTTGCTGGGAGCACCCGCCGGTGTGCTCCACCAGCCACCTTGCTTCTTCCCGGAGCAACCTGGGGATAACACTCCAAAGGAACTGAGCGCTCCTTGGCTCCTCCCTCTTCCCCCGAAGGAGCAGTCTCTGGTTACCCACTCCCCACGGATCGCCTCGCTGAGGGCCGGCGAGCAGTTCACCTCTGAGCAGCTTGAAGCGAGGTGAGCTCCAAAGGAAGGAGGCCGTGGAGTGCCTCAGAGGCAAGCCGGCTGGCAGGCGCACTGGACTGAGGTGAACTGCTCACCACCCCCGGAGAGCCTTCCAGCCTCCATGCCGGACTGGGCAGCAATTCTTCCATGTGTTCACCTATGACGGTACTTCCTCAAGTTAGATCCCCTTGTTGGAACCTTGCACAATGTCCTTGTCTTCTTCCAGCTACTGGTGGGCGGGAGTATGGGTGGAGCTAATTAGAAAACAATGAAACAATGAAAATTTTGGCATATCCCAGCATTTTAGACCAATTTTTATACGTTTGGCAAGCGCTGCCTAAATCATCATGGTGTGACAGACAGCTCAAGTTTACAAACCCTGTCTGGCTCCAAGTAGCTACTCAATCAGTTGCAAACAACAGGCATTCCCAGCAAGATAATTTGCAGCACTCCTCGGAGGCTGTAATCCAAGGATACCACTCGTTGTTAATATGGAAGTGATGGACAAATCCTTTGCCTGGCTGAGACGGGCCTGCTAGCTTCAGGGTTGGCCGACCAAACTTCACAATGACCAGCTTTTGTTGAACAGTCTGTCTGGAAAATTGATGTTTTTAAATATCAGCATCCAAATTATTTTTCTCTCCCCTGTCAGCCTCTGTAGGTGGAAAAACAGCTATTATATTTAAACAAATACAGTATATTGTTGCTACTTATGCAAGTCCTTGCACTGGTGATTTGCTAGCTAGGATCCTCTGCACTGTGGGTGGAGGAGTCTAACCATCCAATCAAAAGACATAAAAATGCTGACGTTCTTGGATGCCTTCTATGCGTACCCCAGGACGTACAGAAGACGTCTGATTGGTTAAAGCAACAGGATAAGTTCAACAGTTAATTTAACCTACAGAGCACACTGTTGATTCCTGAAGGCTCAAGGCAGATTTGCTTGACCCTGGCAACACAGATGGCTGAAATATGATTGGACAGAAAAACTCTAACATGTATTACGCTACTGGAAGGAGTGCAACCAAGAGAAAAGCTATAAAATGAAGAGACTAGACTATTGGGAATAATTTAATACATCCACATGGAACAAATATGTTGTAAAGGTTGTAAATGTAACTCTGATAGTGTTTAGGCCGGCAGAGAAGGCTTTGCTGGCCCTGAGGGTCTACCACTGAGTGTGACAAACATCAAAAAAATAAGAAATCAGGAAGGGTTTGGCAAACACTTTATCACACCGCTGTATAACTGCATTTAAGAATGCAGTTCCAAATACATTCAAATGGGATATAAATAAATAATTGATTTTTGGAAATGGACTGGCAAGCCACAGTGGATGCTGTTGGGGGCCGCATGTGGCCCATGGGCCGCCAGTTACCCATCCCTACTCTAGACCCACAAAGACACAGTGTAAAAGTGCCTTCAGACCAAAAGCGAATGTGCGGCGTGAATACATGTAAACTTAATGTAAACATGCGGAAAATATGCAAATTTTCACTTTGGCATCTGAGGGATTTGGTAGCGCCAGCTAGTAATCAGCCTTGAGATTCTGCCATCACTGGAATAAAAGGATCAACACTGGAGAGTAAGCTAGTTTGAAAATGAGACTGCCACTCACTTGCCCCCGACAGACAGCTATGATGATGACCCACTTGCAGGCAAATGGACCGGGAACTCTGAAGCTGAATCGGAGTGTTGGGAGTTTATCCGCCCATGGACTCCTGCTACAGATGTGCTAACAAGGAAGGCTATCAGTGTAAACAACCTTCATCCGTGTCAGTGTTGCCAGACATATGATAATTATTATATTTGTATGCTAATTTTGCCCTTTCCACAAGGTAAGTGTAATGGTTATTTTAGTTGGTTTGTCAAAATTGTTTTTATTCAATTAGTATTCTTTTAAGTCTATTTTCAAATAATTTATTTGTAATTTAATTTTAATTATCTTTGTCAGGCTATTTAAAAAAAAAAAAAATTACATTTATTTTATATTTTGATGAAGCGGCGCCCTCGTGTGGTGACCGGATCCTTTTGTATGCCACAGGAAGCCAGCAGTAATCCCCTTTTGCTGCTGTCTCTCTGTGTGGTAGTATGTATCTCATACTGCTCTGTTAAAACTTGGTGAATTAATCTGTTTATTTGTTGTTTAGGCTTGACTGACATTTACAGGGAATGACAGGAACAATGTTTCTATGTTTTAAGCCCTTGGCTGAGTTAATTTGTGCTCTCAATCTTATGCTTTGCATTAATGAAAATCTTTCTAGCTTGTTAACTGTTAGCCCGTTAGCCACTAACCCGTCTTCTTCTTCTTCTTCTTTTAGATCTGATTGGCGGTTGGCAACCAGCTTACAGGTGCATTACCACCATGTACTTCACTCTATATCATCACTCTATCTGGTCAGGAGCTGTAGTCCTTACCGCCATGTACTTCACTCAGTAAACATCACTCTGTGTATCAAAAGTCAGAATTCTTCTCGGTTGGCAACCTCTTCTTTGTCTTCTTCACTCTATATCTTTGTATAAGGAGTTCTTATGAGTTCTGAACAATCTTCTTCTTCTTCAAACAGTGAGATTTCCATGTTTACATGATGTCTATAACACTTCTTCTTCTTCTAGATTTGATTGGCGGTTGGCAACCAGCTTACAGGTTCATTACCGCCACTGACTTGATTATCATCACTCTATATCTTCTTCTTCTTCTTCTTCTTCTTCTTCTTCTTCTTCTTCTTCTTCTTCTTCTTCTTCTTCTTCTTCTTCTTCTTCTCTTGGATTTGATTGGTGGTTGGGAACCAGCTTACAGATGCATTACCACCACGTACTTCACTCTGTATCATCACTCTATCTGGTCAGGAGCTGTAGTCCTTACCGCCACGTACTTCACTCAGTAAACATCACTCTCTGTATCAATAGTCAGAATTCGTCTCGGTTGGCAACCTCTTCTTCGTCTTCTTCACTCTATATCTTCTTCTTCTTTTAGATTTGATTGGTGGTTGGCAACCAGCTTACAGGTGCATTACTGCCATGTACTTCACTCTATATCATCACTGCATATCTTTGTATCAGGAGTTCTTATAAGGAGTTCTGAATATCTTTGTATAAGGAGTTCTTACAAGGAGTTCTGAACAATGTTCTTCTTCTTCTTCAGACACTCTATATCTTGAATGAATGAATGAATGAATCTTTATTTCGGATAGATTAAAAGTACAGGTTAAAAGAAACTGAATAATATAACAAAGGGGGAAAGAAAATCCAACAAGGTCAAATTAGACAATAACTCCTCTGATTATACAGTTCAACATAAGTTATCCAAAATGGGTGATGGCTGAAGCCGCAGCTTATATTGCCCACCCATGTTCCGTCCGAGAATTCAAAAGAAAAAAACAAAAAAACAAAAAAAACCAACATATCTTCTTCTTCTTTCGGTTACTGGCGGATAGCAAACAACTGAAAGGCGCACACCACCACCTACTGTACAAGAGTGTGTAACATTATGTCATTTGAGCCCGACCCCTAAATTCTATGACTTAATCCTGTGTTATTTAAAAAAGAGAAAAGAGCCTTTCTCGTGATCCTTATTGCCTCTCCATCTCCATCTGTTCCCAGAATCCTGGTTAATACCCATTCCCTACTGGCCTCTCAAACTTCATTTTTCATTAGCTGTCTTTCATTTCCGTACTTGTGACAGTGTAATAAGATGTGCTTGACATTTTCTTTTACTCCACATTCTCTACACTTATCACTTTTTCTTTTCCCCATGGTGAATAAAGAAACCTGTATGATCCAGTCTGAATCTTGCCATAATGATGTCTTCCCTCGAGGCTTTTGGTTCTTCTTCTTCTTCTGTTAGATTTGATTGGCGGTTGGCAACCAGCTCAAAGGTGCTCTACCAACACTGACTTGATTATGTTTTCCTCATAGCTTTGTGACGTTTTCCTCATAGCTTTGTGACTTCTTACTCATAGCTTTGTGACGTTTTCCTCTTATCACTCTGTGATGTTTTCCTCATAGCTTTGTGACGTCTTCCTCAGTTGCTAGCGCGCCCTTAAGAGCCACGAGGTGTTGCGCAATCAACGTGTTGGTGTATGTGTGTCAACCTGCCGTTTCTTTGTGTGTAGGAGCTGTATGATGCTATTGGTCACACTGGGCAATGTATGCGTCCTATTTTATACAGGGGACTGGCCTCTCGCCCAAAGATGCTGGGATTGGCTCCAGCCCCACTGCGACCCGAAAAAGTGGATGGATGGATGGATGGATGATGAGTCAAGGGATATTTTGGTTTATTATTTATTTGTTTATTTGTGATTATTTTATTTTAGGCCTGATTTATGCTTTATTTTTTGTGTTGTGGAAATTTATTTTATTTTTGGTATTTTACATGTTTATTGTTCATTTTACTGTTGTCATTTTTGATAATAACACTGGTCAACACCCAAATTTATTGTCTAAGTTTTTTTTAGCTGATTTAGGACAATTTTGATGTGCTGAATCCAAAAATCACATTGGTTTTGCTCAATCAGGTCAACTTTTTGAACTATGGCCACGTTTCTTTTTACGTTTTTGTTTACATGTACGGGTATTTTTGCTTTATATGATGCAAAATTCTTTTTTATTTCTTGAAATTTCTCGAACTCTGAAGAGTTTGCATGTGCCAATTTATGTCATAAATTGTCATGATGGCTGATTATTGTTGGACTCTGAAGAGAGACATCCCTGCCGCTGAGCATTCTACAGGTTCGAATAAACGGAAGTTGAAGCTCTGAATTTTGAACAATGATGACGTAACATTCAATTTACATGTACTTACCTTTATCTATGTCTACTGTTCAATTCACAGTAATCGAAGTTTGTAACATTTAATCAATAAATTGTGTTAGAAAATGATTTTTTCTCTTAAAAATCTATTTCGGATGAGAAATATTAACAAAAATCAACATATAATGTCACATAAATAATAGATAATGTCAAAAAAATGTAATCGATTTAGTCAGAAGATCAGATTTTTTAAAAATCAACTTAGCATAAAAACCTGACCTGATCGAGAGAAATGGATGTCATTTTAGGATTCAGCGGTGCAAAATTGTCTTAAATCAGTTGAAAAAACACAGACAACTTAAAAAAAATATATATATTTTTGTAACCCTGTGTAATGCAGGTTCACGGTAAAAGAAAAAACAGTTTGTCAAAAGAACACAACACTAATTTTGTCAAATCTATACGATTACATTGTAAGAAAAAAATGTTGTAATGAAGTGTTTCCTTTTGCTGCTGTCTCTCTGTGTGGTGGAGCTATATGATGCTGTTGGTCACACTAGGCAATGTATGCTTCCTATTTTATCCCGTAAAGTTCCGTGAACCTGACCTGACCTGAGCTGTGATGTCACCATTGCTGCCAGAATCATGCCAGAACTAAGGGGGTTTCATAAGATCAATAATTTCAAAAATCCCCTAATGTATGATAATTTGACCCCTTCATTACATGGCTACATTAATACATTAGCAAACACAATCAGAATACGGATCCTATGCATACATAATACGTTTGTTTTTACACATCGTCTCATGTGCGCAGGCTGTGTGGAAAAGAAGACTTAAGACTCGTGTTGCAGTAGGAGAAAGGCAGCCTCGTATGGAGGTTAGTGATTGGATTCACAGTTCAGTAAAACTTGCTGACTCAAGCTAAAAGGATCTGTTTTAAATAGTTGTACACCGAATCACTCAGTGCTGTACTGGAGCCCCAACTGTCTACCATTCACTGAACTCAGAGTTGGCTGAACCGAGCGGGTGGCGCTCCTTTGCTGCCCAGGCGGGGATTCAGCTGCTGATGGCTGGCTTCCCCTACAGCACCGGTGATGATTCAGTACAGTACATTCACCCTTAAAAACTGGTATTGTTCTTGTATGTTACAGCACTAATGCAGACATGGCAGACTCAACAAGTAAACAATGTCACGAGCAGGTTGACAAACAAATGAGGGGGGGACGACAGACCCCAGTTTTACTGTGTAGTTCAAACCTGTTGTTGCCATTACAACTAAAGCTTTCTGTTGCTGCTGCAACGAGCACATCTGCAAAAATGTCACTGAATTGTAGATCTCAATAAAACTGAAACAGGTTTCTGTTTCATCAGAGGCATTTTAGCAATAGTTTACGTGGATTGATTGTTTATTCCTAATGTATAAATGCAATACTTACCAAAATATTTATAAGGCAAGACCCTGATATATGATGAGTCAATAGAAGGCATATAGAAGATAAGCAACTATGACTGATATTTTGGGCCGTTCGGTACAGGCTCATCCTATACTCCACACAGGTAGAGGTGCTTTTTTTCAACCGATCTGCTAGATTATTTAAAAGTAAAACCGTGCATATTACAGCCTATAACACAATCTGTGATAATGTGTTACTGAAGCAGATGGTCCTGAGCCACGTCAGAATGAAAACTGGGTGTGTACAATATTTCTTCTCAAAATACGATAATTTTAAGCTGTTGGTACGATATCGCAACATTTCCCATCTGGCAACACTGATCCGGGTGTAGTTTTGGAGGTCGCTGTGACAATTTTCCAGGTGAGAGGCCTGGCGGATAACGTTGTAAACTTAAAGATGACAGCATTTTGAGGATTTCCACAGCTGCAGAAGTTATAAAGGAACCCTGCCCCTCTGCAACTCGCATAGATGTGATTTCACATCTGTTTGCATGTTTACATTGAGTTAACATGTAATCGCACCACGTGAAAAATTTGTGCTTTCCCATTTGGTCTGAACACACCTCAACTCCTTTTGACCTTCTCTATACAGTATGGTGGCACAGGTGGGGGATACTCCACCCAGAGATGACAGCTGGGGAAAGAGGGAACAATGGGCTGAAGGAGGAAGTGTTACCGGGGGGATCTCAGACGGGACAGTAAGGACTATTCGCCCCCGGGGAGAGGAGGAAGCGTCAGAGCTGCTGGAGGAGGAAAGGGTGTGAAAAGCGGTACTGATGTTTTGTTATATTATGTTATGTTAATGTGCCACGCATGTCTTTGTTCCACACAATGTATTATGGTTGGGTTTCCTAGGTCTCAATGCATGGAATTAAAGGTTATAAAAGGAGGATGCAGAGAGACCCAGGCAGATTTCTACGACTTGATGTTGGAGGAAAAAATGAAGTTCATGTGTCATTCAGCTCATTGCCTCATCTGCTTTCTTCCTCCACACTGGTGACCCCAAGACGTGCCATGGAGAACGGGTCGAGCACCGCCCCAGAGACTACCTGGAGGGAGAGCACCAGTGCTGCGTGCGCTGTCTCGGTCAAGCTCCCAGACTTCTGGATTCACAGCCTGACTGCGTGGTTCCTGCATATAGAAGCCCAGTTCGCACTCCGCGGGATAACAACGGACAACACAAAATATTACTATGTGGTCGCTGCGCTGGATGTGCATGCCACGCAGCAGGTGATAAACCTGCTGCAGGAGCCGCCGGCCCAAGGGAAATATGAAGCGCTCAAGTGGATGCTACTCCAGCACTATACCCTGTCTGACAGTGAGAGGGCAGAGAGACTCCTAACATGTTTGGAGTAATGTGACAGATCAGCCGTGGAGATCATGGAGAGCATGTTGGCACTACGGGGGAAGGACAACGAATCTTTCCTGTTTGCCCACTTGTTTCTCAGGAACCTACCGGCTACAGCGAGTGCAATCCTGGCCAACTCGCCACAGCTGGTTGCCAAGGATTACCATGCTCTGGCGCAGGAAGTGGACCGCATCATTTTGGTGACCAAAACTCTCAGCGTGCAGACAGTGGCATTGGCATCCATGAGGGACTCCAGCGAGGTCGAGGAGCCATAGGTGGTAGCTGGGACGGACACCGAGAGACAAAGGAACGGGGCGATCTGTTTCTATCATCGCCATTTTGACCCGAATGCCCAACGCTGCCTGTCATCATGCCAATTCAAGAAGCCGGGAAGACGGCATGTTCTGCATTCAGTAGCAGCTGCAACCGCTGGCGACAGGAACAAGCTGCTTTGTGTCATGGACACACGTTTGGGGAGACAGTTTTTGGTGGACTTCGGCTCCCCGAAGAGCCTCATCCTGCTGGTCAACGCAGACAGGTTGGCATGAGGCTGCAGTCTCGAGCGCACGGCCGCCAACGGATCCACCATCAGGACATTTGGCGAACGGACACTGACAGTATGCTTGCACGGATGCAATTTCCATTGGGACTTTGTGGTAGCTGCATGTTCTGCCCCCATTTTAGGCACAGATTTTTTATGTGCTTATGGGTTATTATTCGATGTTAACAACAGACATTTGGTGGACACTGTTTCTTTCACCTCCCTGCCTTGCACAGCTCGGGGAGCTGGGTCAACAACACTGGCTAACGTTATAGCTCCAGGGGCTAAGTACCAGCAATTACTTGCACAGTTTCCAGCATTCACGGTCTCGATTTTTTTGGCTACGGTAACCAAACATGGGGTCAAACATTTTATAACCACAAAAGGCCCGCTGGTGTTTGCGTAACCTCGCATGGAAGATGTTCCTAAAACAGCAGTAATAACTCCTTTCGGCCTTTTTGAGTTTTTACGCATGCCGTTCAGATTAAAGGGTGCAGCGCAGACCTTCCAGAGAATGATGGATGCAGTGCTCTGTTACTTATCCTTTATTTTTGTTTACTTAGACGACATTCTTGTGGCTAGCGCATCCAAGGAAGAGCACATCACCCATCTCAAGACGGTTTTCCAGAGGTTGGAAGCGCACGGGCTGATAGTGAACCCGGCGAAGAGCCAGTTCAGTGTGCCAATGATTGAATTTTTTAGGCCATCGCATTTCACCGGAGGGCGCGATTCCACTACCGGATAGGATGCGCGCTGTGTTGGACTTTCCACATCCGCAGACCGTGAGGACCCTACAGGAGTTTTTGGGAATGGTCAATTTTTATAACCACTTCCTCCCCCGGGCGGCCCAGCTGATGCAGCCATTGTATGTTGCGCTGAATAAAAAGAAGCCCGCAGAAAACATCGATTGGACTCCCAAGCGAATCCAGGCTTTCACAGACGCCAAAAACAGCGCTTGTAGATACCACTTTGCTAGCCCACCCTGACCCTTCGGCACGGCTAGCCTCACTACGGACGCGTCTGATGTTGCCATAGGGGCAGTAGTGGAGCAGTATGCCTCTCATTCATGGCAGCCGCTTGCATTTTTCAGTCGAACTTTGCGCGACAACGAACGCAAATACAGTACGTTCGACAGAGAGTTAAGATAAGATAAGATAAGCCTTTCTTAGTCCCACAATGGGGAAATTCCAGGATTGCAACAGCACAGGGACAGCAACACTCAGAGCAACAATCAAGGAGAGCTGGAGGTGGAGAGTTGTTGGCTGTCCACCTGGCAACACGCCATTTCCAGTTTTGGCTAGAGGAGTGTGAGTTCACCGCATTCGTGGACCATAAGCCACTTACATTTGCAATGTCTGAGGTCTCGGAACCATGGTCGGCCCGGCAGCAACGGCATTTGGCCACAATCTCGGAGTTTAGGACCGACATTTAACACGTTGCCAGTAAGCTCAATGTCGTGGCCAATTGTCTGCTGCCCGCGTTAGTCTCCTTTGTCTACATGGGAATAAATTTCCCTGCCATGGCCATGGAGCAAGCTGGGGACGTGTACATTTGCGTGCTCCAGTTGGCACCTACTGGGTTAAGGCTGGAGAGCAGGGTGGTGTGAGAAGGGTGCCCTCCCTTGCTCTGTGACTTCTCCACCGGTCGCTTGCACCCTGTGGTTCTGAGCTCTTGGTGCCGCCGCATTTTTGAGGCAGTCCATTCCCTTTCGCATCCAGTCATGCATGCTTCAGTGAAACTAATGGGAGTGAAATCTGTCTGGCCGCGCTCGCACAAAGACATGAAAGAGTGGGCTGCAGCTTGCATCGTGTTCCAGTGGGCCAAAGTGCACAAGCACACCAGAGCCCCCCTCGAGCCATTCCAAATCCCAGCCTGGAGGTTCAACCACGTCCACGTGGATTTGTTGGGACCTCTCCCGCCGTCGCAAGGTTTCACGCACCTTTTGACAATCGTGGACTGCACCATGCACTGGCCTGAAGTGGTCCCGCTGGTTTCTACCACGTCCGTGTAAGTGGCCCATGCTTTTTTGTCGGCCTGGGTTACACAGTTCGGATCCCCGTCGGACATCACTTCCAACAGGGGACCACAATTTGTTTTGGAGCTCTGGTCCATGATGGACCAGATCCTGGGGGTCAAAATTCACTGTACTGCCACTTATAACCCCCAGGCTAATGGGTTATGTGAGCGTTTTCATAGGTCACTTAAGGCAGTGCTCAGAGCTTTGCTCACGGATACAAATTGGGTCAACTGCCTGCCCTGGGTTCTTTTAGGGTTGCGCTCCATGCCTAAGGAGGATTTAGCAGCCTCCCCAGAAGAACTCATTTTTTCTCAGCCACTGTGGATCCCCAGAGAGTTTTTACCGGAAAACCCCGCGCCCGGCGCCAATCCACAGGAACAATTTTTGCACAGTACGGCGGCTTTTTACGTGCCGGGCCCAGCACACCATTGTTTTCCCTGTACTTTCGTCCACAAGAGTTTACAGAATGCCAGTTTTATTTTTGTCAGGAATGATGCGCACTGGACCCCGCTGCTCCCACCGTACGATGGACCGTTCAGGGTGTTGGAACCTGGGGTGAAGCAATTCGTGTTAGACTTGGGGGCGCGTAGGGAGACTGTCTGCATCGACAGGCTGAAGCCCGTTTTTGTGTTTTGCAGATGAGCAGGTGGTGTTGGCCCAAGCTCCCCGGCGCGGACGCCCACCTTTGGTGGCTCCGCAAGTTGGTGTTCCCTCGGTTGGGACCGGCGCTTGTGAAGCTAATGTGTTTTACCCCCCTCCCTTTTTCCCTCCACAGACTGACATGCCCTCCTGTACATCTCGCCAGCAGGGTGTTTCGACTGGATCGGTGACCCCCCGCTGCAGCCACTATGGGCGCTGGCTGTGGCACTAACCCCCTCCCCCCGTCCTGTGGGCTTGAGCCCACAGGACGGGGGGGGGGGGGGGGGGGGGGGTTAGTGCCCTTTCTGGGTGTTTGGGGGGGCACGAGTGGGGGATTCTCCACCCAGAGACAGCAGCTGGGGAAAGAGGGAACAATGGACTGAAGGAGTAAGTGTTACTGGGGGGTCTCAGATGGCACAGTAAGGACTATTCGCCCCCGGGGAGAGGAGGAAGCATCAGAGCCGCTGTAGGAGGAAAGAGTGTGAAAAGCGGTACTGCCGTTATGTTATGTTAATGTGCCACGCATGTCTTTGTTCCACACAGTGTATTATGGTCGGGATTCCTGGGTCTCAGTGCATGGAATTAAAGGTTATAAAAGGAGGATGCAGAGAGACCCCGGCAGATTTCTACTACTTGATGTTGGAGGAGAAAATAAAGTTCATGTATCATCCAGCTTGTTGCTTCATCTGCTTTCTTCCTCCACAGCTTCTCCATTATCACTCTTAAAAAGTTTATCTGTAGTACTCTGTCTTTTTTTAATTATATTGGAGAAAATCTTTTTTGGAATTTTCTCACTTACTAAGATACGTTAGTACAGTATGTGTGCAAACATGTAAAACGTCCCATTAAAGTTAAAGCAGCAGCACAATCTTGGCTGCATCAGCTGTTTATCCAATCCACACCAAAACGTCATTGCTATAGTCAGTGAAAATCTTCACCCTGGCTGGAGTTTTTAAACATGCTTGTTTTTCGTGCCTAAAATGGTGTTTGTATGTAAATAAAAGGCACTCTCTGAGCACTTCTTTAAAAAAAAAAATACCAGTGTCTCTGCCTCTGGCTCTTTTTAACTGACTGACAGAGATTGGATGTTTAGAATAAGGACGTTACCACTTTACTATTTTATTTTTTTTTTGAAAAAGGAAAAAAAAAACTCAGGATCATGGAGGAGGAGGATTTTTTTAATGCTTTAAGTCAATACTGAAGGACAGTGTATTTCAATAAAGGAAATAATTATTGCATAAATGACACTGCTCTGATGGAACAATAACACCGGGAAGAAGTAAACTATAATATTATTCAATTTTTCTTTCACCACGCATCAGATGTTTATATGCTTGCTTTTTCACCCATCATTTATTTTATTTTCATTAAAGTCTGCCACTTTCTGTTTCTTTCTCTTTAACCATTAAAGGTGACACCAAACCAAAATGTTTTTCCTAACCTTAACCATTACAGGAGGTGACACCTAAAACTAACCTTTTCCTAACCCTAAGCAGTGGAGCGAAAAAACAAAACACGGGAAAAAAAAAGTCACTCACAGCTCAGAGTAAGATGCGACCAACATGTTGGTTGAAATTGCAAGTAACTAACGGTCTGCCATCTCCCACCCCCACCCACCAATCAAAGAGGTGTTGTTCTATTCATGTGGAGTGAATATGGTGCGCTCTTTTCATGCATGCATTTACGCATGCGCAGTGAGGGAAGGTGTCACTCCATATGTACTCCATTTGTAATAAGTATCCAGGTACATTTGGGTTTTCTTTTTGGTTTTTTTTACATACAAATGCACATTTTTGAGGGGGTGGAAATCGTTCATTTGGTACCGTTTTTTGAGATCGGGTTGGTTTACATACACATGGAAACATATGTATAACCTTTACTGCCATAAAGAGAAAGCATGCTAACAGTTCCACAGCTTTTTTCTTGAAGCCTGACAGATGAAAGAGTTAGCTTTTGTAAACTTTTGGTTTATCTGGTAGCTTCAGGGAGAATCGGGCTTTCTGAGGCTCTGTTGGGTTATCTGCGCTCTCCTCATTTGTTCCTCGAAGAAACTCTGTAGGTGCTGATTCCTCTGATCCAACCTGACAACCCACTCTTCTCTCAATCTGGAGGATAAAATCCAAAAAAAGTAACAAATTACAGTTAGTGTTCATGAGAAAAACTGCCATAATTTAAGTGAGTTTGAACAAGAAACTAACACACTACTAGAGAGTTTTAGTACCACAAAATAAGATTTTGCAGTGTCACTTGTCATGTGAAAATACATAATCTCTTGTACATTGCATTAATATTTGACATTAAGTCTCTGACCATGTAATTTACTACACAAAGCTCGACTCTGCAGACAAGAGGCATTAACAATACCGGCTTGTCTCCTTGGGGGAATTGCTTAAATAAGAAGAAGATGTTATAATAATAATAATGGATTGCATTTATATAATGCCTTTCAAGATACCCAAAGCACTTTACAATGAGTCCATTATTCATTCACTCCACAGACAGACAATGGTGGTGGTAAGTTACTACTGTAACCACAGTTTCTCTGGGACAGACTGATGGAAACGTGGTTGCCAATCCGCGCTAATGACCTCTCCGGTCACTAACGAACATTTATACACATTCATACCCAGTGTCATGGACACTGGAGGCAAGGTGGGTAAAGTGTTTTGCTCAGGGACGCAACAGCAGGATGGCTGGGGAGAGTGGGATTCGAACCACCAACCCTCCAGTTATTGGACGACCTGCTCTACCTCCTGATCCACTACCACCCCAAATTATGAGCTGAAGCACCAGGAAGGCTTTGGGAAAAAAAGGGCTGTGTTTTCCTGGATGCATCAAACAGGAGTGAAGCATTAATGGAATGAATGGATGCAGCAGTGGACTAGAATTTGGCTGTCCAGGATAATCAGAAGTTTTAGCTTTGCTATTAGACACACCTTGCTCTGGTATTGCCAAAAGGTGTTAGTCATGTACCCAGAAACAGTTGACCAGCTCAAAAAAGTAGAGGAAGAATGCACTACTAATTTACTACCATTAGTGTGCCTTGAGTTGTGCGCAACATCAACTGGGGATTCTAAATTCTAAATGTCCTAGATTCTAAATGTCCTTAGATATGAATGTGAGAGTGAATGGTTGTCTGTCTCTCTGTGTTGGCCCTGCAATGGACTGGCGATCTGTCCAGGATGTACCCTGCCTCTTGCCCAAAGACACTGTGATAGGCTCCAGCCTCCCCGCGACCAGAAAAGGATTAAGTGGCAGAAGATGGATGGATGGATGGAATTGTGCTAAACAATTTATTGCTGCTGTACACATAAGATAAATGAGCCCAGTCTCAGCAAAAAAAATGTTCAATTGCACGTTTTGTCATTCAGAGAAAACATACAGAGGCACATAAAAACGATTGTTGAGGTGCAGTGGGTACGTGGCGTTTGCAGCTTTAAGAAAGGTGTGTGCCCTTTTTTTCACTTTTATTGTGTGTGAGCATGGAGCAACTAACCTAATCTAACCCATACTTTAATGCTTAACCCTAACCTCACAGGAACCTTTCATTAGTGGAATGAAAAACAAAGTAAGGAAAAAAAAAACAAAGAAAAAAAAATGAAGAAAAAGGTCAGTGACAGATGAGAGTAGGAGTCGAACTTGTGTGTTTTTGCTGAAACAGCTGTAAGTAACCATCCACCATTCCCCTCCCACCAACCGAATGAGCGATGGGAAAGCAAAGTAAAAGATGAGCTGTTCTGTGCATGTGCGGTGAGGCCTGCGCAGTGAGTGAACTTGTGAAAATGTAGTGAGGCACGTTATTTTTTGTTTTAACGTGAAAATGTACATTTTTAGAGGGGTAGGAAAACATTTGTTAGATACCGTGAGGGCACAGTGGTTGGGTTTTTTTCTCACACCCAGAAAGCAGGGTGGAGAGGAGAATAATAGACTGAAGGAGGAAGCATCACCGGGGGGATCAGACGGGACTGTAGAAGCTATGCACCCCCCTGGGAGAGGAAGATTAACCTGGAGCCAACCAGACAAAGAGGTGCCTTTTGCCCCCTGCTACACCAAGCTGGCACCTGAAGACACAGGGGGAAAATGTATTGTAACAAGACATGCTCTGTGATGTGTGTTTCAGGTTATGTCATGATAATGTGCCACACATTCTCTTCGTGCATACAACAATGTGTATGGCTGAAACCTCAGGTCTCTACGCATGGGGAATAAAGAATAAAAGGAAAGTGCACAGAGACCTGAGAGGCTTTTTATGCTGAAGGCTTATGGCTGTATTGCTGATATGTTGTTAGAGAAAGAATAAAGATTCTGTGTTGTCCAGCTCGTGCCTCGCCTCGCATCCTTTCTCTACACTGGTGACCCTCGACGTGAGATGGAGCGTCTATCCCTTTCACCACACTGTGGACTCGGAATTGCCATGGATCGCCTGCCATCCATTCTCCACACTGGTGACCTGACGTGCCGGGGAGCACCTATTCCGTTCCCTACACCAAGACGCGCCATGGAGGGTGAGACGAGGACCGCTCTGGAGGCTACCTGGGAGAGTATCAGCACCGCCTGCGCTGTTTCAGTCACACTCCTGGACACTGGCTCCATGACCCGACAGCGAGGTTTTAGCGCAT
Source organism: Pholidichthys leucotaenia (assembly GCA_020510985.1). Classification (NCBI taxonomy): domain Eukaryota; kingdom Metazoa; phylum Chordata; class Actinopteri; order Cichliformes; family Pholidichthyidae; genus Pholidichthys; species Pholidichthys leucotaenia. The sequence goes on along the minus strand of CM035846.1, from coordinate 114,053,166 downwards.
AGAAGCCCCGTGCATACTCCACGGGATTACGAGGATAACACAAGATATGGCTATGTGGTTGCTGCACCGGACGCACGTGCCATGCACACACGTTTGGAGAGAGGTTTATCTGTGGACTTCCGCACCCAGAAGAGCATCCTGCTGGTCAAAACAGCAGGGTGGCAGTGGTCCCGAGCTTACGGCTGCCAACGGATCCACCTTCAGGACATGTCTCCCACAGACAAAACTGTTTCGACCCCCTGTCCAGAGTTCCTTTAGGGCTGCGCTCTGCAACTAAAGAAGATCTGACAGCCCCCCTGACAGAACTTATATTTTTTTTCTCAGCTGCTACGCATCCTCGGGGAATTGGGCCAATCGCCTTCCCCGGATCCTTTAGGGCTGTGACCCGCACCTAAAGAAGATTTGGCAGAACGTGTTTCTCTCAGCTGCTACAGATCACCGGAGAGCTTTTACCTGAAAATCCCGTACCTGAGATGTATCCGCCCACACAATTTTTGTGTGGCCCGGAGGCTTTGAACGCACTGGGCCGGCCCACCATTGATTTCCCCACACCTTTGTCCCAAAAAGCCTGCCGATTGCCGGTTTTCTTTCCGTCAAGCACGATGCGCACCAGACCCTGTGTGCCCACGACTACAGACCGTTCAATGTGTTGGAACCTGGGGCGAAGAAGAAGGTGTTTTTCCCCCCTCCCTTTTCCCTTCCACAGACTGACGAGCTCTCCGGTACACCCCGCTAGCAGGGCAGTTCGACTGGATCGGCGACCTCCCGCTACAGCCGCTATGGACACCGGCTCAAGCCCAAAGGATGGGGGGAGTTAGGGCCCATTCTGGGTATTTGGGGGGGGCTGTGTGGGGGCACACTGTTTGGGGGTTTTCCTCACACCCAGAAAGGAGGGTGGAGAGGAGAATAATAGACTGAAGGAGGAAGCATCACCAGGGAGGATCAGACGGGACTGTAGAACCAGACAAAGAAGTGCCTTTCGCCCCCTGCCACGCCAAGCTGGCACCTGAAGAATAAAGATTCTGTGTCGTCCAGCTCGTGCCTCGCCTCGCATCCTTTCTCTATACTGGTGACCCTTGACGTGAGATGGAGCGTCTATCCCTTTCACTACACTGTGGACTCGGGATTGCCATGGATTGCCTGCCATCCATTCTCCACAATACCTTTTTTACTGAGACCGGGTTGGATAAATATGTAAAACCAGGGACACTATCATTGTCAGCTGTGGATAAACTCTTCCAGTTAAAGCTCCAGTCTCTGGTTCCTGCCAACCTGTCAACCTGCTGTCAGAGCCTGTCAACCTGCTGTCAGAGCCTGTCAGTCAGTGGATTTCGGTGGATTTCTGTGTTTGGTGCTCGGTTTTTGACTACTTTTTTTTTTGGCTTCTGAGAACTGAATTTGGATTACAAACTGGACATCCTAGTTTCAACCCCTGACTGATTTAAGACGCCAATAGCAGCATCTACGGACTGGGAAACGAGAGCGGAGCGGAGCGGCCCGCCATTCAGCTAGCTAAACAGCTGTTCATGAGCTGTTTAGTCAACATAAATCGTCCAGGATCATGGGTCCTAAGAAAGCTCAGCAGACTGAGGAGGTGGATTCAATTCAATTCAATTCAACTTTATTTATATAGCGCCATTTCACAACAACAGTCATCTCATAGCACTATCAACTGTAGGGGGAACCCCCACAGTTGCAGAAAGACCCCAGCAATCAGGCGATCCCCTGTGAGCAAGCACTTGGCGACGGTGGAGAGGAAAAACTCCCTTTTAACAGGAAGAAACCTCCAGCAGAACCAGGCTCAGGGAGGGGCAGTCATCTGCTGCGATTGGCTGGGGGGTGAGGGGATAGAGAAGATGAAAAGAACAGACATGTAGAGAGCAAACAGCATGATGGGGACTCAATCTATGGGAGAGAACAAACAAATGTTAATGACCAGCAAAAAAAAAATATTTCATTGAGAGTGAGGAAAGGAGTGAGGCCCAGTGCATTACTGGAGGTCCCCCGGCTGACTAAACCTATTAGCAGCATAACTAAGGGAGGGTTCAGAAACACATGATCCCTCCCTAATTGTAGGCTATATCAAAAAGGTAGGTTTTAGCCCTATTCTTAAAAACAGAGATCGAGTCTGACTCCCGAATCCAGATTGGCAGCTGGTTCCACAGGAGAGGAGCTTGATAACTGAAGGCTCTGCCTCCCATTGTACTTTTGGAGATTCTAGGTATTACAAGTAATCCTGCATTTTGGGAGCATAGTGCTCTGTTAGGATAATATGGTAGTATCAGATCTTTTAAATAAAAAGGAGCCTGATTGTTTAGAGCTTTGTAAGTAAGAAGAAGGATTTTAAACTTAATTCTAAACTCTATGGGAAGCCATTGAAGGGAGGCCAGAACCGGAGAGATATGATCTCTCTTTCTAGTACCTGTTAAAACTCTTGCTGCAGCATTTTGGATCAGCTGAAGACTTTTTAAAGATGGTTTAGGACAGCCTGATAATAAAGAATTACAATAATCTAATCTCGAGCTAACAAAAGCGTGGATCAGTTTCTGATGCTCCTAATCTTGGCAATATTACGCAAATGATAGAAGGCAGTCTTAGAAACAAATTTAATATGTGAATTGAAAAACAGATCTTGATCAAAAATAATTCCAAGGTTCCTCACAGAGCTATTAAGAGAAAGAGTAACCGCATCCAAACTGAAAGTTTGATTTGGAAAGGCATTTCTAAGGTTTTTTGGACCAACAAGAATGACTTCAGTCTTATCTGAATTTAATAGCAGGAAATTACAAGTCATCCAAGCTTTGATTTCCTTAAGACAGGCTTCTAACTTGGCTAATTGATCACTATCATCTGGCTTCATTGACAGGTATAATTGTGTGTCATCTGCATAACAATGAAAATGTATACAGTGCTTTCTAATAATGTTGCCTAACGGAAGCATATATAAACTAAAAAGAGTAAGGCCTAGCACAGATCCCTGTGGAACTCCATGACTAATGTCACGATGGCCCTCACGGACCGTCACAAGACGCCTCAGTCACCAGAGAGTTTGCAGTGGTAATTTATTGAGGATAAGGCAGAACACTCACAGAACACATACAGTGGCTGGGTGACGTCTGAGCCGGGGAGCACCCGATGCGCCAGACGGACAACAGTGAGAGTAAAGTCTCAAAGGAACATACCTGAGAATAACAGGAGCACAATCAGAACGTAGATGAACACCACAGAAGAGCATAGCAGGTGATCATAACAGGATATAACAGAGACTGCCGCGCTGGAGGACATTTAGCACCTGCTTATATCTCTGGCGGCTAATGACCCCAACGCGGCACAGCTGCTGCTAATGACAGCAGAGCAGCAGCTGACTTTGACAGCAGGGAGCTCCCCCGGGCGCCTTCACAATAAGAGCCCGAGGAGCTGGAAGGAACCCTCAGCTGCCAAAGCCAGGGAACAAAAAGATATGAGACCCGAGTGTAGCCAGAACCGACACTCGGGTTGTGACAGTACCTCCCCCTCAAGGCCGAGCTCTGAGCGGCCAGAGTAACACCCAAGCCCCCCCCCACCCCCCTAGGGTGGGTGGATGGGGCGCTGGCAGGAGGGAGAGAGGCAAACAACCAACAAGGCTATAGGAAAAAAAAAAAAAAAACCATAATCCCTTAAACGTGGGTAACAAGAACAAAACCACAGGCTATATATATATATATATATATATATACTGTATATATATATATATATGGGCAAACAACGAATTGACATAAGGTGGAGGGAAAGGACCACCAAACATTGGAACAAGAAAGGAGTGAGCCACAAAAATCACAGATCAACCCCCCCCCCCAACAGTCTCACAGACATAAACAGAAACCCTGGGAAGAGTGTAGTTCTGACCCAGAGGGGCGGAGGCAGAAAGTTCGGGGGGCCGACCGGCAACAGGAGGCCACAAAACAGGCAGGGGGAGAAAGAACAGTTCGGGCGGCCTACCCCGGTCCCATGCTCGGAAGCAGAGAATCTCAGGCGGCCGGACCAGGTCGCCACACAGGGAGTCCAAAATGTCGGGAGGCCGACCCAGAGAGCCAAATTGGCGAGACAGTCTTTCGGGCGGCCGACCCGCATCGCTAGCCCACCAGAACCGTTGAGTCAAAGTAGCCGGCGGTTCCGCTGAAAAGGGGAGAGATGAGGGAGAACCGGGCGAAGCAATCGGAACCCCAACAGCCCCAGGTGAACATGGGCAGCGCGCCTCAGGGAGACGAGGAGGATGACAATGGAGATGAGGGTGAAGAGGGGAATGAGTCTGTCCAGCATCTGGTGGCCGGGGACCTGCAGCTCCCTCACCGAATCCAGGACCTGCTGGTGCTGCACCCACGTCGGACCCCGATTGGGCCTCCGGAGCCGAACCCGCGACGGACCCTGATTGGGCCTCCGGAGCCGAACCCGCGACGGACCCCGACTGGGTCAGCGTGGCACCAAACTCGACCTCCAACCCCGAAACCGGAACCTCTGGCGCAGCAGGCGAAAGCAGCCCCTCGCCGGCGACCCTGGGAGAAGGCTCGAAAGAGAGAGAAAACCCGGGATCAGGATCACCGGCAGCGCCAGAACCCGGTGAGATAAGCTCGGACGCAGCGGGCGGCTGCACCCGGCTCATCTCCCCTTGAGACAGGCAAAAATGCTCTAAGAGGTGAAAAAGAAAGACAAAGTAGAGCACTTGCCTGAGCTCGGGTTCTGACGCCGTCCAGGACTGCGAAGATCCGGGCTCAGATGTCAGGAGGTCGTCATCAGGCTCCCACTCAGCTGCGTCGGGCTCCGCAGCTGGCATGATGGTGCGTGCAGCCAGAGGGTCCTCCGGCACCGATGTCCACGCCGGTGGCCCGCACGGCGTGGTGGCAGGAGAATCTCGCCCTGCTGGACTGGACCGCTCCTCCGTGGAACCCCGGGGACGCTTCTTCATCGGCGATGGCTCCACGCTGCAGTCCGCTCTCCTCCTCCGCCCATGGCGTGGCTGCGGAACCGGAACCAGGCTCTCCAGAACCGCAGGCCCCCTCCTCATCCAGCGATGTTGGCCTGACGTCGAGGACCGCTCAGCGGAGGGAGACACAGAGGAAGCAGGGTTAATACTTTCATCCACAGCGGGTGGAGGGAGCTCGGGGGGCTGCATACCCCGAACTCCACCCCTAGGAGTCAGACAAGGCACAACAATGTCAAGAGGAGAGAAATTATCATGCACTCGCCTTTCCCCTAAGGGCAAGATGGTCTCCGCTGTGGGGGACGTCATTCCTTCCTTTCCCCGCTGGATGGCGACAGAGTGCCCTCTGGGAAGACGAGATGAGGCCATTCGAGGCGGATCCGGGATGAAGCTCGCCGAAACGGAACTCTCGTGACACACAGCAGCCAGGATAGGCGACGAGGAGGAGGGGGCGACAGCCGGGGTCAGTCGGGCATGGAGCGCTGACGGGACAGCGGGCGAGGGCCCGGGAGAAGACGAGGCTGCGGGGATTCCCCTCTGACGAGGTGCAGGAGTGACAGCTGTGTGGGGGGTTGAGCCCTTGCGGCGACCCGGAACAGCATCCAGACGGGGCTCTAGCCGAGGTTGGAAGCCGGAGTGACGACGGTTCCTTGTAGCGGGAGAGGCGAAGGTGAGGTCTGGAAATCGCTGTTCCTGCACAGAAACAGCGGCAAGCAAGTCGGCGAACTCAGGGAACTCACGCAGCGCTGGATTCCTCTCCACCAGTCTTACGGCCGCCACCACATGCTTCATACACGCTGGAGGATTTTTAGCGGAGCAAGCAGCAGCCACCCGGTCCCAGATCTCGTCTGCTGTCATCTGCAGCTTCTCTGGGGGAATCCCGAGTGACGACATGCCCGATGGGAAAAACCCTCCGGGTGGTGCGAACTCCCGGGCCGGAACGGAGGCAGGAGCGGGATCCCGAAGCGAGAGGCGACGTCTCCTCCGCTTTGGCTCCCTGCCAGGATTTCCCTCCAGCCCTCGGAGTCTCTCACGCTGGGTGGAGAGGTCATCTCTCCTCACGCTTACCTCTGGATGATCGGTGAAGCGGAGAAGAGAATCCAGAATCTCCTCGGCTAGGTCCAGGTGTCTACGAGCGTCGCTGGGAGCGTTGCTGGGAGCGTCCAACAGCGTAGCGGTGAAGATGGTGTAGTCGACCTCCTTCAGGAGCTCTGCTTGCTGCCTGCCAAGGCGCCGACAATGGCCCCTGGATGACGGCATACTCCCCGCTGCAGACACTCAGACAGGTAGGAATTAACAGTCCACTACTGCAAACTGCACGGTGAATGGTGTCTCGAAACAACGCCTCCTCTCCGGGCGTTAGGCGGCAGTCTACTGTCACGACGGCCCTCACGGACCGTCACAAGACGCCTCAGTCACCAGAGAGTTTGCAGTGGTAATTTATTGAGGATAAGGCAGAACACTCACAGAACACATACAGTGGCTGGGTGACGTCTGAGCCGGGGAGCACCCGATGCGCCAGACGGACAACAGTGAGAGTAAAGTCTCAAAGGAACATACCTGAGAATAACAGGAGCACAATCGGAACGTAGATGAACACCACAGAAGAGCATAGCAGGTGATCATAACAGGATATAACAGAGACTGCCGCGCTGGAGGACATTTAGCACCTGTTTATATCTCTGGTGGCTAATGACCCCAACGCGGCACAGCTGCTGCTAATGACAGCAGAGCAGCAGCTGACTTTGACAGCAGGGAGCTCCCCCGGGCGCCTTCACAATAAGAGCCCGAGGAGCTGGAAGGAACCCTCAGCTGCCAAAGCCAGGGAACAAAAAGATATGAGACCCGAGTGTAGCCAGAACCGACACTCGGGTTATGACAACTAAGCTTTGAGTTGAAAGAAAACTCATTATTTACATGAACAAACTGGAACCTATCAGATAAATAAGATCTAAACCACTGCAACAAAGTTCCATTAAGTCCAACATAGTGTTCTAATCTATCAAGTAGAATATTATGATCGATAGTATCAAAAGCTGCACTAAGGTCTAAAAGGACAAGTACAGAAACCAGTCCATTATCAGATGCGATGAGGAGGTCGTTAGTGACCTTCGCTAAGGCTGTTTCAGTACTATGATGGATTCTAAACCCAGATTGAAACTCTTCAAGTAAACCATTTCCCTGCAGGTGGTCAAATAATTGCGTAGCAACAACTCTTTCTAAGATTTTTGAAATGAAAGGGAGATTAGAGATTGGTCTATAGTTAGCTAAAGCTCCTGGATCTAGCGTTGGCTTTTTGAGTAAGGGTTTAATTACAGCTGTTTTAAAAGCCTGCGGTACATGGCCTAAAGTTAATGAAGAATTGATTATATGAAGAATAAAGCTACCAATAAGTGGGAAGACTTCTTTAAATAACCTGGTAGGAATAGGGTCTAAAAGACAAGTTGAAGGTTTGGATGAGGAAACTATTTTGTCTAACTCACAAAGGTCGATTGGAGTAAACTCATCAAGACAGACATCAATTGAAGGAGTTGTAGTAGTTACAGTATTTAAGTTAACTGTGGGAAGAATCTGATTGATTTTATCTCTGATGGATGAAATTTTATTATTGAAAGAGTTCATAAAGTCCTGACTAGTAAGCTCTAAGGGAATGCTAGGATTGACAGAGTCCTGACTCTTTGTCAACCTGGCTACAGTGCTGAAAAGAAACCTGGGATTATTCTTGTTCTCTTCTATCAATGCAGAGTAATAACTCGTTCTAGCTTTTCTAAGAGATTTTTTATAAATTAAAAGATGATTTCTCCAAGCTAAATATATTTCATCTAAATTAGTGTAGCGCCATTTTCTTTCTAATTGACGAGTCTTCTGTTTTAAGGTACGAGTTTCTGTGTTGAACCAAGGAGTTAGAAATCTCTGATGAGACTTTTTCTTTTTTAAGGGGGCCACCAAGTCTAGAGTCTGATGCAGAGAAGCTGTAACACTATCCACCATGTTATCAGTTACAGGAGCAAGCTGTCTATAGCTTATTTCCGTTGTGTTGACACATGGCATAGAGGAAACAATCTGCATAAATTTGGTAACAGCATCATCTGGATTCCGGTTCCGCCGGACCGGTGGCGCCACACGAGTAGGCTGCCCGTTGCAACAGCCTTTTTTTTTATCTTCCTTCTTCTTTCTACACCTTTCACTCTGTATATATATCACGGACGCACGGATCGCCCCGGGGGTCTCCCGGGTCGGCGGACGGAGCCACGGTTTGCAGCGGGAGACGTTACAGCGGGGTGGAGCTAGTGCTAGCTAGCACTTGGCCACCGCCCGGTGCTAATGGGAAACTCGACATACCGGGAGCTGTAACGAAAACGACGCGGGTGCCGGGCTGGAGTTTAGGCGGCGTGCAAGAAATATAAGACAGAATAATAAAGAGCGATGGCAAGAACCAAGCAGACCGCCCGTAAAATCTACTGGAGGAAGAAGCCCCCCAGGAGACAGCTAGCCACCAGGGCTGCTCGGAGAGGCGCTCCGGCCACCGGCAGAGTGAAGAGGCCTCGCCGTCACAGGCCCGTGGCTCTGAGAGAGATCCGTCGCTACCAGAAATCCACGGAGCTGCTCATCCGTAAGCTGCCCGTCCAGCGCCTGGTGAGGGAGATCGCTCAGGACTTCAAGACCGTCCTGCGTTTCCTGAGCTTCGCCGTCATGGCTCTGCAGGAGACCAGCGAGGCCCACCTGGTGGTCTCTTCTTCGCTAAGGGGGTCACCATCATGCCCAAAGATTTCCAGCTGGCCCGCCGCATCCGCGGAGAGAGAGCTTAGACTTTCTGCTGCACATTCACCAACCAACCATAATGCTCTGCACTGTGTGCCTATATATATACATTTATAGTAATATGGACATATGTTTACTAGATGTTGTTTTTTCTTGCCTTCTGATTGTTGCTCTGAGTGTTGCTATCCCTGTGCTGTTGCAATCCTGGAATTTCCCCATTGTGGGACTAATAAAGGCTTATCTTATCTTATCTTATCTGAGAGGCATCTACTGTAATAATATTTTTCTTTAGGAGCCAAATAGTCAGAAATAGTAAAATCAAAGGTTAACAGACAATGGTCTGACAGTACAGGGTTATGAGGAGACACTGGATGATATTAAAAGATCGCTCGACTTCTTGGCTGAAGAGATTTCTGCTGTTAAGCTGCAGCAAAAAAACATTCTGGGCCTGCTTGAGGAGGTGAAAGCGCTGCAGATCCAGAACGCCGAGAAGGACAAGAGGCTGGCGTATCTGGAGAGCAGAGTGTCGGGCCTGGAGCAGTACACCCGGGTGAACGACGTGATCATCACAGCGCTCCACATTAAACCCCGATCATATGCTCGAGCTGTGGCCGCGGACAGTGGAGGGAGGCTCGATGCGCTGGAAGCCGAATCCACGGAGCAACAAGTGGCGGCCTTCCTGCAGTCCTCAGGAGTCCAGCTGGACTGTGACACCATTGAGGCCTGCCACCCTCTGCTCAGGAAAAACAGCGACAAACCAGCTGTCATCATGAGGTTTGTCAACAGAAAACACAAGACTGTGCTGCTAAAACAAGGGAGGAAACTGAAATGAACAAACATTTACATAAACAAGCACCTCACAAAAGAAATAGCCAGAAAAGCTAGATACCTGAGAAAGCAAAAAAAAGATTCAAAACAGCTGGACATCAAACTGTAAAATATACATCAAATTAAATGGATCACCTGAAGAAGCCAAGGTTATTAACATCCGAAATATTATGGAACTGGACAAATATCAATGAACATTATGAACTGGAGTCAACAGCAACAAATGATAACTGTAAGACATTGAAGGATTATACTCATCTGCATCAGGACATTTAACAACATGAAACAAAAGATCAACAAACAGGAACAACATGAACTGAAAGTTTTTGATTATACGGATCACAACCCACAGGACGTAGAATCATAACATAGACCCTGATAATAATTTATTTACCTCCATCAATAATAACTGTAGTTACTACACGGATGAACAGTTTAACACAATGGTCACATCTGATTTCAATATTTCTATGATCCACTTCAACAGCAGAAGTCTCTATGCCAACTTTAATAACATTAAAGATTATTTACATCAGTTTAAAGAGCCATTCAATATAGTGGCAATATCCGAGACGTGGCTCAGTGAAGAGAAAGGAGTGGATTTTACCATGGATGGCTATGAATTAAATTATATAACTAGAAAAGTGAAAAAAGGAGGAGGAGTTGCAATTTATGTTGACAAGAGCTTGCAATACAAGGTTGTTGAAAATTTGTCAGTAACTGTGGACGATTTATTTGAATGTATTACAATAGAAATATGTCTGGACAATGTGAAGAATATGGTCGTGAGCTGTGTATAAAGAACACCTGGATCAAACATTGATTTGTTTAAGGACTGGATGGAAAAAATGTATGCAAAACTAACTCATAAAGTTATGTTCATCTGTGGGGATTTCAATATAGATCTTATGAATTCAAAGCAACATAGTTTGACAGAAGAATTTATCAACACAATGTACAGTATGGGCTTAAATCCAACAATCACCAGACCTAGCAGAATCATGTCACACAGTGCCACACTAATAGATAACATATTCACAAACATTATGGAAAATAATATCAGGAGTGGGCTTTTATTGAATGATATCAGTGACCACCTGCCGATTTTTGTTGTCTATCAATGTGATTATAGGAAGAAAAAGTATACCAAAAATATTAAATATAAAAAAATAAGAACTGAAGAATCTATGTATTTACTGGCAAAGGAATTATTAATGCAAGACTGGAAGATAGTTTGTGATGAAAATGATATAAATAAAGCATATGATAAATTTTTACAAATATTTCAATCATTGTACAATAAAAACTGTCCTATAAAACAATACAGTGACCTACAACAAAACCAAAATATTCCTTGGGTCACCAAGGGGTTACTAAATGCATGTAAAAAGAAGAATACATTATATAAACAGTTCATCAAGTGCAGAATGGTAGATGCTGAGATCAAATATAAAAGATATAAAAACAAGCTTACTAATATAATGAGGAATTTTAAGAAAGAATACTACAACAGAATATTAGAGGATAATAAAAATAACTTAAGAGGAATATGGCAAGTACTCAATGGGATTATTAGTAACCGATCAAAGAATGCTAATTATCCAGAATATTTTATTGAAAATGACAAGTTGATAAATAATATGGAGGATGTAGTCAGTGGTTTCAATAAATTTTTTGTAAACGTTGGTCCTGAATTAGCAAAATCAATAGTGACACCAGAAACAAACAACAGTGGTTCTGTAAATGAAATAGAAGATAGAAATCCAAACAATCTTTTTGGGTGCAGTTACTGAAAAGGAAATTATCGAGACTGTGAGTAAATTTAAGAACAAAAAATCAACTGACTGGAATGAAATTGACATGACATTAGTGAAAAAAGTAATTGAAGGAATTGTTAAACCACTCACCCACATCCGTAACCTGTCATTTCAAACTGGTAAATTTCCAAACAAAATGAAAATAGCAAAAGTAATACCACTATACAAAACAGGAGACAGTCATTATTTCACAAATTACAGGCCAGTCTCTTTACTCTCACAATTTTCCAAAATACTTGAAAAAAATCTTCACTAAGAGACTGGAGGATTTCATTGAAAAACACAACCTCCTTACAGACAGCCAGTATGGTTTTAAAGCAGACAAATCTACATCTTTGGCACTGTTCAAACTTATAGAAGAAATTACTAGTTGTATAGATAAAAAAAAAAAGTTTGCTGTAGGAGTATTTAGTATTTATAGATTTAAAGAAAGCTTCCGACACCATTGACCACAGAATTTTACTGAGGAAATTGGAAAGGTATGGGATAAGAGGGGTCGGACTGAGTTGGGTGGTAAGTTATTTAAGTAACAGACAACAATTTGTACAAATTGGTGAGCACAAATCACCCTTCATGAACATCTCTTGTGGTGTGCCCCAGGGGTCAGTTTTGGGACCCAAACTCTTTATCTTATACATATATAAATGACATATGCCAAGTATCAAAAATTCTGAAATTTATTTTGTTTGCGGATGACACAAATATCCTTTGCACTGGTAAGAATTTGCAGCAGGTTTTAGAGGTGGTCACAACTGAAATGAAAAGGTTAACGCAGTGGTTCAACAAAAATAAATTATCTCTAAATCTGAAAAAACAAAGATTATGTTGCTTGGAAATTATAAAATAAATCATGAAATAATGATAACGATAGATAAGATAAGATAAGATAAGATAAGCCTTTATTAGTCCCACAGTGGGGAAATTCCAGGATTGCAACAGCACAGGGATAGCAACACTCAGAGCAACAATCAGAAAGCAAGAAAAAAACAAACAAAAAAAAAAACCAAGAGCAGCTAATATACATATGTACATATTACTATAAATATATATATATATACACAGACACACAGTGTAGAGCATTGTAGCTGGATGGAATAAATATATGAGTATATAAACACAGTGCGGAGCATTGTAGCTAGATGGAATAAATATGTAGATATATAAACACCCACAGTACGGAGCATTGCAGCTAGGTGGAATAAATATGTAAATATATAAACACACACAGTGCGGAGCACTGTAGCTAGATGGAATAATATGTAGATATATAAACACACAGTGCGGAGCATTGTAGCTAGATGGAATAAATATATAGATATATAAACACACCCAGTGCGGAGCATTGTAGCTAGATGGAATAAATATGTAAATATATAAACACACAGTGCAGAGCATTGTTGCTAGATGGGACGAAACAGCACAACCGTCTACTTAGTTATCCTACATGGTATGATTATGTACCCATACATATTCTCACCCTCCATAGCGACCGGTATTTTCCTAGTTGTATGCCGGAGGGGACCATTGTGTAAGTCTATTGCATCTTTTGCATTCAAAACTATTAGGTTGTTATGTGGGCACATATGGGCACATATGTTGGTTATATATGCTCCACAAATATATTGCTGTGTGTTTATTGTGTGCTGCACGTCTCAGGGAACAAAAGGTCTGAGTCTCCAAGAGACAACGAGAGAGTGTGAGATTTGGCCTTTGTTTCAGGGAGATGACCTGGGGAGATGTCCAGACCTCCGGAGACTAAAGGACAATGGTGTGGAAGATCAAAGGGGTTACAATGTGACTGTATGTTTGCTTAAACACCATGTGACTTCAGTTTCGATGTCCGGGGTATAAAAAAGGAGTTGTGAGATTATTCTTGCTCTTTTCCTGCTTTGAGATTGTTGGAGTATGTGATCTGTGAATAAAGCTGAACCTGAGGAATAACTCAGTCTCATCCTTGTGCACATTCTCCACACTGGTGACCTTACGACGAAGAATGAGCAGAGATAATTCTCCCGAGCGGGGCTCGGCAGAAGCCAGCCCGTTGGCTGCCACCACACTCCGGCTGTCCGACTTCTGGCAGCATAGTCCGCGCTCCTGGTTTAGCGCAGTCGAGGCACAGTTCAACCTCCGGAGAATCTCGAAGGACGACACGAAATTCTACCATGTGGTGGCGAAGCTGGACAGCCACACAGTCCAGAGGGTGGAAGATCTGGTCAATCACCCACCGGACAGCGACAAATACAGCGCATTGAAGGCTGTGCTTATAAGCCACTTCACCCCCTCGGTGCAACAGCGAGCAGAAGGGCTCCTAACATTGACGGAGTCGGAGAACGACAGACCCGTAGACCTGATGGTGAAAATGCTGAGGCTGAAAGACTCCGAGGATTGCGAATTTATCTTCGCCCACCTTTTCCTCCGGACCCTGCCACCAGCGGTGAGAGTTACCCTGGCAGACTCACCTCGGTTGGTCCGGCGAGACTACCATGGGCTGAGCAAGGAGGCGCAGCGACTCGTCGACGCCCACAAACAGAGCGCGGTTTCGGCCGCAGCAGCAGAGCTAGGAGCAACGTCCGGAGACGGCATGGGGCCAGTGGTTGCAGCACCAGACTCACCGGCGATGGCGGCAGTCAGGGCCAAGCGACACGGAGCGGATGACGTCCTGTGCTTCTATCATCGCCGCTTTGCAGAGAGGGCACACAAGTGCCTCCCACCGTGCCACTTCAAGCGTTTGGGAAACGCCAAGACCGGGGGTCGGTAGCGGCTGCAGCCCTCGGGGAAGAGAACAAGCTGCTCTACCTGACGGATGCACGCTTGAGGAGGCATTTCCTCGTGGACACAGGCTCCCAGCTGAGCTTCATCACGCCTTCCTACGCGGACCGGCTGACACCGTCTAAGGGACCCCTGGTGTCAGTAGCAAACGGCTCAGCGATTAAGACCTTCGGTGAGAGGACTCTGCTTCTGTCTTTGCAGGGCCGTGCATTTGAGTGGACTTTTGTCGTAGCTGCAGTTAATTTCAACATGTTAGGGGCTGATTTTTTGTGTGCACATGGTTTATTGGTTGATCTTGCTAATAGACGTCTGGTTAATGCACTATCCTTTCACTCTATTCCCTGCACAGCTCGAGTGGCGCCGCCAACTGCAAAAGCCAACGTCACAGCTGCGGGTGGTAAGTTCCACGCACTCCTCACTCAGTTCCCAGCACTCACAGTCCCAACATTTTCGGCGACAGTGGCTAAACATGGGGTGGAACACTATATCACTACCACCAGCCCACCCGTTTTTGCAAAAGCTCGGCGCCTGGACTCAGCTAAACTGACCATAGCGCGCGAGGAGTTTGCCAACCTGGAAAAACTGGGCATCATCAGGTGTTCGAAAAGCCCCTGGGCTTCACCACTGCACATGGTCCCAAAGGCTGATGGCTCGTGGCGACCTTGCGGTGATTTCCGCAGGTTGAATAACGCCACTGCACACGACCGCTACCCGATCCCGCACATCCAAGATTTTTCGGTTCATTTGGCGGGGACGCGCATTTTTTCTAAAATAGATTTGGTACGCGGTTACCATCAGGTTCCAGTGCGCGCTCAGGACATACCCAAAACAGCGGTAATAACTCCTTTTGGGCTTTTTGAGTTCTTGCGCATGTCTTTCGGACTCAAGGGTGTGGCGCAGACGTTCCAACGCATGATGGACGCGGTCCTACGCGACCTCCCTTTCGTGTTTGTCTGTTTGGACGACATTTTGGTGGCCAGCACGTCTGAAGACGAACACGAAAGCCATCTCACAGCAGTTTTTCGGAGGTTAGCAGAGCACGGGTTAATAATTAACCCAGCGAAGTGTCAGTTTGGGGTGGCGCAGATTGATTTTTTGGGGCACCGCGTTTCACCAGAAGGAGCGGTCCCTCTGCCCGATAAAGTGCGCGCAATAACAAATTTTCCCCACCCTCAAACGGTTAAAACGTTACAGGAGTTTTTGGGAATGGTTCATTTTTATAACCGTTTCCTCCCCAGCGCAGCGCAGCTCATGCAACCATTGTACGCTGCACTAAAAAAACAAAAACCCACGAATAAAATCGAATGGTCTCCTGAGCAGGAGCGCACATTCTCTCAAGTCAAATCAGCTTTAGCAAACGCTACCTTGTTGGCACACCCAGTTACAACGGCACGCATGGCGCTCACCACTGACACGTCCGATTTAGCAGTGGGGGCGGTCGTTGAACAGTATGTAGCTGGGACCTGGCAACCGCTCGCGTTTTTCAGCAAAACCTTGCGCAATAGCGAGTGAAAGTACAGCGCGTTCGACAGGGAGTTGTTGGCACTACACTTGGCCATCCGCCATTTCCAGTTCTGGCTGGAAGGACACCATTTCACTGCGTTCGAGGACCACAAGCCGCTGACTTTTGCGATGGCCAAGATTTCGGAACCTTGGTCGGGCGGGCAGCAGAGACAGCTGGCCACGATATCGGAGTTTACCACTGATATCCAGTATGTCGCAGGTAAACATAATGTAGTGGCAGACTGCCTCTCACGTGCTGTGACAGCTCCAGGCCCCGTGGGGGCAGACTCTGCAGCCATGGCCGCGGGCCAGGGTAGTGACGTGGAAGCGCGCGCAGCCCCGGTCCGCGTAGGGTTAGATTATGCAGCCATGGCCGCGGAGCAGGTTAGCGATGCGGACGTGTGCGCGCTCCGGTCTGGACCAACAGGGTTAAGGCTGGAGGACAGGGCGCTGCAAGGTGGTATGCCCCCGCTAATCTGCGATATCTCCACTGGGCGGCCGCGTCCGGTGGTACCAGCTGCGTGGCGCTGCCGTGTTTTTGACTTGATCCATTCTCTAGCGCACCCGGGGGTGCGCGCATTGGTCAAAATGGTAGGAGAGAAATTTGTATGGCCGGGGTTGCGCAAACAGGTCAAGGAATGGGCGACAGCCTGCGGAGCGTGTCAACGAGACAAAATACACAGACACACTAGAGCTCCTTTGGAGCCTTTTCACATCCCGGCTAAGCGCTTTGATCATGTGCATGTCGACTTGGTAGGCCCCCTTCCGTCGTCACAGGGGTTAGGGATGGGCATTCGGTGAAATTTTCTTCACCGATCGCCGGGAGAATTAATGATTAATAATCGGTTAATCATTAACATTTTTAGGTAGGTAGACTGCATTAGAACATCAGGTATCAGCACGGAGGGCACGGAGAGCCGCACAACTCAAATCTACCTCTCTCTCTCAAATCTCTCTCTCTCTGTTCTCGTGTTTGCTCGGCTCGGGAATCTCGCAAGCTGATTGGCCGAGACGTTTTACCCAGCTCTCTCTCCCTGCCGAGCGGCCACCCAACAAACGAAGACCGCATTCATTGCTCTATCGCTCGTATTGCTTAGTCTAGCCGCGTGGAACTTTTTGCTGTTCTCTTGTGCCATTTTGTGCGAAATAGTCTTCCCGTCGAGGCACTACGCCGCCTCCTGCAGCTTCCCTCGACGTGTGTACACCGAATCTTCATGACCTTCTCAATAAAGTTTCTGAAAAAAAAAAAATCTTCACGACCGCCATTACTCAGCGCGCAACCACTGTTGGCGGTTTCTTCGCGTAATAAGGGTGTTCCATGGACCCTGTCGATGAGGTATATTTGTATGCTGCATTGCAGTGATTGCAGTACACCTGGTCATTTTTTAAATTGAAATGGTCCCACGCAACACTTCGCCGTAACCGCCTCATGATTTGGCGATCGCCCTACGGAAGCCCGCATGTATCAACGGAGGCACGCCAGGGTACGGCGATGGTGTAATGTTGCCCCCTGGTGCCCAAATTTTGCCATTGCATTGTTTGAGGACGGCCGTGCACTAGGCCTTAATAACCTCGGATTGTTTAAAAAAAAAAAAAAAAAACAGTTTGTCGACGAAAATGAACTTCCTCGGTGAAATTCTTAATGATCAATTATCGGTTAATCGGTAAATTATGCCCATCCCTAACAGGGGTACACACATCTTTTGACTATGGTGGACCGCACCACGTGTTGGCCGGAAGCGGTCCCACTGGCATCAACCACAGCCGAGGAGGTGGCGCGCGCATTTTTAACAGCTTGGGTAGCGCGCTTTGGAGTTCCGTCGGACATAACGTCTGACAGAGGCCCTCAATTTGTTTCCGAGCTCTGGTCATTGATGGCGCACAGCCTAGGGGTAACGATCCACCGCACTACCGCGTACAACCCACAGGCTAACGGTTTATGCGAACGTTTCCATAGGTCATTGAAAGCAGCCCTCAGAGCGTCGCTTACGGACACAAATTGGGTAGACAGGCTTCCATGGGTTTTATTGGGGTTGCGTTCTGCACCTAAGGAGGATTTGCAAGCCTCCCCAGCTGAGTTAGTATTTGCACAGCCTCTCCGTCTGCCCGGGGAATTTCTCCCCAATAATCCTGCGCCAAATTGCCCCCCCGCTCAGCTGTTGCAGAGCGACACGGGATCAAACACGCTTCCGGGCCCGGTTCATCACAGTTTTCCACGCGTTTTTGTGCCGAAAGCTTTAAAAAATGCGGAGTTTGTTTTTGTCAGACATGATGCCCATCGCCCAAACTTGCGGCCGCCTTACGATGGACCGTTTAGGGTGCTGGAAACAGGAGAGGATTTGGGAGACAGAAAGGAGTTAATTGGTATAAACAGACTCAAACCCGCTTTTGTTTTGGCAGATGAAGCAGTGCAGTTGGTGAGGGCCCCCCGTCGTGGCAGACCCCCTAGAGGGCATTCTCCAGAACACCCACAGAGATTGACTAACAGTTTTAATCCACAGGCAACAGTTCCACAGCAGGAAGACACTGCGGAAACAGTAAAGCCGGCTTACAGCAAGTACGGCAGAAGACTTAGACCTAGGCAACTGGTGGATTGATATGTAGCAATGTTATTATGTCATGCATCTCTGGTTATGTTTGTTCCATTTTAGACGTTTGGGGGGGTCATGTGGGCACATATGTTGGTTATATATGCTCCACAAATATATTGCTGTGTGTTTATTGTGTGCTGCACGTCTCAGGGAACAAAAGGTCTGAGTCTCCAAGAGACAACGAGAGAGTGTGAGATTTGGCCTTTGTTTCAGGGAGATGACCTGGGGTGATGTCCGGACCACCAGAGACTAAAGGACAATGGTGTGGAAGATCAAAGGGTTACAATGTGACTGTATGTTTGCTTAAACACCATGTGACTTCAGTTTCGATGTCCGGGGTATAAAAAAGGAGTTGTGAGATTATTCTTGCTCTTTTCCTGCTTTGAGATTGTTGGAGTATGTGATCTGTGAATAAAGCTGAACCTGAGGAATAACTCAGTCTCATCCTTGTGCACATTCTCCACAATTACGTCTTTTTGCTATCTCTGCGAGCAGCCCTGCTTAGGTTGTACAGTCTGACAGCCGTTGGTAGGAAGGACCTGCGAAACCTCTCGGTTGTGCATCTGGGATGATGTAGTCTGCTGCTAAATGAGCTCCTCAGTGCATTCAGTATGTCTTGCATAGGGTGGAACTCGGACTCCAGCAGAGATGACAGTTTAGCCACCGTCCTTCTCTCTCCTATTTCCTCCACTGGGTCAAGGCGCTGCCCCAGGACAGAGCTAGCTTTCTTGATCAGTTTGTTCAGTCTCTTCCTATCGGCTGCAGTAATGCCACTACCCCAGCAGACCACTCCAAAAGTGATGGCTGATGCCACCACCGTGTCATAGAATGTCTTCAGCAGCGCCCCTTGTACACCAAAAGACCTGAGTCTCCTCAGTAGGAACAGCCTGCGCTGTCCCTTCTTGTAGAGTGTGTCAGTATTGTGTGACCAGTCTAGTTTATTGTTCAGATGAACACCCAGGTACTTGTAGGATGTCACCATCTCGATGTCTGTTCCCTGTATATTTACTGGTGCTGTGAGGGGTTGTCCTTGCCTGCGGCAGTCCACCACCAGCTCCTTAGTTTTCCTCGCGTTGATCTGGAGGCAGTTCCGATGGCAACCAGTCCACGAAGTCCTGGATAAGCCCTCTGTACTCAGCTTCATCTCCATTGGAGATGAGGCCAACGATCGCAGAGTCATCAGAGAACTTCTGTAGATGGCAGTGTGTTGTGTTGTGTGAGAAGTCCGCAGTATAAAGGGTGAACAGGAAGGGAGCCAAAACCGTTCCCTGGGGGGCCCCCGTGCTACCGATGATCGTGTCGGACACACAGTCCTGGGTTTTCACAAACTGAGGCTGGTTCGTGAGGTAGTCCAGGATCCATGATGACAGGTGCTGGTCCACCCCTGCGCACAGCAGCTTGTCCTTCAGGATCATCGATTGGCTGGTGTTGAAAGCACTGGAGAAGTCAAAGAACATGATCCTCACCGCATTCCCGGGCTTCTCCAGGTGGGACAGAGAACGGTGAAGGAGGAAGATCACTGCATCCTCCACCCCAATGCCATGCTGGTAGGCGAATTGGAGTGGACCCATCGCTCGTCCCACCAGGGGGCGGAGGTGAGCAAGGAGCAGTCTCTCCAGGGTCTTCATCATGTGGGACGTCAAGGCCACCGGTCTGTAGCTGTTCAGGTCTTTGGGGTGGGAAGTTTTTGGTACAGGTACCACACAAGATGTTTTCCACAGCTGTGGTACCCTCCCCAGCTTCAGGCTCAGGTTGAAGATGTACGCCACAATCCCACACAGCTGGTCTGCACAGGACTTGAGGAGCTTTGCGCTGATGCCGTCCGGTCCCGACGCCTTCCTCGCCTTGATCTTCCTCATCTCCGTCCTCACCTGGGTCTTGGTCAGGGTCAGGTTGGGGGGCTGTGTGTTGGGAGTAGGGGGGTGTTGGTGGAGTGGGGAGTGGGCAGCAGGACTTGATGTCTTTACAGGCAGCAGTGGTTGTTGTGCAGTCAGGGGGGAGGGCGGTTGGTCAAACCTATTGAAAAACAGATTCAGATTGTTCGCCCACTCCCTGCCCCCCGTGGCCTGTGGGGAGGTATTCTGGAGCCCAGAGATGGTTTTAAGGTTTCTCCAGACCCCGCTGATGTTGCTCTGTTGCAGCTTGTCCTCCATCTTCTTCCTGAAGCTGTCCTTGCCTTCTCTGATCTTTCTCCTCAGCTCCCTCTGTACGGACTTCAGCATCTCCCTGTTCCCCGACCTGAAGATCCTCTTCTTCTCTCTCAGAAGTGTTTTTATCTCAGGGTTGATCCACAGTTTGTTGTTTGAGCAACACCGTATGGTCTTGGTGGGAATGGTGTCGTCCACACAGAAGCTGAGGTAGTCCGTGATGGTGTGAGTGAGGCCATCGATGTCCTCACCATGTGGATCGCAGAGCAGCTCCCAGGCGGTGGTTTCAAAACAGCCCTTTAGAGTGGCCATTGCCTCCTCAGACCATAACTTCACTGTGCGCATGGCCGGAGGTTGTCTGTGCACTAGGGGTTTGTACACCGGCCGGAGATGAACCAAGTTGTGATCCGATCTCCCGAGTGGGGGGAGTTGTAATGAGGTGTACGCCTCCTTAGTGTTTGCGTAGAATAAGTCCAGTGTTTTATTGTCTCTAGTGTGGCATGTGACATACTTGGTAAACGTGGGTAGAATGGGAGATAGTAAAACATGGTTGAAATCGCCTGAGATGAGGAGAAGAGCATCTGGGTGTTCTGTCTGCAGCCTTCCGGTTACTGAATGGATGACGTCACGTGCTGTCCCAGCGTTCGCCGTCGGATTTGCATAGATGATACCAGAATAGAAACAGTACAGGAAAATAAGTTTCTGGGGGTGACGCTAGACAATAAAATCTGCTGGAAACCTCACATCAGTCACATCCGGGCCAAGTTGGCAAAATGTATAGGGATACTGGGGAAAACAAGGCACATCTTGGACTATAAATCATTGTTCTTAACTGTACAATTCACTGTTTCTACCATATCTTAACTACTGTGTAGAGGTCTGGGGAAACACCTACAGGACCAACCTACAGCCAATATGCACATTACAAAAAAAAGCTACAAGGATAATAAATAATGTTGGATATAGATACCATACCAACTCGTTGTTTTTAAAGTCACATGTCATAAAGTTCATGGATTTAGTTAAATTTAAGACAGCACAAGTAATGTACAGGACAATTAATAATCAACTCCCAACTTATATACAAAAAATATTCTTAAAAAAAAGACTGATTATAATTTGAGAAGAGACTTAAACTTTACAAAACCTAAGGTATGAACAACTAAGAAAAGTATGTGCATATCTGTCTGTGGGGTGGATTTGTGGAACAGTCTGGAGCTTGAACTGAAACTATGTACAAACAGAAATCAATTCAAAAATAGGTATAAACATTATTTGCTGAAAGAATATATGTTAGAGGGGTAGTATTTATATGTATGATTCACTATGCTCACTCTGGGACACTATGGAATGGTAGGTGGGACTGTACTGTGTATATCTGTGTTGTTTGGGGCTGGGTTTTGATGTATGGACTGTATGTATGTTGGGATGGATGGGTATCAATGTTGATATGTACAAAATATAGTCAACTGTTTACTTGGAGTCTTAAATGAGGTAATTTGTATATATTTCACATGGGTTGTATTTAGGGAAAAGAGGAGTTGGAGTAAATAAGTGTTCACTTCTTCCTTCTCCCTTTCGAGCACTGTATACTGTCACTTTTATTGCACTTGTCATTTGTTTTGGGTTTTTTACTTTTTTGTTCGAAATAATGTATGTATCTATCTATCTAAGCTGTCATTTCACACCAAGACAAACATTACTCTGAATAATCTTCAAATACAGAAGTTTCCAAGTTCCAATTTATTACTGAGGACACCAAGCAATGAATTGTTTTAGATGCTATTTTTCTTCATGTCTTCCTGTAAGCATCTCTTTAAGAGTGCAATAATACAGGGTCTTTATCATCACATTTTTCTTTCAAAATTCTCTAATGGGGACAGGTCAGGATTGCAGAAAGGCCAGTCCAGTACCTGTCATAATCTGCCCTCAGGGCAGATGAGAGTTTGGAGATAGGACCCATGAGCGGAGGCAGGAGTATGGTGCATGAAACAATAATTCATTAACAAAAAACTCAAAAGAACCCCCTCTCGGACATCTATCTCACCCACAGAGCCATCAACATTGCAGGCGACACCTCCCACCCCTCACACTCCCTCTTCAGCCCCCTGCCCTTGGGGAAGAGGTACTGGAGCCTTTGGGCCCACTCCACAAGACTGCTAAACAGCTTTATTCATCAGGACCCTGAACTCTGTCCACCACCACCCACCCACCCCAGTGACTGTAATGCACTCACCCGCACAATAACTACCTCAGCTGTTGGCACAGAAAGACTGGCACAAAACAGTAATACATCTGCTGATGTATGTCTCTGCACTTTAACTGCAACCATCTGCACAAATGCCATATCTGCTGCTGTCTGTCATTGCAGTACTGATCATGTGCAGTCCTATCTGTTACTCTCTGCACCTACACTACCGCACTGAACTGCAACTATAGGTATTACATCTCTAGTTTTCTGTATATAGGATTGCTGGGTTTCATCATTGTTCATTGTTTATCTCTATTTGCATTATGGGAGATCTGGGTCTGGGCAGCGCGGTGGCGGAGTGGTTAGCACTGTGGCAGCACAGCAACTCACCCTTGGCCGGGGGATCCTGGGATCGATCCCAGCCCCCCACCAACAGTGATCTGTGTGGAGTTTGCATGTTCTCCCCGTGTCTGCGTGGGTTTACTCCGGGATTTCTCCGGTTTCCTCCCACATGCCAAAAACATGCAAGTTAGGTTAATTGGTGGTTCCAAGGTTGTCATAGCAAGGAGTGGCACTGGGGTTAAGCTCCCAGTGCTCATAAAATGCTCCTTACGGCGTGCGCCTCGAAAAGCCTCTGACAACTAAGTCCAACTCCTAGCCTGCCCAAGTGGTTTAGTCTCTAAGCCCGGCGGAACTGCTTTTACTAATAGGAGAAGGGGCGAGGGTGGATCTCTGGCGCCTTAAAACCAGATGCTTCGGGTAGATGGTGGCTCGTCAACCTGGGAAGGTAGCCCATCTAGGGGAAGGTAAACCCTGATTTCAAACCTCCGCTGCCTTGCGGCACACCCGGTCACGGGAAAGGCTTCGGGAGTCAACCCTGAGGAAAAATCCGGAGTCGGAGCCCCTAAGGCAGTTCTCTGTTGTGCTCAACATCATTCTGGCAGCTCCTGCGACGGCGCTGGTGCCAAACTATAGCAGCCCTGCTGTTCCTTTGGATTCATCAGTGACGTGGAGAGGGGGGACATGCTGCATGGGTAACATCTTGTCCTCCATATCTTCCTGCCCAGGCTTGAATCCTACCAACGCCCAACGCTGGAAGGTAGAACACCGGTGCGCATCGGCCTGTTCAGCCACAGGCGGTGCTGTTCCAGCAGAGTAGACGTTTAGGATTCTCTTCCATGGTCATCATAGACCGACGGAGGCCGACGACAGGTTAATTGGCATCAAAACTGGGGATTCTAAATTGTCCTTACGTATGACTGTGAGAGTGAATGGTTGTCTGTCTCTCTGTGTTGGCCCTGCGATGGACTGGCGATCTGTCCAGGGTGTACCCTGCCTCTCGCCCAAAGATGCTGGGATAGGCTCCAGCCCCCCCCGCGACCCGAAAAGGATTAAGCGGAAGAAGATGAATGAATGAAAAATGAGATCTGGGTCTATCTTTTGTCGCCATTTGCACTACTGGTTGCATTACTGTACATAGACTGCTATTGTTTTTATTTCCAGCCTTACTCCTTTTTCTTTTTTTATATTGCGCACACCACTGAAGAGAGAAACACCATTTCAATTTTCCTGTATGTCCTGTACGTATAGTAGTATTGACAAATAAAATCTTTGAATCTTTGAATCTAATGACAGCACGGGGGCTGAGAACAACACAGGAGATGACTAGGCAAAATAAACTTACAGAGAATCACTGGAGAACAAGTAGTCACGGGGAGAACACCGGGAGACAACAATGATGATGCCAGACAGAGCATATGCACACATTCACCACATAAATAGGGTAACTGATAATTACAGATGTGCTTGAGAGGACAATCAAGGGCAGCAGGTGAGGAAAAGAGGATGGGTGGGGTTACGCTGACACTTATAGAGAGGGGATGCACAGGAGGGTAGTGGCTCAGGATACAGAAAACATGGGGAGTTGGAACAATTGGTAAACAGATATACACACAGACCCAGGACCAAACAATACCAGAGGACTCAGTGCAACACAGGGCAATAAATGCAAATAACAGTCACACACAATCACAGAAAAAACAATAAATGGACAAAGTGTGGGCTTGATCCTATGATCAAGCCCAAACTATGACAGTACCTTATTTTCCACTAACATGCCTATATAACATACAAAATGTGGTTTTGTACTGTCTCATTTAAAAACACATTTGACATTTACTTAAAGCATGTAATCTTGAAGGCTGCATGTGTTGTTTTAAAATTGTAGTGCATTTCTTTGCATTAAAGCTCATATCACAGAAGTTGTCATGAGACATGTATTAAGAGCGCAGTTGCAAGGCATAAACACAAGGAGGCAGAGATGGAGGAAAAGGAGATATTTTTTATTTAAACGGGAAAGAAGATGGTAATTGGAACCTGTACTGTGGGATTTTGGCCTGCTGAGGAGAGGAGGAGAATATAAGTATAAGGAGAATAAGGACAGTAAGTATAATTGTTTGTGATTTTCAAGGGCTTACTTGCAGATGGCAAACGTGAAGGCTGGTATGGGTTCTCAAAAGGTAGGTGAGGGAACAGAGAGGTACAGCATAGTTGGCAAGGGTGGTCAACAAAGGGATCCAGGTGGGTTCGGAGAGCACAGAGGGTTTCCAGGTCCAAGCACAAAGTTTGTCTAGCAAGATGAGTTGATCTGTGATTGACGGTTAGTTATGGATTGTTTGAATTGTGGAACTGAGCTTACGTATTTCCCAGTGAACAGAAAGCAGAGAGGAAACCAGGTGGATTGTACAGACTTGGGAGGTAAGTGGCAAATTGTTTTGTGAGTGTGCACAAACCAAGGAGTGCACGCCACCAGACTGGCAGACCATGAGGTTTTCCCAAGGACAAAGTAGAAGAAAGTCTGGTAAGCAGGAGTCATGGGATGGTTTACTACATAATGCTCCCACAGCTTGCTGATCCCATCTGAGACCTTTTGTACTGAGGCCATAATCAGATGCAATCAGCCAGCTGCGTGCAGTCAGCCCTCTTTGATTCTGTGGAGAGAGGTTATGCAGCTGCATAGAGACAGTTTCTTGGAACCTGTCTTGAGAGAGATGTTCTTCGTGAACAAACAGACCTGTTGATTGAAGATGTAGGTTGGGGCCCGGGGTCTTCCTATGGTTGGCGAAGGCAGCGTTCTGGTCGGCAGTCCACTGAAGATCAGCACAGGTGGTCCTCCACAGGTGTCTGCATCAACATAGGTGGTGCTTGACCAATGAGACACCACCATCATCTGGAGCAGCGGTGTGGTGTAGCCCAGAAATGCCTCAGAGGTGAGACCAGCGGCAGATAAGATGGTCATATTGTGGGCGTACTCAGTCCATATGAGGTGAGAGCTTCAGGTGGTGGAGTTGTATGATGTGGAGCAGTGTAACACTGTCCATTACATTGGGGGTGGTATCCTGATGTGAGGCTGACGATGGGACCCATAGATTTACAGAAAGTCTGCCAAACCTGCGATGTGAACTGTGGTCCCTGGTCAGACACAATATCAATGGGAATCCCATGGAGTCTGATGACATGCTGAGTTAATAGTTCAGCCATCAGTGTGGCAGAGGAGAGCTTGGATAGGGCAACACAATGGGTGGCTTTTGAAAAGTAATTAATAATGTTAAGAATGGTGATGTTAGGTTTGGCAAACTAGTGGCAAAGCTTCCACTGTTGGCTCAGGTCCAGGTGCATATCCATGATGAGAGGCCAGTGTTGGGGGGCCAGTTGTCTTTTTTGACTGCTTCTGCATCCGTGATCAGTTGAATGTCCTAGTGTTGGACGGGCAAGTAGTTGATCTCGGTTGTTCTTCCACCACTGCAATATGTGAAGAGATGCAAACTCAGATTCCTGAAGTACGTGTTGGCTACGACAAGATGATGGGCCTCTGCACACTCCAGGATGCAACAGCTGTCGTCTTTACAGGCACCGAGGTCTTTGCCGCCATGACACCAGTGGTAACCGTTGAGGTCTCTGCCAATCATGATATGCTCCTCAGGTCTAAGGTTCACAGGTGGTCATCAAGTTCTCCCCAGAATTCATCTTTGAACTTGTCAGAGTAGTTGCTCCTTGAAGCATAACATGAGACCACTCTTAGGTCCATAGTGCCAGCATAGATCCTAACGGACATGAAATGATCAGAGACATGACTGACTTCCATGACATTATCTTTTAGTTTCTTACTGACAACAATCCCTGTGTCATTATGCTTTGAGTTCTTGCTATTGTAAAACAGTTTGAACCCCTCGCTGATGTCCCTTGCTCCCTTCCACTTGATTTCCTGGATACACGCAACACTGACGCGGTGATTCATCATGAGTTCAGCCAATTCATGACTTCCTCCAATGAACATGCAATGTTAAGCATAATGAATCATAGATGGGTAGGCTTCTTTGGCCTGCTTCACCCATGAGGGTGTAACCCTTACTGACTTCTCCTGTCGTTCGAGCAAGGGTAGCATGCATTGCTTGCGGGGAATGCACTAGTTCTTTACATGAAGTGATCAGACTTTGCATAGCATGCTACCTGAAAATACTCCAGTTTGCCAAAGTTCTGAGGAGCCTCGTTACCAGCCACTGCCATGAGGAGGAGGTGATGGGGCTTTGGTAGCCAATCCAAAGATGTTAGGATAATTGATGACTCTAAATTGTCACTAGATGTCTGTCTCTGAAAGACTGTTAGAATGGAATGTTTGTGTAGCCACTAAATTAAGCACCTTGAGTGGTCTTTGTGATGAGAAAAAGCATCATATAAGTACACGTCTGTTATGTCTGGAAATGAGAGTGGACACATCCACGTTTTGAGGTTAGCTTTGTTGGTGCTAACATAGGAAAGAGTGGTACAGACAGTGGGTAGCTGGTACTTGGTAGGGCGCCAAGCGAGAGGGCTGGCCCTGGGCAGCCGTATAATATACCCCTAATGTGCTGATGTCACACATGCATATGTGCTACCACAGTGTGATGCATTGCACCATTTCTTATATAGGTATCACCTTTACTCCCCCCTTGAAAAGCTTAGAACTATATTTCTGTGAATTAGCCTTAGCAAGGGCGGTAAGTTTAAGAACACTCATGTAAACATATTGGCTAATGTAAAACAGAGTATGCATAACTGGGCCAAACAGGCTGACATACAGAACCACCTAAGGCATATTTCCAATTATAACATTTCTAACTAGGCAACTGGCTAGACTGTCGGTGTGCTCACATGGTAATGTGGATTATTCTGCCACTGAACAGACCATGCACTGACTATCAATGTATTTAAAATCAGTAATATAGTCCTCAAGATGAATGGGTTTCCTTTGGACTTGTACCAGGCAGGGCTCAGGCTGCGCTGGCCTGGGTGGTTCCGGCGGGCACCCCACTGGAGCTGCGAACTGTTCTTTGGTCCTAGTCTGGGCGGGCCGGCTTGGTCATGGTCCGTTGATGAGGAGCGGCAAGTGGTGTCATCCTTCGGTCACGGCTGGCACGCCATTGTGGCCCATCAGTCAGAAGAAAGGCAGCTGGTCCTAACTGAGCGGTGATCCACGTTGGTGTTGGCCAGAAGGACTGAAGCTTGTACAAGCGATTGGGTCGACGTACCTGGACCCAATTAAGCACAGTAAGTGGAGGGTGCTCCGCTTGGCATTTCTTTTTCATGAAGTGTTTTTGTCGCTCTGCAACCCTGTTGTTAGGGGAAAGCACCACCGCTGGAGTGTCATCTGATGGAGGACGTGGTCGGTTCTATTCAGCTATGGCTTGCAACTGCTGCAGTGATGCAGCAGCTCGAGGAGGCTTTAAAATTGGTTTTAGCCTAAAATTGCTAAAATGCCCAATACTGAGGACCAGGCCCTCAAAGGAATTATAACGTGTTTTTTGCTTTACATTAACTTATGGGGGACCCATGCTGTGGTATTCATCTCAGACTGGAAGGAAGGCAGATGCAGTAATTTCCTCTGATGGAAGAACATGGGGATTAAGGGGCTGGGGGAAAAAAGGGATTGTGATGCGAGAATGAATTGTGATGCAGGACCTCAGGCAGCAGGGGCGTGTGAGTGTGGTAATATAAAAGAGAACCCCTGCTACAGAATGGAAATGTTTTCTGATTCTGAGAGATGTGAGAGAGGGAATAAAGTTCATCTGCTCTGAATGCTTGGCCTGGTCATTCCTCTCTCCACACTGGTGACCCTTGACGAATAATGAAACACGAGGCAAACACCCCAGAGATGACCCAGATGGGATGCCCCAGCAACACGTGTGCCGTTTCGGTCAAACTACCAGACTTTTGGCTGCGCGACCCGAAGTCTTGGTTCCTCCACACCGAGGCCCAGTTCGCGCTCCGGGGAATAACGGCAGATGACACCAGATATTACTACGTGGTCTCAGCGCTGGACACTCGCACGACTCAGCAAGTAGCGAGCCTGCTCCAACAGCCCCCAGACCGCAACAAATACGGGGCTCTCAAAGCCGCGCTGACCCGGCGCTACATGCTCTCGGACTGCGAGAGAACGGAGAGGCTCCTGACGCCCTCTGAGTTAGGAGACAGGTCGGCGGTCGAACTGATGGAGAAGATGTTGGTGTTGATGGGCACGGACGATGGGCATTTTCTATTTGCCCACCTTTTTAAGATAAGATAAGATAAGATAAGCCTTTATTAGTCCCACAACGGGGAAATTCCAGGATTGCAACAGCACAGGGATAGCAACACTCAGAGCAACAATCAGAAGGCAAGAAAAAACAAGCAAGCAAGAGCAGCTAATATACATATGTACATATTACTATAAAATATATATATACACACACACACACACACAGACACACAGTGCAGAGCATTGTAGCTGGATGGAGTAAATATATGAATATATGAACACACAGTGCAGAGCATTGTAGCTAGATGGAATAAATATGTAAATATATAAACACCCACATTATGGAGCATTGCAGCTAGGTGGAATAAATATGCAAGTATATAAACACACACAGTGCGGAGCAATGTAGCTAGATGGAATAATATGTAGATATATAAAAACACAGTGCGGAGCATTGTAGCTAGATGGAATAAATATATAGATATATAAATATAAACACACCCAGTGCAGAGCATTGTAGCTAGATGGAATAAATATGTAAATATATAAACACACACAGTGCAGAGCATTGTTGCTAGGTGGGATGAAACAGCATAACCGTCTATTTAGTTATCCTACATGGTATGATTATGTGCCCATACATATTCTCACCCTCCATAGCGACCGGTATGTTCCTAGTTGTATGCCGGAGAGGACCATTGTGTAAGTCTATTGCATCTTTTGCATTCAAAAAAAACTATTAGTTTGTTACGTCTTTTTGCTATCTCTGCGAGCAGCCCTGCTTAGGGGCTGCTCGCCCTGAGGTTCTGAACAAAAAGCCCTGCTTTTTGTTCAGAACCTCCCAATGCTGGCCAGAGCGGTCCTTGCCAACTCTCCATTGCTGGCCGCACATGACTACCGTGCACTAGCCCAGGAGGCAGATTGGATCATCCTCACACCAGAGCCCTCACAGTGAATGCAGCGGCGTCGGAACCCAGCGAGACGGCCAGCGGAAGCGAGGAGCCAGCGGTGGTAGCAACAGCAGGGGCCAAGAAGTGCCAGAGAGACACGCTCTGCTCCTACCACCGCCGTTTTGGAGAGGACGCACGCTGATGCGTGCCACCGTGCCAATTCAAGCGTTCGGGAAACGCCAGGACCGGCAGTCGGTAGCAGCTGCAACCGCTGGTGAAGAAAGCAAGCTGAGCTACGTGACAGACTCACGCTCGGGGAGATGGTTTCTCATGGACTCCGGATCCCAAAAGAGCCTCATCCTGCCATCCTACGCCGACCGGCTAGTGGGAGCTAGCGGCCCCGAGCTGACGGCCACAAACGGCTCAGACATTAAAACTTTTGGTGAGAGGACACTGACTGTATTCCTGCATGGCCATATCAGTGGACATTCGTCATAGCGGCATGCAGTTTCCCAATCTTAGGCGCTGATTTTTTGTGTGCACACGGACTACTAGTCGATGTTGCTAACAGACACCTGATTAATGCAATGTCTTTTGATTCTCTCCCCTGTACAGCTCGAGGAGCCGGGCCAATAACGCTAGCCAACGTCACAGCTCCAGGTGGTAAGTTCCACACACTGCTCACCCAGTTCCCAGCACTCATGGTCCCGACGTTTTCGGCGGCCATCACTAAACACGGGGTGGAGCACTTTATTACCACCACCGGGCCACCTGTTTTCACACAACCTCGGCTCCTGGACACAGCTTAACTGGCCATAGCGCGCGAGGAGTTTGCCAACTTGGAAAGGCTGGGCATCATCAGACGATCAAACAGCCCATGGGCATCCCCACTACATATGGTCCCTAAGGCTGAGGGATCGTGGCGACCTTACGGAGATTTCCGCAGATTAAACAACGCCACAGCGCATGACCGCTACCCGATCCCCCATATTCAGGATTTTTCCGTTCACCTCGCCGGGACACGTATTTTTTCTAAGATAGATCTGGTCCGTGGTTTCCACCAGGTCCCAGTGCGCGTGGAGGACATACCTAAAATGGCATTAATAACCCCGTTTGGTCTGTTTGAGTTTTTACGCATGCCTTTCAGGTTAAAAGGCGCTGCACAGACATTCCAACGCATGATGGATGCAGTGTTGCGTGATCTGCCATTTGTGTTCGTCTACCTGGATGACATCCTGGTGGCCAGCACGTCCGGGGACGAACACGTAGCCCACCTCAGGACGGTTTCCTGGAGGTTAGAGGAGCATGGGTTAATAATCAACCCGGCGAAATGCCAGTTTGGCGTGACGGGGATCGATTTTCTGGGACACCGCATCTCACCGAAGGGGACGATACCCTTGCCAGACAAGGTGCGTACAGTGGCGAATTTTCCCCGGCCTCAGACGGTCAGGGCGCTACAGGAGTTTTGGGGGATGGTTAACTTTTATAACCGTTTCCTCCCCCGTGCAGTTCAGCTCATGCAGTCATTGTACGCCGCACTCAAGAAATGGAAACCGGTGGACAGAGTCGACTGGACTCCTGAGCGGAAGCAGGCATTCTCTGAGGTTAAAACAGCCCTGGCTACCGCCGCACTACTGGTGCACCCGGACCCGGCGGCTCGGATAGCGTTCACTACTGACGCCTCGGACGTGGCCATAGGGGCCGTCGTGGAGCAATGCATCGCCGGTTCTTGGCAGCTGCTCGCATTTTTTAGCAGGGCTTTGCACGACAGTGATTGTAGATACAGCGCATTCGACAGAAAGTTACTGGCTCTTCACCTGGCCATACGTCACTTCCAGTTCTGGCTGGAAGGGCGCACCTTCACTGCATTCGTGGACCACAAGCCACTAACGTACGGGATGGCCAAGGTTTCGGAACCATGGTTGGGCCAGCAGCAGAGACAGCTGGCCGCGATCTCGGAGTTTACAACCGACATTCAGCATGAGGCCAGTTAACTTAACGTGGTGGCGTACTGCCTCTCGTGTGCCTTAGTGGCCCCAGTCTACGTAGGGATAGATTACAAGGCCATGGCCACGGAACAGATTGGCGATGTGGACATGTGCGCACTCCAGTCTGGATCAACAGGGTTAAGGCTGGAGAGCAGGGTACTGCAAGACGGGGGCCCCCCGCTAATCTGGGATGTCTCCACAGCACCCCCGTGCCCAGTGGTCCCACGCGCTTGGCGCTGCCGTGTTTTTGAGTCCGTTCACTCCCTGGCGCACCCAGGAGTGCGCGTGTCAGTCAAAATGGTGGGCGCGAAGTTCATCTGGCTGAGCCTGCTCAAACAGGTGAAAGACTGGGCTGCAGCCTGCGTAGCGTGCCAACGAGCCAAAGTGCACAGGCACACAAAGGCCCCTATGGAGCCGTTCCATATCCTGGCTAAGAGGTTTGATCACATTCACGTGGACCTTGTGGGCCCCCTCCCACCATCGCAGGGGTTCACGCGCCTCCTGACGGTGGTGGACCGCACCACACAATGACCAGAAGCAGTCCCGCTAGCTTCCACCGCATCCGCAGACGTGGCACGCGCTTTTTTGACAACATGGGTGGCACGTTTTGGCACCCCTTCAGACATCACGTCCAATCAGGGCCCTCAGTTTGTTTCCGACCTCTGGTCCACGATGGCCTGGAGCCTGGGCGTCGCAATTCATCGCATGACCACGTACAACCCACAGGCCAATGGGTTATACGAGCGTTTCCATAGGTCACTGAAAGCAGCGCTCAGGGCTTCGCTTACGGATGCAAATTGGGTGGACCGGTTGCCGTGGGTTCTATTAGGGTTGCGTTCCACACCGAAAGAGGATTTGGAGGCTTCCCCAGCAGAGCTTGTTTTTTCTCAGCCACTGCGGCTCCCCGGGGAATTTTTACCAGATAACCCCGTGCCGAACACCCATCCGTCCCCGCGTTCAAGGCATAGCGCAGACGCAGGGACACTACCTGGCCTGGCCCACCACTGTTTTCCCCACGCTTTTGTGCCGAAAACCTCGAAGGACGCGGCGTACGTGTTTGTCAGGCACGACGCCCACCGACCCCCATTGTGCCCACCCTACGATGGCCCGTTTAGAGTGCTGGAACCCGGGGACAAACATTTTGTGTTAGACTTAGTGGGTCGCTGGGAGAAAATCTGTATAGACAGGCTTAATCCCGCCTTTGTGGTGGCAGACGAGCAGGTGGAGTTGGCTCGAGCTCCTCAGCGCAGAAGACCCCCCGAGAACTCCCAGGTAAACGACTCATCAGAGCAGTCACACGAGCATGATGAATGTCCCCCCCCCCATTGTCCACCCACAGACGGACGCACCCCCAGGAACCCCCCACCGGCATAGCAGCGCCTCAGAGCCGCAGACCCCCAGTTACAGCAGCTATGGGTGGAGGCTGAAGCCGAGAGGACGTGAGGGTTAAAACTCAGTTCTGGGTGGGTGGGGGGGGGGGGTTATGGGGGACCCATGCTGTGGTATTCATCTAAGACTGGAAGGAAGGGAGATGCAGTAATTTCCTCTGACGGAAGAGCATGGGGATTAAGGGGCTGGGGGACAAAAGGGATTGTGATGCGAGAATGAATTGTGATGCAGGACCTCAGGCAGCAGGGGCGTGTGAGTGTGGTAATATAAAAGAGAGCCCCTGCTACAGAATGGAAATGTTTTCTGATTCTGAGAGATGTGAGAGAGGGAATAAAGTTTATCTGCTGTGAATGCTTGGTCTGGTCATTCCTCTCTCCACAAACTAGTAATCTGGAATGGTAACTTGTTGGTACTCCTCCTCCACGACCAGAACTTCTGGTCTTTTGACATTTAAATAACCAGAGGGAGTTGATTCATTTAAATTGGGCAGCACGGTGGTGCAGTGGTTAGCACTGTTGCCTTACAGCTAGAAGGTTCCTGGTTCGAATCCCCAGGCTGGCAAGGGTTGGAACCTTTCTGTATGGAGTTTGCATGTTCTCCCTGTGCTGTGTGGGTTTACTCCGGGGGCTCCGGTTTCCTCCCACAATCCAAAGACATGCATGTTAGGTTAATTGGTTGTTCTAAATTGTCCCTAGATATCTGTTTCCTATAGGCCCTTAGAATAGAGGGTTAGTACTAGTGAAAGCGCTTTGAGTGGTCTTTGTGACTAGAAAAGCGCTATATAAGTGCAAGTTAGTTAGTTAGTTAGTTAGTTAAACCAGCATAATCCTCTTGCCCCAATCAAGTCTCTGTCAGAGATATTAAATCAGTCTGATGATCAATTAACAGATCATGGACTAGCAGAGACTTGGGAGTTAGAGACCTAATATTTAACAAACCACATTTAATTTTTAAATTATGAGGAGGAACAGAGGCCAAGTCATTACATTTAGAGACTTCATGTTTAATTTGAGTTTTACCAACTTTTTGTTTAATCACTTTGGGATGCTTATACATTATATTTTTATTTACTTTGGAGGGAGCAGAGAATGATTCTGTGACGGGGAAGACAGGGGCTAAGTTGAGGGGTGGCAGATGAAGAGGGGGTGCAGACAGGCATGTAAGACTGCGATTCTGCTTCCTGGTCCCAACTCTTGAGTTGTCAATGTTTTGGAAATTTGAATAAAAATGATGCCAGATTGTTAGATAAATGAGACACACCATCCAAAGTGGGATGGACGCTGTCTCGTCTAATAAGACCAGGTTTTCCCCAAAATAAGTTCCAATTGTCTATGTAGCCCACATTGTTTGCAGGACACCACACAGACAGCCAGCGGTTGAAGGATGACGAGCGGCTAAACATGTCATCACTGGTCAGATTGGGGAGGGGCCCAGAGAATACTACAGAGGCAGACATTGTTTTTGCAAAGTCACACACCGATTCCACATTAAGTTTTGTGACTTCAGACTGCCGGAGTCGGATGTCGTTAATGCCGACGTGGATCACAATTGTGGAGTATTTACAATTATTTTTAGCTAGCATTTTCAAATTTGACTCGATGTGCCTGCTCTGGCCCCAGGAACGCATTTGACTATGGCCGCTGTAGTCTGTAGGTTCACGTTTCTGACTACAGAGTCGCCAATGATCAGAGTTTTTTCCTCAGCGGGTGTGTCGCTGAGCGGGGAAAAGTGATTAGAAACATGAACAGGTTGGTGGTGAACCAGGGCCTTGCGGCTAGGCTTCCTTCTCACCATCACCCACCCAGTCTCCTGGCTGCTCAGGAGGACCAGAGGACCGCTAACAGGCCGCGCCCTATGCTAGGGAGCTGTGCTGCAGCTAAGGGGCGTCCGTCATTATTAACTAGTGCAGACGGTGTTTCAATGCAGCGGAGCTGGGATTCCAAACCAGACAACCTCGCCTCGAGCACCTCAAAAAGACAACATTTATTACATTTACCGTTATCACTAAAAGAAGCAGAGGTGTAGCTAAACATCTGACAGAGAGAGCACGCCAGAGGAGAAGGAGAGCTAGTAGCCATAGCTAGAGGCTAACAAAAACACCGATGAAAGATGAACAGAAGGCTACTTAAGGTGACACTGAGTGCGCACACAGGTGCAAGAGGCTTGTTAAACAGAAGTGAGAGCTGACGGTTGATGGAAAAAAGTGATTAAAATACAATTAAAGGCAATAATCCTCAGGAGATTGAGAACTAACCACAGCGCAAACCACACAGACAGCCAGCAACACAGGAAGTGACAATACTTTACCACAGGAAGCCTGATTTCTCCATGACCACTAAACTGAACACACTCACCTATCCAGCACAGAAGTAATGATTTAACCTTGCCAAGGGCACTGACACAAACCATTACTATCAGAAACCCCAGTTTTTGGAATTGTCACTGATAACAGTCTCGGAATACTACATTTGTTAGTTTTTTGTTGTTTTTTTGATAGGGGCACATCATCTAAAGTCACACTCAATAATGATGCAACATTAGCTACTGTACTTTTGACTACAGGAGGACTAAAATCTTAATAATTTCTTTCCATTGTGTTGACAGATCCCATTGACGAAATACGAACATCTCCTGAAACTCTTCACATTATCAGATAATCATCTAATATAGGCATCCACTACACTACTGTTATTAGTAATAGTAGTATTTAGTGTCGTAGTCAAGACCTCGTCATGACCAGAGTCTCCCAAGACCAAGATCTACTGTACATACACAATGGTCATGCTCTCGACTTGGTCTTGGGAGACTCTGGTCTCGACTATAACACTAGTAGTATTCCTTCTAGCCTGTAACAGGGTTCATCATCAATTTTGCTCAGTACAATGGTAAACTACAGTGGCTAAGGGCATAAACCAATAACGTAATTTTTTGCTATCTGACTTTACTGTGGTTTGAGATTTTGTATTCAGTTTTCTTTTATTGTGTATTTTAACCCATTAAGCAGCTTGTTTAAATGTGTTTTATAAATAAATGTATTATCTTTTGTCAGGAGAGATACATGTTGCATGAAGGTTGTATGACAGATGTCTACAAAAATAACTTTACAGAAGAATAAAGTCATTTATCTGTGGAATTTTGTGCAGTGTGCTCCAGGGAGGCAGAGATGAGTGCCAAAGGCCAGTATTTACCCTGACAGCATAACTCTTGGGATTAAATGTGTCATACAGCCATCCGGTGAAACTTGATCTGCAGTTGTTGCTGTCACAGATAATTGTGTTACAGAAAAAAGAATGATATGTGTGAGAGAAAGAGAGGCTGTGTTAGCTATAGGATTAATATTGTTGTGTCTGTTCATCTGTCAGTGTGCTTCGTCTTGTGTTGGTTAAGCTGCAGCACAGTGCTCGTCTGTCCTCAGATATTCACACTGAACACAGGGATTCAGACGTATAGCTGAGTGGCCCCTAATCAACATTCTCAGGCTACTATGTGATGACAGACAGAAGAGCTGTAAACACAACTGAGGCATTTTCTGAAATAATGAGGTTATGGGGCACTGAGAGGGACAAACTTTATTTTAAAGTTATTTTCTCTTCCAATGTGCCCCTGCTGTGAGTCAAACAATGATGATGTGATGATTGGATAAATTACAGGTATAACAGTGATTTGGGTGTAAGTGACTAGGCCAACAGAGGAGTTGAGGTGAAGTAGAAAACTGCTCTGAGGTCTAACCAATCAAAATTTCAGATATGGAGAGGGACTGCTTGGGGTGTTATTATAGGCCAAAAGCCAACATAATGTGTGATGTTTTCAGGACTGTTTGTAGGTTGTTTGGAGCCCTAGGCCAGATTGTGTTTAGGGGTGGGGGTGGGCTTAACCCTTTTAAGATCATTTAAGTGCATCAATCTGTTTGAAAAGAAAATATGCCAAACTTGTGAATTCAAAATTTAAAGTACAGTAAGTGACCCTACCCTACCAATTTAACCCTACAAAAAGGTAAATAACAAGCAGTGTCTATGACCATAAGTGTAACAAATAAAACATTTTCCTCCAAAATATTTATTTTAAATTCAGGAGACAAAGTTCTTCTATATGAAGCAATGATAAAATGAAATAAAATACCTGTACCATTGTCCAGATGAACAGAAAATAAAGTATACCATATGACACACATAGAATAAAAATTTGCCCACTATCCATGTGAATGTGCAGATGACAACCCAAGGTGAAAGTAAGAAAACAGAATACCGAGAATAACAAGACAATAAACCAGCATATATTTTAAATTTACCAGTTAATGTCTAAAGATGTAGTCAATTCTGGTTAAAAAAGTTATTACAGTATAAACAAGGTCTAAGTCAACATGGTTTTAATGCACATTGTTATACAGTAATTCAACAACCATGCATTGTCATGGGCTACCTCCGGTATGCAGGAGTGGGTGGACTGAAAATTGCAGGCAGGACTCAAGACAATCAAAATTCATTGACTTAAAGAAGCACAAAAGAACAAACAGCACAGGGGCTGTAACACTAGGAAATGGTCAAGGCAAAACACTCACTAGGATCAATAATAATAATCTTCATGACACAATGTACCAGAGGGAAAAATAGACAACGCCATACAGGACTGAGATTGACACAGACTTAAATAGAGGAGGGGCAATCAAGACAGCACAGAACAGGCGGGGAGACTAATCAGGACTGACAACAGACACATGGGGCAAATAGTGTCAATGGGTATGGAAACAGGACAGGCTGAGATGAACAGACAGACAAAGACAGAGGATACACTTGAAACATACACACAGGATCAGGAGAGACATGACCACGAACAGGACATGACTGACAGGAACAAGAATACAACAAAGACCACAATGACAATGAACATAATGGCCATACAAAACTAAAGCTGAGGTAGGGATAAAACATGAATAAAAGAAAGCACAGAGAAACATAATAAACTAAAGGCGAGGATATGGCTGAGCTCATGTCCCGGTAATCACAGACTATCCAAAAATTAACACAAAATGAGGACATGAGCACAGCCCATGGCCAAACCCTTACATGCATTTCCCTTAGTTTTTACTTATCATCTTTGTCCCAGGTGGGGCATAAGGCTGCAACAAGCAATCCCCACTTTACTCTGTCTTTTGCAACATGTTGAGCTTGTCCCCAAATGTATCCCATCTCCTGTGGTTCGGCTTGGAATGTTCTTCTCCCCTCTTAGTTTTTAAGTTAAGTTAATCCTTTCCACAGCATGTGGGACACCATGTGGTGTATGGGGCAGCACCTATCTCCATTTCAATGACCCTAGGCCACACAGCTACTGTAAGCAGTGAAAGCTACAGTGGGGTAGCGCTGTGCGTTAACTTTACTTTCCCCATTCTGTTATGTTGAGCACCAAGCTAGAAGGTGGAAAGTGTCATTTTTATATGGTCTTTGGTGTGGCCCGGCTGGGATTTGAACCCATGACCTCCCAGTTGTGGAGTGGATGCTCTACCAGCTAGGCCACCACTCTGGTGTTCTTTGATTTTAAGGTAATCTTAATTATCTAAAAAAAATATTAAGGTTGAAATTGTAGCTTAGTGGCTGAGAGTGCCCCAATCATCTGCCTAGTCCACGTATAAGAAGAAACAACTCTGGATGTTTTAATTCACATGTCATGACAAATTTGGACATCTTAGAAGGCACCAATTATGCTGAACCATATTTAAGAGGTATACAGTGCATCCGGAAAGTATTCACAATGCTTCACTTTTTCCAAATTTTGTTCAATTCAATTCAACTTTATTTATATACCGCCATATCACAACAATAGTCATCTCATAGCACTTTCAAATGTAGGGGAACCCCACAAATGCAGAAAGACCCCAGCAATCAGGCACACCCCTGTGAGCAAGCGCTTGGCGACGGTGGAGAGGAAAAACTCCCTTTTAACAGGAAGAAACCTCATGCCATGTTATGTTTAGCCTTATTCCAAAAGGGATTAAATTCATTTTTTTCCTCAAAATTCTACACACAACACCCCATAATGACAATGTGAAAGAACTTTTTTTGAGATTTTTGCAAATTTATAAAAAATAAAAAATTAAGAAATCACACATAGGTATTCACAGCCTTTGCTCAATACTTTGTGGATGTACCTTTGGCAGCAATTACAGCCTCAAGTCTTTTTGAATATGATGCCACAAGCTTGACACACCCATCTTTGGGCAGTTTCACCCATTCCTTTTAGCAGCACCTCTCAAGCTCCATCAGATCGGATGGGAAGCGTCGGTGCACAGCCATTTTCAGAGCTCTCCAGAGATGTTCAATTGGATTCAAGTTTGGGCTCTGGCTGGGCAACTCAAGGACATTGACAGAGTTGTCCTGAAGCCACTCCTTTGATATCTTGGCTGTGTGCTTAGGGTCATTGTCCTGCTGAAAGATGAACCGTCGCCCCAGTCAAGAGCGCCCTGAAGCAGGATTTCATCCAGGATGTCTCTGTACATTGCTGCATTCATCTTTCCCTCTATCCTGACTAGTCTCCCAGTTCCTGCCACTGAAAACATCCCCACAGCATGATGCTGCCACCACCATGCTTCACTGTAGGGATGGTATTGGCCTGGTGATGAGCGGTGCCTGGTTTCCTCCAAATATGACACCTGGCATTCACACCAAAGAGTTCAATTTTTGTCTCATCAGACCAGAAAATTTTGTTTCTCATGGTCTGAGAGTCCCTCAGGTGCCTTTTGGCAAACTCCAGGTGGGCTGCCATGTGCCTTTTACTAAGGAGTGGCTTCCGTCTGACCACTCTACCATACAGGCCTGATTGGTGGATTGCTGCAGTAATGGTTGTCCTTCTGGAAGGTTCTCTTCTCTCCACAGAGGAATGCTGGAGCCCTGACAGAGTGACCATCGGGTTCTTGGTCACCTCCCTGACTAAGGCCCTTCTATCCCGATCACTCAATTTAGGCGGCTGGCCAGCTCTAGGAAGAATCCTGGTATTTCCGAACTTCTTCCATTTGTGGATGATGGGGGCCACTGTCCTCATTGGGACCTTCAAAGCACCAGAATTTTTTCTGTACCCTTTTCCAGATTTGTGGCTTGAAACAATCCTGTCTCAGAGGTCTACAGACAATTCCTTTGACTTCATGCTTGGTTTGTGCTCTGACATGCACTGTCAACTGTGGGACCTTATATAGACAGGTGTGTGCCTTTCCAAATCATGTCCAGTCAATTTAATTTACCACAGGTGGACACCAATTAAGCTGCAGAAGCACCTCAAGGATAATCAGTGGAAACAGGATGCACCTGAGCTCAATTTTGAGTGTTATGGCAAAGGCTATGAATACTTATGTATCGTGATTTCTTAACTTTTAATTTTTAATAAATTTGCAAGAATCTCAAAAAAACGTTTTTCACATTGTCATTATGGGGTATTGTGTGTAGAATTTTGAAGAAAAAAAATGAATTTAATCCATTTTGGAATAAGACTGCAACATAACAAAATTTGGAAAAAGTAAAGTGCTGTGAATACTTTCTGGATGCACTGTACAGCAACAAATGTCACCATATGAACAGTAAGAGATTACAACACAGTGATAGCTGATGTGTGGGCTGGTTGGGCACCTTCACCTACATGCCCAAACTCCAGAGGTGGGTAATCCCAGATTGAAAGAGTAAAAGTCCTATTGTGGTGCACATATGTAGTTTCACAGGCCCACATGTATATGACTGTTCATATGCTCTCATGTGTATTCCTGTCTTCACGTCTGAAGAGGAACAAAAGGTCTGGATGTCCTAGGGAGATGAGGAGTATGGGAGAGTTGGCCTTTTGATATGCAAAGAGATGGACATGAAGGATTTCCTGACCACCCAGGTTTGGGTGAAGGAGATGGGAATGGCAGGGGGGATGCATTGTGTTTGGGATTTAAAGACAATGGGATTTTGTGCTTTGATGTCAGGGGTATAAGACTTGCAGATGTTGGGGGGTTCGGTCTCTTTACTGATTTTGAATGTTGGAGTGTGTTGAGAAATAAATGGAACTTGAGAAATAACTCAGCCTCTTCCTTTCCACACATCTCCACACTATCACATATTTGTTCCACCCATTGGCTAACCCATTTGATTCTGATAAGTACAACTCTTCAACCAGGTGGAAGAGCTGTGCCTCTGCCAAACTCTAACTTGAAAAAAAGGGTCTCCAAAATTGGACTAGCATCTAGACCAGGGGGTGGAAATGATGTACCATGGAAGGCCAATCCATTGCAAGTTTTCTTTTCCACTTTGTCTCTTCAGCAGGTGTATTCACTGATCAGCAAACCTTGAAGCTAATCAGTGAATACATCTGCTGAAGAGACAAGGTGGAACAGAAAACCTGCAGTGGATTGGCCCTCATTGCCCACCCTGATCTAGACTGTGGCTATGTTTTGGGTCAAGACATTCAAGGTAAAAGTAATACAGGCTACAGGCATGCCTGTAACTCTGTCCCCCCCCCCCCACAACCACACACACACAAGATAATTCCAAAATACAATGTGTGTATCTAGTGGTGAAAAAATTAGGACATCCCTTGAATCATCATCATCATCATCATCATCATAGCAGACTGTCAGGGGCAACAATGACTGTTTCATTTAGGTCTGATCAGATTCCTCCATGCAGCTCTGTCCTTCACCTTCCGCTGCCAGGAGCTCCTGACCTTGTTAACCCGGGCGACGGCCGAGCTGGTCTGAGCTGCTTTCTGACTGACCATTTCATGAAACTGCTTGCAAAGTGTTTGAATACCGCTAGCTTTTGCTGGACTAGTGGCACATTCTTGGCGGATAGAGGTATTATCAGTGGCAAGGACAGGCCAAGACAAACTGACTCCAGTATCTGTTGTAGTGACTGACCAGATGATTGGTTTGTTTATCTCTGCTTTTTGTGTAGTGCATGTCACAATGCACTGACTGGTAAAAGTCCACCACAGACCTTGTGACAGATGCTCATTTTTGGAGTAGTCAATGTGCACGAAAACTCACCATTTTTTGTAGGGACCTCAAGACTGGCAAAAAATTCAATATTTTGGAGGAAATATGAATGACCCCACAAAAATAACTCTACAGCGCCACCTAACATGTGAAGTCAATGGAGAACAGTGCACGTTTACTTTTGTGTAGAAAGATGAAAACCGGGTGAGATGTTTATCATGTCAAGACATACAAAAAACTCCATAGAAGTGATGGTCTACACCCAACAGGAAGTCTGAATATCTGTCTGTATAATATGCAAACATATGGGCATTTGAGCTTTATCTTAGCATGGTTAAAGACAGATTTTGGTAAAATAA
Organism: Pholidichthys leucotaenia; assembly: GCA_020510985.1. Lineage (NCBI taxonomy): Eukaryota > Metazoa > Chordata > Actinopteri > Cichliformes > Pholidichthyidae > Pholidichthys > Pholidichthys leucotaenia. The sequence goes on along the minus strand of CM035846.1, from coordinate 114,010,469 downwards.
TAAAACAAAACATAAAATATATTTTTCTTAATGATTTAAATGATATGATATGTATAATAAAATGTAAATAATAGAAAAGCCATTTCTGGGAAGGAAAATGTCAGGAAACCAAACATTCATCGATATGTAAAATGCCTAGAGTTAGATTCAGGTGCACCACACATTGGTGCAAATGATTAGAACAACAGCATGGCACCATAATCAAGGCACTGAAAAAAAAGTAAAGCTATTGGCCATTATAAAGATCGGACATGTTTGTTATGCCTGGAAACCCGGAATGACCCATGGAGAGTGATGCTGATTCGCAACATGAACTTTATTACACAAACTACTATCGGTTACAGTGCTGGTCTACTGATGGGCTATGCCCTGTATAGCCTGGAGTCGAAAGAGTCCTAGGATGGCCGACTCTCCCCTTTTATCGGCTTGGTGTGATGATGTCACCATACGGCTGCGTCATCATACCGGTGCCCATTAACCCTTACACTACATTCACCCCCCCTCCCCTTGGAAAAAACATAGCAGAATGCAGGTCGAGTTTGGCCTCCCCAATTTGGTAACATAAACTAGCTAGGGCTAGCGGGTAGACCCGCGCGTAGCCTGGCGTGGCTAAGTGGGTTATTCTGCCACTATCTGTAGGCAGCAGCATGTCTAGCTAAACAGTCATTCCTTTTCCTTCTTATCCATGAGGAAGGCCGTCCATCTGGAGGGGCCTTGTAGTGAGCCCATGGTGGACGCGCACCTGGGGATGCGGGAGCCCACGGACCGGGATTGTCTCTCACGAAACCCCAGATCGGGTCCCACACTGTATGAGTCACCTCCCCCGAAGCCCTGTCATCAGAGGTCGCTGCTTGAATCCAGTGGAGACGGTTGGCGTGCCACACCAAACCATCTGCCAGTTTGAAGGTCGTTGGGCCCAGTTGCATGATGATCCTGATGGGTGGCGGTGCGGCCAGTGTTGGGAGTAACGTCACTACTTTTGCAGTAACATGCTTTGTAATGAAATTACTGTTTAAAGATTCAGTAATGCGTTACAGTTACTGAAATTTGATCAGATGTGTTACTCGCGTTACTCATTTTGTTAATATGGATAGATACTTTTAGCGCAAATAAATACAAACTGACTCTACGTAGCTGACACAGCCATCAGTCAACCTGTTGCAAAGAGCCTGTTCACTACTGAGTAGAGGAAAAGATGAAGCTACTTTGTTTTTGTGGAAATAGACAGATTATTTTTCCTTTGTTGTGGTTAAAGACAAAAGCATATTGGTGGGTTGCAAGCTAAATGCAGTTGAGACCGACTGCAATCTTCAGAAGCATCTAAGAACAGCAACAAGGTCCTACAAAACTAGTGCTATGCTATGCTAACACTGTGTTAGTGGATTTATGCTATCTGACCACCCACAGCTGGATTTGAATCACAAGTATGCCTCTGGACAGTTTGTGACACAGCAAGAATTTGACTGATTGCCAGATACATCGTTACAGAATGAAGATCTGATAACAGTCATTTTCCAATAGACAGCTGAGACTGATCCACTGAAGTTAAAACACATTTACTTGCTACCTGGATAAAGATTATTCAAAAATGGATTTGATCTCCAAAAGGAATTTAAGAGACTGAATCATGCCTCTGTCACAGCAGACATTTGGACTGTGGATAGTGGACATTTTCTTTGGATCACTGCACATCGGATTATATCCATAATATTAAAGGTAAGAAACGTCAGCTTTATGCAATGTTGCCAACTCACTCTTTTGGAGTGATTCTCACTCTTTTTCCCTCTCTCTCACGTGACAAACCCTATTTCTCACTCAAAAGTGAGGAAATTACTGGCAATCTTGTGTTGATTTTCATCAGATTTTTCCCACAGTAAGAGCTCTCAAGGCAGGATAAAGCAGACTGAACATGATCTAAAAGCTCTGTCTGAAGCAGTGTTTTCAGCCTGACATTAATAAGCCCGTAAAATAATCCATTAATTAAATTATCTTGCTATGTGTGCAAGATGATTTAAGTATGCATTTAAAAGTAACATGAAAGTTACTTTTCCAAGTAACTAGTTACTTTAATCATGCAGTAATTGGTAAGTAACTCAGTTACTTTTGAAAAGAAGTAACTAGTAACTGTAACTAATTACTATTTTTTAGAAACTTGCCCAACACTGGTGGTAGCAGAGGCTGTGCTGGAGCTGACTGCGGGTCCGGTTGTTTGGTTCTGCAGACCCGAACCCAGTCCATCACTGCAAGCGTCATCCTGTTCGGCTTCAGAATTAGAATCAGAATCAGAATCAGAATCAGAATCAGATTTATTGCCATTGTTCATGTAGTACACAAACTAGGAATTTGTCTCGGTGCCATGCTGCAACATTAAAAACATGATGAGATAAAGAGATAAACTAAAAAACTAAAAGACTAAAAACATGCAATAAGTGTAGAATAATAAGTAATAATAATAATAATAATAATAATAATAATAATAATAATAATAATGAGTAATACTAGTCAAGGCAGTTTTAAATAAATTAGCAAGTAGCAGATAATATGGGGTACCACAGTGCAGTCGATAATGCAACAGAAAAACAGTGATGAATGACATGAGTCTGGTTGAGCTGCTGTACATAGTGCACGAGAGTCAATAAGTCACTTAATGTTCAGCAGTCTGATGGCAGAGGGGAAAAAGCTGTTCATGTGCCGGGAGGTTTTAGTCTGAATGGACCGAAGTCTTCTACCTGAGGGAAGGGGGGCAAACAGTACGTGACCAGGGTGTGAAGGATCGGCTATGATCCGGCCTGCACGCCTCCGGGTCCTGGAGATGTACAGGTCCTGGAGAGATGGGAGCTTGCAGCCGATCACCTTCTCAGCAGTGCGCACATCGCGCTGCAGCCTTAGTCTGTCCCTGGCAGTGGCTCCTGCGTACCACACGGTTATGGAGGAGGTGAGGATGGACTCGATGATGGCCGTGTAGAACTGCACTAACATCTTGGTGGGTAGCTTGAGCTTCCTCAGCTGCCGCAGAAAGAACATCCTCTGCTGGGCCTTTTTAATGAGGGAGCTGATGGTTGGCTCCCATTTGAGGTCCCGGGTGATGGTGGTGCCCAAGAAGCGGAAGGAATCTGCAATGGTGATGGGAGAGCCTGTGATGGTGAGGGGGGGCAGGGGGGTTGTGACTTTCCTGAAGTCCACAATCATCTCCGCTGTCTTCAGAGCATTCAGCTGCAGGTTGTTGTGGCTGCACCAGGACACCAGCTGGGCCACCTCTTTCCTGTAGATGGACTCGTCGCCGTTGGAGATGAGCCCGATGAGGGTGGTGTCGTCCGCAAACTTGATCAGCTTAACAGACTGGTGGGAGGAGGTGCAGGAGTTGGTATAAAGGGAGAAGAGTAGGGGGGAAAGTACACAGCCCTGGGGTGATCCGATGCTGATGCTAACAGAGTCCGAGACAGACTTCCCCAGCCGCACATGCTGCCTCCGGTCCGTCAGGAAGTCGGTGATCCACCTGCAGAGGAAGTCAGGCATGCCGAGCAGGGACAGCTTGTCCTGGAGCAGAGCGGGGCGGATGGTGTTGAATGCAGAGCTGAAGTCCACAAACAGGATCCTGGCGTAGGTTCCCGGGGAGTCCAGGTGCTGCAGGATGGAGTGGAGGGCCAGGTTGACTGCGTCGTCCACAGACCTGTTGGCATGGTAGGCAAACTGCAGCGGGTCCAGGAGGGGAGTGGTGATGGACTTGAGGTGAGACAGGACCAGGCGCTCAAAGGACTTCATGACTACAGAGGTGAGCACTACAGGTCTGTAGTCGTTAAGTCCAGTAATCCGTGGCTTCTTGGGGACAGGGATGATGGTGGAGGATTTGAGGCAGGACGGCACATGGCATTGCTTAAGGGAGGTGTTAAAAATGTCTGTGAAGACAGGAGCCAGCTCTTTCGCACAGTGTCTCAGGGTGGAGGGAGACACACCGTCCGGCCCGGGGGCCTTGCGCGGGTTCAGTCTGGAAAATTGTCTGTACACGTCCTGCTCACTGATGACAAGGGCAGGGGGGGAGGAGGAGGAGGGGGGGACCGCTTTTGATGAATTAGGGGCCGAGGAGCAAGTGAAGCTGGGTGGAGTGGGGGAGTTGGACACAGCTGACGAGGTGTCAAAACGGGTGTAATTTTGGGACAGTTTTTGACAAAGGGCTTTGTCATCCTGACCTTTAGAAGCCTGAGGCCGATAGTTGGTGATTTGCCTCAGTCTTCTCCACACAGAAGCCGAGTCATTAGCAGTGAACTGCTGCTGGAGTCTCTCAGAATACACAGATTTAGCTCTCTTCAGCTCTCTGTTAAACCAATATTTGACCTCCCTGTAGCAGTCCCTGTCTCCACTTTTCAACGCAGCTTCCTTCTCCTTCCTGATCTGTCTGAGCTTGGCAGTGAACCAGGGCTTATCATTAGAGTACCTCACCTTGGTGTGCGATGGGAGAATGCTCTCCTCACAAAAGTTGATATATGAGTTCACAGTGTCTGTGTACTCATTAAGATCATGTGTGGCTCCTTTGGCTGTGGCTTCACATGCCGTTGTGGTCATGGTGGTGCAGTTCTTACTTCTGTTGAGGGGCATCCACCAGGTTGTGGTGGTTCTGCCGTGTCCTGTTGGGTCACGGACTCTTCATCCTGTGTCTCAGCGGTGGTTCTGGAGGCTCATGCCAGTCATGGATTTGGAAAACGTCCGGTGACTCTGCTCTGTCTTGTATAATCGCGGACTCTTCATCCAGCGGCTCAGCTGCAGCTCCTGTAGACTGGTGCCGTGCGTGGATTTGGAAGCAGTCCGGTCCCTTCTCTCCTTCACCTGGGAAGTCTGGTCATGGGGGTGCATCACTATCATCGTTGTTAGGGTCTACACTGGGTTGCTGTGTGCCGGGATACTTGGTTGGCGCAGGCTCCCTCTCCTGCAACTCCACAGTGGCTCCTGTGGGCTAATGCTGGGTGAGGATCAGAGGCGAGTCCGGTCACTGCTCACTCTCTGGGCAGTGCTCCTCCTGTGGGCATGGGACTCCTGTACCCTCGTTGTTGTTGTCTGGATGTGTTGCGTCCCACTCATCGCCATCGGTCAAACAGAGTCTCTTATTGTCGCAGATGGAGAAGACCAATTTGATAAAGCAAGTCACATCCTAATAAGTTGTCTCCATGTGTGACCACTTGAAAAACAAAGTCAGTAATGACTCGACTCTTGATGAGTAGCAGACCATTAGTGTGAAGGTCCCTACATTGCTGACTCGGTAGCCACCAAACACATACAGCGCCGCTGGGTTCTTTCCAATCGTATGTTTGGGGAAAAACTTCTTCCCCATGGCCCAATTCAAAACTGACTTCACTGCAGCGGTGTTGAGCAGGAGCGGCAAGTTAACATTGTCAAGCTCCACCATACAGAATGCATACGCCACGCTTCTGAACCTCACCGTGTGGATGGTCGTCCCAGGTGGGTGACTTTGTTTGGCCAGTGGGCTTGGCAGTGGTGCTGACTGGGAAACTTTAGCAAAGTGGTTGAGTTTTCCGCATCTTTTACATCATTGCTCCCTTGCTGGGCAGAAATGTGTTCTCTCTCAAAATGTGTTCTCTCTCAATGCATCAGGGAACCACAGTTGCTGCATGAGAAGCGCCCCATGGCATCCTTCTGATTCGTGGTGCTACCTCAGCCTCTTCTGTCTCTTTACTGTGTTTTTCTGTGCTTACTGCGTATGCAAGTGGTGGGTAGCTCCGCTGTCGTTGTTGTTGCTGCACACCTAGCTCTGATGCCAAACTGTTGGCGGACTCCAGCTGGAATGCTAGCTCGATGGTGTTAGCTAGTGTCATGTCGTTTGGTGCCGTTAGCATTTTCGTCCGCAGCCGCAGGTTGCTAATGTACTCGGCCAACTGGTCCTGCACCATTTCGTCTTCCAACAAAGCAAACCTGCACATGCTAGCTAGGTGGCGAAGGTCAGCGACAAATTGTTGTGTCATCTTTCTAGCCTTCTGTTGCCTTTGATGGAACCTAATACGCCACGCCAACACGTTGTCTGGTGTGACGAAGTAGCTAGCTAGCAGGTCAGCTGAATCAGCGAACAAGTCCATTGGTCCTAGTACGCAGAAAATACGTTGGCCTTTTATGCCCAGATAGTGAATTAACAGAGCTCGCTTCCTTACCTTGTCTAGCTCGTCCAGGCCCAATGCCAATATGTAGGTCACGAAAGCATATAACCAGCGCGGCCACAGTATGGGTGGACTTACCGGGGTTTTCCAGAAATGGCTGTGGTGGCCTCATGCACACCTCCACGGTTTAACTCTCATCGCCAAATGTTAAGTCTGGAAACCTGGAATGACCAGCGGAGAGTCATGCTGATTCAGAACATGAACTTTATTACACAAACTACTATAGGTTACAGTGCTGGTCTACTGAGGTTCAGGTTCAGGTTACTTTATTTGTACCCATAGGTAGATTTGTTTTGCAGTCTGGTGACATCCATATTTACAAGCCACAATTACATTCAACATAGACACAAACACAGGCATACATGAAGCTGACTACAAGCATGATAAAAATACTCAAAGCTCCATCAATCAGGGTATAAAGACAAAGAGATGAGAGAAAAACCAGAGGTAAGAGAGAAGGGTCATATTAAAAAGTTAAAAACTAGTCAAAGAGGTTAAAAACTCAAAGGTCTAAAACCCAATAAAATATTTAGAACCCAAATAACATCCTACAAAAATAAGTAAATATAAAATGGAGTTAATAAATAGGTACCTAAATTATGTGCAATATATTGTTACAACTTGTTCAACTCTTTGACAGCAGCAGGAACAAAGTTGTTTTTGTAGCGCTGGGTTTTACTTTTTGGGACAGCAAACCTCCGTCTTGAGGGAAGAAGCTGAAAGTTGCAGTGCAAAAGGTGGGAGTCATCATTTAAAATGGAGGTAGCAATCCTCTGTACTTGTCTGGTGTACAGGGATGCAGGCTCAGCTGTGACTCACCAAGCAAACGACTGGACCATCTAACTACCTGATCCAAGGATTTCCTCTGTTTCAGTTTTATCTGACCAAACCATGACACTAAAGAAAAGGATAAAACAGATTCAATAAAAGCCCGATAAAACATTGTCATTATGGTTCGGTCAATTCGGAAGCGTGCAAGTTTTCTCAAGCAATGCAAATGTTGCTGACCCTTTTTGCACACCCTTTCACAATTCTCTTCAAAGTTTAAATTACTATCAATAATCGTCCCAAGATATTTGTAGGATTGTACACATTCGGTGGTCTGGCCTTTTAGTACGTTGACTTTGTGCCTGGGAGTTTTCCTCCTAAAGTCAATAATCATGTCTTTAGTTTTTGTCGTATTCAGCTGCAGGTAGGAATCCTCACACCAGTGAACAAAATCATCAACTACTCGGCCGTGGCCACTCTCACCATCCTGGAGGAGACTGACAATAACTGAGTCATCAGCATACTTTATAATGTGTCTGTTGTTATGTCTGCTCCGACACATGTTTGTGTACAGGATGAAGAGTAGTGGTGACAACACCCCCCCCTGAGGAGAGCCAGTAGAAGAGCACTTTAGGTCAGACAATGTACCATTGACCCTTACTCTCTGCGTCCTGTTGGTTAAGAAATCCAGAATACAACCCACCAGATTATTGCTCAAATCAAATTGTTGCAGGAGCCTTTCAACTAAAATATGAGGTTGGATTGTATTAAAGGAGGAGGAAAAGTCCACAAATAAAAGCCTGGCATGTGTCCCATTAAAATCCAGATGTTTAAAAAGCATGTTAAACAGAGTGGCAGTGGCGTCCTCCACTCCTCTGTGAGGCCGAAAGGCAAACTGCAGAGGATCCAATGCATGCTTAGTCTGCTTTAGGACCTCACATCTGACCAGTTTTTCAAAAATTTTCATTAAAATTGAAGTCAAAGCAACTGGTCTAAAGTCGTTTACCATTTTAGGACAGCTGGATTTTGGAACGGGAACAACCACGGCTTCTTTCCAGATCTTAGGCACATGTTGTGTCTGTAAGGACTTATTGAAAATGTAATAAAATATAGGACTCAGTTCATGTGCACAGGACTTTACCAAGCGCCCACACATATTATCAGGGCCCAGACTTTTGTTCACTTTTACAGCACAGAACTCCCTTTTGATATCCTGCACCTCAATATTAAAGTGCTGATTGTCTTTGAGTTTCTGTTTCAAATCTTGGGTTTCAGTGCTAAAATCAAAGGAGTCAAAACGACCATAAAAACAATTAAGAGCTTTAGCCAGCTCTGTGTCTGAATTAAAACCATCTAAAAACACACGATTACTGTGTTCTGTGCTCTGAAGGCCTGCAATAGTTTTCATACTGGCCCAGGCTGAACCAAGTTTCTTTGTTGCCATCTTGCTTTCCAACTCTGATTTATAATTCTGTTTTGCTCTTAAAATTTTGGACTTCAGCTCTTTTGTGGCAACCTGTAGCTCAGAAACAGACCCCTGTTTAAAGGCAAGTGCTTTCCTCTGTAAGCAGGATTTAACTGATTTTGTAACCCATGGCTTGTTGTTGGGATATATTTTGACACGTTTACGTGGAACGATGGTATTTTTACAAAAAGCCATGTATGAGCATGTGACGTCTACCAAAGAGTCCAAATCATCCCCGCAGGACAGTGTGAACATCTCCCAGTCTGTACGGTTAAAGCATTCCTGGAGGCTGTGCACTGAATCCTCTGTCCACACATCTATTTCTCTGGTCTCCACCTTGCCTCTTCTGAGAGCAGTTTTATATGTGGGCAGCAAATGTACACAGTTGTGATCTGAGGATCCTAAAGGAGGAAGGGGGAGTGATTTATAGGCCCTCTCAATGGATCCATTGCACAGGTCCAATGTCTTTTTTTGCCTGGTTGGGCAGGAGACATACTGATAAAAGTTTTTAAGTGTCTTCTTTAAAGAAACATGGTTAAAATCCCGAAGAATAAAGTTTGGCGCCTCTGGAGAAATTGACTGCAGCCGCTGCACCACATCAAAGACGGTGCTGGAGGCGGAGTCAGTGTCTGCCCTCGGGTGAATGTACACAGTTGTGATGAAAAGCTGGGGGAACTCACGAGGCAAATAAAAGGGGCGTAGCGATACGGATAGAAGCTCCACATAGGGTGTACAGATGCGCTCTCTGACCGTGACAGATGTGCAGTACTGTTTATTAATATATAAACATACGCCGCCCCCCTGACGTTTCCCCGTTACCTCTTCCTGCCGATCCGAGCGCAGTGGGGCTCCAAAGCCGTCAATCGACAGGTCCGCGTCCCGGTCATGTGCAGTAAGCCAAGACTCGGTATAAGCCATGACACAGCACTTCTTAAAAGTCCTTCTGGTAGCGTATATTCCCTTGAATTTCATCCACCTTGTTCCTCAGAGATTGTACGTTCCCAAAAATCACAGAAAGAAGAGGAATGTTACCAAATTGACGTTTCCTCAGCCGTAATTTCACGCCTCCACGCTTTCCGCATTTCCTCTTCTTGTCTCTCTTTTCACCGCTGTGTCCATGAACATCTCTCAAAATAAAGTCCGGCAGTTGCGGCTTAGACTCAATCACAGACGCTGCATCAACCGTGTTTAAATCAGAATCAGAATCAGAATCAGAATCAGAATCAACTTTATTGCCAAGTATGCTTACACAAACAAGGAATTTTACTTATCACTAAGGTGCGCTCATTGTTAAGTGCTCCCTAATGACGCGGCAGCCATACAGGCGCCTCATGCAGTGGGGGGTAAAGAGGGGGAGGGGGGAAGGGGGTGACACATTGGGCAGAGAGAAAAAACAGTTATCAAAATATGGCTCGAGTGAGCAAGATTGTGATCACATAGAAAAAAACCCTCTAAGCACACTTAGCAGACAATACAGATCCACACATTAACAAAGCAAGAGAGAGACCAGTGTGTGTATGTCAGTCATATGATATCAGTGTGAGTGCAGTGTGTGAAGTATCAGTTACTGGTGGACAACAAAAATCGTCTCTTAGGCAACGGCTAGATGTTATGTCCTTAGTGTCCTAAAACATAGATAACATGTCCACAGAGTTCATCTCTCTTCAGTTCATGCCAGATGGTAAAATTCCATATTAATCACATGGCTGTCCTTGGAGAGTTCAGATTGTTGCACATCAGCAATTGTTTGGGTTAAAGAGAAGCCAAGCCAAAACTCCCTTCTGCCTTATCTTTTCTCCTGGAGGAATGATTCTCAAGGACGCCGAATCAAGGCCTGATAGGCACAGTTCACTTAGAGCATAAAAATTTCACCTCTCATGCGATTCTGTGCATCACAATTTACATTCACAGGCTTAAAATCATTCCCTGGAGAGCACCCAGCGACTCCGAGATGTTTCCCACCTTCCGGCCGCTATCAGTGCTCCCCAGCTGGTCGAATTGTTGAAGGAGCTTCGCTGGGTCCGCATTTTGACCAGCTCTTCCAACTTCTTTAATTTCCGATACACCAAGAAAACTCCAAAGCCAAACAACAGAAATCCTGTGATCATAAGCCAAACGGGTAGATGTCTTCCACATCTTCAATCGAATCACACAGACACATGAGTTCCAATTGTTCCATGAGTCTCTCCACTTGGGCTCCCCCTGGCCCGATTTTCTTTTAAAAAAAGTGGTGTCAATTGCATTTAAAGCCCAGCTCAATTCCACAATTTCCATAATTTCCATTTGGGCCGAGATGCAGCAGCAGAAGAGCGAGACACAGACAGGACACAGCAAGCTGGGATCAGTAAGGGAGGAGGAGAAGGGAGAGGAGAAGAAATGTGTTTGCTCTCTCTGATAGCCGGAAGAAGAATGCAGCAACATGTCCCTGGAATACTGTATTCTGCCCGGCATGTTCCCGATCGCTCTCACCTCAGAGACACAGGGCTGGTGGAAAAGTAGCACCAGTGCAAAAAAGGGGAGGAAATCCATATTGATGGAACTGATGCTATGTCCTGTATAGCCTGGAGTCAGGAGAGGCCTAAGATGGCCGACTCTTCCCTTTTATCGGTTCGGCATGATGACATCATCATATGGCTGCGTCATCACCCCGGTGCCCATTAATCCTTACACTACAATGCTGTCAATTCAATTTCTTCAGCTGCAGCTTGACCTTGCAACACACCAATGAATGGTCTGTGTCACAATCTGCACTCTGGAACAAATGGGTGATTACCACGTTCTTCAGTGGCACAGAGCGCGGCGCCAGGGGTTGTTCCCGACGGTGGGAGGGATCATCGGATCTCACTGGACAGCTACCGCCCGCCTCAAGCTGGGCAGCCCCCAGCCAATAAGGTGTTGTCCCGCCACAGCCTGCTTTCCTCATTGGGTGCATGGGGATGAGGAGAAGTCCGAACGGCAGGCTGAGAACTTTCGCACCAGGCAAGACAAAAAAACAAAAGAGACCAACTCTAAAACTGGGAACTTGGAACGTCCGCACTATGATGACAGGACTCGCTGCTAACCTCAAGGACATCAACGACACCAGGAAGACTGCCATCATCAATAATGAGCTGAAGAGACTGGAAGTGGATATCGAGAATCTGCAGGGCACAGCCTTGGCTACCTTTGGGAGGAAGACCTCGAAGTCACAGGACTGGTTTGATGCCAAGTTGACCGAGATGACCCCCGTCATTGAAGCCAAGTGCTCAGCTCTTGCCGAGTACAAGAAGTACCCAAACAAGAAGAATCTCCAGATTCTCAGGGCTGCGAGAAGCAAAGTTCAGCAGACTGCTCGGCGCTGTGCCAACGAGTACTGGACTCAACTCAGCCAAGACATTCAAACCGCTGCCATAACAGGGAACATTCAATTCAATTCAATTCAATTCAATTCAATTCAACTTTATTTATATAGCGCCATTTCACAACAACAGTCATCTCATAGCACTATCAACTGTAGGGGGGAACCCCCACAGTTGCAGAAAGACCCCAGCAATCAGGCGATCCCCTGTGAGCAAGCACTTGGCGACGGTGGAGAGGAAAAACTCCCTTTTAACAGGAAGAAATCTCCAGCAGAACCAGGCTCAGGGAGGGGCAGTCATCTGCTGTGACTGGCTGGGGGGTGAGGGGATAGAGAAAAAGAAAAGAACAGACATGTAGAGAGCAAACAGCACGATGGGGACTCAATCTATGGGAGAGAACAAACAAATGTTAATGACCAGCAAAAAAAAAATATTTCATAGAGAGTGAGGAAAGGAGTGAGGCCCAGTGCATTACTGGAGGTCCCCCGGCTGACTAAACCTATTAGCAGCATAACTAAGGGAGGGTTCAGAAACACATGATCCCTCCCTAATTGTAGGCTATATCAAAAAGGTAGGTTTTAGCCCTATTCTTAAAAACAGAGATCGAGTCTGACTCCCGAATCCAGATTGGCAGCTGATTCCACAGGAGAGGAGCTTGATAACTGAAGGCTCTGCCTCCCATTGTACTTTTGGAGATTCTAGGTATTACAAATAATCCTGCATTTTGGGAGCGTAGTGCTCTGTTAGGATAATACGGTAGTATCAGATCTTTTAAATAAAAAGGAGCCTGATTGTTTAGAGCTTTGTAAGTAAGAAGAAGGATTTTAAACTTAATTCTAAACTCTATGGGAAGCCAATGAAGGGAGGCCAGAACCGGAGAGATATGATCTCTCTTTCTAGTACCTGTTAAAACTCTTGCTGCAGCATTTTGGATCAGCTGAAGACTTTTTAAAGATGTTTTAGGACAGCCTGATAATAAAGAATTACAATAATCTAATCTCGAGCTAACAAAAGCGTGGATCAGTTTCTCAGCATCACTCTTGATCACATCGTACATACCACATCCGTGGTATGTACGATGGCATCAAGAAAGCACTTGGTCCGGCTCAGAGCAAGACGGCCCCCCTCAAATCCTCCACTGGGGAGATGATCACAGAAAAGAACAAGCAGATGGAGAGATGGGTGGAGCACTACTCCGACCTCTACTCCAGACAGAACACCGTGACACCGTCAGCCCTTGATGCCATCGATTGCCTGCCATCCATGGACGAACTTGACGCTGAGCCAATCATCGACGAACTCAGCAAGGCCATTGATAGCTTGGCCGCTGGCAAGGCACCCGGCAACGACAGCATACCCCCCGACCTGATCAAGCACTGCAAGACCGCCCTACTGCTGCCATTGCATGACGTCCTCTGCCAGTGCTGGAAGGAAGGTGCCGTACCACAGGACATGAGGGACGCCAAGATCATCACCCTCTACAAAAACAAAGGGGAGAGAAACGACTGCAACAACTACAGGGGCATCTCCCTCCTCAGCGTTGTTGGCAAAGTCTATGCACGAGTTGTTCTTGTTCGTCTACAGAAGCTTGCCGAACGTGTCTACCCCAAGTCTCAGTGTGGCTTCCGCGCTGAGCGATCGACGGTAGACATGATATTCTCCATCCGCCAACTCCAGGAGAAATGCAGAGAACAGAACATGCCCCTGTACGTCGCCTTCATCGACCTCACCAAAGCGTCCGATCTGGTCAGCAGAGAGGGCCTTTTCAAGATCCTGCCAAAGATAGGATGCCCACCAAAGTTGCAAAGCCTCATCGAATCGTTTCACACCAACATGCAGGGGATAGTGCAGCACGACGGCAACGTCTCAGAGCCATTCAACATACGCAGCGGAGTGAAACAGGGCTGTGTACTTGCGCCACTCTTTGGGATTTTCTTTGCTATGCTCCTGAGGCATGCCTTCAGCACAGCAACAGAGGGAATCTACCTGCACACAAGATCTGACAGCAGGCTTTTCAACCTCGCCCGCCTGAAAGCCAGAACCAAAGTACGCGAGGCTCTAATCAGAGACATGCTGTTCGCAGACGATGCTGCAGTCATGACCCACACACAGCAGGAGCTTCAGACCCTGATATACCGTTTCTCCCAGGCATGCTAGGACTTTGGGCTTTCCATCAGCCTGAAGAAGACTAACGTCTTGGCGCAAGGCACGGAAGCACCACCAACCATCACCATCGATGACTACGAGCTGGAGGTCATGAATCAGTTCACGTACCTGGGGTCCACGATCAGCAGCAACCTCTCCCTTGATACAGAGATCGACAAGAGGATTGGAAAATCAGCCTCCACACTTGTTCGCCTCACCACACGAGTGTGGGAGAATCCCAAACTCTCTGTCAAGACGAAGATGGCAGTGTACAACGCCTGCGTCATCAGCACACTGCTCTATGGGAGTGAGACGTGGACAACATATGCCCGGCAGGAAAGAGACTGAACTCCTTCCACTTGCGCTGCATTCGCCACATCCTGGACATATCCTGGCAGGACAAAGTGCCCAACACAGAAGTTCTGTCCCGCGCCGGCCTTCCCTCCATGTTCACTCTACTCAGGCAGCGCAGGCTCCGCTGGCTAGGCCACGTTCACCGTATGGAGGATGGCAGAATCCCCAAAGACGTCCTCTACGGAGAACTGTCGACTGGCAGGAGAGATGATGGCCACCCACAGCTGCGCTTTAGAGACGTCTGCAAGAGAGACATGAAGGCCCTGGAGATCAACACAGAGCGCTGGGAGAACCTTGCAACGGACTGCTCCAAATGGAGAGGCACCCTGACCAGACAGCTCAAGGTGGATGAAGAGAGACTGACTGCTGCAGCAGATGAAAAAAGGACCCACAGGAAGAACTGCCACAGCTCCAGCAGCACGGAGACCACCCACAAGTGCGACCTGTATGACAGGGACTGCCATTCACGCATCGGCCTGTTCAGCCACAGGTGGTGCTGTTCCAGCAGAGTAGACGTTTAGGATTCTCTTCCACGGACATCATAGACCGACGGAGGTCGACGACGATGACAATGCTGTCAAATGATATGACAATGGAAGCTCTGGACAATAGAGTAGGCAATATTTGGAAAACATTTTTTAAAACAGCAATTATGTCCTTAGAGCATAAAAGAGGTAATCTAACAAAGCCAACAGAGATGTTGTCATAAATCGCCCTTTCAAGGGCAGACTGACGACACCAAACACAGGCTGTGAGTTTGCACGTTTAATAACCCAAAATACAAAAATACAAAAACAAAACAAATAATAGACTTACAATGGGAAAAAATGCCGGAGGAGAACAGGGCTCACATCAGGGGAAAAGGGAGGGAGTAATAAAGATTAAGTCCAAGACGGAGTGCACCCGTTCAACTCTGCAGATAAGCACAGAGATACACAGTGGAAACTCAGAAGGATGCTGTGATGAGCAAATGATGCAGCCTCCTCAAATAGACAGACAAAGATAATTACAAATGATGATCAGGTGTGGGTGACATGAGCAAGGAGGATTGACCTAATTAACAACAGCTGTGTCAGCCCACGAACTTGAGCTCCATACGGAAGTAAATACAGGGTGCAGCACAGGAGAGTATGGCAAAAGGTGACTGAAATAATACCAAATGAAAAGCAGACCAAATAAATACAAAACGAGACACATAACTCCTAAAATTGAGGATAAGATAAATACAACCCAGAGATGTAAATAATATAATAACCCTGAAAACCAAAACACAAGGAGAGGTGGGAGCAACGATGGTGAAGGCTCAAGTGAAAAACACAGGAAGATAATATAACTAGACGATCTAAAAATACATAATAATTACCAAAATGATAATAATGATCAAACTAAGATATGATAACTGGACAACTCAAAACAAACAGAAACAAAGAGCAACTCAGACCACATCATACTATCAAAACCCATACTGAGATACAATAATAAACTGAAATAAGGAAAATACAGAAAATAATCAAAATGATAAAAGAGCATGAGCACGGTGATCCCGTGCTCAGCATCATGGCAGAGCCCCCCCTCCCCAAGGGGTGGAACCCAGACACCCCAACGTAACATCCAAAAAGAAAAAACGAAAACACAAAGAAAACCTCCCCCCCCTGCCACCCCAACAGGAATAGAACAAATAATTAAGCCCAGGAGGGTGATGGGGCAAACCAGGTTAGGAGGGACCGAAACAAAACCAAAAAATGCTCATGACCAGTGTTGGGAGTAACATGTTGCAAAGTAACGCGTTACTGTAATGCCACTACTTTTGCAGTAATGTGCTGTGTAACGAAATTACTGTTTACAAATTCAGTAATGTGTTACAGTTACTGAAATTTGATCAGATGCATTACTCGCGTTACTCATTTTATTAAAATGGATAGATATACAGTGGGGCAAAAAGGTATTTAGTCAGCCACCAATTGTGCAAGTTCTCCCTCTTAAAAGATGAGAGAGGTCTCCAATTTTCATCATAGGTATACCTCAACTATGAGAGACAAAATGAGTTAAAAAAAATCCAGAAAATCACATTGAAGGATTTTTAATGAATTAATTGGTAAATTCCTCAGTAAAATAAGTATTTGGTCACCTACAAACAAACAAGATTTCTGGCTCTCACAGACCTGTAACTTCTTCTTTAAGAGGCTCCTCTGTCCTCCACTTGTTACCTGTATTAATGGCACCTGTTTGAACTCGTTATCAGTATAAAAGACACCTGTCCACAACCTCAAACAGTCAGACTCCAAACTCCACTATGGCCAAGACCAAAGAGCTGTCAAAGGACACCAGAAACAAAATTGTAGACCTGCACCAGGCTGGGAAGACTGAATCTGCAATAGGTAAGCAGCTTGGTGTGAAGAAATCAACTGTGGGAGCAATTATTAGAAAATGGAAGACGTACAAGACCACTGATAATCTCCCTCGATCTGGGGCTCCACGCAAGATCTCACCCCGTGGGGTCAAAATGATCACAAGAACGGTGAGCAAAAATCCCAGAACCACCCGGGGGACCTAGTGAATGACCTGCAGAGAGCTGGGACCAAAGTAACAAAGGCTACCATCAGTAACACACTACGCCGCCAGGGACTCAAATCCTGCAGTGCCAGACGTGTCCCCCTGCTTAAGCCAGTACATGTCCAGGCCCGTTTGAAGTTTGCTAGAGAGCATTTGGATGATCCAAAAGAGGTTTGGGAGAATGTCATATGGTCAGATGAAACCAAAATAGAACTTTTTAGTAAAAACTCAACTTGTCGTGTTTGGAGGAGAAAGAACACCATACCTACTGTGAAGTATAGGGGTGGAAACATCGTACTTTGGGGCTGTTTTTCTGCAAAGGGACCAGGACGACTGATCTGCCATGTAAAGGAAAGAATGAATGGGGCCATGTATCGTGAGATTTTGAGTGAAAACCTCCTTCCACCAGCAAGGGCATTGAAGATGAAACGTGGCTGGGTCTTTCAGCATGACAATGATCCCAAACACACTGCTCGGGCAACGAAGGAGTGGCTTCGTAAGAAGCATTTCAAGGTCCTGGAGTGGCCTAGCCAGTCTCCAGATCTCAACCCCATAGAAAATCTTTGGAGGGAGTTGAAAGTCTTTGTTGCCCAGCGACAGCCCCAAAACATCACTGCTCTAGAGGAGATCTGCATGGAGGAATGGGCCAAAATACCAGCAACAGTGTGTGAAAACCTTGTGAAAACTTACAGAAAACGTTTGACCTCTGTCATTGCCAACAAAGGGTATATAACAAAGTATTGAGATGAACTTTTGTTATTGACCAAATACTTATTTTACCGAGGAATTTACCAATTAATTCATTAAAAATCCTTCAATGTGATTTTCTGGATTTTTTTTTTTTCTTATTTTGTCTCTCATAGTTGAGGTATACCTATGATGAAAATTGGAGACCTCTCTCATCTTTTAAGTGGGAGAACTTGCAAAATTGGTGGCTGACTAAATACTTTTTTACCCCACTGTATTTAGTGCAAATAAACTGACCCTACCATAGCTGGCACAGCTGTCAGTCTCCTCTGCAGGTCGGTTTCCTGTCCTGCCCCAGATCACACCGCAACCTGGTGGCGACTTCTCATATTGAGCCCTGATCGCCTGTTGTCCGAGTGGTGAGTAGCCCCCAACAGCTCCTACCTCTGTGGTTAAACATGAGTATTTTTTGAGCAAGAAGCTCACATTTAATGTCCGCAGTTGTGTAAATGTGTAAGTTGTGTAAGTAATTGTGCGAGTTTTCTTACGCACAGAGAAAAAGTGACTGTGATTTCTTGCAGTAAACAACAGCTTCTTCTAAGTGGTGAACTTTCATTTATCTGTGCTTTCTGTTTTATTTTATCTTATTCATTTACATGCTGTTGTGATATGCAACTATTTCATGAAAGTAAATCCTCTAAATATGCATTTTTAACGAGCTGGTCCAGGGGTGTCAAACATATAGCTCGTGGGCCAAAAACATTTCACCAGGGGGTCAAAAATTTTCTCTGTGAATTTACAGCTTTATTTCGAGTAAATTTCTGACTTTCTACTGATTACAATTACAATCAAATACAATTACAATTACAATCTCAGATTATGTAAATCTGACACTTTTTTCCTCTGTAAGATGAGACATTTTTTGTCATCAGTCTTTTTTTCTTCTTTTTTCTGATGAGAACAAGGGCCCTTGATGTTGCTATGTGTGCAAGATGATTTAAATATGCATTTAAAAGTAATGTGAAAGTTGCTTTTCCAAGTAACTAGTTACTTTAATCATGCAGTAACTCAAAAGTAACTCAGTTACTTTTGAAAAGAAGTAACGAGTAACTGTAACTAGGTACTATATTTTAGTAACTTGCCCAACACTGCTCATGACCCACAACACTGAACAGATAAGGTACACAGAACTCTAGGACAATTGGGTGGAAAATAAGGCAGTTCAGGTGGTTTATACGAGTCCCAGAACCACCCGATCACAAGGTGGAACAAATCGGGTGGCCTCCTAGAGTTCCAGAGCCACCCAAGCAAATGATGGGGTCCGTCAGGTGGTCTTCCCATATCTCTGAGCTAACAGGCCGCAGGGCACGGCATGCCCCCACCTGGAGGTGGCAGCTGGAACCCATGCCCCTTACTGACCGCAGAGACTGAGGGGTAGTACTCAAATGAAGAGAATGGCTGATCAGCAGGAAACCCAGACGAAGCGGTGGCTGACCAGCGAGGAAACCAGATGAAGAGAGTGGCTGACCAGCGAAGAAGCCAGGTGAAGAGGATTGCTGGCCAGGGTGGCAGACCAGCGAAGGCGCCAGATGAAGGAGATGACTGATCAATGGGGAAACCAGATGGAGAAAACAGCTGATCAGTGAGGAAACCTGGCGACAAAGACAGCTGATCGGCGGTGACCTCAGGCAGCGACTGATGACCTTTGGTGACCTCAGGTGAAGACGAATGACCTTCGGTGACCTCAGGCAAAGACAGATGATCTACGGGACCTCAGGCGAAGACAGATGACCTTCAGCAACCTCAGGCGAAGACAGATGACCTTTGGCGACCTCAGGCAAAGACAGAGGACCCACGGCGACCTCAGGCAGAGACAGAGAACCCACAGCAACCTCAGGCGGAGAAGGATGACCCAACTCAGGTGGAGACGGAGGACCCACAGTGACCTCAGGCGGAGACAGAGGACCCATGGTGGCCTCAGGCAGAGACGGAGGACCCACGGCGACCTCAGGCGGAGGACCCATGGCAACCTCAGGCGGAGAAGGAGGACCCACGGCAACCTCAGGTGGAGAAGGAAGATCTACAGTGACCTCAGACAAAGGCGGAGGACCCACAGCGACCTCAGGAGGAGAAGGAGGACCCACAGTGACATCAGGTGAAGGTGGAGGACCCTCGATGACCTCGGGCAAAGACTGATGATCCTTGGTGACCTCAGGCGATGGCTCGGGCAAAAGGACAGAGACAAACACCGAGTCAGAATCATCGGCAGCAGTGGAGCCTGGCGAGTAAAGCTCAGAAGCAGTTGGCAGCTGTGACTGGCTCTCCCCACCAAGAGCTAGACAAGACGAAACAGATAATGTGAAAACAAAAAAGAGGACTTGCCTTAGCTCAAGCTCCACCACTGTCTAGGACTTCGGCAATCCAGGCTGGGGCAGCTCGACCCTGCTCAACTGACGTTCCAACCCCGACACGGCCACCTCAGATGGGGAAGAAGAGAAAAACACCGGAAAATTACCAGCAGCAGTGGACCCTGGTGAGGAGAGCTCAGGAGCAGAGAACATCTGCAACTGATTCTCCCCATCATGAGCTAGACAAGATTTCTCTAGATCTGCAGGTGGAAAGACGGAACAGAGTACTTGCCTAGACTCGAGCTCCATCACCGTCCAGGAATCCGGTGACTCTGCTGCGGCAACCCTGGCAGCAGGCATGATGGCAGGTGGGACTCCAGATTGAACGGCTGATGCTGGTGTGCCTCCAGACGTGGCGGTTGCAGCTGGGAATCCTCTCACCGATGATGCTAAGACCAGTGCTGCCGAAACCAGGGGACACCCTTTTGTCGGCTCAGGCTTTGGAGCACAGGTGGCACTCTCCTCCCAGCCGGGATGTGGCTGCAGGGCTGGAGCTGGACTCTCCATGGCTGCAGGATCCTCTGTCATCCGGCAGCTCCCTCCCAGGACCGGCGGATACTCAGAGGAAATGGAGAAGAACATGGGAGGAGCAGGTGAAGAAAAGGTGGCAGCAGCAGGCAGTGAGGACTCAGCTACAGTGGACTGCTGATACTGAGCCTCACCACCTGGAATAAGGCAAGACAGTTCATTTTTATGTGTAGGAGAATGAAAAAGCACTTGCCTTAATTCCCGGGGCGTGATGGTCACTGTTCCTGCTGGACCAGACAAGTTCCTTCCGGGAGCAGTGAGGTGGGCAAAGCGCCCGAGTCAGGGGACACTTTATCGTCGGCACAGACTCCGCTCCACCCAGTGAAACTTCATCCACCCGCTGCACAAACTCAGGAAGGAGCCATGGCTTGTACTCCAGCAACAGCTCCTTTTCTGCTGCCAACACCCATTGGCACTCCTCCAGCTCTTCTGCACTGGGACCATCAGAGGGCACAAGGACTGCATACCCAATATGGCAGGCTGTGGGCTCCTCCAGCACCGGAGTGACGGCAGATGGTACGAGCCACTGTTTGGAAGGTGAAGGTGGGGCTGCTGCTGGATTGCGGCAAGAGGCTGGGGACTTCCATGCCCGGGGATGCTTCTTCGTTGGCGCAGGCACGGATACGGAAGAGATTTTTTCCTGGCCGTGGAGCATGGATTGTGGGTTAGTGGCTGAGGTGGGAAGGCCTGTGAATCCTGGGAAACACCACAGTCTGGGGCTTGACTCAATAACCTCCACCGTGCAGTCCAGCCATTCCTGGGCTTCCTCGGGAGACGGGAGGTGCGGGTGTCTGAGAGGAGGTCTTGGATTAATTGTGCTGCCCAGCACTCATCCTCATCCAACCCGAGTAAGCTGAAGCCTGTGCACGCTGACATACCAGTGAAAAAAAGGCAGATTTTAACAAAAAATAGCGAGAGGGAAAAGGAAAAAGGAAAATCCACAGCTGCTGGTGTCTTATACTTGCAGCGTCCTTCTGTCATAAATCGCCCTTTCAAGGGCAGACTGACGACACCAAACGCAGGCTGTGAGTTTGCACATTTAATAACACAAAATACAAAAATACAAAAACAAAACAAACACTACATTAACAACAGCAGAAAACGCCAGAGGAGAACGGGGCTCATGTCAGGGGAAAAGAGATGGAGTAATAAAGATTAAGTCCAAGACGGAGCACACCCGTTCAACTCCGCAGATAAACACAGAGATACACACCAGCCACGGTTACATGGGCAAAATTTCTTCAATCTGATTACAATTCAGATTAGAACTTTACTGTTTACAAGGATCCTGAAAAAGTTGATCCAATTAGGATATGCGTTTCCATGTGTCACATGTTTGAACGGACTAAATCATTTTGACATATGCGCAAGTATCTGACATTCTGGAAATAGTAGAAGAAGAAGCAACTTCCGATGTAAACAAACCCCGCTTTGTGTCTTTCTCTTTTTGAAATGGACCTGCATTGTGTTATTCAGACTGTACTTTTGCTTCTGCTGGTCTCAGTAATGAAGCTACAAGTATGTACTTCTGCATATGACGAACAGAGGGAGACAGCAGGACGATACAGACCAGTTTTGCTTTACTCCCGCCATGTCTTCCGCTAGCTGCTGTAAAGGTGGAAATACGTCACATCAACGTGTGGCTGATGTACAGACATGCGCAGTAAACACTTTTTATCCAAGCTTCGGAATAAGTGTTTATATGCGCACCATTCGGATTAACAATCGGCATAACCCACCCCTCTCAATCGGAAGGAAATTTTGATCTGAATGAGTGTGATCAGGTCAGAATATTCAGATTGGTGTGTTTACATGAAGCATTTTTATTCTGATCAGCCTTTAAATCCGGTTACTTGTGTCCATGTAAACATGGCTAGTGGAAACTCAGAAGGACGCTGCGATGAGCAAACGACACAGCCTCCTTAAATAAGCAGACAAAGATAATTACAAATGATGATCAGGTGTGGGTGACATGAGCAAGGAGGATTGACCTAATTAATGACAGCTGTGCTGGCCCACGAACTTGAGCTCCACACGGAAGTAAACACAGGGTGCAGTACAGAAGAGTATGGCAAAAGGTGACTGAAATAATACCAAACGAGAAGCAGACCAAATAAATACAAAATGAGACACATAACTCCTAAAAGTGAGGATAAGATAAATACAACCCAGAGATGTAAATAATATAATAACCCTGAAAACCAAAGTACACAAGGAGAGGTGCGAACAAGGATGGAGAAAGTTCAAGTAAAAAACACAGGAAGATAATACAAACTGGAAGATCTAAAAATACATAATGATAACAAATACAATAATAATGACCAAACTAAGATATGATAACCAGACAACTCAAAACAAACAGAAACAAAGAGCAACTCAGATCACATCATGCTATCAAAACCCATACTGAGATACAATAATAAATTGAAAATAAGGAAAATACAGAAAATAATCAAAATGACAAAAGAGCATGAGCACGCTGATTCTCCCCTTGCTCAGCATCATGACTGTTGTGGTCCATCTTTTTCAAAGCAGAAGATTCAAAATGAGCATAGATAACAAAGCAGCAATCGACCAATTATGCTGTGTCAGTGCACAGCGTAATCAAGCCAATTCAACATTCACACTGTATTTGAAATGTTGCCAAACACTGAGGTTTTAAGTGATGACATTTATTTTTGTAATGGGGCTGTAATCTAAATGAGTAAAATTATTTTACATTTTCAGTTTTGATAGGCATGAAATCAGCATGAATCATTCTGTATGCAGCCGCAGAGGACATACTTTAGATGAATAGATACTATTTGGTTACCGTGCCAGAGCGCTGCTCCTCATGCGATTCTCCTCCTCATCCATCTGCTCACTGTGCCGAATGATCCTCCGCTCCCAGAATGACTTCAGCTTGTGTTTGTCATGAATCCGAGCCATGCTCATCATCTGAAAACAACAGACATGATAATCCATATATAACACATAATGTTGCGAAGATTACTTTTATCATGTTTGTTACTTACTGACTATGTTCTTGTTTTTTTCTCCTTTTGTTTTCTCGTCTGTGTCCTGTTTGTCTTGTTCCTCTCTGTTCTCCTCAGTTTTCTTGTTTATGTCCTTTTTTTGTTAAAGTGTTCTTCACTGATTTCCCCTTCTACTTTATTTCCTCTAATAACTCCTCCCAATTCCCCACCTCTCTTTTGTCCAGCTCTCCATACTACCCTGTGTTCTTCCATCCTTCTCTTCCTCTTTTCTCAGTAAAATGACCCCTCGTCATCATTGTATATGCAATAAAACATGATACTAATTCTGCTGACTAGTAAAGGGAATCATACTGATTTTGCTAGTACAATGAGACAGTGTAATGATCATTTTTTACCGAAGGAAATTCAGACTGAAGCCATTTTGACATACAGATCTCAGATATGTTCTTAATGGTAGTTACAGGAAATACTGTAAGATTGAAAAGAGATAACAACCTGTTATTGCTTTTTGTTGGGTAAACTTTAGAACGGTGAATTGATTTAACTTTACTAAAATGAAATATTAACAAAAGAGTACCGATTTCCATTTTGGCCCTGAAATCCTTTGGAAAATGCAAAGACTTTTTCCTTTGGAAACTGTAAACAGCTAAACAATTTTCAAGATAGCAAAATAGTCAGGAAGAAATAAATCTGGAGAATGCTCCTCTTTTTTTCAAAAGAGGATTAGTGCAACTGGAAAATAAAGAATTTTTGGATGGCTGCTTTTTTCAGACTTCTGAGGGGAAAAAGTCAGAACTCTGAGAAAAGTTAGAATTCTGATTTTTTTTTTAAAAAAGTAATGATCCACACAACTTTTTTTCAGGGCCCTAATAATTTTCTGCGGTCATTCAACATATTGATGGTGAAAAAGGCATAACAGTTTCAAGGACTGAACCATTGTAGGAATAGTGACAATTATAGGCAAGTTTCTGAGCTTTATGTTACAAAGATTTTCTTGTTTGTTTTGTTCTAGTTTTTAAAAACTGACTTTTCTGTATTTTTGTGTGATATTTAGGCTGAGGCAACTGGAAAATTAATGAATGTTAACAATGTTTATATAACTAAACACTTCTGGGGTCATAGACAGGACATTTTGATTTCCCTGTTTCTATTCATCTGTCCACAGTGGTATTAGACACACACACACACAGAGAGACTCTACATAAAGATACAAATGTCACATGGCTTAACTGAAAGGCACCAGGATCTTAACGACAGCTTAGTCCTCTTTACACTCCCAGTACCACAGTGTGTGTGTGTGTGTGTGTGTGTGTGTGTGTGTGTGTGTGTGTGTGTGTGTGTGTGTGTGTGTGTGTGTGTGTGTGTGTAATGGAATGAAGGAAACTCTTCCTTTAAAAGTTAGATTGAGTTTTTACTCATTACAAGCGACAAGCACTCATGATGAATGCTCAATCAAGGAGTCAGTGTATCCCGGCTGGTATGGAGTTACTGGGGCTGCTCAGAGCTGTGGCCACAAGGTTGTCAGTGCATATCATGATGGTAACCCCTGAACCAAATGGTGGATACTAGAGGTGAGGGGGGCCATCAAGCTGAAAGAGTTCTATTGAGCTTGGTTGGCTTGTGGGACTCCTGAAGCAGCTGAGTAGTACCGGAAGGCCAAGCAGAGTGCAACTCAAGCAGTTGCTGAGACTGAGACAGTTTGGTGAGGCCATGGACCAAGGCTTTCAGTCAGCCTCGAAGAGATTCTGGAAAACTGTCCGGCGATTCAGAAGGGGGAAGCAGCTCCGTGTCCACACTATATATGGTGTAGAGGAAGATCTGCTGACTTTGACTGGGGATATTGTTGGACGGTGGAAGGAGTATTTCAAGGATCTCGTCAATCCATTGACACATCTTCCATAATGGAAGCAGAGCCTGAGAATGAGGGGGATGACTCGCCTATCGCAGGGCTGATGTTACCGAAGTGGTTACAAAACTCCTCGGTGGCAGGACCCCAGGAGTGAATGAGATTTGCCCCAAGTACATGAAGGCTTTAGATGTTATGAGGTTGACCCCACTGATATGCCTCTGCAACACTACATGGAAACTGGGAACAGTGCCTTTGTCATAGAAAACTGGGGTGGTGATTCCCCTCTTCAAGAAGGGGGATCAGAAGGTGTGTTCCAATTTCAGAGGGCTCACACTCCTCAGCCTCCCCGGCAAGAACTATGCCAAGGTGCTACAGAGGAGAGTCTGGCCATTGGTTGAACGTCAGATTCAGGAGGAGTAATGTGGCTTTTGTCCTGGTCGTGGCACTTTGGACCAACTCTTCACCCTCTCAAGGATCCTTGAGGGTGCGTGGGAGATTGCCCAGCCAGTCTACAGGTGTTTTGCTTTGTGGTTTCTTGTGGGGAGTGCTTCAGGAGCATAGGGTATCTGGTTCATTACTACAAGCTAGCCAGTCTTTATACGACCATTGCCAGAGTTTGTCATATTGCCAACAATCAGTCAAACTTGTTCCCAGTGAGAGTTGGACTCCACCAGGGCTACCTTCATAATATTTCTGGACAAGATTTCTAGGAGCATCCAAGGAATGGATGGTGTCATATTTGGTGACCACAGGATCTCATCTCTGCTGTTTGCAGGTGATTTCCTGTTGACTTCATTGAGCAGTAACCTACAGGTGTTGCTGAGATAGTTTGCTACTCAGTGTGAAGGGGCCAGGATGGCAATCAGTACCTCCAAATCAGAGTACATGATGCTCAGCCAAAAAAGGGTGGATTGTCGTCTCCGGGTTGGGGATAAGGTCTTGCCCCAAGTGGAGGAGTTCAAGTATCTTGGGGTCTTATTCACAAGTGAAGGAAAAATTCCAGTTGTAGAGGACGTCTACAGGAAAAGATGTCTGTGCCGGGCACGCAGCATTCTTAGGGACTCCAACCATCCTGCTCATGGACTGTTCCAGCTTCTCCCCTCCAGAAGGCATTTCAGAAGCCTTCGGACTAGAACCAGCAGGTTTAGGAACAGTTTCTTTCCAACAGCTGTCACGTTATTGAACTTAGTTCCCCGCTGACTCTCCTACCATCATCTCTTACCATCCTCACCTGTACATAACTGCCCATCTAACTTATTGTACATTATTTGCACATAACAGTACTCTTAACTTTCTGCACTGCTGCATATATTTGCTTAAATTGCACATACTGTCAATTACTGTATATACTGCACTGCTGTCCTTTGCACTTCTGATTGGATGCTAAACTGTGTTTCGTTACCTTGTATTCATACATGTGTAATGACAATAAAGTTGAATCTAATCTAATCTAATCTAAAATGCAGCAGGAGATTGACAGATGAATCGGAGCAGCATCTGCAATGATGCAGACGTTGTACCAGTCTGAGCGGTAAATTGACAGCTTTGCTTTAGAGCTCAGCTCCCTCTTCACCACAACAATCTATGTTCCTACCTTTACCTATGGTCATGAACTTTGGGTAATGACCAAAAGAATAAGATCACAAATACAAGAGGCTGAAATTAGCTTTCACTGTAGGGTTGCTGGACTCACCCATAAAGATAGGGTGAAGAGTTCAGTAATCCGGGAGAGGCTCAGAATAGAAACACTGCTCCTCCACATCAGAAGGAGCCAATTGAGGTGGTTTGGGCATCTAATTAGGATGCCTTCTGAATGCCTCCCACTTGAGGTGTTTCAGGCACACCCTACTGGGAAGAAACCTCTGGCCTGGGAATACTTTGGTGTCCCCTCTGAAGAGCTGGAGGAGGTGGCTGGGGAGAGGGAAGTCTGTGCTTCTCAAGTTGGACTGCTGCCTCCGTGACCCGGATTCCTGGAAAAGCAGTAGAAAATGGATGGCTGGCTGGCTGACTGGATAGAATAGAATAGAATAGAATAGGCTTTATTGTCATTGCACAGTACAGTAAAATTGTGGGTGCTACACCAGGCTATTGTGCAATAAAGTAAGAGAGAAGGATTTGATAAAACACAGTTACAGAACACATGATTAAACATATGTCTGAAATAAAAAATAAAAAATAGCCCAGTGTAGGATAGTAATATAATATAATATATTAGTATGGCGGTGCCCTAGGCTGGGAGGGGTGATGCCCCGCCTCCGGGGGGGTGGCGTCACCTGGAATATAAAAGCCTGATGCAGGAGACCTCTGGTCTCCTTGCCACACTCCTGTACTTGCGGTAGGGTCTCCCATCAGTGTGCTATAGTTCTTGTAAATAAACTTTATAAAACATCCCCTCACCTCCTCATTATTCCGGACACTACATTTGGCTACGAGGAAAATTGGAAATGGAGAGGGCTGCTGCCGCACTGCGCTTTGTGCTGTAGGCTCCGGGTGAGCCGTTGGTCCTGTGGACTAGGTGGTGGGCGGCCTTCCAATACTATCTACTTACGTTAGACCTCGGCGACCTGGATAAATTATGTGCACGGGCTATCCTGGTCCATAACCTGGATGAGGTGAGCCAGAAAATCCTCAGCACGGTTGGAGGAGGTGACCCATTCAGCCATGTGACGAGGCTCATGGCGGGCTATTTTGGCGCCGCTGGGAACATCATGAGGCGGCGCATGCAAGTCAAGCAGCGGAACCAGCGACCCAGAGAGTCGGTTTGACGGTTTGTGGCAGACCTTCAGTGGCTGGCGGATGAATGCAGGCTGGGACTTTGGAGGAGGAGTTGGGCTGCGGCCAGTTAGCAGAACATGCGGCTGGGCCCCCAGCAAGAGGCCTGCTATCTTGCGCTGGTGAGCTAGCACCGATAGCGGCCATAGAGCTAGCATGACGAAAAGAGACAGCGAAGCAGCTGACGAAGCACCTTAGCTGCGAAGAAGCCCCTCAGAAGAGCGGAGCACACAGGACGGCCCAGGCTTTGGATTAGGATGAGGGCAGCAACGACGAGTATGCGGCCATCATCAAGATACAGTCCACCCCGGGAACACCACGATGCTATGGCTGCCGATCCACTAAGCACCGTAATCGAGCCGGGGAGTGTATGGCGAGGGGCGAGCGTTGTGGACGATGTGGTCTGTTCCATCACTTCGCCAGATTTTGCTGCAGTTTTGACAAGGAGGAACGGAGGTCTGCTAGGGACGGTGGAAAGAAGAAGGTACCTTCTGTGGTCCACACTGTCTCTCCCAAAACGGTCAGGACACTGGTGCAGATGTTGGCAGACTCGGAGTCAGCAACCTCCATTTTGAATTTGGAGAGCATAAGACGGTGTTTTCAATTCAATTCAATTCAATTCAACTTTATTTATATAGCGCCATTTCACAACAACAGTCATCTCATAGCACTATCAACTGTAGGGGGGACCCCCACAGTTGCAGAAAGACCCCAGCAATCAGGCGATCCCCTGTGAGCAAGCACTTGGCGACGGTGGAGAGGAAAAACTCCCTTTTAACAGGAAGAAACCTCCAGCAGAACCAGGCTCAGGGAGGGGCAGTCATCTGCTGCGACTGGCTGGGGGGTGAGGGGATAGAGAAGAAGAAAAGAACAGACATGTAGAGAGCAAACAGCACGATGGGGACTCAATCTATGGGAGAGAACAAACAAATGTTAATGACCAGCAAAAAAAAAATATTTCATAGAGAGTGAGGAAAGGAGTGAGGCCCAGTGCATTACTGGAGGTCCCCCGGCTGACTAAACCTATTAGCAGCATAACTAAGGGAGGGTTCAGAAACACATGATCCCTCCCTAATTGTAGGCTATATCAAAAAGGTAGGTTTTAGCCTTATTCTTAAAAACAGAGATCGAGTCTGACTCCCGAATCCAGATTGGCAGCTGATTCCACAGGAGAGGAGCTTGATAACTGAAGGCTCTGCCTCCCATTGTACTTTTGGAGATTCTAGGTATTACAAGTAATCCTGCATTTTGAGAGCGTAGTGCTCTGTTAGGATAATACGGTAGTATCAGATCTTTTAAATAAAAAGGAGCCTGATTGTTTAGAGCTTTGTAAGTGAGAAGAAGGATTTTAAACTTAATTCTAAACTCTATGGGAAGCCAATGAAGGGAGGCCAGAACCGGAGAGATATGATCTCTCTTTCTAGTACCTGTTAAAACTCTTGCTGCAGCATTTTGGATCAGCTGAAGACTTTTTAAAGATGTTTTAGGACAGCCTGATAATAAAGAATTACAATAATCTAATCTCGAGCTAACAAAAGCGTGGATCAGCTTCTCAGCATCACTCTGAGACAAGATGCTCCTAATCTTGGCAATATTACGCAAATGATAGAAGGCAGTCTTAGAAACAAATTTAATATGTGAATTGAAGGACAAATCCTGATCAAAAATAACTCCAAGGTTCCTCACAGAGCTATTAAGAGAAAGAGTAACTGCGTCCAAACTGAACGTTTGATTTGGAAAGGAATTTCTAAGGTTTTTTGGACCAACAAGAATGACTTCAGTCTTATCTGAATTTAATAGCAGGAAATTACAAGTCATCCAAGCTTTGATTTCCTTAAGACAGGCTTCTAACTTGGCTAATTGATTAGTATCATCTGGCTTCATTGACAGGTATAATTGTGTGTCATCTGCATAACAATGAAAATGTATACAGTGCTTTCTAATAATGTTGCCTAACGGAAGCATATATAAACTAAAAAGAGTAGGGCCTAGCACAGATCCCTGTGGAACTCCATGACTAAGCTTTGAGCTGAAAGAAAACTCATCATTTACATGAACAAACTGGAACCTATCAGATAAATAAGATCTAAACCACTGCAACGAAGTTCCATTAAGTCCAACATAGTGTTCTAATCTATCAAGTAGAATATTATGATCAATAGTATCAAAAGCTGCACTAAGATCTAAAAGGACAAGTACAGAAACTAGTCCATTATCAGATGCAATGAGGAGGTCATTAGTGACCTTTGCTAAGGCTGTTTCAGTACTATGATGGATTCTAAACCCAGATTGAAACTCTTCAAGTAAACCATTTCCCTGCAGGTGGTCAAATAATTGCGTAGCAACAACTCTTTCTAAGATTTTTGAAATGAAAGGGAGATTAGAGATTGGTCTATAGTTAGCTAAAGCTCCTGGATCTAGCGTTGGCTTTTTGAGTAAGGGTTTAATTACAGCCATTTTAAAAGCCTGCGGTACATGGCCTAAAGTTAATGAAGAATTGATTATATGAAGAATAAAGCTACCAATAAGTGGGAAGACTTCTTTAAATAACCTGGTAGGAATAGGATCTAAAAGACAAGTTGAAGGTTTGGATGAGGAAACTACTTTGTCTAACTCACAAAGGTCGATTGGAGTAAACTCATCAAGACAGACATCAATAGAAGGAGTTGTAGTAGTTACAGTATTTAAGTTAACTGTGGGAAGAATCTGATTGATTTTATCTCTGATGGATGAAATTTTATTATTGAAAAAGTTCATAAAGTCCTGACTAGTAAGCTCTAAGGGGATGCTAGGATTGACAGAGTCCTGACTCTTTGTCAACCTGGCTACAGTACTGAAAAGAAACCTGGGATTATTCTTGTTCTCTTCTATTAATGCAGAGTAATAACTCGTTCTAGCTTTTCTAAGAGATTTTTTTATAAATTAAAAGATGATTTCTCCAAGCTAAATAGATTTCATCTAAGTTAGTAGAGCGCCATTTTCTTTCTAATTGACGAGTCTTCTGTTTTAAGCTACGAGTTTCTGTGTTGAACCAAGGAGTTAAAAATCTCTGATTAGACTTTTTCTTTTTTAAGGGGGCCACCAAGTCTAGAGCCTGATGCAGAGAAGCTGAAACACTATCCACCATGTTATCAATTACAGAAGGAGCAAGCTGTCTATAGCTTATTTCCGTTGTGTTGACACATAGCATAGAGGAAACAATCTGCATAAATTTGGAAACAGCATCATCTGAGAGGCATCTACTGTGATAATATTTTTCTTTAGGAGCCAAATAGTCAGAAATAGTAAAATCAAAGGTTAACAGACAATGGTCTGACAGTACAGGGTTATGAGGAGACACTACAAGATTTTCTATTTCTATGCCATATGTCAGAACAAGGTCCAATGTATGGTGGAGGTAATGAGTAGAATTTCCTACTTTCTGAGAAAACCCAATCGAGTCTAATATTGAATTAAAAGCCACATTAAGGCAGTCACTATCTACATCCACATGTATATTAAAGTCCCCTACTATAATTATTCTATCAGATTTCAACACTAAATCAGCTAAGAAATCAGCAAATTCGGATAAAAATTCTGAATAGGTTGATGGGGGACGATAAACAATGGCAAATAAAATTGGGTTTAACCTGAAATTGCTAAAGTGCCCAATACTGAGGACCAGGCCCTCAAAGGAATTATAACATGTTTTTTGCTTTACATTAACTAGTAATTTGGAATGGTAAATTGTTGCTACTCCTCCTCCACGACCAGAACTTCTGGGATTTTGACAGTTTAAATAACCAGAGGGGGTTGATTCATTTAAACCAACATAATCCTCTTGTCCTAACCAAGTCTCTGTAAGGGAAATTAAATCAATCTGATGATCAATTAACAGATCATGGACTAACAGAGACTTGGGAGTTAGAGACCTAATATTTAACAAACCACATTTAATTTTTAAATTATGAGGAGGAACAGAGGCCAAATCATTCAATTTAGAGGCTTTATGTTTAATTTGAGTTTTACCAATATTTTTCTTTATCACTTTGGGATGCTTATACATTATATTTTTATTCACTTTGGAGGGAGCAGACAACGATTCTCTGATGGGGAAGACAGGGGCTAAGCTGAGGGGTGGCGGATGAAGAGGAGCTGCAGAGAGGCGTGTAAGACTGAGACTCTGCTTCCTGGTCCCAACTCTGAGTAGTCATGGTTTTGGAAATTTGGATAAAAAAGATGCCAGATTGTTAGATAAATGAGAAGCACCATCCAAAGTGGGATGAATGCTGTCTCGTCTCATAAGACCAGGTTTTCCCCAAAAAGAGCTCCAATTGTCAATGTAGCCCACGTCATTTTTAGGACACCACACAGACAGCCAGCGGTTCAAGGATGACGAGCGACTAAACATGTCATCACTGGTCAGATTGGGGAGGGGCCCAGAGAATACTACAGTGGCAGACATCGTTTTTGCAAAGTCACACACCGATTCTATATTAAGTTTCGTGACTTCCGACTGCCGGAGACGGATGTCATTAATGCCGGCGTGAATAACAATTGTGGAATATTTACAGTTACTTTTAGCCAGCATTTTCAAATTTGACTCGATGTCGCCTGCTCTGGCCCCAGGAATGCATTGGACTATGGCCGCTGGAGTCTCTAGGTTCACGTTTCTGACTACAGAGTCGCCAATGATCAGAGTTTTTTCCTCAGCGGGTGTGTCGCTGAGCGGGGAAAAACGATTAGAAACGTGAACAGGTTGGTGGTGTACCGGGGCTTTGCGACTAGGCTTCCTTCTCACCGTCACCCACCCAGTCTCCTCGCTGCTGAGGAGAGCCGGGGAACCACTGACAGGGGGGCCTAAGCTAGCTAGCTCCGCTGCAGCTAATGGGCGTCCGTCGAGATTAACTGGCGCAGACGGTGTTTCAATGCAGCGGAGCCGGGATTCCAAATCAGACAACCTCGCCTCGAGCGCCTCAAAAAGACAACATTTATTACATTTACCGTTATCACTAAAAGAGGCAGAGGTGTAGCTAAACATCTGACAGAGAGAGCACACCAGAGGAGAGGAAAGAGAGGTAATAGCCATAGCTAGTGGCTAGAGAGCTGGAGAGCAAACCACACAGGCAGACAGCAAAACAGGAAGTGACGATACGTTACCACAAGGAAGTGACGATCCCCACCATAATGTGAGTAAAACGCGCACTGTATGTTGTGATTACGGTAATGATTTCCTGGACATTATATTGTCTCGAGAAGGCGGTGATCTGACGGGTAGTGTCTTGTTTTACGTGGGAAGTGGCAAAGAAGTGTGGGCCTTTAGGTGGCCCATTCTGGGTGAAGAGGGACACCGCCAGCACCTTAGTACGTCGGCAAGGCGGGGGTCCCGTGCCAATGTTTGCGGTCCAGTGGAGGACAGGCTCTAACAGCATGTTTTGATCCCTGCGGTGACAGAAAGGTCCAGAGAGCGTGAGCTACAGGGCTCCGGTGGCCGACAGGTTCCGGCTGCTGAGCCACCAGTGACTGATGCCGCTCCGACGCACCATCATCTGGTATCCGGGGAAACACAAGACGGCACAGACCCTGGCCATGCAGATATCAAAGGCAAGGGGCATGGCTTGAGTCATAAAGGAGCCAGATTGTGGTGCAGAAGACGGAGGAAGCCAGTGAATGCTCCCCTGGGTGTGGGTGATGGCGTGCGCCCTAGAGTTGAGCCTCGGCTTGGTCGGGTGCACAGTTCCAGAATCGTGACAGCGGGACAGGATGATCTGCGGGTGGTCCAGTCCGACGGCGATGGCTATCTGAGTTTGACTTATGGGTCGAGACAGCATTCCAATGAGGTGCAACGTCGGAGCACAGTGGGGCACTGATGCAGTCCATCCCTGGTCACAAAGAAACGGAGATGCTCTGGAAGTGGGCCGTGTGACGGACACTCTGGGGGGGGGGGGGGGGGCCTTCGGAAGACCCGGGTTGAATGTATGGGGGCTAACAGTGTGTCTAAATGTGCAATTTGTTAAAAAAAAAAAAAAGTTCTGTGTAAGGTAACCTGTTGGTGTGTATTACCTTTTGGTCAGGGTATGTATGTGCAGTATTTCACATTATTCTACAGTGTTATATTTTACTTAATTCCGGCACGTGTTGCCGTGTATGCTCTCCTGTCTTAAGTTGGGCCTTTATGGTTTTGTGGCCTCATTAGGGACATGATTACCACTGTGACAGGGTGAGTCAAGTAGTATAAGCACAAGGCCACTGTTGTGAGTGAGTGAATATTTTGAGTGTTGTGAGTGTGAGGTGCAGTAACACCTGTGTGTGAATGGTTTAATTACTGCCCTATTGTGTGAAAATGTGTTTTTCTTTGGGAGTTCCCTGATTGCATATTTATGTATCGTGTGAGTTTATGGGTTCGGGTACCGCCATTGTCTGTGTCCATTTTGTTAGGTGTTTAGCTTAGGAGGGATTGATTTAATTTGGTGTGTGGCTCATTTTTATTTCAGAGACTGTTGTGTTAATATAGCGGAGAGTTTCGCCGAGCCAGTGTGGTATGAATGGATAGGCCTGTTCTTCCCTGTATTAGAGTGTCATTCGGGTATAAATTTATTGGTTGGATAATTTGTGAGGTTGCAATTTTTCAAGGGGGGGGGGGATGTAGGATAGTAATATAATATAATACTAGAAAAGCACTCAGAGAGCGCAGACCTCCGCCAAGCGCCACAGTTCCCCCTATACAGTGTTTGTGTGTACGTTTTCAGATTCCTTGACCATGAAAACATATGACTAGCAATTGGACTGACAATGATAGGATTAGTGGTTCAGTAGTTATTCACGAAAATGGCATTTTTTGTAATGGGGGTTTTCTTCTGGACGGTGATCCGGATCACCACCAAAATGTAATCATCTGTAGGATACCCCATTTCTGACAATCTGTGAAAATTTCATGAAAATCTGTCCATAAGTTTGTGAGTTATCTTGCTAACAAACAAACAAACAGACAAACAGACAGACAGACAAACCAACGCCGATGATCACATAACCTCCTTGGCGGAGGTAATAATATATTAGTATGGCAGTGCCCTAGGCTGGGAGGGGGGATGCCCCGCCTCCGGCGGGGGGGGTGTCACCTGGAATATAAAAGCCTGATGCATGCCATACTCCTGTACTCGCGGTAGGGTCTCCCATTAGTGTGTTATAGTTCTTGTAAATATAACCTTATAAAACATCACCTCGCCTCCTCATTATTCCGGACACTACACCCAGTACTATATACACAGGTACGGTAGTTGTTTCACGGATGGAACTATGTACATAAGAGTGTGGAGTGGATGGATGGATGGATGGATGGATGGACAGTCAACAAGCAATTACACATCTAACCTTCTTTGTTTGACATCTGTTGACATATTTATTGCCACGTTCTCTAATTACCCATAAACCATACAATTAACTTAGTCAAACACAGTTAAATCTGATCCTGAATCTTCAAATTTTTAAAGCGGTCTCAAAATAATTTTAAAAAAATGATTTAGGCAAAAAGAATAGCAACACATTAATACAGAACTTTTAAAAAAATTACTTGTACATGTTTGGCTACATATTAAAAGTTAAAGACCCTGACAAATAAATCAGTAAACACGTTTTGAGTCTACCAGACCAGACAAAAGTGTATTATCAACTGCCCACCCAAATTTGAATGTTTAAAAATATCACAAACTATGCAAAATCAGCTTTAAAAATCTTGAAAAACAATAGCATGTTCCTGCACAACCGGAGGCTGCAGGCCAGGTTTAGGAGCCTCAAGTTTTCACGACAGCGCTACTTCCTGCACAACCGCTCTTTTTTCCCCACCCATATTAAAGTAACAAAATATGCATACAACAGTGAACAAATGAAAATAAAAATAAAGAACAAAAAGATAAACATATAACCACATGGTTTGAGGGACAAGGCACTTATAACAACTTAAAAAAATCAATATTTTACAATCGTTCAGAAGACAATCCATTCATTTCTTTCGGATTTTTATTTTTTATTTTTTTGATAATGCGCAGTCTTTTCTGCTTTTATGTTTGTGCCAATATTGGAACAGGATATATTGAAGCTCATTCTTAAATGTCAGGATATTTAGGGTGGATTGCACGAATTTTGCTTTATATTTTCCGAATATCACAAAAATTCACACACTGAGAAAGGAAGTGTTCATGCTTCACGGGCTGCACGGTGGCGCAGTGGTTAGCACTGCGGCAGCACAGTTTACCCTTGGCCGGGGGATTGTGGGGATCGTGGGTTCGATCCCAGCCCCCGACCAACAGTGATCTGTGTGGAGTTTGCATGTTCTCCCCGTGTTGCGTGGGTTTACTCCGGGATTTCTCCGGTTTCCTCCCACATGCCAAAAACATGCATGTTAGGTTAATTGGCTGTTCTAAATTGTCCCTAGATATCTGTTTCCTATAGGCCCTTAGAATAGAGGGTTAGTATTAATGAAAGCGCTTTGAGTGGTCTTTGTGACTAGAAAAGCGCTATATAAGTGCAGGTTAGTTAGTTAGTTAGCTTCCTCATTTTCTGCAACAGTGCCACCTTGTGGATTTGATGAGAACACAACACCACAGTCTGAGGACTGAAAGTAATCAATATTTTAGAACTGGTACTACTCATTAATATTTTAGTTCATAGCAGAAGGGGGAAAAAGCTTCTTTGTAGAAGACCTACTAGATTACATTAATAACATACAGTAAATAATGATCCTTACCATTATCAATTTTATCCTGACAAGTGCGGTGGTGGAGTGGTTAGCACTGAGGCAGCACAGCAACTCACCCTTGGCTGGGGGATCCTGGGTTCAATTCCAGCCCCCGACCAACAGTGATCTGTGTGGAGTTTGCATGTTCTCCCCGTGTCTGCGTGGGTTTACTCCGGGATTTCTCTGGTTTCCTCCCACATGCCAAAAACATGCAAGTTAGGTTAACTGGCATCAAACTGGGGATTCTAAATTGTCCTTAGGTATGACTGTGAGAGTGAATGGTTGTCTGTCTCTCTGTGTTGTCCCTGCGATGGACTGGCGATCTGTCCAGGGTGTCCCCTGCCTCTCGCCCTAAGATGCTGGGATAGGCTCCAGCCCCCCCGCGACCCGAAAAGGATTAAGCGGAAGAAGATGGATGGATGGATCATTTTTAATAGAAAACTTCAGTTTTTAGCTCACAATTTACACACAAACACTAAGAACTTAATAGGTTAATAAATAAAATTAAACACAAAAAACATGAATTTGAACCTCATACTGATTTTTTTTAAACAGACTGATTCTCTTCCTCTCCATCATTCATCCTGTCACAGATTTGCCCGTCATAGTACATAAGACTCTGACACAAACACAGGAACAACCATCTTGGCTGATTTACTAATAAGCCAGATCTCCATTATGATTAACTGATCTTTGAACAACTAGTTGATCTTCAATCTACTATGACACAAAGTTGTAGTAAGAAATTTGGGGAAATTCTGGCAAATAGCATACTTTGGTGATGTAAAAAATGTATTTAGTTTATTACAAGGGAGGGCTGAAAAGTTCGTAGTGGTCAGATTTGACAAAATGAGGTTTATTTTTCAACCGCAGGGATCCAGGTGCGGCAACACCGATGGAAGAAGTGTGTGGACTGAAGGGGAGACTATGTTGAAAAATAAACCACATTTGGTCAAATTTGACCACTATGAACTTTCTAGCCCCCCACCCCCCAACCCGCGCATGTAAGATGCCCAAACTTTTGCACTGTCACAATTGTTTTTATTTATGTTTAATTTTTGAAACAGAAAGCAACTAAGCTTTAATGTTTGCTGGTGATAATGTAATTTTTCCATTTCCCAAACAGACTGTGTTTACATCTTTTCAATTAAAAAGAGAGAGGCTGCTAAATTTTTGCTCACCACTATGAAGAACAGCTCTCCAGGACAGGGCCGGCTTTAGTCCACTATATTAGGGTGGCGTGGTTTAATAACAGGTGAACAACATAGTGGTTGCAGCACGGGTGATAAGCCCAAGACAAATTTCCCCTTGAGGGACAATAAAGTTAATCTTATCTTATCTTATCTTATCTTATCTTATCTTATCTTAGTATGTTCTTTTTGTTAAACAAATGTTCTGTTTAAATCACTGTCAAAGAACACCTCAAAGAGCATGTCTGGGCACAATTACAATTTCTAAGTAACATAGTATTTCTTTTTTTATTTAGAAATACATCTTTGGCTCAAATGCATCTGTGAGTCTGAAAAAGAATGAATAAATAATCAAACCAACATTATATTTTATTCAACCCCTGATTCTGTTCCCAATAACTACTGCAAAAATGATTACGATGCTACTACCTACCTTACCATGGAATGATGACCATACTAGCATACCATGACAGAGTAAATTAAAATCAACTTTTGACTTGGTGGGCAACAGGCATATTTTAGTGGGCTAAATCCACCTCCGACCACCTCAGCTGCCGTCCGTGCTCTGGGAGTGTCCTGGCTCCTCTCCATCTCTGTCCACTCCACAGTGTCCGAGATTTTTTTTTTTTTTCTTTCTGAGACAAAGGCCAGAAAACAAAAACAAAAAAGTTAACTGACATCTAATTTTTCCAAGTCCCTTCAAGTTCAAACTACGTATATATTGTGAAGTAGACAACAGTGACTTGGTGCAGTGAGAGTTGCAGGAGCAGATGGGGAGATGGGTGATGGCTGTGAGGCAGCTGATAGAATAGAAGAAAAGGCTTTATTGTCATTGTACAGTTGCACAGTACAACATAATTGTGAGTGCTCCACCAGGCTTCTGCACAATAAAGTAAAAGAGAAGGATTAGAAAAAACACAGTTACAGAACACACGATTAAACACAGGACTGAAGTAAAAAAAAAAAAAGCCCAGGATTCTGAAAATATACACAGGTATGGTAGTGGCTTCATGGATGAAACAATGTACATAAGACTGTGGTGTGCAGAGCACACAGTTGAATAAAATATCCCAAGGATTATGGAAAACATACTGTACATAGGTATGGTAGTGGTTTCACAGATGGGTCAATATACTGTACATGAAAGTGCGGAGTGCAAAGACAAGTGTGTTCCATCCATCCATCCATCCATCCACTACCGCTTTTCTGGAGGTCCGGGTCACGGAGGCAGCAGTTCAAGCAGAGAAGCCCAGACTTCCCTCTCCCCAGCCACCTGCTCCAGCTCTTCAGAGAGGATACCAAGGCGTTCCCAGACCAGCTGGGAGACATAGTCTCTCCAGCGAGTCCTGGGTCTGCCCTGGGGTCTCCTCTGAGTGGGATGTGCCCAAAACACCTCAAGTGGGAGATATCCAGGAGGCATCCTGCTCAGATGCCCATACCACCTACACTGGCTCCTTTCAATGTGGTGGAGCAGCGGTTCTACTCTG
This sequence comes from Pholidichthys leucotaenia, assembly GCA_020510985.1. NCBI lineage: Eukaryota > Metazoa > Chordata > Actinopteri > Cichliformes > Pholidichthyidae > Pholidichthys > Pholidichthys leucotaenia. Next base: position 113,971,076 of record CM035846.1, on the reverse strand, counting down.
AGCCTCTCCCGAATGACTGAGCTCCTCACCCTATCACTAAGGGTGTGTTAGTATGATAATTAAAAAGGTACTCAGTTCTGTGCATGTGAGCATTCAGAGGGACTGACTGTTTGCAGTTTGGATGGCCCAGGGGAAGAAACTGTTTGTTAGCCTGGATGTGTGGGACCTGATTGATGTGAACCGTCGTCCAGAGGGAAGCAAGTCAAACAGGTGGTGGGCGGGATCTAGTTTTTGTTTTGTTTTGTTTTGTTTTTGCATTTTGTATACTTTATTAATCCCAGAAGGAAATGCAAGGCATCCACGTGGATGGATGAGGCAGCCACGGTGCGGCACCAATCCCTTCACATTCACACACTCATTCACATCCAGGGCCACTTTATGTCTCCAGTTAACCTAACCTGCATGTTTTTGGCCTGTGGGAGGAAACCGGAGTACCTGGGGTAAACCCACGCAGACATGGGGAGAACATGCAAACTCCACACAGAAAGGTCACTGATGGTCAGGGGGTGGGATCAATCCCGTGACCTTCTTACTGTGCTGCCACAGTGCTACCCACTGTGCCACCGAGCTGCCCAAACGTGAGGGGTCTCCTGCGATGGCCTTGATCTTTCTGAGACAATGAGGATCTAGAGATGTCTTCCAGGGAGGGCAGAGGGCCACCGATGATTTTTTGGGTGGTGCTGATGACCCTCTGCAAAGCCTCCCTGTTCTCGGCTGTAGAGCTGGCGTACCACACACACCCAGACAGTAGGTGAGCACGCTCTCCACTGAGCAGCAGTAGAAGGCCAGCAGCAGCTTCTGGTCCAGATTGTTCTTCCTCAGGACATGGAGGAAGTGTAGCCGCTGCTGGGCTTTCTTCACCAGAGCCTTGGTATTGACAGACCAGGAACCTGAAGGTGGGGACGGTTTCCACACAGTCGCCATTCATGAGGAGGGGAGTGTGGTCCTGTCTGTGGTCCTGATGCTACTGGAGTTGTTGGAGGTAGCTTTTGGGATTGTCGGAGTGGTTATAGCTGGCTGGTTATTACAAAAAAAAAAATGTTTTATGAAACCTGATTTTCTCAGCACAGCTGAATGACAGTGGAGGCAGTGGTAGTGTAATTGTAGTTGGCAATCTAAGCCACATCTGTGAATGGTGTTTTTTTAAAATGTAATAAAAGGAAATTTCAATATTATTTTTCATATAATTCCAAAATGTAAATTATGAACAGCACATATCTAAATCAAGTCTGTGGTCACAAACAAATTCATTATTTGGATCGAAGTAATTATACTGTTTTAGCTTGTTTTAAAGTAAAGTGTCCACCTTATTCCTGAGGGTGCTGCTGTAGAAATGATTATGGGGGCAACTTCCGGTTTCGGCTGAAGTAGTGTTAAATCAGTCAGCAAGAGTGGGGTAGTGGGGCATTTGAAATAGCGTTTTTAAAAGTGTTTTAAATTTGTTTTAATGTATAGTCCACATACCTGTTTTGCAGTCAAGTGGCAGATAATTTCAGCACTTGTAGTTTTTGCATTTTTGAATGTTTTTGTGTAGTTCTGGTACTTGCTGCTGTTCGTGGTGTGAGACTCCTAAACCTCAGCTAAATCTGTGCTGGCTTCAACAGCAATGCATAGATCATGCACCAAAAACTAAAAAGGTGCATGGTACAGACACGACAGCACCAGTATGTTTTCACTTGTATGAATGTCACAGATCTGACTTTTACATATGTCACCAAATGCAAGACTGCATGAAGTAAAATAATAAATAAAAAATAGTAACAGTTTGCTTCCTAAGGCTTAATGATCTAAGAAAGATATCAAGTAGGTGTTTTTTGTTTTGTTTTTTTGCATTCGTTGCACTGCCTTGGAACGATATGGACTTGATAGCAGCTTCAGCATGCATTAATTTTTAAATTATCAGAAAATATGGATCAATACAATTTTGAGCAATTGTCAGAAAAGGTCTGTAAGTCTTAAGTTAAATAACAAGCATTCACGCCATGACAGCAGCATGAGCATTTTAATTTTGGGGTAAAACAAACAGCTGCAGCTGTCTGTATTTACCCCAACATTAAAACACCCAAGCACGGTGTTGTGGTTCTTTGTGGCTCTGACTGGATTCTACGTCTGCTCTGAGGTAAATTTGATTAAGTCCAATATATTTTAACAAAATGCTTCTGACTTTATTGTGGTGGAAACATTGGTATATCTCAGAGCTTTTATTTGTTTACAGCATTAGCATTTTAGCAGTGGAGCTAACTAACGGAGCTACTGTCTGCGAGGCCACTTTTTAAGGTCATCTTCCTATCCCTCCATAGTCGTGGGAAGTGCTGTGATTATATTACTCTTTTTGTGCAAAAGGTCGTGTTTCTGCATTTTTGATGCCAAACTCATTGGTTTTTTTTTTAACATGGAAAAGTGTCCTGTTTCTGTGATAACCCCACTTCCTAAACTAGTACTGGAAGTTGCGCCCATAATTCATGCAAGGCATCATGGGGGCTAGGAATAAGGTGGATAGACATTTGCTGTTCTGAGGGCGCGTTTACAAATGTTACCTTCATAGAGAACTGCTCCGCTGAAATGCAACTGCAGGTGTATTTTCACCTTGCTACACTTTGCAGGCTGGAATAAAGCTGAGCTGCAGAAGGGGTGATGAAGTTACTGCAGCAGGCTTCATCTCTTCAGACCTGGCAAGGCTCTTCCTTTCTGGATTATGTGCATCTGGGAGAAGAAGAAAGCCCGATGAGTCTAAATAATCATATAATTTCACAAACATTGTTCATCTATATAATATTGTACTGAAATACCTTTTTGGATCTGTATTAATCCAAATCAGTGTCTTTTAAATCATGTTTGATACTTTATGCAGTTTATGGCAGAATCTAAAACTTGGTATAAGCCTGCAAAAGACACCTAAGGAATGAAGCATAACAGATGTCTTATCCAACAAAAATAAACAATTCCACCATGAGGAGAATGGCTGATAGCAAATAGTGCAGTCAAGGAAAATCTCCTTGGTATAATATAGATAACATACAATAATAGTAAACAGGTTTCCTGCCATGGAAAAATGCTGTTAGCTTTGTAAACCTAGCAGTTAGCTTAGCAGTTCACAGCTTAAACTCTGAAAACTCTTATGTAGATACTGTAGATAGATATCGTTTATTACAGACACGGGTCAAATAAAAACAAACACCACATAAGTGGATAATTCAAAGCAAAGAGAAACTAAAACATTTACAAACAACTCTGATGTAAGTTTTGACTACAGCATCAGAGTTTGTGATTGTCTTGCTAAATAAACTAGAAAAGCACTCATAGAGCGCATACCTCCGCCAAGGCTCCTTCCGTTTCTCATGGATCACCTCCAAAATGTAATGAGCTTGTGTGTAGGCCTATCGCCACTTGTGTTGAAAATTGCATCCAAGTCTGTCCATTAGTTTTGGAGTTTTGTGGCTGACACACTGTGAGAAGAGCCTTGGCTGAGGTATGCATTCCCAGATCATCCCCAAAATGTAATGGGTTCCTCTCTAGGCCAAGAACCACCTCTGGTGAAACAGACAGACAAACAGACAAATGCCAGTAAAAGCATTACCTCCTTGGCGGAGGTAATAAACTCAAGTGCTGCTGTTGTGTCCATCTCCTCCATCTGCAAACTCCCAGGCTGCGGGCGTTGCAATTCATCGCACAACCGCGTACAACCCACAGGCCAATGGGTTATGCGAGCGTTTTCATAGATCACTGAAAGCAGCACTCAGGGATTCACTGACGGATGCAAATTGGGTAGACAGGTTGGCGTGGGTTTTATTGGGGTTGCGCTCCAACTGCGCTTTGGGTTGCGCCAAAAGAGGATTTGGAAACTTCCCCGGCAGAGAGCTCGTTTTTGCGCAGCCCCTATGGCTGCCCGGGGAATTTCTGCCAAATAATCCCGCGCCGGACAGCTGCCCGTCTCAGCTTTTGCAGCGTAGCGCAAACACAGGCACGCTGCCGGGCCCGGCCCACCACTGTTTTTCACGTGCTTTTGTGCCTAAAACTTTGAAGAACGTGGAGTTCGTGTTCGTCAGACACGACGACCAGCGCCCTCCATTGCGCCTGCACACATGTTGAAAATGGCCCTATCTCACAATGTTAAAGAATCCTTTAAAAAATTCCTGGATCCAGACGGTGATCCGGATCATCCCTAAAATTTAATCAGTTCTTCCTTGTACCATTTCCAACAACGCCTGAAAGTTTCATCGAAATCCGTCCAAAACTTTTTGAGTTATCTTGCTAACCAACAGACAGACAGACAGACAGACAGACAGACAGACAAACAAACCCCGGCAAAAACATTACCTCCTGTGGCCTGCGGCCTGGCGGAGGTAATTAGCCATCTATAAGAGAGTGCTCAGTGAAATGGGGAATAAAAAAGGATTTTATTTTTTTTATAAAGGGTCTTCTTACATCAGGGATAGCTAACATTAAGTTCTATGTTCAAATCAAGGCACTGTAAACAATGCTAAAGTAAAACAAAACACTTTTTAAACTTTTAAACACTGCAGTTTTTAAAAATTAATTTTTATAATGTTCTAACATTTGAAGAAACTGAATTTTGGGTTTTCGTGCGCTATAAGCCATAATCATCAAATTTAAAAGTAAACATTTGAAATAATGAATCTATGAATGAGTTTAATTTTTTTAAACTGAATTACTGAAATAAATCAATTTTTTGATGACATTCTAGTTTACTGAGATGCACTTGTATGTACTCAAGTGTGGCGGTTTGGGATAACCCTCACATCAAGTAGCTTTTTCACAAAGTTGTACTTTCATGACGCCTGTGGTGTTTGTATGAATTTCCTCAGACTAACACTTCTAAGAGGAAACTGTCCCAAACTGGTGAGAAGATAGTTGCAAACGTACAATAAAACTTTTGAAAATTTGAGGGGAAAAATGCTATTTTAAAATAGAAAAAAAAAGTTTTCTATTTATAGGTATAAACTTCTGTGGAAAAAATGTAATAAACTTATCACAAAAAGTGGCACATTTGGACTTCCGGTCTGGACGCCATGGTGATAGCAACTTAACGCTGAAACTCCCAGACCCAATCCAAGGAAAACATCTTCAAAATCAGACTTAACGGATTTTTGGAAGAATAAAAATCAAAAGACAAAAACACCATGCCTAACCAAAAACAGAAGAAACTGACATTCCCCAGGCCAGGATGCGCAGCGGCCGCAGAATCTGAACCGGAGGACCTCCGTTCAGAAGACGAGGAGCTGAACCTAGCTAACAAGAAGGTTAGCTTGAACTCGCTATTTGATGAATTACGACGATTTCGGGCCGAATTTCATGAATTCAGAGAGGAATTAAAAAGGACGAACAGCAGAATGGACCAGGCCGAAAACCGAATCTTGGAAGCTGAAGAAAGAATAAAAGTGCTTAAAGATTCTATGCTGGATTTACACAAAAAACAGTCAAGGCTGGAGGCTAAGCTAACCGACCAAGAAGGAAGACAGAGGCGAGACAACATCAGAATTCACGGTCTGAAAGAAGGAGCTGAAGATAGTTTCAACACAATGGCGGAATGCGTGGAATCCTTATTGAGAGAGAAGTTGGATATTCCACAAACCACCGATTTGAAGATAGAAAAGGTCCATCATACATTAGCCGCAAAGCCAGCGGCAGAAGCGCCCCCACGTTCGGTGGTGGTAAGATTCTCCAATTTCAAAATAAAACAAGAGGTTGTAAGACGGGCTTGGCAGAAAAAAGGATTTATGCATCAAGAGAGAAAAGTCTTCGTGGAGAGCGATTATGCCCCGGAGGTTCTTAAAAAGCGACGGGAATATAACGACACCAAAAAGGTTCTACGGGAACAGAATCTACGCTTTCAGACGCCATTTCCTGCAAAGTTAAGGGTCTTTTACGGTGAAGAGTCATGTCTCTATAATTCGGCGGAAGAAGCAACAATTGACATGGCGAGAAGAGGGCTCCCGGTATCGGTGTTTAAACCCGCAGCGGACCTGAGCGAGAGGATCAGGGCTCAAACGTGGTCCACTCAGAGACCTTCAAAATCCACGGGCCAGCAGCGGGAAACCCAGCCCCAAAGCTACAAAGATAAGCTTTCCAGTTCCAGGAAGGAAAAGCGACCTTTTTGTTTTTTTTTCTTTTCAGTCATTCTGCACTTCCATCCCCCCTCCTACAAGGTAACAAACGTTAAAGGAGATGCAGAATCAGCATGTGGTAAAACCTTTCATGGAGCAGTTATAGCATTAGAAACAAATGTCTTCTTAATTTAAAGGGAAAAAAAAAATCTTGTTAAAATAGAAATGTAACAATGACCCACATGTTCTCCCCACACTAACAAATACTGTTAGAGTGAATGTTTGCTGTGATGGGGGTGGGAGGGTGCACACAATCTCATAGGGTATAGGCATAAAAAAAAAAAAAATCATTACAAATTCGGATTGGGATCTGAAATTCACGTTAAAAACATGGGACAACTTACAGGGGTAAGAGAGGGCCCTCAACACGTAACAGAGTTTGAGGAATTTCCCTCAGAGCCTACACTCCATCAGGGCTCTTACAGGGTCTTTAAAGAGACCCCAGCTCAGGAAGTTTTTTTTGACAGTTTTTTGTTTTAAAGTTTCGTACACTATGTTCTTAATGTATTTTATGTTCTTAATGTTCTTTCAGTTTCTGAGTAGCAAAAAAGAGGGCCACCACACTGTTATACTAAATAAGAAAATACAATGGAGAAACAGGGTGTAACCAAAATAGCCTCATATAATGTAAAAGGGATCCTGAATCCAGTTAAAAGATCCAAGATTCTACGCAAAATGGAAAAAGACAAAGCAGAAATAATATTTTTACAAGAAACCCACCTAACAGACGTGGAACACACTAAACTCAATAGACAAGGGTTTAAAATTATCTCTTCATCTTCATATAAGTCAGGGAGGAGGAGGGGAGTAGCGACATTGATATCAACCAAAATTACATTTGAAAAAAAAATCAGAACACAAAGATAAAGAAAGGAGGTACAGTTTGGTAATTGGGTGGCTAGAGGGAGAAGATATCACCCTGCTGAATGTATATGCACCACCAGGGGCTAAATGGAAATTTTATAAAAATGTATTCGACCTAATGATAACTAAAGCCCAAGGTTTAGTGATATGTGGTGGAGACTTCAATCTAAGACTGAATCCATACTGGGATGCAACAGGTAATTCTTCACATCAAAATAACACTCAAAGTAGGAAAACTCGGATGCTATTAAAAGAAATGGGAATCTGTGACGTATGGAGGGAATTCAACCCCAATGTAAAAGATTATACTTTTTATTCAACGCCACATTCATCTTAGTCAAGGATTGATTACTTTTTTATGTTTAATAGAGACATTGGAAGAGTAAAAACATGTAAAATAGGACTGATGGATCTCTCTGACCACAGTCCGATCTATATGGACTTAAACATCCAAAAATACACAAATAATACATTTTCCTGGAGGTTGAATTCAAATGTCCTGAAAGGACCACTGAAAGATGAATTGGAATCAGATATTCTCAGATATTTGGAAGAAAACGACAATGGAGAAGTATCCCCTTTAATACTGTGGGATACGTGCAAAGCTGTAATAAGGGGAAAAATTATTGCAAAACTGGCAACCCAAAAGAAACTGAGACAAGAAAAACTAATCACACTAGAGTCAGAACTCAAGAACCTAGAAAAAGAACACAAAGACAACACTCATTCTAATGGCTCGCTCAAGATTAAAGAAATTAAAAATCAAATAAACGAGATCTACACAATAGAAATCCAGAAGAAACTTACATTTCTGAAACAAAAACACTATGAAGCAGGCAGTAAATCGGCAAAATTACTAGCCTATAAATTGAGGAAACAACAAACAGAAAGAGCAATCTACAAAATCAGAGACCCAGTATCAAAGGAAATAAAATTCAGAATTCAGGATATTCTTAAAAGCTTCGAGAATTACTATAAGAACTTATACTCCCACAAAAAAACATAAAAACGCATCCGAGACATTCCTAAACACATTAAACCTTCCCCAACTTACGGAATCACAAAATAAAACACTACTGTCAGAAATACAACCTAAAGAATTGGAAAAAGCAATTATGAAACTTAAAGCTAACAAATCCCCAGGAGCAGATGGCTATACAGCAGAATGGTACAAAACCTTTAAACAGCAACTATCTCCTCTCCTCCTGAAAACATTTAACTATGTCCTCCACACAGGGGAAATCCCCCCCTCCTGGAGAGAAGGGGCCATTGCAGTTATACCTAAACCTGAAAAGGATAAACTAGAATGCTCCAACTACAGACCAATCAGTGTATTAAATCAGGACTATAAGCTTTTTACCATTATCCTTGCCAAAAGGTTAGAAAACATACTGACAGACTTAATTCACTTAGACCAAACAGGTTTTATAAGACAAAGACAGACACAAGACAACATTAGACGCACTTTACACATAATTCATCATGTAAAAAAATATAACTTAAATGCAGTCATATTGGGATTAGATGCTGAAAAAGCATTCGATTCGGTTGACTGGTCTTTCCTATATAGAATCTTATCCAGTTTCAATTTTCATAACAACTTCATTAGAACTATACAGGCATTATATAAAAAACCAACAGCTAAAATAAGGATTAACGGTAATTTATCATCATCTTTTGAGCTGGAAAGAGGATGTCGTCAGGGCTGCCCCCTGTCTCCACTGCTCTTTGCAATCTTCATAGAACCTCTGAGCCAATGGATAAGACAAAATCAAGAAATTCAAGGTATTACACTTGGTCAGAAGGAACATAAAATAGCACTCTTTGCTGATGACATTTTAATATACCTAGGGCAGCCGGACACTTCTTTACCAGAACTAATCTCAGTTTTTTCAGACTATGGAGATTTATCGGGGTACAAATTAAACATGCATAAAACCCAAGTTTTAACATTCAACTATGACCCAAATCATTATTCACTAAGTGAACTCAAAACTAACTGGGAGTTGGAATCTATGAAATATCTGGGGGTCAATATCCCGAAACAACTCAACAAAATTATAACACTAAACTATGATCCACTGGTGACAAAAATAAAATCTGACCTAGCAAGATGGAATATGATACCATTCTTAGGTACTGCACAAAGAATTGAAGCAGTCAAAATGAATATACTTCCACGTCTTCTATACCTTTTCCAAACAATACCGGTAGAACCTCCCAAAAAAACATGGCAGGAGCTGGACAGAAGGATCTCAAGATTCATATGGCAGGGCAAAAGACCTAGAATCAGATATAGAACCTTACAGCTAAACAAAGACAAAGGTGGGCTCACGCTGCCAAATATCAGGGACTATTTTAAAGCCGCACAAATTAAAACTTTAATAGAGATATGTAACCCAGTCTACACTGCACAATGGAAGGAGATCGAATGCCAAATAACAAGTGACATCCCCCTACAGGCGATAATAGGGAACAATGCCTTACCTAAACTCTTGAACAACACTAACCCGTGGATAGAGACCCCGCTAAAAATTTGGTTTAAGATAGTCAGAGAGAATCAAGCTAAAGAGCCCTATTGACTTCTGCAATGGATTGCCTATGATCAAGACTTTACCCCCAATAAAACAGACACTAGATTTAAAGAGTGGAAAGAGAAAGGGCTGATAAAATATTACGATTTTTTTAAGGGGCAAACTTTAAGAAGTTTTGAAGATTTGAAAAAACAAGGTCTAATAAATCAAGATCTTTACAGGTTCTTTCAGCTTAGACACCACATAAACAATATACTTAAAAAGGAGGATTTGGAAAGGGCCCAGTCAGGTGTTCTGAAGGTCTTCTTAATGGCATATAAAGGGATCCCAGGGATCAGATACATTTCTAAAATATACCAAGGTCTTCAAGACTTAAAAGGAGACAACACATCATATATAAAAGAGAGATGGGAAAAAGAGGGGAATTTCACTTTACAATTGGAAATATGGGAAAAGCTAAATAAACAGCAATGGAAAAGTACCTCATCCCTGCAGTGGAGAGAATTTGGATGGAAAAATTTGGTAAGATTTTTCAGAACTCCTGCACAAAACAAATTTACCCATAAGGGGTTGAACTGTTGGCGCTTGTGTGGTGAAAAGACTGCAAATCATTTTCATGTGTTTTGGTCATGCCCAGTTATCCACCAATATTGGACCAATGTACAGACAATATTGGGGAAAATATTCAAAATAACAGTTCCCTTTTCTTTTGTAACTTTATATTTGGGTTTACTACAGGACTCACTGGAAAGACGAGGAGATAAATACTTATTCAATGTTTTAATATTGGCAAGTAAAAAAGCCCTAACTAAAAAATGGATGCTGAAGGACTGTCCTACACCTGAAGATTGGATTAACGTGATTCAAGACATTTACTCGATGGAAAAGTTGACATTCGCACTGAGACAGGACATGGATGGGTTCATGAACTTTTGGCAACCCTGGATCACATATGTGTCTTCCATTAGATCTAATCTTTGACAAATACCATTTCAATAATGGTCCCACTCTTTGTTCCAACACTACTCAGATGCTCTTTTACTTTTAATTACTTAATTTTCTGTTTGTTTGTTTTTTGCTGTTCTGTTTGTTTGTTTGTTCGTTTTTTTTATTTTATTCTCTTTAATTTCACTTTTTCTTTCACTTTAAAAAAAAAGGGGTGTTGTAATAATTATCCTACCAATGTTGTCAAATAGCAAAAAATAAGGGAACATGTGATGAAAATGTAAACAATGCAATACTGTAATGACCTGTATACCCTTTACAAAAACTTAAATTAAAAAAAGTGGCACATTTATAGAAAAAAATTACTAAACTGATGAGAAAAGTCACAAATTTACCACAAAAAAGTTATAAATGTCCAAGAATATTTTCAAGAAAAACCTCAAATCTGTAGCTTTTGTGTTTGTAAATTTGCAGCTTGATTCTTGTGAATTTGCGTTGTTTTTTGTTTGTTTGTTTGTTTGTTTGTTGTTTTGTGGAAATCTGCCATTTCCTTCCTGCATTCATGATTTTTTTTCCTCACAAATTTGTAACCTTTTTTCCTCACTATTTTTAATTGTAAATTAGCATTCTTCGGCTAGTTTTTGCACTTTTATTCTCGCAAATTTGTACTTAATTTACATTTATAGGCTCTACTTGATAATATAGTGAATTTTTGAGTCACACTTAAACCATAAATCACCTGAGAACAAGCACAATTTTTCAGCAACATCTACAGTGGAAAGGGGCGTTTTTTTTCCCACCAAATGGTGTCTGCAAAAATCTGCACAGAGCAGTACTTGAGCCCAAAAATTACGATAAGAGGTAAAAAGTAATAACTGCCATTGATGTTTATAATAACTATGATGCTTTTTCTATAAATTTTATTTTTTTTACTAATCCAAAAGTGTTCATACTGTCTTCTAAAACAATCATAAAATATTTTTTTTCTATCAGACTGTCAGATAGAAAAGAAAATATTTTTACAATTGTTTTTTTTTTTACGTAATAAAAATCATATTTTTTCCTTTAACTTTAGAACTTTGTTAATGTAAATTTTTCACCATAAACATAGCTTTTTCTTATAAATAAACATAGGTTTATGTATTTTTTTTCCTTGGAAACTTAGAACTTTATTTAAAAATCTTCTTAATGAGGAATTAATTAGTTTTTCATTTACATGAGAAAAAAGATATTGAAGTCAGAGAAGTGTGAACTGCTCGATGTTCATTAACCTGAGAAGCTCATTGCCTGTAACAGCTGGAGAAGAACACACTCCTTCAGTGCTTCCTCTCCCCTTGCCTTCGCCTTCTGCCTCATGTTTCTTTCTGGCAAAATAGCCTCTTGTAACCATCTATGCCTTCTTACTTGTTAACCACTGAAATATGAATCCAACTTCTGGAGTCCTGCGCCTTGTTAAATGCAGTCAGTGTGTCTTTCAGTCAGAGCACTCATTAGCCACCTCCAGGTGCTGTCAGGGGATGCTCAGTAGTGTAGGTCAGGCAGACACGGGACAATTCCAAAAACATCTGGGTAGTGCTACTGATGCTCCTTATCAGATTATAATGATATTTACGTTAGTTAATTTAGCTTCAGACTAGAACATCAACCCATTAGTGAAGTGGCCCGCTGGGAATCCTCCCGACTCTCCCTATGGGCCACTCCGGGCCTGATTCACAGACATACCTTTGCTAATTGCATGGACAAAAAGTTACGTCTGCTTTGCTCAAAAGCAGCCATCAACCTCAGAATCAGAAGAGAAACAGCTTTAGCCGAACAAGATGCGCTCCTACAGCGAGCTGATCACTTTCTGGCACCCCATCACTTTTTGGCAAGACACCAGCAGCTTCTCTTGTTTTGAACATGTTCAAAAAATTTTGTGACAAGAAAAACTGGTTCCGACCGTAAAAACATCCAGCAAAAGGCAACAAACTGATGGCTCCCAGCACCCTCTGAGCTGCGAGGCATGGGGCTAAATGCATTTTTAAAGAACAGTTATTAAATACAGTACCGTGACATTTCAATGTGTGCTGGATCCAAGGGCATAACTTTGTTTTAAACATTGGAGGGGTTGAGATCTCTGCCCATATAAGGATTTAAAAAAAAGTCTTTTTATTATAGGACTGTCAGACCATCTGTACAGGCAGTTGTCTCCAATGTCCTCTTTTTCATTTTTAAAGGATTTTTTTAAGCAAAAAATGATGAAGGAAGAGCGCAAAATCATTAACTTTGTTAAAAGGACAAGGCTAATTTAACCCTTTATTTTTGCATTCCCATATTAGTAACAGTTGTAAAAATTATTTCCCTAATTTACCAAATCTATATTCAGCCTTGTCATAGTCTATGCCACTATGAAGTAGCATGTCTATTTAAGATAAGATAAGATAAGATAAGATAAGATAAGATAAGCCCTTATTAGTCCCACAATGGGGAAATTCTAGGATTGCAACAGCACAGGGATAGCAACACTCAAAGCAATAATTTAGAAGATAAGAAAATAAGAGCAGTGAATATACATATGTACACATAAATATATAAATATATATACACAATGCGGAGCATTGTAGCTAGATGGAATAAACAGCATAACCATCTATTTAGTTACCCTACATAGTATGAATACAGTATGTACCCATACATATTGTCACCCTCCATACCGACTGATATTGTCCTAGTTGTATACTGGAGGGGACCATTTGTGTAAGTCTGTTGCGTCTTTTGCATTCAATACTATTAGGTTGTCACGTTTTTTTTTTGCCAACTCTGCGAGGAGCCCTGTATAGGTTGTAAAGTCTGACAGCCGTAGGTAGGAAGGACCTGCGAAACCTCTCGGTCGCGCACCTAGGGTGATATAGTCTACCGCTAAATGAGCTCCTCAGTGCGTTCAGTATGTCCTGCATAGGGTGGGACTCGGACTCCAGCAGAGATGACAGTTTAGCCACCATCCTTCTCTCTCCTATCTCCTCCACTGTGTCAAGGCGTTTCCCCAGGACAGAGCTAGCTTTCTTGATCAGTTTGTTCAGTCTCTTCCTATCGGCTGATGTAATGCCGTTGCCCCAGCAGACCACTCCAAAAGTGATGGCTGATGCCACCACCGTGTTGTAGAATGTCTTCAAGAGCACCCCTTGTACACCAAAAGACCTGAGCCTCCTCAGTAGGAACAGCCTGCGCTGTCCCTTCTTGTAGAGTGCGTCGGTATTGTGTAACCAGTCTAGTTTATTGTTCAGATGAACACCCAGATACTTGTAGGATGTCACCATCTCAATGTCTGTTCCCTGGATGTTTACTGGTGCTGTGAGGGGTTGTCCTTGTCTGCGGCAGTCCACCACCAGCTCCTTAGTTTTCCTCGCGTTGATCTGGAAGCAGTTCCGATGGTACTAGTCCACGAAGTCCTGGATAAGTCCTCTGTACTCAGCTTCATCTCCATTGTAGATGAGGCCGATGATCGCAGAGTCGTCAGAGAACTTCTGTAGATGGCAGTGTGTTGTGTTGTGTGAGAAGTCCGCAGTACAAAGGGTGAACAGGAAGGGAGCCAAAACCGTTCCCTGGGGGGCCCCCGTGCTGCCGATGATTGTGTCGGACACACAATCCCGGGTTCTCACAAACTGTGGCCGGTTAGTGAGGTAGTCCAGGGTCCATGATGACAGGTGCTGGTCCACCCCTGTGCACAGCAGCTTGTCCTTCAGGATCATTGGTTGGATGGTGTTGAAAGCACTGGAGAAGTCAAAGAACATGATCCTCACCGCGTTCCCGGGCTTCTCCAGGTGGGACAGGGAACGGTGAAGGAGGAAGATCACTGCATCCTCCACCCCAATGCCATGCTGGTAGGCGAACTGGAGTGGATCCATCGCTGGTCCCACCAGGGGGTGGAGGTGAGCAAGGAGCAGTCTCTCCAGGGTCTTCATCATGTGAGAAGTCAGGGCCACTGGTCTGTAGCTGTTCAGGTCTTTGGGGTGGGAAGTCTTTGGTACAGGTACCACACAAGATGTTTTCCACAACTGTGGTACCCTCCCCAGCTTCAGGCTCAGGTTGAAGATGTGCTCCACAATCCCACACAGCTGGTCTGCGCAGGACTTGAGGAGCTTCGCGCTGATGCCGTCCGGTCCCTAGGCCTTCCTTGCCTTGATCTTCCTCAGCTCCGTCCTCACCTGGGTCTTAGTGAGGGTCAGGTTGGGGGGCTGTGAGTTGGGAGTGGGGGGGGGGTGTTGGTGGAGTGGGGTGTGGACAGCAGGTCTCGATGACTTTAGAGGCAGCAGTGGTTGGTGTGCAGTCGGGGGGGGAGGGCGGTTGGTCAAACCTATTAAAAAACAGGTTCAGATTGTTTGCCCGCTCCCTGCCCCGTGGCCTGGGAGGAGGTATTCTGGAGCCCAGAGATGGTTTTAAGGGTTCTCCAGACCCCGCCAATGTCGCTCCGTTGCAACTTGTCCTCCATCTTCTTCCTGAAGCTGTCCTTGCCTTCTCTGATCTTCCTCCTCAGCTCCCTCTGTCCGGACTTCAGCATCTCCCTGTTCCCCGACCTGAAGATCCTCTTCTTCTCTCTCAGAAGTGTTTTAATCTCAGGGTTGATCCAGGGTTTGTTGTTCGAGCAACACCGTATGGTCTTGGTGGGTACGGTGTTGTCCACACAGAAGTTGATGTAGTCCGTGATGGTGTGAGTGAGGCCATCGATGTCCTCCCCATGTGGATCGCAGAGCTGCTCCCAGGCAGTGGTTTCAAAACAGTCCTTTAGAGCATCCATTGCCTCCTCAGACCATATCTTCACCGTGCGCATGACCGGAGGTTGTCTGTGTACTAGGGGTTTGTACACCGGCAGGAGATGAACCAAGATGTGATCCGATCTTCCGAGTGAGGGGAGTGGTGATGAGGTGTACGCCTCCTTAGTGTTTGCATAGAATAAGTCCAGTGTTTTATTGTCTCTAGTGTGGCATGTGACGTACTGGGTGAACGTGGGCAGAATGGGGGACAGTGAAATATGGTTGAAATCACCTGAGATGAGGAGAAGAGCATCTGGGTGTTCTGTCAGCAGCCTGTCAGTTACTGAGTGAATGGCGTCACGCGCTGTCCCTGTGTTCGCCGTCGGATTTGCATAAATAACAATGCAGATCACGTGTGAGAATTCCCTCGGGAGATAGGTAGGCCGCATGCTAACAGCTAGCAACTCAGTGTCTTTGCTGCAGTGTTGTTCTTTAACCGTGATATGTCCCGGTCTGCACCAGCTGTTATTGACATACATTTTCACTCCTCCGCACCTTGCCCTCCCACTGTCTGGTGTCCGGTCTGCCCGTATTGCATGGAAACCCTCCAGTTCGATGTTAGTATCTGTTGCTAGTTCTGTTATTCACGTCTCAGTAAACAACATCATGCTAATCTCTCTGAAGACACTCTGGTAATGAGCCATAGCCGCTAGCTCATCTGTCTTATTGAGTAACGATCGTACATTCCCCATAATAACGGATGGAAGGATGGCTCTGTACCTTTTATTTCTCGCCTGCCGTCTTGCTCCAGCACGGCATCCACGTCATTTCTGTCTTATTTCACCCGGTATGTCGAAGTCTTGCGCTAGTATCTTGGTCCGGTTAAGTGCTAACAGCTGGTCTCTGCTGTAACGTATCCTGCTAAAAACAGCGGCTCCGTCCGCCAGCTCAGGCGACATTTGTGCGATCCGTGTATCCGTCCGTCCGTGATGGATAAGGTGTCGCTGGATCAGAAAGATTAGCAAGAGAAGCCAGATAGTAAATAGAAATAGGAAGAAATTGATTCGCTGTTGTAAAAAGGCAGCCTACTCATGTAGTGCTGGAAGTAGATATTTAATACCTATTATGTATTAAGTATTTTACCACTGGCAGAAATCAAGTTTTGACTATTGTTACCTGGTCATGTGTGCTTCCTTTCTCTCTCTAGTCATCAGTGCTTTCTCCCTCTCCCTCTGGACACCTGTACTGATTCTCTGGTTACTTTTACCTCCTCTCTCCTCTCCTTGATATGTCTCCTATAGGCCCTTAGAATAGAGGGTTAGTACTAGTGAAGCGCTTTGAGTGGTCTTTGAGACTAGAAAAGCGCTATATAAGTACAGGTCCTTTTCCCTTATCCTTCTTGGTTCACCCTGCTGCTGCCACATTCTTGCTCCTGATATAAATATATATATATAGCTCAGTTAATGTTCAAATGGTTTAAAAGAGGTATTTCATGGACAGCTTTGGAGGATGTAATTCATGCTAGATATTTCAATGCTAAAAACTTGGAAAGATTTAAAATATTCTTTACCCCTTCTTCCCTCTTAATAGCCTGTTAACAGTGGAATCAGTATTAACTAAGGTTTATCTAGCAGCTGAATGAGGCTTAATCACCATTATTCTTAACTCATTTTATTGTGTTATTAATCAGCTGTGGTGTTTAACAAATTTATTCTGACAGGACTAATGTTTTTTCATTAATTTATGATATCACCACTTGCCACCATGTGGCTATTTCTTACCAAGCAGATGAACTAAGGACATTACTGTGATTTAGTCAGCTAGACTATGACAAAAGTAACAGTTATCCTGCCTGCAGAGACATTATGAACACAGCACACCACACCTTAGGTGTGCTGTTTCATTCATGAAGTAACAGTAAATCTGTGAGTAGATTTGTGACTAAATCATCCTGGTATTAAAAACTTACTCTGGATTCATTATTTAGACATTTAATTTTTTTTACAATGACATTCAGTTTTCAAATTTAGGATTCAGGTATTTGCCCCCACCCCACCCCCCACCCCCAAAGGTAAATAACAAATTTAACTTAACAAAATTTACAGTTGCTCAATAATGAGCAAAAAAACCTCATTATTGACATGAACAAACTGGAACCTATCAGATAAATAAGATGTAAACCACTGCAATGAAGTTCCATTAAGTCCAACATGGTGTTCTAATCTATCAAGTAAAATATTATGATCAATAGTATCAAAAGTTGCACTAAGGTCTAAAAGGACAAGTACAGAAACAAGTCCATTATCAGATGTGACAAGGAGGTCATTAGTGACCTTCACTGAAGTTGTTTCAGTACTATGATGGATTCTAAACCCAAATTGAAACTCTTCAAATAAACCATTTCCCTCGAAGTTGTCAAATAATTGTGTAGCAACAACTCTCTAACATTTTTGAAATGAAAGGCAGATTAGAGATTGGTCTATAGTTAGCTAAAACTCCTGGATCCAGCATTGGCTTTTTAAGTAAGGGTTTACTTGCAGCAGTTTTGAAAGTCTGCAGTACATGGCCTAATGTTCATGAAGAATTGATTATTTGAAGAATAGAACTATCAATGAATGGGAAGACTTCTTTAAATAACCTGGTAGGAATAGAGTCTAAAAGACAAGTTGAAGGTTTGGATGAGGAAACTATTTTGTCTAACTCACAAAGGTCGATTGGAGTAAACTCATCTAAATATATCAATTGAAGGAGCTGTAGTAGTTACTGTATTTAAGTGTATGGTGGGAAGAATCTGACTGATTTTATCTCTGATAGATGAAATTTTATTATTGAAAAAGTCCATAAAAATTTAATTTATTTAAAGTTTTTATGTTGACTGTGTTTACTACAAATTTGCTGTTGCTTATGCACAATGCACATGTATTTTCCTTTAATTAGAGTTTACAAAATTCTGTTATTCAATGCTGACTGTGTTTACAGTCAATTCACTACAAACAAAAATAAATCTCTACAGTGGTGTGAAAAAGTGTTTGCCCCCTTCCTGATTTCTCATTTTTTTGTATGTTTGTCACAAAACCACAGTTAATGTATGTTTTAATCACTTTTTCACATAGGGCCACGTAGGTTTGGATTTTTTTTACCCTTAATAATAAACACCTTCAATTAAAAACTGCATTTTGTGTTTACTTGTGTTGTCTTTGTCTAATATTTAAATTTGTTTCATGATCTGGAACATTTAAGTGTGACAAACATTCAAAAAAAATGAGAAATCAGGAAGGAGGCAAACACTTTTTCACACTACTGTATATCGATATATGTTATCAAGCAGACTCTTTTACATTGTGGTAGGTTGCCTGTTGGGCTTGTTTTGGGCTTGTTTCCATAAAGCTGGTCACTTGTTTCTCTCGTGAAATCTGGCAACACTGACCGCACTGCTGGTGAACAGACGCTGTTAGCCCTCAAAAATGTCACCTCCTCTTAAAAAAGAAGGACTTCGAAGTGGTTTTTTACTGAAGTCAAAGGTAGATCCGTGTGCTTAGTGTGTGGAGAGCAGATTGCCGTGTTTAAGGATTACAACTTGAATCGTCATGAGACTAAACGCAAAGAAATACAAGAACTTGACTGAAGGGATGCTGACAAGAAAGTGAAAGGGTTATGAAAGAGTGCCAAAATAATAATTCTGTAGGTAATCTCCCATTATGCTCTACACATATTCTATACATATTTTGTTTACATTATTATGAACAAATATGTTAAGTGTCAAACTACAGTCTGAAGTATTACGCAACCACAATCTGATAAACTGGAATCAGGCAGAGCTATAGAGCCCTCTTCCTCTCTCTCTCTCCCTTCTATCAATCAGGTCTATTACATTAGTTACACACCCAAATCAACACTCACACACACACTTTTCATAATACATCTTAGGAGATAGTTAACGTGAATAGCGGATGGCCTGTTCACATGAGAGTTAAACTGGCCAATCAAGACCATCCTATTGTACAGGGTTGATCCAAACCGACCCGAGAAGATGAATGTAAGTTGCACCTGGAAGTCGGGGTCAGTCTGACAATGCTCTCGAGGGAGCTGCGCCACACTGAACTCAGCGCTGCTTGCTTTACATGTGACCTCTGAATAAATGTTGCATCTTTGAATTGAAGAATTCTCCGGCTTATTCTTGGATCTTTCAGTAAAAGAATCAGGATTTTAACAAAAGCAGCAGGGAATTTTTACTAAAATTTACACATCCAGGGACGCAGCAGTCAGGGCTCGTTTTGTGGTAGCCCACAAAATAGCAAAAAACAGTAAGCCATTTTCTGATGGGGAGGTTATCAAGGAGTGTTTGGTGGACTCTGCAGCGCTAATATGTCGTGAGAAAGAAGAAGTGTTTGAGACTATATATCCCTCTCCAGACAAACGGAAAAAGAAGTGTTGAGGACATCATGGGAAATCTGGAGCAATGAAAGGGACGATGACGGGGAGTGATTTGTTCATGGAGGTCAGTGCATGTTTGGACAAGCTAGGACTGAAATGGCACAAACTGCTAGATGTTACAAATGATAGATGTCCAAATCTGGCAGGGAAAAAATGTTGGACTTTTGAAACGAATGTAAGATAAGGTGACTGAAATAAATCCAGAACAGAAATTAGTATTTTTACCCTGTATTATATACCAGGAGGTACTGTGTAAGTCCATTCTAAAAATAGCCATGTTGTTGATGCTGTAACTAACCCTTCACTTGCAGTGTGGATATTCACCCAGTGATGCTCAGCTTGAACTGGTAGACTTGCAGTCTGACACACTGATTGCAGCGCGGTTCACGTCAGTATCACTGCTGGATTTTTTATTCTTCTCTAAAAGAGAAGAACTTTTCACACATGGGGAGGCATGCTCAGAAGATAGTTCTCTTTGGATCAACCTACACATGTGAACAAGTGTTCTGTGATGAAATTCAACAAGTCAAGATACAGATTCTCTAATCACCTGTCAGCTGTCCTCCACATATACTCCTCTGACATTCTGCCTGACTTTACTGCACTTGTTCAAGCTCAAAACAGACTAGATTTTTCCAACTGAACATGAAAAAAGAACTAAAAATGTGCAATGTGGTGATAAACTGTCAACAAAATAGCAGCAGTAAATTGTATAAAGAAGTAAAATGTATAAAGTTGATTTAATTCTAGTCTTTGAAATATTGCAAACATGCATATTTTGTTGAAAATTGCTGCCATTGTTAATTAAATGATGATTTAATGTTGGTCTTTTTTACCACACCTGTTTCATATTTTAATTGCAAACTCGTAAATCTGCTTTTACCTGTAAAAGTTTAGCCAAACTATACAATTTCAAGTTTTTTACAGCGTGATAAAATCATTAATAAGCAGAAGAGAGTTCAGCTTATTGAACGGAGCCCTCCACAACAGTCCCAGTCTGTAATGCGGCCCCTTATGAAAATTAATTGCCCAGTCCTGCTCTAAGGGAATGTTAGGATTGACAGAGTCCTGACTGTTTGTCAGCCTGGCTACAGTGCTGAAAAGAAACATGGGATTATTCTTGTTCTCTTCTAGTAATCCAGAATAATAACTTCTTCTAGCTTTCCTAAGAGATTTTTTAATATATTCTAAGATGATTTCTCCAAGCGAAATTGATTTCATCTAATTTAGTGGAGCACCATTTTCTTTCTAATTGACGAGTCTTCTGTTTTAAGCTACGAGTTTCTGTGTTGAACCAAGGAGTTAGAAATCTTTGATTAGACTTTTTCTTTTTTAAAAGGGCCACCATGTCTAGAGTCTGATGCAGAGAAGCTGTCACACTATCTACCATGTTACCAATTACAAAAGGAGCAAGCTCTCCATAGCTAATCTTCGTTGTGTTGACACATGACATAGAGGAAACAATCTGCTTAAATTTGGTAACAGCATCATCTGAGAGGCATCTACTGTAGTATTATTTTTCAACCCGGGAGAGGAGGAAGCGTAAGCGGCACGAACGCAAACAAAGGAGAGGAAAGAGGGCCGGAATTTATGCTAGGCTAAAGGCTAACCCCTCCAGACCAGCAGTATCGTCGCTGCTACTTTCCAATGTCCGTTCCCTTGACAACAAGCTGGATGAGCTGCGTCTGCTGAGAGAAACCTGCAGAGAGTGGAGGGACTGCTGTGTGTTTGCGTTCACGGAGACGTGGCTCCACGAAAACATCCCTGACGCAGCCATTCAGCTGGAAGGGATGACATTGTTCCGGGCGGACAGGGAGGCCGCTAGCTCCGGTAAGAGCCGAGGGGGGGGCCTATGTATCTATATTAACAAGAACTGGTGTGTTAATGCCACGTTAGCAACTAAACACTGCTCTCCGTTGGCGGAGTTCCTTATCGTAAACTGCTGGCCATTCTATCTGCCAAGGGAATTCACCAACTTGTTTGTAGCTGTTGTTTACATAGCTCCTAGCACTAATGCTAAAGCTAATGCTAGTGAGGCACTCGGTGAGCTGCATGATGCTATCAGTGAATTTCAAACTTCACACCCAGACAATTTTGTGGTGGTTGCAGGGGATTTTAACCACACCAGTCTAAAGACTGTGTTCCCCAAGTTCAAACAATGTGTGGACTTTAAGACCAGAGGAGAGAATATGTTGGACTTGGTGTACACAAATTTCCCAAATGCATACAAGGCAACACCTCGCCCCCACCTCGGCCATTCTGACCACCTATCCGTGATGCTGGTGCCTGCCTACAAAGCCTAACTGAAGTGCAGCAGGCCAGTAAAGAAACAATTCAGGACTTGGCCAGAGGGTGCAGCCTCGGCACTTCAGGACTGTTTTCTGCATACAGACTTGGAGGTTTTCAAAATAGCAGCCTCTCAGGGAGACAGAATTGATGTGGAGGAGTACGCTGAAATGGTCACCAGCTACATCGCGAAGTGCACAGAGGATGTCACTATATTGAAGACCTTCACTGCACGGGGCAACTATAAACCCTGGATGACTGCAGAGGTGCGCTCACTGCTCACAGCCAGAGATGCAGCCTTCAGAGCGAAGGACAGGATCGCCCTCCGCTCAGCCAAGTCTGCGCTCGCAAAGGGAATTAAGACGGCGAAATGCGCCTACGCAGAGAAAATCCAGGGACATTTCTGTGACACAGGGGACACCAAACGGATGTGGCAGGGAGTACGGGCGTTGACGGATTATAAGTCTCGGCAGGGGGTCGATGATGATGACGCTTTGCTTCCAGACAGGCTCAATAACTTCTTTGCAGGTTTTGAAGCATCAAACCCGACAATCAGAGAGAGGGCTGGCCCATCTTCACCATCTGTGGGGCCAGCTATCATCATCAATGCAGTGGACACACGGAGGACCCTAATCAGGGTTAACCCACGTAAAGCTGCAGGGCCAGACGACATCCCAGGACGTGTGCTCCGAGTCTGCGCGAGTGAGTTGGCGGATGTCTTGACTGACATATATAACATTTCCCTGAGTCAGACCATCGTCCCTAGATGCTTTAAGACCTCTATCATAATACCGGTGGCAAGGAAAGCGATTGTGTCCTGTCTGAATGACTATCGTCCTGTCGCACTGACACCAATTGTGATGAAGTGTTTTGAACGGCTTGTTAAAGCACACATCACAGCCTGCCTCCCT
Source organism: Pholidichthys leucotaenia (assembly GCA_020510985.1). Classification (NCBI taxonomy): domain Eukaryota; kingdom Metazoa; phylum Chordata; class Actinopteri; order Cichliformes; family Pholidichthyidae; genus Pholidichthys; species Pholidichthys leucotaenia. The sequence goes on along the minus strand of CM035846.1, from coordinate 113,948,247 downwards.
GCATCACATGACCCGCTCCAGTTCGCGCATCGTTTAAATTGCTCCACAGAGGATGCTATAGTCACCACCCTGCACTCTGTCTTCTTCTTCCGGCTTTCAGAGAGAGCAGATGCATTTCTTTCCCTCTCCTCTTCTCCTCCCTTCACTGATCCCAGCTTGCTGTGTCCTGTCTGTGTCTCGCTCTTCTTCTGGCTGAATCTCGATCCAAACGGAAAATTATGGATCTGGTAAGCTGGGCTTTAAATGCAATTGACACCGCCTTTTCAAACAGAAAATCGGGCCCGGGGGAGCCCAACGTGAGAGACACTAACGATTGGAAACTTATGTGTCTGTGCGACCTTTCGATCGAAGATGTGGAAGACATCTACCTGTTTGGCCTTATGATCACAGGATTTCTGCTGTTTGGCTTTGGAGTTTTCCTGGTGTATCGAAAACTAAGGAAGTTGGAAAGAGCTAATCAAAATGCGGACCCGGCGAAGCTCCTTCAACAATTCGACCAGCTGGGGAGGGCACTGATAGCGGCTAATGGTGAACTGAATAGGAAGATGGGTAACATCTCGGAGTCGCTGGGTGCTCTCCAGGAAATGATTTTAAAGCCTGGAAATGTATATGGAAATGTACATGTAAATTGTGATGCACAGAATCGCATGAGAGGTGAAATTTCTATGCTCTAAGTGAACTGTGCCTATCAGGCCTTGATTCGGCGTCCTTGAGAATCAGGAGAAATCTCCCTCCAGGAGAAAAGATAAGGCAGAAGAGAGTTTTGGCTTGGCTTTTAACCCAAACAATTGCTGATGTGCAACAATCTGAACTCTCCAAGGACAGCCATGTGACTAACATGGAATTTTACCATCTGGCATGAACTGAAGAGAGATGAACTCTGTGGACATGTTATCTATGTTTTAGGACACTAAGGACATAACATCTAGCCGTTGCCTGAGAGAGGATTTTTGTTGTCCACCAGTAACTGATACTTCATACATTGCATTCACACTGATATCACATGACTGACATACACACACTGGTCTCTCTCTTGCTTTGCTTTGTTAATGTGTGGATCTGTATTGTCTGCTAAGTGTGCCTAGAGGGTTTTTTTCTATGTGATCACAATCTTGCTCACTCGAGCCATATTTTGATAACTATGTTTTTTCTCTCTGCCCAATGTGTCACCCCCTTCCCCCTCCCCCTCTTTACCCCCCCACTGAATGAGGCGCCTTGTATGGCTGCCGCGTCATTAGGGAGCGCTTAACACGAGCGCACCTTAGTGATAAGTAAAATTCCTTGTATGTGTAAGCATACTTGGCAATAAAGTTGATTCTGATTCTGATTCTCTGTCATTACCCACCTGGATCAGAAAGACACCTATGCCAGACTCCTGTACATTGATTTCAGTTCAGCATTTAACACCATTATTCCCCAGAGACTGATGGAGAAATTACTCCTTCTCGGTCTGAACACCGCCACATGTCTCTGGATCCTGGATTTCCTGACCGAGAGACCTCAGTCTGTCCGGGTTGGAAACAACATCTCCAACTCCATCACGCTGAGCGCTGGATCCCCTCAAGGCTGTGTACTCAGTCCACTGTTGTTTACACTTTTAACACATGACTGTGTGTCCAGACACGAGGGGAACCAGATTATTAAGTTTGCGGATGACACCACAGTGGTGGGACTTATTCAGAGGGATGAGGAATCAATGTACAGGGAAGAAGTTAGAGACCTGGAGGGCTGGTGCAGGGAGAACAATCTGGTGCTCAGCGTGGACAAAACGAAGGAGATGATTATCGACTTCCGGCGGTCACAGCCTGAACACGTCCCTCTCTGCATTAGCAGCCGTTCGGTGGAGAGAGTGGAGAACATCAAGTTCCTCGGAGTGCAGATCTCGCAGGACCTGACCTGGAGCAAGAATTCCTTGGAGATCAGAAAGCGGGCCCAGCAAAGACTGCACTTCTTGAGGAAACTCAAACAGGCCTCTCTCCCCATCTGCATCCTCAGGACCTTCTACAGAGGTGTGGTGGAGAGTGTTCTGACGTACTGCATTGCAACATGGTACTCCAGTTGCAGTATGTCAGACAAAAAAGCTCTGCAGAGGATAGTTAAGGGAGCTGAAAAGGTAACTGGAGTTTCCCTCCCCTCTGTTCCAGAACTTTTTCAGAGCCGTTGTTGGAGCAAGGCAATGAACATTGTTAAGGACCACTCTCCACGCTCTGCACAAACACTTTGAACTGCTGCCATCTGGCAAACGATTCCGGACAATCAGAGGCAGAACCACCAGACTGATCAACAGCTTCCTTCCACAAGCTGTTAGGATGCTGAACAGTTGATCCAGAATCCTTTACACATATTACTGCACTTTATGGACATTATGTATGCCTCCATTAGAAACGCACCCCCCATACACATATGGTACAATGTGCATTAATGGTATTCCCAATTTTGATTTTGTATATTTTGATTTAGAAATGGGAGGTCTGATTGCTAGGGTGTTTTGTTTTTCTTTCTAAGTACAGAATTCTGTGTACAGGCCACACCTTAAAATTTGAGTGTTGAGCAGAATCCCATACTCAGAGTCATGCTTGACTGAAATTTTGAGTTGTGGTGAATAGCCTATATAAGGCCAGTATAAAAAACACCAAAAGGTTTCATCCAGCTCGAAATGCCGAGACTCACGACGCAGCAGAGAGAACGTGCCATTGGCATGTTAAGGGCGGGTCTCAGTCATAGTGCAGTTGCCCGGCATGCGCTGTCATCGCACAACAATCAGTCGTCTGGGTGTCAGAGAGAACGAGACAGGCAGTGTTGCCGACCGACCATGCCCAGGACAGCCCAGAGTTACGACGGAAGCACAAGATCGCTACATCTGGTTACAGCACACAAGGGACAGATTTCGTACAGCTTCACAGACAGCACGTGAGACAAGGGGTAGGAGAAGGGTGCGAGTGAGTGCCAATACCATCCGGCGCCGTCTGCATGCGAGAGAGATGCATGCACACATCCCTTATCGAGGGCCTATTTTGGCACGTGCTGCCCATCAAAACCGCCTACGTTGGGCTACACAACACAGGAGATGGCGCCAAAATGACTGGAATGCTTACTCCCCTGATTTGTCGCCCATTGAGCATCTTTGGGACCAGCTTAAGACAGCTATTGCCCAACGTCAACCAGCTCCACGTACGCAGCGTGAACTCCTATAGGCCGTACAGGAGGAGTGGGAGAGGATCCCTCAGGACAGGATCATGAGGCTCGTCAGCTCCATGCGTCGTCGATGCACTGCTTGTGTGAATTCCAGAGGTGGACACACCCAGTATTGACTCATGACACTTCTGAATTTCGAGTGGTTGTATGCAATGCACTAAATAAACGTCTTAAATTGATCCAAATTTGTTCAAAATTAATTCACTTGGGGTTAATAAGTCCTTCTTCAATAATGTATTTCCTGGAATAAAACAAATAAATGGTTATGCCCAGAAATCTGACCCGTGCGTTTTTAATGGAGGCAAGTATATATTATATGTATATTATAGCTTTAGTCAGTTTTAAGAATTTATTTCTCTTAGCTACTTAGATTCACTTAGCCATTTTAATTGATTTATATATACATAGGCAGTTATTATCCTTTTAACTGCAACTGTAATAAGTTAACATTACTGTAATATCCAAATGTGTCTCAGGGATGTGTGAATGACTGTCCGGGTGGGAGGTGTGAGTGTGTTTTTAAATTATGTTCTTTTTACAATACGGATGCCTAGAGAAACACAATTTCATCTTGTTTGCACTACAGTTGTATGCACAGCATCATGACAATAAAGGTTGATTGATTGATTGATTGATTGATTGATTGATTGATTGATTGATTGAAATCTGCATGAGAAAAGCTAATAATTTCTTAGATCAGCTAAATCCTACCAGGCAGCACATTTATTCTGTGATGTGCTCCACAGCTTTAACTCACATTAGCAAACTAGCAACCAGCTAACTTCAGACAACAATTCACCAGCTAAATCAATAATATGATATTTACCTCCTTTTGGACAGAGGGGTTTGTCCTTTTATTTGACAACCAACAATTTAAAATGGTTTGTTGCCCTTGTGGAGCTCTTTTCATTCTGTCTCACTTGTGAGCTAAATGCATTCTAGATGTAGACAAGCATCCTCACCTGCCACCCCTACAAATGACTCTAAGTATTGACCAGAGAAGGCCACGGACTGGTTGGACAATACCAAGTCTGCAGGGGGGAAGGGGGGGGGGGACGTTGTTTGATTATTAGAAATGTTACTTTTCGTTGCTTGCAAATGCAAAAATGACAACTTCTTCATACTCACTTGTAGATGTTTTTTTATTGATTATAATTATATGATTATTGGGGGGTTACATTGGATGATTTTTTTGAGGGGTGTAACCCCCCCATCACCCCCCCCCCCCCCATAAATTACACCTATGGCTGCATCCGGCATCCATAAAAAAAGACTTGTTGCATATTTTTAGTGATCTGTTATGGGCAAAAAGGGATAACAGAAGTGGAGTTAGTGTGTAAATTGGGGATCACTTTTGTGTCTGCTGCTCTTGTGTGACCCCAAATGGACAAATTAGGAAGAGCATTTACTTTATAGAAAAAGTGCTCTTCATGTATTATATTATTTAATTTTCACACTTTATGAATTCATTCCGCGGGCTGGTTTGGACTCTCTGGTGGGCCGGTTTTGGCTCGTGGGTCACACATTAGGCACCCCTAATCTAACAGATAGGCTGGAAAAAAGTCCCTCTTGGAGAACAGCACCTCTCCCCTGTGTTGAGTACAGGATGAGCCCTTGGCCTGCACTAAACAGCCCAGAATATCAGTCATAATTAACTGTCTGTGATGATTGGGTGAGCGTGCTCCCCCCTCCCCTCCTGTTCCTGGTTTCCCACTCTGGGAGATTAAGCACACCTGTGTGATTGTCCACCTGCTGCATCTGATAAGCCAGTATATTTAAGTTCCAGTGTGAGGAGAGCTCATCGCTGGATCTTCTGGGTTTGCAGCCTCAAGTCTAGTCAAGCTTTGTCTCGTTGTCTTGTATTCCTGAACTCTTACCTTGTGTTTCCTGTTCCTCAGGTTGTTGCCACCGGCAGGTGTGTTTCCCGGAGCTGATCACGCTCGCCTGACCAGGAAGATCCTCACATCCACCCAGGTCTTGCCTTCCACCTGTCCCCGGTCTCCGCTGGTGCTCCCTGCTGGGCTCTGCTGTTCTAGTTGTAAATGTGCTTCCCCGCATTATTCTCCCTTCAGAGAATCTGTCCCTCATCATCTCTGTCTGCTCTCTCCCATAGGCTACGTGCGCTCCAGGTAGCACCTGTCATGTCTGGAAATTTAAGTTGGTGTTCTTGTGTTTCGTTTTCTTTAGTTTTTGCACTTTATTTTCTGTTGTGTTTTTCAATAAAATTGTGAAACTTTTATTGGAGTCTGAGTGATCGTTCTGGCAGCTCTGCGTTTAAGCCTGACCCCAGTCTAAATCATGACAAAACGATCCAAGTAGGATCAAGGCTCAGTGAGCACTCTGCCAGGCAAAAAGTCAGCACTCAAGTGTTTGGGTGCCACGGAACTCCAAGTCATGTTCCTTTCTGAGCAGTTGCAAACTATCACTTAGCAACTGGCGACTGTTACTGAGCACCTGTGTCGGCTTCCTGGTGCGGCAACTCCCCCTGCACCTACTGCCCCAGCAGCCATTGCTATCCGCAGGAACATCTCTGTTCCCACACCTGCCCCCTATTGGGGGGGGGGGGGTGCAGTGGCTTCCTGCTCCACTGCCATTTGTATTTCCAGCAGGTGGAGGGGGAATATAGGGACAATGTGGCCAAAATACATTTCATGACCTTGTTGTTGCGGGGCTGGGCGCTGAAGTGGGCACAGTTCATCTTGAGCAGCCCGGATGGAACCCTTTATTCATTTGAGTGGTTTGTGAGAGAGTTCTCAGGGGCTTTTGACCATACAGAGAGTGAGGGGAATATTGTTAGCCCGCTCATGGGGCTTCAGCAGGGGGATTGGTCTGTGACCGATTTCTCTACCGATTTCTGGGTCGTTGCAGCAGACTCCGGTTGGAACGATGTTGCTCTGCACAGCGCGTTCCTCTCGAGTCTGAATTCGCATCTCCGTGACGAGCTGGCTATCCATGCATCTCCCTCCTCCCTGGATGAGCTCATCATGCAGGCCGTGGCCCTCGACAACCGGTTTAGGGAGCGAGCGAAGGAGCGGAGGACAACCGTCTCTCCGCTCACCTCCCGGTCCAGCCGCCCTACTGGTGCCACTTTGCCAGCCTCCTCTGAGCCAATGGCACTTGGCAGGCCTCATCTGACTCAGGAGGAGCATCAGCATTGAGTAAGGAAAGGGGCGTGTTATTATTACAGGGTCCCAGGTTACACTGTTTCAACATGTCCCGTGAGGCCAAAAGACCCAGCCTGTCAGTAACCATGGGGGGGTCTGGCTGGAGGGTCCTCACAAAATCCTCCCAACTGTTTTGAACTCTCGGCCCTTAGTCAGTTACCGGGGCCCAAGTTCAAAACCTCCGCCCTCGTTGATTCAGGGACAGAGCAAAATTTTATTCAACAGGCCATGGTGCAGAAATTACAGTTACCCACCAGGAATGTCCCGATACCTTTATCGGTCTCGGCAGTTTCGGGCAGTACCATCGTGGCGATTATCAAGCAGACTGACCCCATTTCGGTCATTCTGTCCGGTAACCACCACAAGGTTATTCAGTTTTACATCCTGCCACAATCCAGCACCCCTGTGATCCTGGGGTATCCGTGGCTCCATATACACAACCCCATCATTAACTGGAGTCAGGGTTCCATTTCGTCCTGGAGCCCTTTCAGTCTTTTGTCTCCAATCAGCTGCATGCTCGAACTTGCTCCCGCTCTCCTCCCCTTTGGCTGAGCCAGTGGATCTCAGCTCTGTGCCCGAGGTTTATCATGACTTAGGGGAGGTCTTTAGCAAGTCTAGAGCCCTATCTTTACCACTTCACCAGGGCTACGACTGTGCTGTAGATCTCATCCTGGATGCACGGCTGCCATCCAGCCGGCTCTACAGTTTATCTGGGCTGGAGAGGCAGGCGATGGAGACCTACATTATAGACTCCCTGAGCACCGGCATAATTCGTCCATCATCGGCTCCACTTGGCACGGGGTTCTTTTTTGTAGGGAAGAAGGATGGGTCTCTGCGTCCGTGCATTGATTACTGCGAGCTTAACGCGATAACCCGGAAGGATAGGTATCCGCTGCCACTTCTTAATTCGGCATTTGAGCTACTTCAACGGGCACGTGATTTCAAGCTCGACCTCTGCAATGCGTATCATTTAGTCTGCATTTGGGAGGAGGACGAGTGGAAGACGGCGCTTAAGACACTTTTGGGCCATTTTGAATATTTGGTCATGCCATTCGGGCTGACCAATGCCCCTGCCGTCTTCCAGCGGTTAATTAACGATGTCCTACGAGACATGGTGAACCAGTTTGTGTTTGTGTATTTGCATGATATTTTGATTTTTTTCTCGCACCCTGGAGGAGCATGAAGTCCACGTCCGGTCCATCCTGCAGCAGTTGCTGGAGAACCACTTTTTTGTGAAAGTTGAGAAGTGCGAATTTTCCACTTGCTCAACTTCTTTTTTTGGGGTTCATCATCACCGAGGGCACGGTAAAGGCTGATCCAGCGAAAATTAAGGCGGTTGTAGACTGGCCTACCCCCCACTCCAGAAAGGATCTCCAGCACTTCCTGGACTTTGCCAACTTCTACCACCGATTTATCTGGGATTATAGTAGGGTGGCGCAACCGCTTACACAGTTGACGTTGACCAAAAGCCCGTTCAAGTGGTCTAAGGCCACTGAGCGAGCATTTGTGACCCAAAAGGTCTATTCACTGATGTTCGTGTCCTGGTGCAGGTGGATCCCAAGGTGCAATTTGTGGTCGAGGTGGATGGTTCTGATTTGGGGTAGGCACTGTCCTCTCCCAGCGCTCTGCCTCTGACTAGAAGCTCCATCCATGCGCATATTTCTCTTGGTGGTTAACACCAGCCAAGAGGAATTATGCTGTGGGGGACCGCAAACTGTGGGCCATTAAGCTGGCGGAGGAATGGAGACACAGGTTGGAGGGAGCTAGCCAACCGGTCATTGTCTGGACTGACCATAAAAATTTAGAATACCTTTGGTCGGCCAGATGGTTGAATTCTCGGCAGGCTCGGTGGGCTCTGTTCTTCAATAGTTTCAATTTATCCATCTCGTACCGACCAGGGTCCCACAATACTATGGCTGATGCTCTCTCACGTCAGCTTTCTCCCGACTCCTCCTCCTTCACTTCCTCTTCTGCAGCTGCTGCATCTCCCCCAGAGACTATTCTCCCCCCCTCCTGCTTTCTCAGGACTCTCCAGTGGGAGATTGAACAGAGGGTCCGGCAGGCACAATCATTGGAACCTGTCCTAGAGGGAAGCCCACCGGACCGGCTTTATGTCCCTACGATGCTATGTGAAGAGGTAATCCAGTGGGTGCATACCAGCTTTTTCGCCTGTCACCCCGGCATTTCCAGACCTATAGACTTGTTACGTAAGGTATTTTGGTGGCCCACACTTGGGAGGGATGTGCGGGAGTATGTTAAAGCCTGTCCCACCTGCTCCAGAAATAAGTGTGACTCCTCCCCTCCTGCGGGTCTCCTCCATCCCCTCCTGGTGCCCTTGGTCTCACATTTCACTGGACTTTTGTTACGGGCCTCCATCCTTCCCAGGGGAATACCGTCATCCTCATGATTGTTGACCGTTTCTCCAAGGCCACCACCTCGTTCCTCTCCACAAGTTACCATCTGCCATGAAGACAGCCAACCAGCTGACACAGCATGTCATTCCGTTGCACGGTATCCCCATTGACACTGGCTCAGACCAGGGGCCTCAGTTCACATCCCAGGTGTAGAAGGCATTCTGTTGCTTCTTGGGTTCGTCCGCTAGTCTGACGTCAGGACATCACCCCCAAAGCAATGGTCAGGCTGAGCATGCCAATCAGTCTCTGGAGGCCACCTTAAGGCGTTTAGCATCCTCCAACCCTACCACCTGGAGCACCCACTTGACCTGGGTGGAATACGCACTTAATTCGGCAATCTCCTCTTCCACTGGGCTTACACCATTCAAAGCATCGAAGGGTTACACTCCACCTTTGCTGCCCATGACGGAGAGGGGCCTCACCATCCCATATGTGGAGGCCCATGTGCGCCAGTGCCGCCGTCTGTGGAGGGCTACGAGGGCTGCCCTCTTCCATTCCGTTGAACGCAACAAGCAGTATGCTGATCGCAGGTGGGCACCGGCGCCGAAGTACACAGTGGGGCAGAGGGTTTGGCTGTCTGCAGACCAAATCCCGCTGAAGACGGAATCCCGGAAGCTGTCCCCCCGCTTTCTGGGCCCCTTTACCATCAAGCAGTTGATCAACGATGTCACCGTTTGGTTGGACTTGCCACTCTCTATGCGCATCCATCCCACATTCCATGTCTCCCGGATTAAGCCCCTCTCCACCAGTCCCCTCTGCCCTCTTCCGGACCCCCCACGCCCCCCAGGATCATCGACGGCCAGACGACGTACACGGGGGAGAGGATCCTGGTTGTGCGCTGTTGGGGGTGGGGATGTCAATACCTTGTCCATTGGGAAGGATATGCTCTGGAAGAGAGGCCGTGGATCCTGGGATCACACATCCTGGACAAGCGGATGATTCGGACCATCCATCGAACCCACTGATGCAAGCCCCGTGGGATGCCAGGGGGCATCCCTTGTGGGGGGGGGGGGCACTGTGATGGTCGGGTGAGTGTGCTCCCCCCTCCCCTCCTGTTCCTGGTCTCCCACTTTGGGAGATTGAGCACACCTGTGTGATTGTCCACCTGCTGCATCTGATGAGCCAGTATATTTAAGACCCAGCATGAGGAGAGCGCATCACTGGATCGTTTGGGTTTGCAGCCTCAAGTCTAGTCAAGCTTTGTCTTGTTGTCTTGTTTTCCTGAACTCTTACCTTGTGTTTCTTGTTCCTCAGGTTGCTGCCACCCGCAGGTGTGTTTCCCGGAGCTGATCACGCTCGCCTGACCAGGAAGATCATCATGTCCACCCAGATCTTGCCTTCCACCTGTCCCCGGTCCCTGCTGGAGTTCCCTGCCGGGCTCCGCTGTTCTAGCTGTAAGTGTGCTTCCCCACATTATTCTCCCTTCGGAGAGTCTGTCCCTCATGATCTCTGTCTGCTCTCTCCTGTAGGCTACGTGCGCTCTAGGCCCCTGTCTTGTCTGGAAATTTACAGTGGGGCAAAAAAGTATTTAGTCAGCCACCAATTGTGCAAGTTCTCCCACTTAAGCTCTCACAGACCTGTAACATCTTTAAAAAGTCTTCAGCTGATCCAAAATGCTGCAGCAAGAGTTTTAACAGGTACTAGAAAGAGAGATCATATCTCTCTGGTTCTGGCCTCCCTTCATTGGCTTCCCATAGAGTTTAGAATTAAGTTTAAAATCCTTCTTCTTACTTACAAAGCTCTAAACAATCAGGCTCCTTTTTATTTAAAAGATCTGATACTACCGTATTATCCTAACAGAGCACTACGCTCCCAAAATGCAGGATTACTTGTAATACCTAGAATCTCCAAAAGTACAATGGGAGGCAGAGCCTTCAGTTATCAAGCTCCTATCCTGTGGAATCAGCTGCCAATCTGGATTCGGGAGTCAGACTCGATCTCTGTTTTTAAGAATAGGGCTAAAACCTACCTTTTTGATACAGCCTACAATTAGGGAGGGATCATGTGTTTCTGAACCCTCCCTTAGTTATGCTGCTAATAGGTTTAGTCAGCCGGGGGACCTCCAGTAATGCACTGGGCCTCACTCCTTTCCTCACTCTCTATGAAATATTTTTTTTTGCTGGTCATTAACATTTGTTTGTTCTCTCCCATAGATTGAGTCCCCATCGTGCTGTTTGCTCTCTACATGTCTGTTCTTTTCTTCTTCTCTATCCCCTCACCCCCCAGCCAGTTGCAGCAGATGACTGCCCCTCCCTGAGCCTGGTTCTGCTGGAGGTTTCCTCCTGTTAAAAGGGAGTTTTTCCTCTCCACCGTCGCCAAGTGCTTGCTCACAGGGGATCGCCTGATTGCTGGGGTCTTTCTGCAACTGTGGGGGTTCCCCCCTACAGTTGATAGTGCTATGAGATGACTGTTGTTGTGAAATGGCACTATATAAATAAAGTTGAACTGAATTGAATTGAATTAACTTCTTCTTTAAGAGGCTCCTCTGTCCTCCACTCGTTACCTGTATTAATGGCACCTGTTTGAACTCATTATCAGTATAAAAGACACCTGTCCACAACCTCAAACAGTCAAACTCCAAACTCCACTATGGCCAAGACCAAAGAACTGTCAAAAGACACCAGAAACAAAATTGTAGACCTGCGCCAGGCTGGGAAGACTGAATCTGCAATAGGTAAGCAGCTTGGTGTGAAGAAATCAACTGTGGGAGCAATTATTAGAAAATGGAAGACATACAAGACCACTGATAATCTCCCTCGATCTGGGGCTCCACGCAAGATCTCACCCCGTGAGGTCAAAATGATCACGAGAATGGTGAGCAAAAATCCCAGAACCACACGGGGGGACCTAGTGAATGACCTGCAGAGAGCTGGGACCAAATCAAAATCAAATCAAATCAAATCAAACTTTATTGTCATATTGCTGTACATACAACTGTAGTGCAGGCAAGATGAAATTGCGTTTCTCTCGGCATCCATATAAATAGAAGCAGCATGATTTAAGACACACTCCCACATAGCTTCACCCCCTACCCCCACCCCCCCCATCCATTCACACATCCCTGAGACATACTTGGGAAAAAACTAACTAACTATAATATACAAATAATATACAAAATGTCCGTAGGTGCAGTAGTGTGTATGAGAGATTCCGGGTCAACTGTTCAGCATCCTGACAGCTTGTGGAAGGAAGCTGTTGATCAGTCTGGTGGTTCTGCCTCTGATGCTCCGGAATCGTTTACCAGATGGAAGAAGTTCAAAGTGTTTATGCAAAGGGTGAGAACAGTCCTTGACAATGTTCAGTGCCCTGCTCCTACAACGGTTCTGAAAAAGTTCTTGGACAGAGGGGAGGGAGACTCCAATTACCCTCTCAGCCCCCTTGACTATCCTCTGCAGGGCTTTTTTTGTCTGACATACTTCAGCTGGAGTACCATGTAGCAATGCAGTACGTCAGAACACTCTCCACCACACCTCTGTAGAAGGTCCTGAGGATGCAGATGGGGAGAGAGGCCTGTTTGAGTTTCCTCAAGAAGTGCAGTCTCTGCTGAGCCCGCTTTCTGATCTCCAAGGAATTCTTGCTCCAGGTCAGGTCCTGCGAGATCTGCACTCCGAGGAACTTGATGTTCTCCACTCTCTCCACTAAACGGCCGCCGATGATGAGGGGGACGTGCTCAGGCTGTGACCGCCGGAAGTCGATAATCATCTCCTTCGTTTTGTCCACGTTGAGCACCAGATTGTTCTCCCTGCACCAGCCCTCCAGGTCTCTCACTTCTTCCCTGTACATTGATTCCTCATCCCTCTGAATAAGTCCCACCACCGTGGTGTTGTCTGCAAACTTAATAATCTGGTTCCCCTCGTGTCTGGATACACAGTCATGTGTTAGAAGTGTAAACAACAGTGGACTGAGTACACAGCCTTGAGGGGATCCGGTGCTCAGCGTGACAGAGTTGGAGATGTTGTTTCCAACCCGGACAGACTGAGGTCTCTCAGTCAGGAAATCCAGGATCCAGAGACATGTGGCGGTGTTCAGACCGAGAAGGAGTAATTTCTCCATCAGTCTCTGGGGAATAATGGTGTTGAATGCTGAACTGAAATCAATGTACAGGAGTCTGGCGTAGGTGTCTTTCTGGTCCAGGTGGGTGATAGAGTGTAGGGTGGTGACTATAGCATCCTGCGTGGAGCGGTTTGAACGATATGCAAACTGGAGCAGGTCGTGTGATGCAGGGAGGCAGGCTGTAATGTGTGGTTTGACAAGCCGTTCAAAACACTTCATCACAATTGGTGTCAGTGCAACAGGACAATAGTCATTCAAACAGGACACAACTGGTTTCTTTGCCACCGGTACAATGATAGAGGTCTTGAAGCATCTGGGAACGATGGCCTGACTCAGGGAGATGTTATAAATGTCAGTCAGGACATCCGCCAACTCGCTCGCGCAGTCTCGGAGCACACGTCCCGGAATGTTGTCCGGACCTGCAGCTTTGCGTGGGTTGACTCTGGTTAGGGTCCTCCGTGTGTCCGCTGTGTTGATGGTAAAAGTAACAAAGTCTACATCAGTAACACATTACGCCGCCAGGGACTCAAATCCTGCAGTGCCAGACGTGTCCCCCTGCTTAAGCCAGTACATGTCCAGGCCCATCTGAAGTTTGCTAGGGAGCATTTGGATGATCCAGAAGAGGATTGGGAGAATGTCATATGGTCAGATGAAACCAAAATAGAACTTTTTGGTAAAAACTCAACTTGTCGTGTTTGGAGGAGAAAGAACACCATACCTACTATGAAGCATGGGGGTGAAAACATTATACTTTGGGGCTGTTTTTCTGCAAAGGGACCAGGACGACTGATCCATGTAAAGGAAAGAATGAATGGGGCCATGTATCGTGAGATTTTGAGTGAAAACCTCCTTCCATCAGCAAGGGCATTGAAGATGAAACGTGGCTGGGTCTTTCAGCATGACAATGATCCCAAACACGCCGCCCGGGCAACGAAGGGGTGGCTTCGTAAGAAGCATTTCAAGGTCCTGGAGTGGCCTAGCCAGTCTCCAGATCTCAACCCCATAGAAAATCTTTGGAGGGAGTTGAAAGTCTGTGTTACCCAGCGACAGTCCCAAAACATCACTGCTCTAGAGGAGATCTGCATGGAGGAATGGGCCAAAATACCAGCAACAGTGTGTGAAAACCTTGTGAAGACTTACAGAAAACGTTTGACCTCTGTCATTGCCAACAAAGGGTATATAACAAAGTACTGAGATGAACTTTTGTTATTGACCAAATACTTATTTTACCAAGGAATTTACCAATTAATTCATTAAAAATCCTTCAATGTGATTTTCTGGATTTTTTTTTTCTCATTTTGTCTCTCATAGTTGAGGTATACCTATGATGAAAATTGGAGACCTCTCTCATCTTTTAAGTGGGAGAACTTGCACAACTGGTGGCTGACTAAATACTTTTTTTCCCCACTGTAAGTTGCCGTTCTTGTGTTTCGTTTTCTTTAGTTTTTGCACTTTTTTTTCTGTTGTGTTTTTCAATAAAATTGTGAAACTTTTATTGGAGTCTGGCAGCTCTTTCTTTCTTTCAGATCGTTCTGGCAGCTCTGCGTTTGAGCCTGACCCTCTCATCATGTTCTCCCCGTGTCTGTGTGGGTTTACTCCGGGATTTCTCCGGTTTCCTCCCACAGGCCAAAAACATGCAAGTTAGGTTAATTGGCATCAAACTGGGGATTCTAAATTGTCCTTAGGTGTGACTGTGAGAGTGAATGGTTGTCTGTCTCTCTGTGTTGGCCCTGCGATGGACTGGTGATCTGTCCAGGGTGTACCCTGCCTCTTGCCCAAAGATGCTGGGATAGGCTCCAGCCCCCCTGCGACCTGAAAAGGATTAAACGGAAGAAGATGGATGGATGGATGGACCTCAAACTACAATAATGCTATAAACAACTGACAGCAGTTGTGGAGAGATTAGCAGCAACAATGATTAATGAAACCCTTAACGGCAATGACCCAACAGTAAATTGCATTAGTACATTTAAAAAAATAGCACAGTCCCATAATTAAAACCCAATAGTAACCTACAGTGCCAAGAAAAGAGTATTAAGAAAAGGGACAGCAGTAAGAAAAGGGACAGCAGGGACTGTTCTGAAATGTGGTGGTTTTCATCTAAATGCATTTCTGCTTTTATGACAGAAAAGTTGAAATTGAAACATTAAAATTTAAAATATTTGAAATATTAAAGCCTTTCTTTTGCAACTTGGCTTTGCAGATTTCTGTTATAGAGGGAACCACATATCGTTATTTTATTCTGTTGAAAGTATCCCCCAGGAAAGTCCCCTCCTCTACAGACATGTTCCCAAACCAGACAGCTATAGCAAAGGAAAGGATGCTCTCCACAGCTGAGCAACAAAAGTGTGGTAATCCTCTGTTAGACACCCCACAGTTCTTAAGTTGTTTTAGAAAGAAAAGTCTTAAGTATTTTGTTAATGGTCCAAGATAGGTAGTCCTCGTGTCTCTTCTAAAAGTTCACAGTTGTTCGTTAGTTTTAAAAACATTCAGTTCTAATTTGTTTGTGCTATACCAATCCACCAAAGATAAAATGTCATTTCTGTTTATAGTCTCATCATCTCTGGTGATCAAACCCACTGCTGTAGTGTCAGCTGCAAATATGAACAATCTAATTGATGAACAGCAGGAAAATGGGGTGGGGGCTGAAAAGTTCATAGTGGTCAAATTTCACCAGATGTGGTTTATTTTTCAACATAGCCTCCCCTCTCTGTGCCCAGCTCTCAGCCCTGACTTTGCTGTACCTAATGAAACAATTATAAAACCTTTCCATAAACTCCTTATTCCTTTATATGGACATTTTTCAACAAACTGCCTTAATATTATTGGAATCTTTCTACTTACTTGTCATTTCGGTGCATTGAAAAATGACTGGATGTTTGTTACTTTTCTTTTCTCTGCCATAACTGGACAAGCACAAGCACACAGGTTATTTTCAGATTTGGGAGAGATGCAACACCTAACTACAGATAATGTGCATAATTAGCCTAGATTTATTTTGGCATGAATGTGTAGGCTACAAGTCCAGAACACTGTGAACTAAATATCCAGTATAAAACACATGACTTCAGATTCAGATTTATGTTCCGGTCTAAACTTCATAACACAGTGTATCCATGTCTTGATGCATCATTACATTACATCCCTACTAATTAGCTTAACATGCTATATGCTGAGTTTATGTAAAACATGCCAGCATACTTTGGACAAATGAGATGAAATATTGCTTTTCATGTTCTGTATGTGACTGTTGAAAACATGGACTGAAAAATAACTTATTGACAGTTCACTCATTAAGCTTTCAATGCACTTACTTACTCCTATCCGTTCTCTGCCTCTTTGTCAGCGTGTGTGTAAGGAGCCACAGCAGCCCCGCCTGCGGGGGAGAAATAGATTGGGCTAAACCACTGTGAGGATGGGGGGGGTTCTAATCTTTCAATAGTTTTAAATGTCAAACAATGTGTTTTTAAGTCGCACTACTTGTATTGTGCCTTCAATGAACATTACTATGCTGTTCAAATAAAACATGTTTGTGTTTACAGTGTGATTTTTTTTGGGGGGGGCAGCTTTATGGAAGGGGGGGACATGAACCCTGCCCCCCCCCCCCGGGATTTACACCCCTGATGCATCTGCTGTCTGAATCGCGGGACACGTGAGTCATTTGGAAGACATTACACAATTGTAATATTATGTCAGACACACACCAGTGACTTTCATTCAAATCCATCCAGACAGCTGATCAACACAATAGAGTAAACATCCGTGCTGGGCTTAAAACAGCTGACAGTAGCATGTCTGTGTGTGTGTGTGGGGGGGGGGGGGGGGGGGGGTAATAAAAGTGTATCTTATTAAAGCATATTCCACAGGTTTCGCATATTTTACATATTTCATGGGCTCAGAATGAAACACTGCGTGCTTGTGAAATTATGTGGTCTGAATTTATGCCAGAATTCTCCAGAAAACTAATCAAATAGCAGTCAAATAAAGCTGTGTAATGTTCACTTTCATAAATGCACAATGATCTATTTGTAAAATTAAAAGGTTACTTTAGTCTGTGCATCAAAATGTAATTGAAAAATATTAAAATGTAAGTATATTTTACATTAGTTAAACAGGTCATTTGTCCTTGCATAAAACTTTTTTTTACTCCATTTTTTTCAAGCGTCACAACCCAGATTTATTGCCAACATGATGTAAATTATATTCTAAATAGTAGCAATTTTGTGTCATAAATTCAATTTAAGATGATTTGTAGTGTTTATATAATTCTTAGTCACTAGTTGCATTCCTGGTAAGTATCTGAGGGCTTAGGGCTGTCCCACTGTAAAATTGTGAAATGGCTGCTGACTTTTTGAACCCTTCACGACCTCCATCTGTAAGTGAGCATGCTATCCAGACTTTGACCAAGAGATTTACCCACAGGTCATAGACCCATGCCGATGTATCTCAAAGAAAGGTCCTGATTCATCACCGATCACCCCAAACCCCCAAAACACAACTACATATACATTAACAAGAAATTAAGATTGTTGTCTAAATAAAAGCATGTGAGATAAAGACTGCACAAAGATTAAATAAAGATTATACAAAATTTAAACAAATTAGTTTAATTTTTAGTTATTCAAACAATTAAAAAAAGACCATTTATTTGGGTGTGAGAGCCTGCAGCACGTTTTATTCAGATTCCATTCCTTTAGAAAGTAATAAGTGTAAAATAAAAAATCTGAGATGTACAATAGTTGGTCATATGTTTTGGTGTCACTAGAAATCGAAATCCAATAATCCACTTTCTATTTTCTTATCGAAAACATTGACAAACAGGTTGTCAATAAGTGTAGCAGAGTGAACTGTGATTCTACTGGGATGTGTTATTGTGGGATATAGACTCATGCTGTACATAGAGTTCATGAACTCTGTAACTACATTTTGTTGATGAGGATTCAGTAAGTCAATATTGAAATCTCCACAAATTGCTACCATTTTCTTACTAGTAATCTTATTGTACAGCTCGACTAATTTATCTCTGAATGTCTCAATGCAAGTTCCCGGTGTTCTATATATGCAGCTTATGATTAGATTTTTTGTTTTGTCTAGGTCAATCTCAACAGTAACACATTCCAAAATCCCTGGTAGTGCTAAGGACATTTCATTTACAAGCTTACACCTGTACAGGTCATCAATATACAGTGCAACACCACCACCCTTTTTTTGAGTTCTGTTAATATAAAACATCTGATATCCCTCTATTGCCATCAGGGGAGCCTGCTCTTTGTTAAGCCAAGTTTCAGAGACTGCAATAGCTGTGAATTTTCTGTCTAGCTGTTTTAAATAGTCCTGAATCTGTGGAAAGTTTTTGTTAAGACTTCTGCTATTGAAGTGTATTATTGACAGTTTACCATCTAATTGCATTTGACTTTTGAATTGTTTTTCAGTGTAATATTCACAGTGGTTATGAATATTGTTGAAAAAGTGGTTATCAGGATCAATATCATTCTCCATCTCTTGTGGTTTATGTTCAGCATAATGGTATGTTTTCAGAGTTTGAGTTTCCTCATTCTGTGTCAAATGACTTCCTCCAACTGGGGATAATTGATGTCTACTTGAGTCGGTCATAAGTTTTTGTTTGTTTTGGTTATTTTTATTAAAGTACTTTGGCATGGTGTATCAAAAGAACTATTCTTATTGTGTGTATGAGTATGGATTATCATTGGCTCGTAATTTTCTAATCAGTGTTCATCTGTATTTATCTAAGTCAGTAGCATCTCTGATCATAATACTTTTTGCTTGCTCAAGTGATCCATTTAGTTTAATCCAAATTCTACAGTTTCTTGTCCAGGTTGCTTGTATCTTATCTTGTTTTTTTAGCATCTGTGCCTGTCGTGCTAATTCAGCGTTTTTTTTGTCAGGTGTTCATTTATGTAAACTTGAGTTTCCTTTAGCTTTTTGGCCTGCCTCAGTATGTTATTCTTTACCCTTCTGTTCACAAAGCGCATCACAATTGATTTCTTTGTTTTGTTATCTTTCTTCAGTAGAGCATAACAGGCTGAGATTGCATTGGCTTCTACCTTAATGTCTTTATCATTAAGGAACTGAAGCACTTGATTTTCTAAGGACATTGACTCACTCATGGGTGCATCTTCACCACTCAGTCCTACTGTGGCATGGGCGTAGGACTGATATCTGATGTCTAGTCCACTTATAACTAGGTCATCAATACGAGAACCTTGTTCAAGATCCTCGACGCGTTGCTCCAAAAGACGCCCGTGTTGCTCCAGGCGAAATTGAAAGTATAAAACTAATTTTAGAACTACGTCATTGTAAGAGAAAATACTGTGTTCATAAGTAAATAATATTTCCAAAATTATTTTGATGGTACATCAACCTTTGACTGGGTGAATGTCACTCCTCCCATAGCCACAGCTCTGTTCTTGGAAGAAACACTGAAAAGACTACAGCTATGGCAACTACGTCCTGAATCCCAACAGCCAGTCACAGGGCACAACATTAGCCACCAACAACTAAGCACCCTGTGACTGGCTGTTGGGACTGTCTTTTTGGTGTCCTACCCAGAACAAGAATGTTACATAGCACCGTGTTAAAACAGAATTGGCCTTTTATTTAAAAAAAAAAAAAATTCATGGACTGAAAAACTGAAAACCCCTCTGTCGATCGCCACTTTATCATGGTGGAGGGGTTTGAGTGCCCAAATGATCCCAGGAGCTATGCTGTCGGGGGCAGTTTGCCCCTGGTAGGATATTCCAAGGCAAACTGGTCTTGGGTGAAGGGCCAGACTAAGAGTGGTCCAGTGAATCTCCATGAAAAATGTTATATCATGGACCCAGTGTACCCAAAGGAGGCAAATGGTTCCGCCGTCCAGTGGGCTCACCACCTGCAGGAGTGGTCATGGGGTTCATAGTGCTATGTGAAATGAGCAGAAGTCTGGGCTACTCTGCCTGGACTGATGCCCCCGTGACCCAGATTCTCGGATAAGCGGTAGAGGATGGATGGATGGATGGATGGATGGAAAACTAAAAACCTCTAAACACACTAGACGCTTGAACCTACAGGGTCATTTTTCCTTTATTAGGCTGTTTGTTTTTATTTTTAGTCTTTTCTTTAATCTTTTATTTTGTCTGTGTTTTTTGCTATTTTTGTGAAATTATTTTTGATATACATTATTTCTTGTTTACTAATTATTGTAGTCAAGTTCATTGTAAAACCTTTTGGTGTTGCCGAGGTAACGTGATATGTGATAAAGTGTGTCCCATTTTTATTAGTATTTTGAGCATGCAGGCCTACTCAGGCTATTGTAGAGCTTATTTGTTTTGTTTCATCCTTGTTGCTGATTTATTGAATCCCACCTAACCTTGTGGCATCTGAGTCCACTGAGAGCCACAGAACAATGGAGTCTGATTTGTTGTGTGAGTAAACTGATTATAAAGCTGATTGTGATTCTGTGTACATGCTGTGGATTTGTGTTGCAGTGTGTGGCCTCTAGATGTCACGAGAAAGCTGTTAAAATCCTCAATTTATTATTTCCATACATGCCGTCCTCTGCAAATATTAAGTAATTCATTATTTACTATTATAATAACTGTTTCTGACTGCACAGAAATACAAATATGCTTGTGTGTGTTAATGGCTGTTTGAGGAACCGGGAGAGATAAGAAGCACACACAGTTTTCTTCTCATTAGATTTATCTCTTATCTCTTACTGAAACTAACCTTCCTTACCTATTTTGGCATGGTTATCTGCTTTGTTCCAAGGCAGTTGAGAAGGAAGTTCAGGAAATCACAGCATGGCGATGAGAAGTGGAATAAAATATTTTAACATTCCTCTTCTCTTTCACATCCTCTAATCCCTCTTGCCTCTGTCCATGTCTCCTGCTGCTCCTCCTCTTTTCAGACCTCCATCTCCAACTGCAGGTCTTCAAATCTCATCCAATCCCTTTAACCTCATCACCGAGGGGATCGGCAAACATTAACATAGATTTTCTCTGGTTTCAGTGTGCACAGATTTAAAGAGCAAAGGCTCCACTGGAGATCTGCGGTGGGAAAAAAGACAAAGCTTGCTTTAAGTCTGTCAGGATAAATCTGATTTTCCAGCTTTCTTCATGGAAATGTTCTCTTGAATGTGAACACTCACTTTAGATGTGTTGCTTTATGGAGTTTGCTGGGAAACAAAGGAGAGATTACACTCAGATTACCATGGGATTAAACAAGGAAACCTTTCAGTTTCTTAACAAAAGCTCTAATATTCTCATCACTCATTCCTTTTTACTCTTTGGTTATTTTGTTTGTTTGTTTTGGGGGGGGGCAGGATTGTATAACCCTGAGTTTAATTTAAAGCTAAATTTTAAAATGAGTGCATTTAAGACTTTTACATCATTACAAACCTCAGCAATTTCTGCTTTTAAGCACCTGCTTGTGGCACTGGGGAGGAGGAGATTTATATTAAAGTCCATCAAGCGGTGGACTGGAAATTTATCTTTAGACAGCAGGAATGTGACTCCTAGCCACAACCACCTTGTCATGAATTGCCCAGGCAAGGCAGAATGGAGACCCAAATGCAGGGCTGTGAGTTGCAGGTAGTTTAATAAAAAAACACAAAATATAACAGGGCAGGATAATTGACAGGCAGGAACATGAGAAGGCTGAACAGTGCTCAGGCAAAGATGTGGGACACACGTCGGATAACAGAGAAAACTAAGCGTGGGACATATGCTATGTAGACACAGAGAATAAACTGGAACTAAAGAGCACTTAAATAGAGCACGGAGAAATTAACAAGATCATAAACAGTTGTGGATAACAAGAGCAAGGATGATAAATCAAGATAAAAAACAGCTGGGACAAACTGCGAACTGAACTTGGAGCAAACGGAAGTAAATAAAGAACACTGTCAAAATAAAGACACAGGAGAACATAACAACCAAAATGAATACAAAACAAGATCTGGACAAAATAATACAAAAGGAGAAAATAACAACCCCACTAAGAAGGAATACAAAACCAAGAGATGCTAATAGAACTGGGAATAACAATATAATAAATATCAATACTTCAAAAGGAATCTAAGGACATTACCCCTATGGCA
This sequence comes from Pholidichthys leucotaenia, assembly GCA_020510985.1. Classification (NCBI taxonomy): domain Eukaryota; kingdom Metazoa; phylum Chordata; class Actinopteri; order Cichliformes; family Pholidichthyidae; genus Pholidichthys; species Pholidichthys leucotaenia. The sequence goes on along the minus strand of CM035846.1, from coordinate 113,926,324 downwards.
ATGTCAGACACGTCAGTGGTAAGTGTTATCCACGCTGACGGGGCAGGGTGGGCTAGCAAAGCAGTGTTAGCGAGTGCTGTTTTGGCATTTGCGAAAGCCAGGACTCGCTCAAGGGTTTCAGTCGATGTTTTTCGCGGGCTTCTTTTTTTTGAGCGTGGCGTACAACAGCTGCAGCAGCTGGGCTGCTCGGAGAAGGAAACGGTTGTAAAAGTTGACCATGCTCAAAAGGTCCTGCAGGGCCTTCACGGTCTGCAGACGTGGAAAATCCAACACGGCACACACCTTATCAGGCAACGGAATCGTGCCCTCCGGCAAAATGCAGTGACCCAAAAAATCAATCACTGGCACACTGAACTGGCACTTCGCCGGGTTAATGATAAGCCTGCGCGCTTCCAACCTCTGTAAAACTAGTTTGAGATGGGAGAGGTGCTCCTCCTCGGACTCGCTAGCCACCAGAATGTCGTCTAAGTAGACAAAAATGAAAAGCAGGTCACGGAGTACCGCGTCCATCATTCTTTGGAAGGTTTGCACCGTGCCCTTTAACCCAAACGGCATGTGTAAAAACTTGAAAAGGCCAAAAGGAGTTATTACCGCTGTTTTGGGAACATCCTCCGCGCACACCGGGACCTGGTGGTAACTGCGGACCAGAACCGCTTTCGAAAAAACACGCGACCCGGCCAGGTGCACGGAAAAATCCTGGATGTGAGGGATGGGATACCGATCGTGTTCCGTGGCATTGTTCAAGTGCCTGAAATCACCGGACAGTCGCCACGACCCATCGGCCTTAGGCACCATGTGTAGTGGGGATGCCCACAGGCTGTTGGAGTGCCTAACGCTTGCCCAGCTGCTCTAAGTTGGTAAACTCCTCACGCACCCTGGCTAATTTAACCGTGTCCAGGCGCTGAGGTTGCGCGAACACTGGCGGGCCTTTTGTGGTTATGAAATGTTCAACCCCATGTTTCGTTACTGTAGCAGAAAACGTCGGAACTGTGAGTGCTGGGAACCGTGAGTGCTGGGAACTGTGAAAGTAAATGCTGGTACTTACCCCTGGAGTTATAACGTTAGCCTGTGTTTTTGGCTCAACTCCCCAAGCTGTGCAGGGCAAGGAGGAAAAACAGACAGCATCCACTAAATGTCTGTTGGCAACATCGATTAACAGCCCATAAGCACATAAAAAATCTGCGCCTAAAATGGGGACAGAACATGCCACCACCACAAAGTCCCATTGGTAATCATGTCCGTGTAAGCACACCCTCAATGTCCATTCGCCAAACGTCCTGATGTTGGATCCGTTGGCGGCTGTGAGCTCGGAACCGCTGCCTCCTGCCGATCTATCTGCGCTGACTGGCAGAATGAGGCTCTTCTGGGAACCGGAGTCCACTAAGGAACGTCTCCCCGAACGTGTGTCTATGATGAAAAGCAGCTTGTTCCTGTCACTGGCAGTCACAGCTGCTACTGACTGCTGGCCATGCCGTTTCCCTGGCTTGTGGAATTGGCACGGCGGCAGACAGCATTGGGCATTCGAGCCGAATCGTTGGTGATAGAAACAGAGCGTCCCATCTTGGCGTCTGTCCCAGCCACCACCGACGGCTCCTCAGCCTCGCTGGAGTCCTTCCCGGATGCCAGTGTCATTGCATGCACGCTGAGGGTTCTGGTCACTAGGATGATGCGATTCACTTCCTATGCCAGAGCACGGTAGTTCTTTGTTACCAGCAGTGGCGAGTTGGCCAGGATCGCCTTCGCTGTAGCAGGTAGGTTCCTGAGGAATAGGTGGACGAACAGGAAGGATTCGTCATTCTTCCCCATTAATGCTAACATGCTCTCCATCAGCTCCACAGCTGATCTGTCACCTAACTCTGAGCGCGTTAGGAGTCTCTCTGCTCTCTCACTGTCCAACAGAGTATACCGCTGAATTAGCATCTGCTTGAGCGCATCGTATTTCCCCTGGGCCGGCGGTTCCTGGAGCAGGCTCGTCACTTGCTGCATGGTGCGCACATCCAGCGCAGCAACCACATGATGATATTTGGTGTCGTCCGTTGTGATCCCGTGGAATGTGAATTGGGCTTCCACATGTAGAAACCAAGTGGTTGGATTGTGAAGCCAGAAGTCTGGGAGCTTGACTGTGACAGTGCATGCCACGCTGCTGTTCTCCCTCTGGGTTGTCTCCGGGGTGGTGCTCGGCTCGTTCTCCATTGCAAGTCTTAGGGTCACCAATGTGGAAGATGAAAGCAGACAAGGCAGCGAGCTAGATGACACACGAACTTTATTCCTCTTCCAACATAAAACACAGAAACTCTCACTTCTGAGTGCCTGAGCAAACTCTTTTATACACTTCTATTCCTGCCTCCGGCACACAGGGTAAGCACATTAACAAACAGACATGAAAGACATGTACACACATTAACATGACATTGGCACACACGTCACAGAGCAGGTCTTGCTACCATACATTCACACCCCTGCATCCTCAGGTGTGAACCTGGCGCGGCGGGGGGTGAAAGGCACATCTTTGTTTGTTTAGCTCCTTTCACCTTTCTCCATTAGCATCCCCAACTATCTTCTCCCCCACCAACCCTTTGTCCTGGGTGGAGTGCCATGCATACTGTGTCCACCACACAATGAAATTTTGCTCATATCGCACAGCCCTACCATGAACACACTATGCTATGCTGACAGAGTGAAGGAATTGAAAAATGATTCCCAAGACTGTAAAGCACCCAAGAGGCAAGAGGAAATAAACAGTTCCTCAGAGGAGGGATCTGGGGACACCAGTGTGTACGATGCCATCTCTTGGGTGGCTGACTTGGAGGAGAAAGGTTTTGTAGAAATCAAGAGGGCAGCCATATCAAGCAAGCGATGGACCTTGTTTGAACTGCTAGCATCAGGCAGACGATACAGACAAATTAAAACAAGGACAAGCAGATTCAAAAACAGTTTTTTTCCAACTGCAATAAATGTAATAAATGCAGTTGGATGTTGAAGGTGTATGAGGGGACTGTGTAATGCCAGAAATGTGTGTTTGGAGGTGTGTATTGTGCGGACTGTATGCGTGTACGTTTGTATGTTTATGCTGTTTTTATACATTTCATACAGACATTTTATACATTTTGAGTTTACATATTTATGAATGATGCTCTGAGTGGTTGGGCATTTTAAATTTCATTGTTTATGTGACAATGACAATAAAGCTAATTCTATTCTATTCAAATCTCATACAACATTGATGAGGGGCTTCCTGACCTGGCTGATTATTCCCAAAATTTACTCAACCTAGTTCTGGCTCTGTAGTCTGCCATGGATGAGGAGTGAATGGCCAGGCTGAATCTCTAAAAGCAACTATAAAGTCACCCAGAGAAGTGATGAGTTGTTTAAAAGTCTTGTATCTGTGAGTTGTGTGTTTTGATATGTATATATGATATGTATATTTGATATAATTGATATGTATTCAATAAAGTGTTTTTCAATGTAAAAAAAACAGTGACGAAGTTGATGACGCTTTGATCCCAAGACATTTTGAGACTATTGTGCAATACCCCAAGATGGCGACTCGTGTCGGCCAGACATAAACTTTTTCACAGGTAAGTTTTTCTAACATTAATCCACTAAGTGATTATCAATTTCTCTCTTTCTTTTTTATATAATCTTCACCATCCACCCGACGGAGCTGGAGGAACTCAAGGACTTTATTGATGACTTTTACCACAGCTTTTGTGACATGGCCAAATCCGCTTCTCCCGGTACTAACGTGTTTACATCCAAAAGACCCAGACCGTCCGACTCACCACCAGAACCACCCACAAACTCATGCAACAGCTCGCAAAATCATGCAACAGCTCAGAGGTTAGTGATATTCTTTCCTTAATTGAAAATAAACTTACTAGTATGGACACAAGTCTTGTGTTGGTGGAGCTGGTCCATAAAGACTTCCAGGAAGTCTGTGAGAGTCTGGAATACACACAGGTTCAGTTCCTCATTCTCATGAAAGAGAACAACAACAAAAAAAAAAATTGGTGAATACGCTAACCATACAACTTGACATCGTTGTAAAAGAAAATCGGAAAATGAAGGAAACCATTCTTGATCTGAAATCATGCAGCATGAGAGATAACTTGGTGTTCTCTGGAATTGATAAAAAAAAAAAAACACTGACCAGCTGATATCTGAATTCTTGTGCACGCAGCTGAACACCCCCCCCCCCCCCGATGTTGTGAAATCAATCAGTTTCCATCACGTCCACCACATCGGACAGAAAACCCCCAAAAACAAATGTCCGAGACCGATTGTTGCTAAATTTGAACATTTTAAGCAGAAGGTCTTAGTACAGAAGCAGGGCAGGCAGCTTAAAGGCACAAATTATGGTCTAAATGATCAATTGCCACAATAAATTATGGAAAGAAGAAAAAAGCTTTTTCCTATTAGAAAATGGAAAGAAGGTAAATGAGCAATTATCTCTGTGGATAGATTGTATATAAATGGCAAGCTATTTATGGAAGAAACCACAACCCCCTGGCTATTCTAGTTAATTTCCCTAGCTACATGTGAAAAAAGAGTTTGTTTATGCGCAGGTCTCTTATTGACTGGCTGTTGTGTATGCGTCTTGTGTGCTTGCAAAGCTTCTCGCTTTCAGCTTTCACTGCTGGCTAGCTTCAGTTGTGGAAAGAGAGCCGAGTGCGTAAGTCTCTCCTGCCAGTACATAGCCTCTCCAGCAGCAAGTCCTATGTAGTACCTCCACGTGGTAACACGTGGTAACTGGGTACCTCGCGGCCCCAGGCTGAACTACAAAGGACTCGGAGGAGACTTGGCCCCCAGACATGTGGTATGCAGGCCCACCGGCGTAAGTGGAAATGCCCTGGTACCCATGAACCAAGTCCCCAGCTATGGGATAAATAGTAACTGGTGCTTCCCAGTTCTCTCCTCTTTAGGAAGAAGCTAAGACTCCACCCACGTCTAACTGAGGCCGTACGAGGGAACTGGTTTTCCCCACTGATCTAGGGTATTTCTGAGAGGAGTGGTCCCCCCAGAAATTACTAGCTTTGTAAAGCGATCACAACATGGATACAACCAAACAAGCAAATCCTATACTTCCAGCTCCGGGAGTGAGCAGGAATCAAGCTGATGACTCGGATGCTCGACGGTCTGGATTTAATGCAGAACAACAGCATGATGACAGCTCCCCAAACCAGTCTTGGAGGGAGTTGTCTGACAAGAGCACAGAGTCAAAAGCGCTGCTTCAGTGTCAAAAGCAACATCAACACAATGAGAGCAGACAGCAAGGCAGAAGAGCTATCACAGTGTGCAGAAGAACAAGGCGTAGATATCGTAGGGATTCAGGAACAGAGGATCATCCATCAAGATCCTGTGGAATACAGAAAGGTCAGAAACAGGAACCTGATAACATCATCAGGCTGGAGAAATAAAGCCCAGGCCTCTCAGGGTGGAGTTGGACTACTACTAGGAAGTAATGCTCGGAAAGCACTGCTGAAAGTGAACAAGGTGCATCCCAGGTCACTAGTGGCAGAATTCTATGGGAACCCTAAATGCACAGTAATTGTGGTATACTCCCCTACAAACAGCGCCCCAGAGGAAGAAGTGGAGGAGTTTTATAACATTCTAAGGGGTACTCTCCAGAATGTTCCAGTGCATACCTTTGTAGCAGTATTTGGTGACTTCAACGCCAGGCTAGGACCAGATGATGCAAGATACACCTACCATGAGAACACTAACCGAAATGGAACACACCTGGCTGAACTTCTGATGGAATGTGATTTAGTTGCAGCAAACACAGAATTCTGGAAGAGGAAAGGAAAACTCTGGACATTCAGGGACAATGCAACAAATGGTTGCAGGCAACTGGATTACATACTGGTCAGGAAGAAATGAAGGAATAGTGTTAAAAATGCAGAAGCTTACAACTCCTTCAACTCAACAAAGTCCAATCATAGAGTAGTAACAGCCAGCATCTGCCTGAGCTTACAAGTGCAGAAAACTAGGGCACGAGTAAAGTATGACTGACAGAGTTTCTCAACAGATTGGGAAATGCAACAGAGGTACACTATAGCTATTAGAAATCGCTTCCAGTTTCTGGATGACGAGACGAATAATGAGGTGTACATGAAATTTGTGAAAGCAAATGAAGAAGCCATGGAGGAATGCGTAATGAAGAAGCAAAGGGTGAAGAAGGCTCTAAGAGCAAAACATCCAGACATAGTGGCTGCTAGAATGGTGGTAGAGTCAGCACACTCAAAATTCACAGACAGCGGAACATCTGATGATGAAAAACAGTGGAAATTAGCTCTACAACACCTGTACGACACATATGACAGGTTAAAAGAAGAGGAATTAACAGCAAAAATTGACAGAATTGAACAGGTCCATGGAGATCAAAAGTACGGGGAAGCATGGAAAGTAGTGAACAAGGTGTCTGGAAGGAAGACTGCTAGAGAAGGACAAGTAACAGGATCTAGTCCTGAAGAAAGAGTGAATACCTGGTTCATACACTTCAAGAAGTTGTTGGGCAGTCCGCCGGAAGTCAACAACCCAAAGGAAGAGATCCCAGTGATCTATGAAGGGCTGGATATAGAGGATGGCCCCTTCACGGAGCTAGAATTCAAGAAAGTGAAGAAGTCCCTGAAAGTAGGAAAAAGCTCTGGTCCAGATGGTATACCACCGGAAGTACTCCAAGTACTGTCAATTTGACGATATTGGTCTCAAATTCTGTAACATGGTGCTAATGAAGAATGACAAACCAGAAATATGGTCATTCATGAATATAATCCCAGTACCCAAGTCGGGAGACCTGTCCAGCACCGACAATTACCGAGGCATAAGTCTAACCTGTGAAACTGCCAAGATGTACAATTGAATGATACTGAACTGAATAAGAAGTGCTCTGAATATAAAGCTAAGGAGAAACCAGAATGGCTTTGGAACCAAACGTTCAACAGTCACCCTGATTCTGGCACTAAGAAGAGTCGTGGAAGGGGTGAAAGCCAACAACCTACCAGCAGTGCTGACCTTCATCGACTTCAAGAAGGCATTTGACTCAATCCATCGGGGTAAAATGATGAAAATACTAAGGGCATATGGAATTCCACCAAGACTGGTTCGGGCCATTGAAGCCATGTACAAGGACACCAGAGCAAGAATAATAACCCCGGATGGTGAAACAGAGCTGTTCAATATCACAGCGGGTGTGCTACAAGGGGCTACACTAGCTCCCTTCCTCTTCATCATAGTCCTTGACTATGCTCTAAGAAAAGCCATGAAGGGACGGGAAGAGGAGCTGGGATTCACCATCTATCCCAGAAGATCATCAAGATTCCCCAAGGAAACACTAACTGACCTGGACTTTGCAGATGACATAGTGCTGCTATCAGATCTGATAAGACAAGCACAGGAACTACTAATTCGAGTAGAGGTTAAATGTAAAAAGGCTGGCCTCTGTATTAATGCCAAGAAAACAAAGTACCTGACCTACAGCATCAGGGAAACAGGACCACTGCAAACAAAAGAGGGTACTGAGCTGGAAAAGAAAGAAGACTTCAAATACCTGGGTCCATGGATAGACAGCACAGAGAAAGACATAAAGACACGAAAAGCACAAGCATGGCATGCCTTGAACGAGATGAATAATATCTGGGAGTCAAGAATGTCGAGGAATCTAAAGATCAGATTCTTTCTGGCTGCCATAGAGTCCATCCTGTTATATGGATGTGAAAGCTGGACAGTAACACCGCAGATAGAACGCACTCTAAATGGTACCTACACTTGCATGCTGAGGAAAGTGCTCAATGTAAAATGGTGGACATATACAACCAATATACTGTAGAGTTGTATGGTGACCTTACCCCAGTGGGGAACAAAATAGCGGCAAGGAGAATGCAACTTGCTGGGCACTGCCATCGCCACCCAGAAATGAGTGTCCACAAACTAGTCCTGTGGCAACCAACCCACGGTCAACGCACCAGAGGGAGACCACGGCAAAGCTATGTGGAAGTCCTAAGGCAGGATGCAGGTGGAGTCACTGTAAGAGAGCTGGGAACACTAATGGATGACAGAGAGGTTTGGAGGAAGCATGTGGTCGCTTGCCTAATGGCAACCAAGTAAGAAAGTCTTATTGACTCCTGCTTAATCTGTTAACGCTTGTCTAATGTTTCTTTTTTGTTGTGGTTGTTTGTTTGTTCATTTCTTGTTGCTAATCTTGCTAATGCTGTTAGGTTGTTGTTCTCTGTTTCATCTCATCACTTACTAACCCTCATGTCTGTTCTCCCTCGCCTATTTGGTATATCGGAAGTCACTTTAAGCACATGCACCCCATGGGGCGGTTTGTGGGGATTCATCCCCCCATCCTCTGGAGCCTCCGTGTGTGTGTATGTGTGTGTGTGCATGCGTGCACGTGGGTTTGTGTGCGTGTGTGTATGTGTACGTATGTGTTGGTGTGCACAAGTGGGGATGTGGGTTCGCCTGTGTATGTGTGGGTGTGGATATGGGTGCATGCATGTGTGTGTGTGAATGTGTGTTTTGTGTAAATATGCGAGGTTGTGTGTGGGTGTATGTGGGCATACACTACCGTTCAAAAGTTTGGGGTCACCCAGACAATTATTTTGTGTTTTCCATGAAAAGTCACACTTTTTTACCACCATGAGTTGTAAAATGAATAGAAAATATAGTCAAGATATTGACAAGGTTAGAAATAATGATTTGTATTTGAATTAATAATTTTTTCCATCAAACTTTGCTTTCGTCAAAGAATCCTCCATTTGCAGCAATTACAGCATTGCAGACCTAACATGATTGCACAAGGGTTTTCTAATCATCCATTAGCCTTCTGACGCAGTGAGCAAACACATTGTACCATTAGAACACTGGAGTGATAGTTGCTGGAAATGGGCCTCTATACACCTATGTAGATATTGCACCAAAAACCAGACATTTGCAGCTAGAATAGTCATTTACCACATTAGCAATGTATAGAGTGTATTTCTGATTAGTTTAAAGTTATCTTCATTGAAAAAAAGTGCTTTTCTTTCAAACATAAGGAAATTTCTAAGTGACCCCAAACTTTTGAACGGTAGTGTATGTGATAGTGTATATGTGTGTGTGTACACATGAGAGTGTGTGTGTGTGTGTGTGTGTGCAAGTACCTGTGGGTGCATGTGCAGATGTGGAGGGTGTGTATGTGGAGGGAAAGACCTCGTTGGGAGGTGGGAGCTCGGGAGTGGGACGGGCCATCTGGTGGCCTGGGGGGGGGGGGGGGTGGCAGTCTTGTTACCGCTCTCTACAGCTGTTCTGCTGTTGTGTCCCTGGGTGGGGCACTTTGCCTGCCTTGCCTCCAGTGTCTGTGGAGCTGGGTGTAGGAGTGTGTGGGTATTCGGTGGTGGTGGTGGTGGGGCGTTGGCGTGGGTTTCTGCCGCATGTCTGTCGGTCTGCTCCTGGACAGCTGTGGTTGCAGTGGTGGCTTGCCGCTGTCGGTGTCTATCGGTGTGGTGGGTGCGTGATGTATCCATTGTGAGGCATTTTTAGGTGTACCTGTGGGGTGCTGCATGGATCCAACGCACCATTATTATTACTCATTTGTGTGTGTGTGTGTGTGTGTGTGTGTGTGTGTTTGTACATGGGGACGGTGGTGGCTTGGGGGGTGGAGAGGTCATCCGGTGGCCAGGGGGGTGGTGCTTCCGGTTCCGCTCTCCCCGGCCGCCCTGCCGTTGTGCCCTTGGGTGGGGTGCTTTGCCTGCCTTGCTTCTGGTGTCCGTGGCACTGGGTATGGGTGTTTGATGATGGTCGGGGGCGTTGCCACGGATTGACGGCCACGCTTCCGTTGGTCTGCCCCGGGCGGCTGTGGCTGCGGAGGTAGCTTAATGCTATTGATGTCTGTCTGGCATGGGTGGGTGATGGGCTCGCTGTGGGTGCTTTGGGATGTGGCTTGACAAGTGGAGCACCGTATGGATCAATCCATTATTATTATTATTATTATTATTATTATTATTATTATTATTATTATTATTATTATTATTATTATTATTATTATTATGTGTACATGTATACAGGGTGTGTGCAAGAAGTGTAAGATTAAGTGTGGCTGCTCCATCATGCCTGTGGTGCTGGTGAGCCCTGGGGTACAACATTGGCAGGTCCTAGGTTGCACGGCCTGGAGCCTCTCACCCTGGGAAGGGACCTGGGGGCAGTGGGTGGCTTCCAGAGCCAGTTTGGAAGCTGGCTTCTGGGAAAGGGGGGCAGGCTGTGTTTGGGACCGCCTCCCTCCCAGTCTCCCCCCCCAAAAAAAAAAAAAATTCTGGGTGGATCATACATCTTATTGGATACACTTAGGGTTTTGGGGTGAGGGTGTGCTGTATGGTGATGGTGAAGAGGATCCCTCTGTCTACTGCACCGCGGGGCCACCCTCACTTCCATTTTAATTGCACTGTGGACACTGAGGGCTTGGAGGGATGGGAGATCTGCTTCCGTAGTGGGTAGCGGTGGGTGGGGGTGCCCTATCACACTAGTAGTCATTGGAGAGGCCATTGGCCTGGATTGGCAGCCACGTTTCCATCAGTCTGCTCCAGGGCAGCTGTGGATACAGTAGTAGCTTACCGTTACCATTGTCTGTCTGTAGAATGAATGAATAATGGATTTTCATTGTAAAACACTTTGGGTTTCTTGAAAGGCACTATATAAATGCAAACCATTATTATTATTATTACCCCCCCCCCAAAAAAAAAAAAATTAACTGCACTTTGGTAGTTCATACACCTGCATCAAATCACACCACACAACTAGCACTCACCCATCATGATTCGCGCATGGGAGGGTGGAGGGATGGGGGTCTTCCTCCCCTCCTGCTGCCCTCCTGTCGGGGGCCTGGGGCTCGGCTGGTGACCTGGGACGTCATGGTTTCATCATCCCTGGGGTGCTACCGCGAGTGAATAAGTGCGAGTGAGTGAGCAAGTGAGAGCAAGTGAGTAAGTGAGAGTGAGTGATGAGTAGTGATGGTGTTGGTGGATTGGATTTGTGTGGTGCTTTGCATGTCAGGTGCCATCTCGAAGTGCTTGCGGTGGGTCTGTTGTTTATCCACTCTGGGTGGGCAGTGGTGGTGGTGGGCTGCTTCTATGGCTACAGCTGCCCTGGGGTGGGCTGGTGGGGCATGGCTGACAGTTTGTGCTTTTGGCTTTCCTGGCCACAGCTGGGCATTTTTCCACATTCATACCCAGTGTTGTGGGTGCTGGGGGTGGGGTGGGTGGAATGCCTTGCCCGAGGGTGTGGTGGTGAGGTGGCCAGCCCTTTATTTGTTGGGAGGCCCTCTCTGCCTGCTGAGCTGCTGCCGCCCCTCAAATGAGCAGTGAGCAAGCGAGTAAGTGAGAGTGGGTGGGTGATGGTGGTGGGTTGGATTTGTGTGGCACTTTGCATGTTGGATGGCATCTCGGTGCACTCGTGGTGGGTTCATCATTCATTTACTCGGGATAGGCATTGATGGTGGTGGTGGGCTACTTCTGTGGCCGCAGCTACCCTAGGGTGGGTTGGCGGGGGTGTGGCTGCTAGTCCACACCTCTCCAGCTGCTACCAGCCATTAGCCCATGTTTGTGCCCACTGCATCTGCGTAGCGCCCACCCCAAGCATTAAATGTGAATGAGTGTGAGTGTGTGAAAGACAGCACAAGTAAATGTGAGTGAGTCACCACACGAATGAGAGTGTATACATGAGTGAGCATGAGTGGAAGGAAGCATATGTGAGTGCAAGTGACTGAGAGGGCGAGTGGGAATAGGAGCGAGACTGAACAAGTATGGGAGTGGGTGACAGTAAATGAATCTGTGCATGGGAGTGTGAATGTAAGATTGTGTGAAGAAGAGGGTGAGAGTGTGAGTGAGTGAGTGCATGTGAGTGAGTGAGTGTGTGTGTGTGTGTGTGTGTGTGTGTGTGTGTGTGTGTGTGTGTGTGTGTGTGCGCGCGTGCGTGCATGCGTGCGTGCGTGTGTGTGTGTGAATGCGAGTGACTGTGTCTGAGAACATGAGGGTGAGAGTATGTGAGAGTGAGTATATGTGCTGGTCAGGGGTGCTTAACTGATGGGGGAGGCACCTCCTGGTACCTCTTGGCCACGTGGGCTCCCTTCGACTGGGGGGGTGGTGGTGGACTGGACCCCCGTGGGGCTCCTCGCACCTTGCTGCTGCCTTCCTTGGGCATGGGGGCGTGAAGGCTCCCAGAGTGTGGGTCTGGAGCGCTGGGGTGGGTGCGGGTCCGCTGTGTGTGGGGGGTTGTTGTGGGGGGGTGCCCGCACTGGGGGCGCAGGCCAGTCTCCAACTAAGGAGAGCACTGGCCTTCTAGCGCATGGGGCCCGGGCCTGGTGTTGGTGTTGACAGTCCAGGACAGGTCAGAGGAGATGTGGGTGCCCAGGAACCTGAAGGCAGGGACGTTTTCCATGCGGTTGCCATTTATGAGGAGGGGTGGGTGGTCCTGTCTGTTCTTTCTGAAGTCCAGTGTGAGTTCTTTGTTTTGTTTTGGACATTTAATTTCAGGTTGTTTGCTTGGCACCACAGCAGCAGATTCTCTACCTCTGCCCCGTACGCCTTCTCATCATCACTGGTGATGAGCCCAACCAAAGTGGTGTCGTCCTCGTGTTTCATGATGACAGTGGTTGGGTGGGTTGGAATGCAGTCAGAGGTGTACAGGGAGTATAGTAGAGGGCTTAGCACACAGCCTTGGGGGGAGCCAGTGCTGAGAGACAGTGGAGAGGAGTTGTGGGGGCCGAGTCTGATTGTCTGTGGGTGTTTGGTAAGAAAGTTTTTATCCAGGAGCAGGTATGTGTGTGTGGGGGGTGGGTGGGTGCAGTTTGTTGATCAGGATGTCCGGGATGATGGTGGTGAAAGCTGAGCTGTAGTCCACAAAGAGCATCCTCATGTAGCTCCTTGAGTTCTCCAGGTGACTCAGCGATCTGTGGAGAGTGGTGGCAATGGCATCTTCCATAGACTTGTTCTCCCTGTAGGTGAACTGGTGGGGGTCAAAGGAGGGGGGGAAGACAGTCCCTGATGTGCTGGGACACCAGTTGCTCAAAACACTTCATGACTACAGACGTGAGTGCTATGGGTCTGTAGTCATTCAGGCTGTCAATTGTGGACTTTTGGGGGACGGGGTGATGGTGGAGGCCTTGAGGCAGGAGGAGATGGTGGCGTGTGTCAGGGAGAGGTTGAACAGCTTGGTGAGGACCCCTGCCAGTTGATCTGCACATGCTTTGACCACCGCTCCTGGGATGCTGTCTTGACCAGCAGCTCTGCGGGGGTTCACTGTTCTCAGTTGCCTCCTCACCTCGTGCACCTGTAGAAACAGGGGGATGGGAGGGGAGAGATAGAGGGAAGTAGGGGGACGAGTTTGGGGGGGAGGTGTGCTCAAACCGGGCAAAAAAGCTGTTAAGCTCCTCTGCCAAAGTGAGGCTGCTGTCTGATGTTGGGGGTGTAGTTGGTGAGGACCTGTATGCCTCTCCACATCTGTCAGGGGTTGTTGCCTGTGGGGAAGCCCTCCACCTTCCTCTTATAGGCATTCTTAGCAAGTTTTATGCCTCTCTATGTGGAACTCCACAATATCTGCTGCTTGTTAATATATTTAAAAATTGCATAGATTAGTATTACTTATTCTTATAGTTGTTTTTTTTTATCTTTAGTGTTACTCCATGTTTAATGTTGCAGCATTGCACCGAGATAAATTCCTAGTTTGTGTACTACATGAACAATGGCAATAAATCTCATTCTGATTCTGATTCTGATTCTGATTCTCTCCTTAGGTTGGCCCTAGCAGTGCTGTACAGAGAGCTGTCCCTCTGTCTGAAGAATGAGTTGCGGGCTCTGATCAGAGCCTGGACTTCACTGGTCATCCAGGGATTGCGATTTGGAAATACCTGGATGTGTTTGGTGACTGTCACATTTTTTACACAGTATTTGATGTAGAAAAGGACAGACTTGGTGTAGGAGTCCAGGTCCTGCTGTTCAAAGATGCTCCAATCAGTGCAGGCAAAATAGTCCTGTGGCTGGTGGAGGGCACTTTCAGGCCAGGTTTTCATTGTTTGTTTGGTTGGGGGGAACTCTTCCTAAGGGGGTGTGGGCAGGTATTAGAAGCAGAAAGTGATGATCTGATTGTCCAAGGTGGGGGAGGGTGTGGCTCTGTAGGTGTGCTGAATGTTGCTGTAAACATGATCCAGTGTTCTTTCCCCTCTTGTGGGACACTTAACATGTTGGTGTAATTTGGGGAGTACAGTCTAAGCATGCTTTGCTAAAATCCCCTGCAATAATGTGGACTGTGTCAGGGTGATCTTGTTGCTGCCTGCTGACAATGCTGGAGGTAATTGAGTGCAAAGCTAACTTTAGTGTCTGGAAGAATGTAAACAGCTGTTAAAATTACTGCCGTTAGCTCGCAAGGAAAATTAAAAGGCCTACACAGGAAGGACATTGTCATGAACTGAGCTTGGATGTTCTCCCAAGCTCAGTTTCATGGCTTTTCTGTTTCCATATTTATCTGATATATGGTTATGCTGTTTGAGTATTATACTGCCTTCCATTTTCCTTGTTTTTGTCCAGTCTGTTCTGAGTTTGTTTATTTCTTTAATTGGTTCTTTAGGCTGGCAGTTGGCAGGCAACTCCTCCTGGTCTGTACTTGGCGTGGGTGTTGCCTGTCACTCTGCCAGTCTAACTATTCCCCTCTCATTATCGCCAGCTGATCTCAATTACTAGTTTTTGTTCCCTTCTCCTGCTCACGTGAACCCACACCGGTGATCATTCATGTTAATGGTTATTCTTGTGGCGTAACCCCCACAACAGACTGGGACAGGCAAAGCGCTCAACTAGAGCAACTAACAGAACAGTGAAATGTGTGTATTAATGTCAACAGGCAGCCCCGCTTCTTCTGGCTTTTTCCGGCTCAGTACTGTGATGTTAATGTGCCATTCATGCATTGTGTTCATGCTTCCTGCCCTTACTGTGTCTATACACTGATAACAATATGTAGATGTGCCTTGTAACCTCTTTTGTCCTGCAGTTCCGGAGCTGAGGCGAATTACGGCCAGCAATCTCCTTATTGTTATGTGTGTCTCTCAAATGCAAATGTCCCATGCCTGTCTGCAGTCTCTTTGATGATACCATGCCTTTCATGTATTGTCTGTGACTGAGTATATAAGCGGACTGAAATCCATGTTCATTCTCACTCTCACTCTGACGACTGCTCATCTGCACACTTTGCTGGAGAGCCTCCGGGCTCGCCCATGCGGCGAGCTCCGTGACGGCGGTATGATAATAAACCTATTTAAAACCTTACTTCGCTGCCTTATTTTATCATCCGCCGCACTGGATACAAAAGAGGTTACAAGGCACATCTACATATTGTTATCAGTGTATAGACACAGTAAGGGCAGGAAGCATGAACACAATGCATGAATGGCACATTAACATCACAGTACTGGGCCGGAAAAAGCCAGAAGAAGCGGGGCTGCCTGTTGACATTAATACACACATTTCACTGTTCTGTTAGTTGCTCTAGTTGAGCGCTTTGCCTGTCCCAGTCTGTTGTGGGGGTTACGCCACAATTCTGCTATTTAAGGACTGCCTGTCTGCACTATTAATTCTGCACTATTGGATGTCATTGTGATTGTCTATCCGTACTTTGATTGCTCACCTGTTCTACTCCCGCGTCCGCTGGGCAATGCCGGCCCAGGAACACCAGCTGTAAGTTGTTTCATTATTTATATTTTTGTATATTGCAGTTTTTGGACTTTTGTTCTTTTCTTTAATAAAATGTCGTGAGTGTATCCAGCGCTTGAGTCTGTCTTTCTCCTCCTCGTAGAGGCGCACGTGACAGACATGGCCTCGAAGTCCGGTGAACAGTAGCTATGAATTATTCTGCTGTTATTACACCAAGTCTAAAGCACATAAACACAAAGCCCTCTACCCCTTCCCTTACCAGAATCAGTGTTGTGGTCGAAACGGTGTATAGTTCGGCCAGGTAGTTCCACAGCAGCAGCAAGAATGCATGGGTTTAGCCATGATTCAGTCACAATCAGAATACAACAGTCCCGGACGTAGCGATTGTAGACAATCTCTGATCGCAGCTCATCCATTTTGTTGACGAGGGATCTGGCGTTGGTGAGAAAAATTGAAGGCAACGGTAGTTTGGTGCATAGTTTGTGCAGCTGGGCATGGAGGCAAGCCCTGCAGCCTCGCTTCTGCTTCCTCTCCTGTCGTCTGCACCATTTGCATGGCATAACAAACCACGGAGCACCCGAATGTCTGGCGATCTCCTCAGTGATGTGGTGGTAATTACTGGAATGAGCGCTGGAGATGTTGAAGGCAAGTTGGCGACCGATGCCTATAAGTTCTTGACGACTGTAGGTAATTAGTCAGTCAACGAAGGAACACAGCAAAAGGCAGAAAAAACAGAAAAACAACTGCAGTAGTCCGGAACGTCTAGCCGCTGCGTGTGACTGCGCTGCCGCCATCTTACTCCCCTGTGGCTCCCTGCTGCTCGCTACGGCCTCACCTGAGTGTGGGTACCTGGGGCATGTGTCTGGAGCTCTGGGGAGGAGGTGGCATGCCTGGGGGGCCTGGGGGGCAGATATCAGCCCAGTACAAAGATCTTCTCAGAAGCGGCAACTGTTTCTTGTGTTTTCTCTTCGTTTGTTTTTCTTTCTCCCCCACCTCCCACTCCTTGACCCCCCACCTTTTCCAACCACTTCATATCCCTTTAATGCCCTCCCCATTTCTCCCTGTCAGTTCCAGGATAAGTAAGACAATATAAGTTAAGTGTTAAAGTTTTTATATAGCAAAATTAGTCGATAAATACTGTAACGTGCCGGGGTTTGGTGTGGTGGATGGACAACTCTTGGTATGAACAAAGCAGGATGGAGACGGATAGCTTTATCAGCAGCAAACTTTACTTTTCTCCCCCATGTCAACACACACAACACTTTCTCGTTCTTCAGTCACATAACATAACTTTAGCCAATCAAGAACTAGGAGGCGAGACCTCAGGTAAATACCTTGAAAACCACATAGACAGATTCAACAAGTTATTTAACTAATATGAATGATATAAACATGAATATTTATATGTAAATATTTGAAGAATGCTGCTACATAAATTAATAATTAGATGTGTAACAACCAAAATGTAAATTCTGTAAATATTTATGTAAATGTGTAAATATCTAATTGTCAAGAGCTTCTTAGTTTAAGTGGAAAGCATCAGTTAACACAAAATATTAAATCACCCAACTTGTACGTTTTACAATACTATTTATATACATATACAGTGGATAGAAAAAGTCTACATACCCTTGTTCAACTGCCAGGTTTTTGTGATGTAAAACAATGAGACCGAGATAAATCATTTCAAAACTTTTTCCACCATTAATGTGAGCTATAACTTGTACAACCCAATTGAAAAACAAACTGAAAACTTTTAAGGGGAAAAATAAAAATTAAAATAATTAAAATAACCTGTTTGCATAAATATGCACACCCTGAAACTAATGCTTTCTTGCAGCACCATTGGCTTTTATTACAACACTCAGTCTTTTTGGGTAGGAGTCTATCAGTGTGGCACATCTTGATGTGGCAATATTTTCCCACTCGTCTTTGCAAAAACGCTCCAAATCTGTCAGATTGCGAGGGCATCTCCTGTGCACAGCCCTCTTCAGATCACCCCACAGATGTTTGATCGGATTCAGGTCTGGTCTCTGGCAGGGCCATTCCAAAACCTTAATGTTCTTCTGATGAAGCCATTCTTTTGTTGATTTGGATGTGTGCTTTGGGTCACTGTTGTGCTGAAAGATGAAGTTCCTCTTCATCTTCAGCTTTCCAGCAGAAGCCTGAACGTTTTGTGCCAATACTGACTGGTATTTGGAACTGTTCACAATTCCTTCACTGTGACTGAGCCCCAGTTCCAGCTGAAGAAAAACAGCCTCAAAGCATGATGGTGCCACCACCATGCCTCACTGTAGGTATTGTGTTCTTTTGGTGATGAGCAGTGTTGTGTTTGCGCCAAATAATCCTTTTGGAATGATGGCAAAAAAGTTCAACCTTGGCTTCATCAGACCATAACACATTTTCCCACATGTGTTTGGAAGATTTCAAGTGTGTTTTTGCAAATTGTAGCCAGGCTTGGATGTTATTCTTCATAAGATAAGGCTTCTGTCTTGCCACACTAGACGGGAGATTGTTGTCACATGTACTAAATAGCCAGTACTTGCCAGAAATTCCTACAGCTCCTTCAAAGTTTCTGGTGGCTTCTTGGCAGCCTCCCTGACCAGTTTTCTTCTTGTCTTTTCATCAGTTTGGATGGATGTCCAGTTCTTGGTAATATTGTCGGGGCACAGTGTTGGACTTTTTCCACCCAGGGAAGAATGGACCAAAAGAGGAGGTGTAACTGGGTGGTTCAGACGGGACAGTAAGGACTATGCGCCCCCCGGGGAGAGGAGTAAATGCCAGGCCGCTGGAGAAGGGTGTGGGAGCGGCGCCAGTGTTATGTCATGTTAATGTGCCACACAGGCTTTGTTCTAAACACAATGTGTTATGGCTGGAGGTTCCGGGCCTCGATGCATTAAAATAATGATATAAAAGAGGGGTGCACAGAGGCCCAGGATATTCTTTTGCTATACTGTTTTGTTAGAGAAAGAATAAAGCCTTGTGTTGTACAGCTCGTTGCCTTGCCTATTCCTTTCTCCACACTGGTGACCCCAAGACGTGCAATGGAGAGCAAGGTGAGCACAGCCCCGCAGACTACCTGGAGAGAGAGCTCCAATGCCACGTGCGCTGTTTCAGTCAAGCTCCCGGACTTCTGGCTTCATGATCCAACAGTGTGGTTTTTGCACATAGAAGCCCAGTTTGCACTCCGTGGGATAACAAGAGATGACACAAGGTACTACTACATGGTCGTGGCGCTGGACACGTGCGCCATGCAACAGGTGGCAAGCCTGCTACAGGAGCCGCCGGCCTGGGGGAGATACAAGGCACTCCAGGGTATGCTTCTCCAGGGTTATACCCTTTCGGACAGCGAAAGGGCGGAGAGGCTCCAAACACGTTCAGAGTTGGGGGACAGATCAGCCGTAGAGCTAATGGAGAGCATGTTGGCGCTGATGGGCAGAAACGACGAGTCTTTCCTGCTTGCCCACCTGTTCCTCAGGAACCTACTGGCTGCAGCGAGGGTGATCCTGGCCAACTCACCGTTGCTGGTGACAAAGGACTACCGCGCACTGGCTCAGGAAGCAGATCGCATCATTTTAGCAACCAGAATGCTCAGCATGAATGCAACAACAGCGACGTCCAGGAGGGACTCCAGCGAGTTCGGGGAGCCATGGGTGGTAACCAGAGCAGATGCCAGGAGACACTGGAATGGGACGATCTGCTACTATCATCTCCATTTCAGCTCATACACCCAGCGATGCGTGTTGCCATGCCAATTCAAGAAGTTAGAAAATGGCACGGCCAGCAGTCAGTAGCAGCTGTGAACACTGGCGACAGAAACAAGCTGCTGTATGTCACAGACACACATTCAGGGAGGAGGTTTCTGGTGGACTCCGGGTCCCAGAAGAGCCGCATCCTGTCGTTCAACGCAGACAGAGTGGCAGGGGGCAGCGGTCCCGAGCTTCCGGCGGCCAGCAGATCCACCATCAGGACATTTGGTGAGCAGACACCGACAATATGCTTACATGGATGCAACTTTCAGTGGAACTTTGTGGTGGCTGCATGTTTCACCCCCATTTTAGGTGTAGATTTTTTATGTGCTTATGGGTTGTTAGTTCATGTTGCTAATAGGAGATTAGAAGATGCTGTCTCTTTTGCCTCTCTGCCCTATACAGCTCAGGGAGCCGGGTCGACAACACTGGCTAACATTATAGCTCCAGGAGATAAGTACCAACATTTGCTCGCACAGTTCCCAGCACTCACGGTCCTGACATTTTTGGCTACAATAATGAAGCATGGGGTCGAACATTTCATAACTACAAAAGGGCCGCCAGTATTTGCGCGACCTTGGCCCCTGGACGCAGCTAAACTGGCCAGCGCGCGCCAGGAGTTTGCCAACTTGGAACAGTTGGGCAGCGTCAGGCACTCCAACAGCCCGTGGGCATCCCCACTACACATGGTGCATAAAGCCAACGGGTCGTGGCGACCATCCGGCAATTTCCGGCGCTTGAACAATGCTATGGAACATGATCGCTATCCTATCCCACACATGTAGGATTTTTCCGTACACCTGGCCGGGGTGTGTGTTTTTTCCAAAGTAGATCTGGTCCGCAATTACCACCAGGTCCCGGTGCGCGTGGAAGATGTTCCAAAATCAGCTGTAATAACTCCATTCGGCCTTTTCGAGTTTTTACGCATGCTGTTCAGATTAAAAGGCGTGGCACAGACCTTCCAGAGGATGACAGATGCAGTGCTTTGTGACTTGTCCTTCGTTTTTGTCTACTTAGATGACATTCTGGTTGTCGGCGCGTCTGAGGAGGAGCACATCGCCCATCTCAAGACATTTTTCCAGAGGTTGGAAGCTCATGGGCTGATAGTTAACCCGGCAAAATGCCAGTTCGGTGTGCTAGTGATTGACTTGTTCAGCCACCGCATTTTGCCGGATAGTGTGATCCTGTTTCCGGACAAAGTGTGCGCTGTGTCAGACTTTCCATGCCTGCAGACAGTGAGGGCACTACAGCAGTTTTGGGGAATGGCTAATTTTTATAACCGTTTCATTCCTCGGGTGGCCCAGCTAATGCAGCCGTTGTATGCAGCGCTTTAAAGAAAGAAGCCCGTGGAAGCCATCGACTGGACTCCTGAGAAAGTCCAGGCTTTCACTAATGCCAAAACAGCGCTTGTGGATGCCGCGTTGTCAGCCCACCCGGATCCGTCTGCACGGATTGCGCTCATGACGGATGCGTCTGACATTGCCATAGGGGCAGTGGTGGAGCAGTGCATCGCAGGGGATGCACTGCTGATGTACTTGCGTTCGTTTGCGTGACAACGAATGCAAGTACAGCACATTTGATAGAGAATGGCTTGCTCTCCACCTAGCGACACGCCATTTCCAGTTCTGGCTGGAGGGGTGCGAGTTCACCACGTTCGTGGACCACACTCTGCTGATGCACGTGATGTCCAAGACCTCGGAACCATGGTCAGCCTGGCAGCAATGGCATTTGGCCGCAATTTTGGAGTTTACTACCGACATTTAACACATTGCCGGTAAACTCAGTGTTGTGGCCAATTGCCTGTCACGCGCATTCATCGCTCCGGTCTACATGGGAATTGATTTCCCTGCCACGGCCATGGAACAAGCTGAGGACATGGACATTTGTGTGCTCCAGTCTATGCCAACTCTCTTACTCTGCGATGTCTCCACTGGCCGCTCGTGCCCGGTGGTTCTGAACTCTTGGCGCCGTCGCGTTTTCGAGTCGGTCCACTCCCTTTCGCATGCGGGAGTGCGCGCTTCGGTGAAACTAGTGGGGGCGAAATTTGTCTGGCTGCACTTGCGCAAAGACGTGAAAGAGTGGACTGCAGCTTGCGTCATGTGCCAGCAGGCCAAAGTGCACAAGCACACCAGAGCTCCCCTCGAGCCGTTCCAAATCCCGGCTAGGAGGTTCAACCATGTCCACATGGATTTGGTGGGACCCCTCCCGCCATCGCAAGGTTTCACACACCTTTTGACAGTCGTGGACCGCACCACGCGCTGGCCTGAAGTGGTCCCGCTGGCTTCCACCATGTCCGTAGAAGTGGCGTGCACTTTTTTGTCGGCTTGGGTTGCACATTTTGGATCTCCATTGGACATCAGGTCCGACAGAGGTCCACAATTCGTTTCAGAACTCTGGTCCATGATGGCTCAGAGCCTGGGGGTCAAAATTCACTGCACTACGGCGTACAACCCCCAGGCTAACCGGTTATGCAAGCATTTTCATAGGTCGCTTAAAGCAGCGCTCAGATCTTTGCTCACGAACACAAATTGGGTCGACTGCCTGCCTTGGGTTCTTTTAGGGTTGCGCTCCGCATCTAAGGAGGAGTTGGTAGCCTCCCCAGCAGAACTTGTTTTTTCTCAGCTGCTGCGGATCCTCGGAGAGTTTTTACCAGAAAACCCCATGCCCAGGGCCGATCTGCCCATGCAATTTTTACACAGCACGGAGACTGTGAGCAAACTGGGCCTGGCCCACCACTTTTTTCCCTGAACATTCATCCCCAAAAGCTTGCAGAAAGCCAGTTTTGTTTTTGTCAGGCACGGTGCTCACCAGACCCCTCTGTGCCCACTGTACGACGGACCGTGCAGGGTGTTGGAACTTGCCGGCAAAACATTTTGTGTTAGACTTGGGGGGATGTAGGGAGACCATCTGCATCGACAAGCTGAAGCCCACTTTTGTGTTGGCAGACGAGCAGGTGGCGTGGACGCCCACCGTTGGTGGCTCTGCAGGTTGGTGATTCCTCAGCTGAGACCAGCACTTGCGAAGCTGATGTGTTTTCTCCCCCTCCCTTTTTCCCTCCACAGACTGACGTGCCCTCCTGTTTATCCCGCCAACAGGGCAGTTGACTGGATCGGTGACCCCCCGCTACAGCCGCTATGGGCACCAGCTCAAGCCCAAAGGATGGGGGGGGGGGGGGGGTTTAAGGCCCATTCTGGTTGTTGGGGGGGGTGGGGGTATGTGTTGGACTTCTCCACCCAGGGAACAATGGACCAAAAGAGGAGGTGTCACCGGGGGGTTCAGACGGGACAGTAAGGACTATGCACCCCCCGGGGAGAGGAGTAAATGCCGGGCCACTGGAGAAGGGTGTGAGAGTGGCACTGGTGTTGTGTTATGTTCATGTGCCACATAGACTTTGTTCTGAACATAATGCGTTATGGTCGGAAGTTCCGGGCCTTGATGCCTGGAAATAAAGATATAAAAGAGGGATGCACAGAGGCCCAGGATATTCTTTTGCTATACTGTTTTGTTGGAGAAAGAATAAAGTCTTGCGTTGTTCAGCTCGTTGCCTCACCTATTCCTTTCTCCACAATATCACTGTTGTGTCATATTTTCTCCAATTGATGATGACTGTCTTCACTGTGTTCCGTAGTATATTAAATGCCTTGGAAATTATTTTGCACCCTTCTCCTAACTGATACCTTTGAACAATGACATCCCTCTATGCTTTGGAAGCTCTCTGCAGACCATGGCTTGTGCTGTAAGATGTGACCATAAAAATATCAGGAAAAGCCTCTTCAAACATTCATTCATTCATTCATCTTCTTCTGCTTAATCCTTTTCGGGTCGCAGGGGGCTGGTGCCTATCTCAGCATCTTTGGGCGGGAGGTAGGGTACACCCTGGACAGATCACCAGTCCATCGCAGGGCCAACACAGAGAGACAGACAACCATTCACTCTCACAGTCATACCTAAGGACAATTTAGAATCCCCAGTTTTGATGCCAATTAACTCCCACGTGCCTCCTCAAACAGCTGAACTTTATTTGGGGTTAATCAGAGGCACTTTAAATAGTGGCAGGTGTGTGCTGACTCCCATTTAACATGAGACTGAATGTGATTAATTCTGAACACAGGAACATTCCCAGTTATAAGAGGGTGTGCAGATTTATGCAAACAGGTTATTGTAAGTTTTTTATTTTTTATTTATCCCCTTAAAAGATTTCAGTTTATTTTTCAATTGGGTTGCACAGGTTATAGGTCACATTAATGGGGGGAAAGTTTTGAAATAATTTATCTTGGTCTCATTTTTTTTTACATCACAAAAACTTGGCATTTGAACAGGGGTATGCAGACTTTTTATATGCACTGTATCAAATATGAGCAATGCTCCTTTTGGCAAAGCAAATCTGTTTGGCACAGTAAGGCAAGCAGATATTTCTTCTGTTTGCCAAGCTGCTAGACAGGACAAATTAACCCCCCACCAAAATTCCAAATCAATAAAATATCTTGCATAAGCTGTTCTTCTGTTTTGTTGATGTCCCTCTATGAAAAATATCCAGGGCCAGTCTTGCTTTTCTTTTTTGAGGTGAATTTGTATATTTAAACAACAAGGGAACATAGCCCAGACACATTGGGTTTCCCTGCATAATAAAATACCAAACATAAGTCTGAGACTAACCTTCACTATCCCCATGTCATCATTCATAGCCTAGGCCCATGTGTTTGTACATGTACTTACCTTTGATGAAATGATTGCTTGTGGTAGAAGGCTACCATTCCTCCTGTCTGACTGCTGTTACCCACTTGGCTATCTGAAATGGAGCCAAAGGAAAATGAAAAAATTACTTTCCTGTGATTTCTCTTGCCTGTTATGGCAACCTACAATCATGCATGTAGTGACCATGGTCAGAGTTGAAATGTCTGCCACTTTAGGCTAGCACAAACGCAGTGGCAGCACTATGTTCCTGTTTACAGCTTGCCTACCAATATAGAGGCATAGACAGAAAGTCACAAATTCTTAATGGATTAAAAGGAGTGATATACTGGGCCCTGACTTTTAAAATGTGAATAGTATGACCACAACACTTTGCAATGCAATCTGTGTTCTCATAACCAACATTTACAGGTGCATCTCAGTAAATCCAAATTTGGGGAAAAAAGCTTTTCACTTGTAGCCACAAACTAGCTATCCTGTAATCATCTGTTGAGATTCAGGTCATAGTGGCCATATTTGTAGTCTTTTCAGTCTTCCTACCGGAACAAAAAAATTACATACAGTGGTGTGAAAAAGTGTTTGCCCCCTTCCTGATTTTTCATTTTTTTTATGTTTGTCACACTTAAATGTTTTAGATCATCAAACAAATTTAAATATTAGACAAAGATAAATGGTGTTCACTTAAATAGCACTTTTCTTCTCATCTAGGATGATTAAAGCACTTTACAGATCCTGCAATCCACCCATTCACACACTGATGGTAGCAGAGTTGCCATACACACAGGCGCTAACCAGGTGCAACTGGGGGTTCAGTGTCTTGCTCAAGGACACTTTGACAAGCGGACAGCAGACAGAGCAGGAATCGAACCCATGACCCTCCAATCAGTAGTCGGTCACACTACACCTGCGCCACTGCTGCCCCCAGGTGACACAAGTAAACACAAAATGCAGTTTTTAAATGAAGGTGTTTATTATTAAGGGAAAAAAATCCAGACCTACATGGCCTGTGTGAAAAAAATGATTGCCCCTAAACCTAATAACTGGTTGGGTCACCCTTAGCAGCAACAACTGCAATCAATTGTTTGCAATAACTGGCAATGAGTCTTTTACAGTACTGTGGAGGAATTTTGGCCCACTCATCTTTGCAGAATTGTTGTAATTCAGCCACATTGGAGGGATTTTGAGCCTGAACCGCCTTTTTAAGGTCATGCCACAGCATCTCAATTGGATTCAGGTCAAGACTTTGACTAGGCCACTACAAAGTCTTCATTTTGTTTTTCTTAAGCCATTCAGAGGTGGACTTGCTGGTGTGTTTTGGATCATTGTCCTGCTGCAGAACACAAGTGTGCTTCAGCTTGAGGTCACAAACAGATGGCTGGACATTGTCCTTCAGGATTTTTTGGTAATCAGCAGAATTCATGGTTCCATTTACCACAGCAAGTCTTCCAGGTCCTGAAACAGCAAAGCAGCCCCTGACCATCACATGACCACCACCATACTTTACTGTTGGTATGATGTTCCTTTTCTGAAATGCTGTGTTACTTTTAAGCCGGATGTAATGGGACACACACTTTCCAAAAAGTTCAACTTTTGTCTTGTCAGTCCACAGGATATTCTCCCAAAAGTCTTGGGGATCATCAAGATGTTTTCTGGCAAAACTGAGATGAGCCTTTATGTTCTTTTTGCTCACCAGTGGTTTTCGTCTTGGAACTCTGCCATGCAGACCATTTTTGCCCAGTCTCTTTCTTATGGTGGAGTCATGAACACTGACCTTAACTGAGGCAAGTGAGGCCTGCAATTCTTTGGATGTTGTTGTGGGGTCTTTTGTGACCTTTTGGGTGAGTCATTGCTGTGATCTTGGGGTAATTTTGGTCGGCCGACCACTCCTGGGAAGGTTCACCACTGTTCCATGTTTTCACAATTTGTGGATAATGGCTCTCAATGTGGTTCGCTGGAGTCCCAAAGCTATAGAAATGGCTTTATAACCTTTTCCAGACTGATAGATCTTAATTACTTTGTTTCTCATTTGTTCCTGAATTTCTTTGGATTGCAGCATGACGTCTAGCTTTCAAGGATCTTTTGGTCTACTTCCCTTTGTCAGGCAGGTCCTATTTAAGTTATTTCTTGATTGAGAACAGGTGTGGTAGTAACCAGGCCTGGGTGTGGCTCGAGAACCTGAACTTGGCTTTCCAAAGATTTGATAAACCACAGTTAATTTATGTTTTAACTGGAGTGCAATCACTTTTTCACACAGAGTCATGTTGGTTTGGATTTTTTTTACCCTTAATAATAAACACCTTCATTTAAAAACTGCATTTTGTGTTTACTTGGGTTATCTTTGTCTTGTGGGGGACCTATGCTGTAGAGTTCAGTGGTTTTCCTCTCAGACTGAGAGAGCATGGAGATCAAAGGGCTGGGGGGTAAGGGGAATTGTCTGGGGAGAGTGAATGGTGAATGCAGGACCTCAGGTAGCAGGGAGGTGTGAGTTTTGGGATATAAAAGAGAGGGTCCCTGCTTCACGAGTTTAATGTTCTGATTCTGGAAGATGTGACAGTGAAATAAAGTTCATCTGCTCGGAAAGTTCGGTCTGGTTATTTCATCTCCACACTGGTGACCCTTGACGCAGAATGGAACACGAGGCGAACACTCCAGAGACGACCCAGATGGGAAACCCCAGCAATGCGTGCGCCGTTTTGGTCAAACTACCAGACTTTTGACTGCACGACCCGAAGTCTTGGTTCCTCCACACCAAGGCCCATTTCGCGCTCTGGGGAATAATGGCAGATGACACCAGGTATTACTATGTGGTCGCAGCGCTGGACGCTCGCATGACTCAGCAAGTAGTGAGCCTGCTCCAACAGCCCCCAGCCTACGACAAATACGGGGCTCTCAAAGCCGCGCTGAACCAGTGCTACACGCTCTCGGACTGCGAGAGAATGGAGAGGCTCCTGACATGCTCCGAGTTGGGAGATGGGTCGGCAGTCGACCGGTTGGAGAAGATGTTGGCGTTGATGGGCACGGACGACGGGCATTTTCTATTTGCCCACCTTTTCCTTCGGAACCTCCCAGCGGCGGCTGGAGCGGTCCTTGCCAACTCGTCGTTGCTGGCCCCGCATGACTACCGTGCGCTAGCCCAGGAGGCAGATCGGATCATCCTCACCACCAGAGCCCTCACAGTGAACGCAGCGGTGCTAGAACCCAGCGAGATGGCCAGCGGAAGCGAGGAGCCAGCGATGGTAGCGGCAGCGGGGGCCAGGAAGCTCCAGAGAGACACGCTCTGCTCCTACCACCGCCATTTTGGAGAGGACACACGCCAATGCGTGCCACCGTGCCAATTCAAGTGTTTGGGAAACGCCAGGACCGCCAGTCGATAGCAGCTGCAACCGCCGGTGAAGAAAGCAAGCTGCTCTACGTGACAGACTCACACTCGGGGAGATGATTCCTTGTGGACTCCGGCTCCCAAAAGAGCCTCATCCTGCCGTCCTATGCCGACCGGCTAGCGGGAGCTAGCGGCCCTGAGCTGACGGCTGCAAACTGCTCAGATATTAATACTTTTGGTGAGAGGACACTGACTGTATCCTTGCATGGCCGTACGTACCAGTGGACATTCATCATAGCAGCATGCAGTTTTCCAATCTTAGGCGCTGATTTTTTGTGTGCACACAGACTACTAGTCGATGTTACTAACAGACGCCTGATTAATGCAATGTCTTTTGATTCTCTTCCCTGTACAACTCGAGAAGCCGGGCCAACAACGCTAGCCAACGTCACAGCTCCAAGTGGTAAGTTCCACACACTGCTCACCCAGTTCCCAGCACTCACGGTCCCGACATTTTCGGTGGCCATCACAAAACACGGGGTGGAGCACTTTATTACCACCACCGGGCCGCCCGTTTTTGCACGACCTCGGCGGCTGGACACAGCTAAACTGGCCATAGCACATGAGGAGTTTGCCAACTTGGAAAGGCTGGGCATCATCAGACTGTGGAAGATGTGTTCAATGACGAGACATGAGTGTATTTCTCAGGTTCGGCTTTATTGCAGAACACATTCATCCAACATTCTCAAAAGCAAGAAGAGGCAGAATAATATTACATCACACTCCTATACCTCTGGGGGATTAAGAACTCAAGTCACATGGTGCTTCTGCAAACATTCAATCACAATGCAAGTCTCTGAAGATTCACCATTGTCTCTTATTCTCCGGTGTCCTGGGAAAACCCCCAGGGCCTCCTCTGAGACAAGGGCCCGACTTCACACCTCCTCGCCATCACCTGTCGGCCCCCGTCGATCCAATCTCCTGTTCCTCCAGACGTGAAGCCTCAATCCACGTAAGCCATACATTTCTGGGAGATATGAACCAGACATATGCGCCACACTCTTGTGGGAAATATGAACCAAACATATGTGCCACATGACCCCCCCCAAACGTCTGCATGGGACAAACATATTCATAAATGCATAACATAAAAGACATCGCCACATAACCAATAATCAATCCCCCAATCTCTTAGGTCTTAGCTTCCTGCCGAATCTGCTGTAGGCCGGCTTCGCTGCGTCTGCAGCGTCTCCTCGCACCTGGAGATTAGATTTGTTAGCACATCTCTGTGGGAGCTCTGGAGCATGCCTTCTCGGTGGCCTGCCCCGGCGGGGGGCTTTCGCCAACTGTACTCGTTCATCAGCCAGGACAAAAGCGGGCTTGAGTCTGTTTATGCAAATTAGCTCCCTTCTGCCCCCCAAATCTAGCAGAAAATGCTTCTCATTTTTTTCCAGCACCCTGAACGGTCCATCATAAGGCGGTCTCAGCCCTGGGCGTTGTGCATCATGTCTAACAAAATCAAACTCTGCGTTTTTTAAAGCCTTTGGCACAAAAACGCGTGGAAAACTGTGATGCACTGGGCCAGGCAGCGTGTTTGATCCTGTGCCGCTCTGCAACAGCTGAGCGGGGGGGCAATTGGGCGCAGGATTTTCCGGGAGAAATTCCCCCGGCAAACGGAGAGGTTGTGTGAACACTAACTCCGCTGGGGAGGCTTGCAAATCCTCCTTAGGTGCAGAACGCAACCCCAATAAAACCCATGGCAGTTTGTCTACCCAATTTGTATCCGTGAGCGATGCTCTGAGGGCTGCTTTCAATGACCTATGAAAGCGTTCACATAAACCATTGGCCTGCGGGTTATACGCGGTAGTGCGGTGTACCTTCACCCCTAAGCTGCGGGCCATAGACGACCAGAGTTCGGAAACAAATTGAGGGCCTCTGTCTGACGTTATATCCGACGGAACTCCAAAACGCGCGACACAAGCTGTTAAAAACGCGCGCGCAACCTCTTCCGCCGTTGTTGACGCCAGAGGTACTGCTTCTGGCCAACGTGTGGTGCGGTCCACCATCGTCAAAAGGTGTGTGCGTCCTTGAGACGAGGGAAGCGGGCCCACCAGATCAACATGCACGTGATCGAACCGCTTAGCCGGGATGTGAAAAGGCTCCAAAGGGGCCCTCGTGTGCTTGTGTATCTTAGCCCTCTGGCACGCTACACAAGCCGCTGCCCATTCCTTGACCTGTTTGCGCAACCCCGGCCAGACAAATTTCTCCCCCACCATCTTGACCGATGCGCGTACCCCCGGGTGCGCCAGTGAATGGACCGAGTCAAAAACGCGGCGGCGCCATGCGGCTGGAACCACGGGACGAGGCCGACCCTTGGAGACATTGCATATTAAGGGGGGCATACCTATTTGCTGCACCCTGTGCTCCAGCCTTAACCCTGTTGGTCCAGACTGGAGCGCGCACATCCGCGTCACCAACCTGCTCCGCAGCCATGTCTGCATAATCCAAACCTACGTGGACCGGGGCTGCGCGCGCTCCCGCGTCACTGCCCTTGCCCACAGCCACCGAGTCTGCCCCCGCGTGGCCTGGCGTTGCCACAGCACATGAGAGACAGTCCGCCACTACATTGTGTTTGCCTGCTACATGCTGGATATCGGTGGTGAACTCCGATATTGCGGCTAGCTGTCTTTGTTGTCGGCCTGACCAAGGCTCTGAGATCTTGGCCATCACAAAAGTTAACGGTTTGTGGTCCACAAAAGCGGTGAAACGCCGCCCTTCCAGCCAGAACTGGAAATGGCGGATGGCCAAGTGTAGGGCTAAAAGCTCCCTGTCAAATGCGCTGTATTTACGCTCGTTATCGCGCAGGGATTTGCTAAAGAACGCGAGAGGCTGCCAGGTCCCTGCCACACACTGTTCAATGACTGCCCCCACCGCTAGGTCCGAAGCGTCGGTGGTGAGCGCCAAACGGGCTGTTGGAACCGGGTGCGCTAACAAAACAGTGCTTGCAAGGGCTGATTTGACCTGGGAGAAAGCGCGCTCCCGCTCCGGAGACCATTCGACCTTATTAGTGGGTTTTTGTTTTTTTAGTGCCGCGTACAGTGGCTGCATAAGCCGCGCTGCGCTCGGAAGAAACCGGTTGTAAAAATTAACCATTCCTAGAAACTCCTGCAGCGCTTTTATCGTTTGAGGTCGGGGGAAATCTGTTATTGCGCGCACTTTCTCAGGAAGGGGAACCGCTCCCTGTAGTGAAACGCGGTGCCCCAAAAAATTGATTTGCGCCACCCCGAACTGGCACTTCGCTGGGTTAATTATCAACCCGTGCTCTGCCAGTCTCCGAAAAACCGCTGTGAGGTGGGTTTCATGTTCGTCCTCGGACGTGCTGGCTACCAATATGTCGTCTAAATAGACGAACACAAAAGGCAGGTCATGTAAAACAGCATCCATCATGCGTTGGAAAGTTTGCGCGGCGCCCTTTAATCCAAACGGCATGCGCAAAAACTCAAAAAGCCCAAACGGAGTTATTACCGCGGTTTTGGGAATATCCTGCGCGCGCACGGGGACTTGGTGGTAGCTGCGCACCAAGTCTATTTTAGAAAAAATGCGCGCCCCTGCCAAATGAACTGAGAAATCCTGGATGTGCGGAATCGGGTAGCGGTCGTGTGCTGAGACGTTGTTCAACCTGCGGAAATCGCCACAAGGTCGCCACGAGCCATCAGCCTTTGGGACCATGTGTAACGGGGAAGCCCAGGGGCTGTTCGAACGTCTAATTATGCCCAGTTTTTCCAGGTTGGCAAATTCCTCACGCGCTATTGCCAGTTTAGCTGAGTCCAAGCGCCGGGCTTTTGCAAAAATGGGCGGCCCAGTGGTGGTGATAAAATGTTCCACCCCGTGTTTGGCCACTGTCGCCGAAAACTTTGGAACTGTGAGTGCTGGAAAGTGAGTGAGCAGAGCATGAAACTTACCACCCGCAGCTGTGACGTTGGCGTGTGCAGTCGGCGGAGCCACCCGAGCTGTGCAGGGAATAGAATGGAAAGAAAGTGCATTAACCAGACGTCTATTAGCAAGATCAACCAATAAACCATGTGAGCACAAAAAATCAGCCCCTAACATGTTGAATCTGACTGCTGCTACAATAAAGGTCCACTCGAATGAACGGCCCTGTAAGGACAGACGCATGGTCCTCTCACCGAATGTCTTAATCGCTGAGCCATTCGCTGCTGATACTGACACCCAGGGAGCTTTGGACAGCATCAGCCGTTCCGCGTAGGTAGGCATGACGAAACTCAGCTGGGAGCCCGTGTCCACGAGGAATTGTTTCCCCTAGTGTGCATCTGTCAGGTAAAGCAGCTTATTTTCTTCTCCGAGAGATGCAGCTGCTACCGGCCCCCCGGTCTTGGCGTTTCCCTGACGCTTGAAGCGGCACGGTGGGAGACATCTCTGTGCCCTCTCCGCAAAACGGCAGTGGTAGAAACACAGGCCGACCTCAGCTCCGCGTTGCCTGACGCCTGTCGCCGCCGTCGTCGGTTCGTCTGGTGCCGCCACCTCTGGCTCCAAACCATCTCCGGGCGCCGTCCCCTGCTCAGCTGCCGTGGCCGAAACCGCGCTCCGCTTGTGGGCGTCGACGAGTCGCTGCGCCTCCTTGCCGAGGCCATGGTAGTCCCGCTTGGCCAAGCGGGGTGAGTCTGCCAGGGTCACTCTCACTGCTGGCGGCAGAGTCCGGAGGAAAAGGTGGGCGAAGATAAATTCGCCATCCTCGGAGTGTTTCAGTCTCAGCATCTTCACCATCAGGTCTGCCGGTCTGTCGTTCTCCGACTCCGTCAACTCTAGGAGCCCCTCTGCTCGCTGTTGCACCGAGGGGGTGAAATGGCTGATCAGCGCCTCCTTCAATGCGCCGTACTTGTCGGTGTCCGGTGGGTGGTTAACCAGATCTTCCACCCTCTGGACCGTGTGACTGTCCAGCTTCGCCACCACATGGTAGAACCTCGTTTCATCCTTTGAGATTCTCCAGAGGTTGAACTGTGCCTCGACCGCGCTAAACCAGGAGCGCGGGCTGTGCTGCCAGAAATTGGGCAGCTGGAGCGTGGAGGCAGCCATCAGGCTGGCCTCTGATGAGCTCCGCTCGGGAGAATTCTCCCTGCTCATTCTTTGTCGTGGGTCACCAGTGTGGAAGATGTGTTCAATGACGAGACATGAGTGTATTTCTCAGGTTCGGCTTTATTGCAGAACACATTCATCCAACATTCTCAAAAGCAAGAAGAGGCAGAATAATATTACATCACACTCTTATACCTCTGGGGGATTAAGAACTCAAGTCACATGGTGCTTCTGCAAACATTCAATCACAATGCAAGTCTCTGAAGATTCACCATTGTCTCTTATTCTCCGGTGTCCCGGGAAACCCCCCAGGGCCTCCTCTGAGACAAGGGCCCGACTTCACACCTCCTCGCCATCACCTGTCGGCCCCCGTCAATCCAATCTCCTGTTCCTCCAGACGTGAAGCCTCAATCCACATAAGCCATACTTTTCTGGGAGATATGAACCAGACATATGTGCCACACTCTTGTGGGAAATATGAACCAAACATATGTGCCACAAGACGATCAAACAGCCCATGGGCATCCCCACTACATATGATCCCTAAGGCCAAGGGATTGTGGCGACCTTGTGGAGATTTCCGCAGATTAAACAACGCCACAGCGCACGACCGCTACCTGATCCCCCATATTCAGGATTTTTCCGTTCCCTTCACTGGGGCACGTCTTTTTTCTAAGATAGGCATAGTCCGTGGTTACCACCAGGTCCCAGTCTGCGCGGAGGACATACCTAACACGGCAGTAATAACCCCGTTTGGTCTGTTTGAGTTTTTACACATGCCTTTCGGGTTAAAAGGCGCTGCACAGACATTCCAACGCATGATGGATGCGGTGTTGCGCGATCTGCCGTTTGTGTTCATCTACCTGGATGACATCCCGGTGGCCAGAGCGTCCAAGGACGTACACGTAACCCACCTCAGGACGGTTTTCCAGAGGTTGGAGGAGCATGGGTTAATAATCAACCCGGCGAAATGTCAGTTCAGCGTGACGGGGATCGATTTTTTGGGACACCGCATCTCACCGGAGGGAGCGATACCCTTGCCGTTTTTTGGGGGGATAGTGAACTTCTACAATCGTTTCCTCCCCCGCGCAGCCCAGCTCATGCAGCCGTTGTACGCCGCGCTTAAGAAACGGAAGCCCGCAGACAGAGTTGACTGGACTCCTGAGCGGGCGCAAGCTTTTTCCGAGGTTAAAACAGCTCTGTGTTTCAAGGTGGAGCTTTGCCATGGACCAGATTCTTCCATTTCCACAATAAATTTTCAGTATGATTGTCCAAAACTTCACCTGTGTTGGACCATCCCATGCGATGTATGATGCTACTCGTGGTAGTAAAAATAAAAAATACACATATTTACAGTAGAG
Source organism: Pholidichthys leucotaenia (assembly GCA_020510985.1). NCBI lineage: Eukaryota > Metazoa > Chordata > Actinopteri > Cichliformes > Pholidichthyidae > Pholidichthys > Pholidichthys leucotaenia. The sequence goes on along the minus strand of CM035846.1, from coordinate 113,892,438 downwards.
GTAAGGTTCAGGTTCAGGTTACTTTATTTGTACCCGTAGGTAGATTTGTTTTGCAGTTGGTGACATCCATATTTACAAGCCACTAATTACATTCAACATAGACACAAACACAGGCACACATCTTACAAAATAGATAAATATAGAATATGTACAATATAATTTTATAGCTTGTTCAACTCTTTGACAGCAGCAGGGACAAAGCTGTTTTTGTAGCGCTGGGTTCTACTTTTTGGGACAGCAAACCTCCGTCTGGAGGGAAGAAGCTGAAAGTTGCAGTGCAAAGGGTGGGAGTCATCATTTAAAATCGAGTCGGCCATCCTCTGTACTTGTTTGGCGTACAGGGATGCCAGGCTCAGCTGTGACTCACCAAGCAAACGACTAATGCCTCCATTCTTCTAATGCAACTCCATCTCAACAATTCATCAGTGAACTGTGGAAGTGTTTTTGTTTTCTTCAGACAGCCATTTTCATATGCTTCCTTGGAATAGCGTCAAAGTATTACAAATGTGGCAGGAGGGATTTTTTCCCTCACTCGCTCACCTGTGATTGGCCACACCTGTTACACTGCAGCACACTGATTGCAGTGTGGCCTCAGTGCCTATAACTAGATGCTGCTCACGATACAGGGGTATGCCTGTCTGTGAACAAGCAGAAGTCTGTTTGGCCCTTCCAGAGGATGGTATTTGCTGTGGTCACTGGTGCACCTTGTCTTTTCTGATCCATGTAAGTTATCCATCGATCATGCTTTAATACACAAAGTGTCAGGAACCAAGTCGGCTTGGTTTCCCCCGGCTCAGTCCTGGCCTCTCTGTGTGTACGTGCCACGTTGTATGTATGTTAGTATGTACGTAACTCTGTACTGTATGTACTCGTATTTCTGTGTGCTCTGCCGTACCCATAGCCACTGCTTTCTGGCCGGCAGCGGTGAGGCAGCCTCTTGGGCTCACGCTGGAGTGAGCGCTGTCTAACTGTCTGCCGGTCGGACCACGCCCCCTCTCTATTACTGCCAGCTGTTCCCACTCCCGTGTGCCAGCTCCCCGCTCCTCGCCCAGATGTGCTCAATTTGTGGATCCAGCAATACATGTACTTAAGGAGCCTTTTTCCAGCCATGCATTGTTGGGTCATTGTGCTCCATGTGGTCGTCTTTCACCATTTGAAGCCATGTTCAACTAAAGATTGTGTTCCCTCAGAGCCTTATTTGGACTACTCGGACTGCCCCAACTCCATGAGTAAAAACTGTCAGCGTTTCTGTGCGCAGCTGTGCTGCTACGCTTTATTGTAGCATTTTTCCCCATGCAGCACAACTGCTATGCTTTGGCTGTCGCCCAGTTTTATTCCTCCCGTGTCTGTTGGGTGTCCTGGAGGACTCTTTATTACTCTGAGGGCTAATGTCTGTTGGAACTGTTGGTCTGTGTCAGTGTCTAATAAATGTGTGTGGTGTAACCTGCTCTTAAATCCTCGTCCTTTTCGCCCTCCTCCATGCGCGGTGGAAAAGCGCATGAGGAGCTCATGACACAAAGTGGCTTTTCTGTGTTTGACACCCAGAATCAGAATCAGAATCAGGTTTATTGCCATTGTTCATGTAGTACACAAACTAGGAATTTGTCTCGGTACAGTGCTGCAACATTAAACATGATAAGATAAGAGAAATAAACTATACATGTAATAAAGTGTAGGATAAGATTAAGTGATACTGGTCAACAGTTAAAATATACAGTATATTAGCCAGCAGCAGATACTGTGGAGAACTATATAGTGCAGTCGGTGAACCCGCGTGCCACCCACGTGCCATGCTTGCAGTCGTGATGGCCAGATTAGGCTTTTTTGATATTTCATGAAATTAGTTCATATGGATGAAGCCTCATGTGACACTTCATTTGCTCTACTAAGCCATTTCCTGGACAAAGTATACAACATGCAGATTTTTAAATTTGTGTATTTTTGTTTCATTTCAATAAATGTACTGTCTTTTAAGAAATATCAATCATGAGGTGGAAAAGAAATAATAAAACTGGGATGACTACAGTGAATGTGCTTGTACTACTTAGTGTGCTTGTGTTATTTATCCATTTTATTAAGAAAAAATAACTTTTCAACAGTATTTGGACTAAGGCAAAAAAAAATTTAATTATTTCACCAGCTTTTGAGAATACTGTACTCTCTCACAGGGCACAGAGGATGCAGGTGTGCAAAGGAAGGCTACTGCAAGTTTGTACAGTGTAGAGTAGACCCACTTCTGTCTTTCCCAGTGCATTCATTTCTGTTGTCCTTATTCTAATGGAGGGCATGATAGTGCCTCAGCATACGTAGATGATGTGTTATTGTTGTATCCAAGCTCTTTGAAACACAGCAGAAACTTCATCTTACACATAAAAATAAATCTAAAATAAATAAATGACAAGAAATATCCACTATTTTTGAAAAATCCACCCAACTTAATAACTGTAAATATCTGACTGGGAGAAATGAGATCAAAATGTTCCCAAATGGGAGAAGTCTGTCTTTTTAGCGCTGGTTCCATCTGAAAATGAAGATTGGCTGCGACAAATTAGATTAAATTAGAAGAATGGAGGTGACACAGTCACAGACTGACAACACATATTGTGAGGGACGGGGATTTCTACTGTGTATGGCTGCTCACTTTATTTCATGTTGCGTGCAAAATCATTAAGATAAGACTTTATTAATCCCATACTGGGGAAATTCATTTGCCACAGCGGCACAAAGTCAGAAAAGAAAAACCGAGACCAAAAATAAAAAAAACAATAAAAACCTACTAAAAACACAAGATCAATAATTTGAAATATAAAATAAATTAATAAATAAATATTAAATAACCACTTCTTGACCCAGTCATGTGGTATGGCCGGCGAGGCTTCCAACGTCATCACATGCTTCAGCAATAAACGCCTCAAAACACGCTTCGCCAAATATTTCCTGGATTAGTCGGCGCACGCTCCGAAGCTCCGGTGCTGGAGGTCCTATCACTAGTTTGCAGTGTGGTGGTGGTTTTGCTGGCTGCTGTGTCAGGGTTGGAGTGCTCGGTGCTTATTTTTCTCGAGGTAAGCCACTTCTGTAATTTCTGACAGCTTCCTATTTTAGTTCGCTGACTGTAATCATTTTCTTTCTCTTAACTAGTGGCTTACTGTTCTTCCTCCTCACCATTTTGACACCAGCTGTGCCTCCAATTTGGCACGAATCGGCCGGCTTACACAGTGATCATCAACAATCTACTGCTGTTTTGTCTTCGCCATACATTTGGTGGTTTTAACTGGCTGTGTCATGGCCGGTTTTGTTTTGCTGCATGACCTCTTTTGTTTTACATGACTGTACTTGCTTTTTGTGCCTTGCATGATCCTGCTTGAATTTCTGTTTTGCATGTTAATTTGCTGTGTTTTGTTTTTCTCTTTTGTGCATGTTTGCAATATTTGTTCCGGGTTTTCATTTTGATTTCTTAACGTTTTGGGTCTATTATTTTTATTCGTCATTTAACTTTATTTTGTGCAGTAATTTCAGGAGAATCACAACAAACCAGAATGATGGTATTTTTTATCTTTAATGTATATGTGTCATGGTGCGGTCCTGGCGGACCACTAATGAGACGCTATAGTCAACCAGTGAGTTGGCATATTTATTAAAGGGGACCTGTGGTGGTCGTGAAAAAAAAGATATTATATTGAGCTCATGTTCTAGTTCAAGTTTAAGTTCAAGTTCAAGTTCAAAGCAATGCGATATAAATCCATTGCTGATGTGCTGGTTCAGCTATGTCAGCAAAACATGCGCGCAGCCATACTGGCGGCTACATGGCCTGCCAGGACGCTTCCTGTGACGTAGTAGCGTGGATACCGCGATCTGGATCAATATTGGCTGAGCCTGGAGTGCCCGGATGAGCAGTGGCTTTCGGGATATTCAAATTCAAATTCAAACATTTATTTCAAACTCAGGGTTCATATTAAATGCAGAACTAAAATGAGTAGAAAATAAATAAATAAATGCTTAAATTCAGCGGGTCGTCTTGTCTGATCTGAGGTCGTAACGGCCGCCAGACGACTGGGGATTCGGCGCTGGGCTCTTCCCTCGCCGCTAAAAGTATACAATGATCCCTCGCTACTTTGCGCTTCACCTTTCGCGCCCTCAGTGCATCGCGGATTTTTCAGAAATATTCATCAAAAATTCAAAATTGAGAAAAAATGGGCGGGCACTAGCAGAAGGCAGGGAGACTACATTAGAACATCAGGTATCAACACGGAGAGCTGCACAACTCAAAATCCACCTCTCTGACCACCGCTCCACTCCTCTCCGCCCACCTCTTCACTGCTCGGGAATCTCGCAAGCTGATTGGCCGCGACGTTTTACCTCGCAAGCTGATTGGCCGAGACGTTTTACCCAGCTTCTCTCCCTGCCGACATACCCAGCGAAGGAAGACCGCATTCATTGTTCTTTATCGCTAGTCTCGCCGCGTGGAACTTTTCGCTGTTCTTTTGTGCCTTTTTGTGCGAAATAGTCTTCCCATCGAGCCACTACGCCGCCTCCTGCAGCTGCCCTCGACGATCCTGCGCCTCTAGCACCTGACGATGAGGCGTCACCTGGGGAGCAGTAAAGCTTTCATTAACCTGTGCAGTAAATCATCTTCATCTTGAGTTACGTATCTTGTTATAAAAATAAAAGAGTTCTAAAAACATATTTATGTACACTTTATTTACATCTACGTATGTATGTACACTTACACACACACACACACACACGTATCATATGAGAGAGAGAGTGAGAGAATGAACGTACGTGTTATTTATGGGTGACGTCATCAGGGGTGACGCTACTTCGCGGTTTTTCACTTTTCGCGGTCGGTTCTGGAACCCATTAACCGCGATAAGTGAGGGATCACTGTATACAGATCAGCAGACACTCGGCGCTCTTGTAACAACAAAAACATACAATGCGATATGGATATCGCAACATGGCGGAATGTAAAGCCTTTGGATGTCTCAATAATAAGCGAAAAAACAAAGATAAACGCTTCTTTTGTGTACCCAAACCCAGCTCACCTTGTCGGAAGATCGTAGCGGAAAAGTGGTTGTGCAATCTCAGAACAGGGCACAGACGTTTCCTTTCGGACAAAATTCCGTTGTGTGTGAGGACCACTTTGTCACTTTCACCCTCAGAAGACCTTTCTGGCTCAAACCTATAGCCATGTTGCCCGAATTCTTCCTCAGAGTCCGACAATTCAGCCATAATAGAACAAAAACACTGACAAAAGCACTCTAGTCGCTGGTACAGGCGAGTATTGACTTTTCAGTAGCAACGTAGTGACGTCACATCCGCATGTGTCATGGCTGTGCGCATAGTTTTCATTGGCTGGCCATGCCGGCGGTCGTATTTGCATATTTCTCTGGTGGTAGATGGCTGGCAATAATTATTTAACCAAATAACGAACACTTTGTCTAATGTTTTCAAGTTGAATGCGTTTAGACGACCACAACAGGTCCCCTTTAAAGGTAAGAACAACAATACAAAATAATGAGCCTCGTGGGGCAAAACACAAACTAGAAAAGCACTCGGAGAGCGCAGACCTCCGCCAAGCGCCACAGTTCCCCCCATACAGTGTTTGTGTGTACGTTTTCAGATTCCTTGACCATGAAAACATATGACTAGCAATTGGATTCACAATGATAGGATTAGTGGTTCAGTAGTTATTGACGAAAATGGCATTTTCCGTAATGGCAGTTTAGCACCACAGTTCCCCCCATACAGTGTTTGTGTGTACGTTTTCAGATTCCTTGACCATGAAAACATATGACTATGGTCTATATTAATCATATATCCCATAACCTACATATGTATAAGCATGTCAGAATGTTTGGTGATTACATATGTAAAGCGACTTCACACCTCAAAACAGGACAAAGGGTCTCAACCGCCAGTGAAGATCAAAGAGCATCCGAGGTGCTGCGGTGGAGACCAGATAGGTCGCCCTGATCCCCCAGGGCCAGGTGGAGGGGTACGAAGACAAAAGAGGGGATTAAGATAGTGAGGGATGTCAGCTTTTGATATGCATGTCTTTTGTTATGTGCGGGTATAAGTTCGTAGAGCTGAAGGTGTTCGCTCTCTCACTTCTTCTGCTGCTGCACCTAGATGAGACTTGTTAGAGGAGCTGATAATAAACTTTGGTTTATAAATCACATCACCTCGTTATTTCAAGCTCTTCTACACTGGTGACCCTGGCACGAGGATGGACCAGAGGCTTTCCCCCGCGATCGACTCATCTGTGGCGACCCAGGCAGATGCCGGCGCCCATGCAGACAGGGGAACAGATGGACGACGTTCCCCCACGGCAGAAGTGATAGAGAGGGCTCAACCGAGCACCAGTGCCGCTGAGAGAGCCAAAGGAAGGCACTCTCACCCTGCGGACACATCAGTGACGGTCCACACAAACGCCGTCACCGTCAAGCTGCCGGACTTCTGGCAGGAAGACCCCGCCTCGTGGTTTCAACAAGCTGAAGCCCAGTTTGCACTTGCAGGCATCACGGCTGACGATACAAAGTTCTATCACATCGTCGCCAAACTCAACGCCACCACTTCGAGATGTGCGCGGAGCATAATCCAGCGGCCGCCGGCCCAGGACAAATATAAAGAACTGAAAGCGACCATCGTGGCAAACTTCGTCCCCTCAGCCGAGGAGAGTGCCGAGAGGATCCTGGCGGTCTACGGCCACAGAGGATGCAGACCCAAGGCCCTCATGGAGGACTTGCTGCAACTTAAAGAAGAGGACAATGACAACTTCCTCTTCCAATTCATATTCCTCAGTACGCTGCCGCCACACATGAGCGGGACGCTTGCCAACATGCGATGCAGCACCCAGCAGGACTTCCGCACGCTGGCTCACGAAGCTCAACGGCTCGTCAACGCCTGCAAGGAACAGACACCCACAGCAGCATCCGCAGACCTCAACGCTGATGTCCGGAGCCACGGGGAGCCACAAACCACCGAGCAGAATCAGCCCGCGGTGACAGCGACACGGCCAAGACGTAACAGACGGAGCAACGTTTGTTATTACCACCACCGCTTCGCCGAGAAGGCTTACAAATGCGTTCCCCCCTGCAAATTTCACGATTTCGGGAAACGCCACAGCAGAGAACCGTTAACAGCGGTGGTTCTCTGCGAAAAAAGTAAGCTTTTATATGTGACGGACGGACACACCGGCAAGAAGTTCCTTATCAACACGGGAGCTCAACTAAGTTTTGTCATGCCCTCCCAAGCAGACCGGGCCATGGGCACCCGGGGCAATGGAGCAGTGGCAGCCAACGGCTCCATCATCGACACTTTTGGCGAAAAGAGCCTGCCCCTCCGCATCCACGGCCGCAACTACAGATGGACATTTGTTGTAGCAGCGCTCGAGTTTCTCCACCACCCGTGCAAGCCAGCGTCACCACAGCAGGAGGTAAGTTTGATCAACTCCTCACCCAATTTCCAGCACTCACAATTCCCAAATTCTCAGCCACAGTGGCTAAACACGGGGTCGAACACTTTATTCCCACAACGGGCCCACCCGTTTTCGCCAAAGCTCGGCGCTTAGACACGACCAAGCTCGCCATAGCTCGGGAAGAGTTTACCACCCTTGAAAAATTAGGCATTATCAGGCGCTCGAAAAGCCCCTGGGCGTCACCACTTCACATGGTCCCGAAATCCGACAGTTCTTGGAGACCGTGCGGCGATTACCGCAGATTAAACAATGCGGCAGCGCATGACCGCTACCCAATTTCTCACATTCAAGATTTTTCACTACATCTGGCGGGTGCGCGCATTTTTTCAAAAATAGACCTGGTCCGCGGCTATCATCAAGTCCCAGTTCGAGCAGAGGACATTCCTAAAACAGCTGTAATAACCCCCTTCGGTCTTTTTGAATTTTTGCGGATGCCTTTCGGCCTCAAAGGCGCCGCTCAAACCTTTCAGCGGATGATGGACGCGGTATTACGCGACCTCCCCTTCATGTTTGTCTACCTCGACAATATGCTGGTAGCCAGCTCGTCTGAGGAAGAACACGAGCAGCATCTCACTATGGTTTTTCAGATACTAGAAGAGCACGGGTTAATAATCAATCCAGCCAAATGCAAATTCGGCGTGTCACAAATTGATTTTTTAGGACACAGAGTTTCTCCGGAGGGGGCAGTCCCACTGCCAGACAAAGTTCATGCAGTAAAAAGTTTCCCACGGCCACAAACGGTCAAATCGCTGCAAGAATTTTTGGGAATGGTTAATTTTTACAACCGTTTCCTCCCCCACGCAGCTCAGCTCATGCAGCCCCTATATGACGCACTCAGAAAACAAAAACTTTCCAACGCGGTCGAATGGACCCCGGAGCGCGAACGCGCCTTCGTGGAAGTAAAAAGTGCCCTAGCTAATGTCACATTGTTGGTTCACCCCGATCCCTCGGCCCGCATTGCGCTAACCACAGACGCTTCAGACCTGGCCATAGGGGCAGTTGTAGAACAACACGTCAGCGGAATCTGGCAACATTTGGCATTTTTCAGCAAATCGCTAAACCAAACTGAGCGTAAATACAGCACTTTTGACAGGGAGCTGCTAGTGCTTCATTTATCCATCCGCCACTTCCAGTTCTGGTTGGAAAGGCGGCGTTTCACGGCTTTTGTAGACCACAAACTGCTCACCTTTGCGATGGCTAAAATTTCCGAACCGTGGTCAGGCAGGCAACAAAGACAGCTAGCTGCGATTTCAGAGTTCACCACAGACATTCGACATGTGGCAGGCAAACTTAACGTGGTAGCAGACTGCCTCTCTCGCGCTGTGACATCGCCAGAGCACGAGGAGACAGATTATACTACCTCAGCCGCAGAACTCTTCGCCAACGCGGACACATACGCAGCCCCAATCCATGCAGGGATAGATTATGCAGCCATGGCGGAGGAGCAAAGTAGTGACGCGGACGTGCGCACACTCCTGTCTGGACCAACAGGGTTAAGGCTGGAGGAAAGGGGTTTACGCGACGGTGTGCCCCCCCTAATATGCGACATCTCAACCGGCCGACCTCGCCCGTTAGTCCCAGCTGCATGGCGCCGCCGTATTTTCGACTTGATTCATTCCCTCGCGCACCCAGGTGTGCGCGCTTCGGTTAAAATGGTCGCCGAAAAGTTTGTGTGGCCTGGCCTGCACAAAAACGTAAAAGAATGGGCAAAGACTTGCATTTCTTGTCAGCGCGCCAAAGTACACAAACACACAAAAGCCCCTCTAGAGCCTTTTCGAATCCCTGCTAGAAGGTTCGATCACGTTCATGTCGACCTCGTGGGGCCACTACCTTCCTCCCAAGGTTTCACACATCTGTTAACAATGATAGACTGCACCACGCGCTGGCCGGAGGCAGTCCCTCTGGCGTCAACCACAGCAGAGGAAGTCGCTCGCGTTTTTTTGACAAACTGGGTGGCACGTTTCGGCGTCCCATCGGACATCACATCCGATAGGGGGCCTCAATTTGTCTCGGAGCTTTGGTCAGCCATGGCCAGCAGCTTAGGGGCGACAATTCACCGCACCACCGCTTATCACCCTCAGGCTAATGGGTTATGCGAGCGTTTTCACAGATCTTTAAAGGCCGCCCTCAGAGCCTCACTAACGGATACAAATTGGGTAAATAAACTTCCCTGGGTTTTACTGGGGTTGCGTTCTGCGCCTAAAGAGGCTCTAGATGCCTCCCCAACAGAATTAGTTTTTGCACAACCTCTCAGGCTCCCAGGTGAATTTTTGCCAGAGAACCCAGAGCCAGGGCATCTTCCAGCCCCGAGATTTTTAGGCAGCAATGGACCGGACTCTCTCCCCGGGCCGGCACATCACTCTTTTCCACGGGTTTTTGTCCCCCAAGCTTTAAAAAACACTGAATTCGTTTTTGTTAGGCATGAAGCTTTAAAACCAACCTTCCGCCCACCATACGATGGACCATTCAGAGTGCTGGAACCTGGTGATAAACATTTTGTGCTTGATTTTGGGGATAGAAAAGAAACAGTCAGCATTGACAGACTTAAACCTGCCTTCTTGTTGAGAGACGAGCCTGCACGGTTGGCGAGAGCACCTCGGCGGGGTAGACCCCCCAAGAGAAAAGACTCAGCCCCCCTGCAGGGAACAAATAATCACTTTCCTCCCCAAGCTGCAGATTCCTTACAGGAAGGTCCCACCAGGACGCCCAAGCGGACCCACAGCAGATTCGGGAGAAGATTAAAACCCAGACGGCACAAGGACTAATGCAAACTACTCAACAGTTGTTCTCTAATTGTGCTGTAACAGTTTAGGACTGACTTGTGATATTACTATGCTGTTATGATTACCACTGAACTCTCTTAGGAGCATGGCTGCTGGAAAGTTTCTTCTGTGTCAAGAGGTGTAGCAGTTAGTATGTCATAATAATTATCTTAAACTGTGAATTTTTCTATTGTCCTTTTCTTAGTCGTTTGGGGGGGGGCTGTGGTCTATATTAATCATATATCCCATAACCTACATATGTATAAGCATGTGAGAATGTTTGGTGATTACATATGTAAAGCGACTTCACACCTCAGAACAGGACAAAGGGTCTCAACCGCCAGTGAAGATCAAAGAGCATCCGAGGCGCTGCGGTGGAGACCAGATAGGTCGCCCTGACCCCCCAGGGCCAGGTGGAGGGGTACGAAGACAAAAGAGGGGATTAAGATAGTGAGGGATGTCAGCTTTTGATATACATGTCTTTTGTTATGTGCGAGTATAAGTTCGTAGAGCCGAAGGTGTTCGCTCTCTCACTTCTTCTGCTGCTGCACCTAGATGAGACTTGTTAGAGGAGCTGATAATAAACTTTGGTTTATAAATCACATTGCCTCGTTATTTCAAGCTCTTCTACATGACTAGCAATTGGATTCACAATGATAGGATTAGTGGTTCAGTAGTTATTGACGAAAATGGCATTTTCCGTAATGGCGGTTTAGCGCCACAGTTTCCCCCATACAGTGTTTGTGTGTACGTTTTCAGATTCCTTGACCATGAAAACATATGACTAGCAATTGGATTCACAATGATAGGATTAGTGGTTCAGTAGTTATTGACGAAAATGGCATTTTCTGTAATGGCGGTTTTCTTCTGGATGGTGATCCGGATCACCACCAAAATCTAATCATCTGTAGGATACCCCATTTCTGACAATCTGTGAAAATTTCATGAAAATCCGTCCATAACTTTTTGAGTTATCTTGCTAACAAACAGACAGACAGACAGACAGACAGACAGACAAACAAACGCCGATGAAAACATAACCTCCTTGGCGGAGGTAATAAAGACTGTGGCTAAGACACACTGACGATATACACAGACTAAGGAATAACTGACTGAGAGTAGCGAGGATGAAAAGGATGACTGGAGCCGGGAAATAGGGACACCAGCCTAACGTTGGGGAGACCAGCGTTATTCGTATGTGAGGTTGCAGCCCAGAGTAACCTCAGCTGCTCTCTTAAATAGGACTAAGGATTAATCAGCTGACGAAGAAGTCATCAGCTGAATCAAATCCAGCCGTCACAGTGGAGCTCCGCTCTGACAGCTGGAAGCCCCTCCGAGACGCTTTCAGAATAAAAGCTTGGAGGGCCACAAGGAATTAACCCAGAATGGGAGGAAAATGCTGCATGACCCAAGCGAGGACAATATCAGCGCTCAGACCATGACAGTACTCCCCCGCAAACAGCGCACTCTGGGTGCCGCGTGACATCCAAGCCTCTCCCCCCCCACCCGGAAGGCTACAACGGCCCACCCAGGGTGGGAGGAGGGGGAAAAAGGCCAGGCGAGCGAGAACCAGAACAAAAAAAATCAAGACAGGCAACCAGGAAAAAATGACAAGGTCGAATACAGAAAACATAACACGGTGCAACTACAGAGCATGGGGAAAAAAACACAAAACCACAAATGTACTCCATAAAGCACAGGTGGAAAAAACAGACAGGACAATAAATGCAAATAACAGAAATACTATGCCTACAGACCAAGATACACAGGCCAAAAGAAACCAAAGGATAGCATCTCTCAAACAGAGGAAGGAAAAAAAAATCACTCTAAATAGCGGCAAAATACAGACAGTACAACAAGACCAAAAAACTGGCAGAGGCAACAGGACAATAAATGCAAATAACAGAAATACTATGCCAACGGACTATGAAACACAGGCCAAAAGAACAAAAGGCAATCATATATCTCTCAAACAGAGGAAGGAAAAAAAAATCACACTAAATAGCGGCGAATACATACAGTACAATATAGTTCATATAAAAAAAAACACAAGGGCATCCCAGAACTACAGGATAGGAAGAAAAAAACTACAGGGATTACGGGGATTACAGCAGGCAGAGCACAATAACACAAAAACAAATAGTTCGGACCTGCGTCCAGCCTCCAGATGGCTAGCAGGGAGAAAAGAGAGAGTTCGGGCAGTCTACCCCAGTCCCAGGCCCGGAGAACCAGTACCTCTGGTGGCTGGACCAGGTCACCGAACAAAAAGTCCAGGTTGTCTGGTGGCCGACACAGAACACCAAACGGGTGAAGCAGTCTCCCAGGTGGCCGACCCATGTCATCCAGCCACCAGGACCACAGGGGGGAACTCGGAGGCGGCCTCCCTATTGAGAGGGATAGCGAGGGAGAGCCGCGTCGGATCAGGGAAATCCCAGCGGCACCAGGTGGAGGGAAAAGGGATCGAGGAAATGATGAGGGGCCAGTCCGGTGTCGATCGGCGGAGGATCTGCAGCTCCTTCTCCAAACTCCCCACAGACTGGCACTGCACTCTTGCCAGATCCTGAGCGGAACCGTGCTGCACCCACGATGGACCCCAGTTGGGTCCGCGTTGCACCCACGTTGGGCCCCGATTGGGTCAGAGTTGCACCCACGACGGACCCCGACTGGACCGGCGCAGCACCAGGGATGACCTTCAGACCCGAACCCAGAACCTCCAAGGAGACGACCGGAGCAGGCTCGTCACCGGTGACCCTGGGAGAAGGCTCAGAGGAGAAAAGAGAACTGGGATCAGAATCACTGGCAGTGGCAGAGCCCAGTGAGACAAGCTCGGATGCAGCGGACAGCTGCGCCCGGCTCGTAAGATGTTAGTGCAGTTCTACGCAGCTATTATCGAGTCCATCCTCACCACCTCCATAACCGTGTGGTACGCAGGAGCCACTGCCAGGGACAGACTAAGGCTGCAGCGCGTCGTGCGCACTGCTGAGAAGGTGATCGGCTGCAAGCTCCCATCTCTCCAGGATCTGTACATCTCCAGGACCCGGAGGCGTGCTGGCCGGATCATAGCCAATCCCTCACACCCTGGTCACGTACTGTTTGCCCCCCTCCCCTCTGGTAGAAGACTTCGGTCCATCCAGACTAAAACCTCCCGTCACATGAACAGCTTCTTCCCCTCTGCCATCAGACTGCTGAACACTAAGTGACTTATTGACTCTCGTGCACTATGTACAGCAGCTCAACCAGACTCATGTCAATCATCACTGTTTTCTTCCTGCATTACCGACTGCACTATATAGTTCTCCACAGTATCTGCTGCTCGCTAATATATTTTAACTGCTGACCAGTATCACTTACTCTTATTCTACACTTTATTGCATGTATAGTTTATTTCTTTTATCTTATCATGTTTAATGTTGCAGCATTGCACCGAGACAAATTCCTAGTTTGTGTACTACATGAACAATGGCAATAAACCTGATTCTGATTCTGATTCTGATTCTGATTCTGATTCTGAGAGACAGGCAAAAATGCTCCAGAATAGAAGAAAGGAAGACAAAATAGAGCACTGCCTGATCTCGGGCTCTACTGCAGCCCAGGACTTCGGTGATCCAGGTTCAGCACACTGAAGATCCACCTCTGGTTCCCACTTGACTGCGGCGGGCTCCACAGCCAGCATGATGGTATTCACAGCCTGGGGATTCCCTGACACTGACGTCCACGCTGAAGGCCCACACGGCGTGGTGGCAGGGGATCCGTGACTTGCCGGGTCGGACTGTTCCTCCGTGGAGACCCAGGGATGCTTGCTCATCGGCGCAGGCTCCAATTGGCAATCCGCCCTCCTCCTCTGCCCGTGTCGTAGCTGCGGGGCTGGAACCAGGCTCTCCAGGGCCGCAGGTTCCCTCCTCGTCCGGCGGTGTAGTCCTGGCACCGGGGAACGCTCAGGGGAAGGAGACACAGAGGATGCAGTTTCACAATTAATGACTACAGCAGGTAGCGGGAGCTCAGGGGACTGTGAACCCCGAACTCCACCACCAGGGGTCAGATAAGGCAATTCATTCAGTGAAGGAAAAGCATGAAAAGACACTTGCCTGCTCTGCTGAAGACCAATGGAAGCTGCTGCCGTGGGTTTGTTTCTTCCCTTTACCCGATGGATGGTGACAGAGGGCCCCCCAGGAAAATGAGGAGGAGCTGCTTGCACTGGCCCAGGAACGGAGGCAGCCGGAGGCAGACTCGTGGAGCTCACAGCAGCTGGGGAGAGCATGGAGGAGGAGGGAGGAACAGCCGAGGCGGGCCGGGGACGAGGCACATACAACCCGGAGGTGAGGGCGGCTGTCTTACCCCTCCGATGACATGCAGAGGCTACAGCTGGCTGGGAGACAGAGTTTGTGCGGCTACCTGGAACTGGGTCTGGACGGGGTTGTCACTGAGGAGTTGCAGAGGGAATCCCGGCTGACATCTTTCTCCGCTGGGGATGACCCCTGGGTGGTGTGAACTCTTGGGCTGGACAGGTGACAGGAATGGGATCCCGAGGCGAGGAGCGAGGATGCCTCCTCTTCGGCTTCCTGCCGGAGTTTCCCTCCAGACCACGGAGCTCCTCCCGGCGAGCAGAGATTTCCGCCATCCTCGCCGTGATTTCGGGGTGGTCAGTGTAGTGGGGATGATGGTTGATCCTCGTCTCAGCGAGGTCCAGGTTCCAGCGTGAGGCACTGGGGACAGTGCAATAGCGAGTGCTGGAAATTATCCTGTCAATTTCGATAAGGGCCATCACCAGCTCGTAGCCCAGGCTCATGGCATAGCCCTTGGGTGATGACGCCATCTCCCAGCACACTGGTACGCGGAACAAAAGGGAAAACTACAAGCCCAAAACTAAGCAAACTCACGGTCACCGGCGTCTCGTTTTGGCTGCGACCTACTGTCATGGTGCGGTCCTGGCGGACCACTAATGAGGCACTATAGGCAACCAGTGAGTTGGCATATTTATTAAAGGTTAGAACAACAATACAAAATAATGAGCCTCGTGGGGCAAAACACAAATAAAGACTGTGGCTAAGACACACTGACGATATACACAGACTAAGGAATAACTTACTGAGAGTAGCATGGATGAAAAGGATGACTGGAGCCAGGAAATAGGGACACCAGCCTAACGGGGAGACCAGTGTTATTCGTACGTGAGGTCGCAGCCTGGAGTAACCTAATCTGCTCCCTTAGTCCTAATCCTTAGGACTAAGGATTAATCAGCTGACGAAGAAGTCATCAGCTGAATCAAATCCAGCTGTCACAGCGGAGCTCTGCTCTGACAGCCGGAAGCCCCTCCGATACGCTTTCAGAATAAAAGCTCGGAGGGCCACAAGGAATTAACCCAGAATGGGAGGAAAATACTGCGTGACCCGAGCGCGGACGATATCGGCGCTCAGACCATGACAATATGAATGTTTTAAAACTACAAGTTGTTTAAATAAAATGTATTTTTGTATTTGAACTCATATCTGTTTTCAGAGTGTGTATCTCGAACCTGAGTTCCTTTTTATACTTTCCTGGAAGAATGAATCTCCAGGTGGTGTTGTTGGTCATTCACATTATGCACTTTAGGTGTATCCAAGTTATTTAATGTGCCTTACCCTAGTAGAACCCACCACAGTATCATCTCCTTTTCCACTACAGATTTGTGATTCATCAATGAATATCACTTTGATCCAATCATCCACAGTCCATGACTGCTTCACTTTAGCCCAGTGTAACTTTGTTTTCTTCTGTTTACATGCCAATGATGGGATACTTTTGGCTTTTCAACAAGTAAATACCATTTCCTTCAGATGATTTCTTACAATTTGGTCACAGGCATAGACTCCTCTTTATGCCCATTTTTTTGTGCATTATCTATTGTCAAGTCATATAGCTGTGAGCTTTCTGTCCTGAAACTTTCATCATGTCTTCCTTGGTCTACCTTTATATTTCCATTTTACAAGTTTCCTGTTTTGCTCATACTTGTTCCAAATTTTACACACAGCTGACAAGGAACAACCATCATCTTTTGCCACAATCCATGTTGAATTGCCATCTTAAAGGAATTTTTAAATCCTTTCCATTATTTCAACTGGCAGTTCTCTTGTCGGGGCCATGTTTTGTCAGTCAGCTAGGTACAATAACCTGTCAAGACCTGCAAACGCTCTCTCAACTGCAGAATAATTTGAGATTTAGATTTGTGCAGGTATTTAAAAGACAAAAAAGACAAAAAGATTTTATTTGTCAATACTACTATATGTACAGGAGAAATGAAATGGCATTTCTCTCTCTTCAGTGGTGTGTACAATATAAAAAAAGGAATAAGGCTGGAAAAACAACAACAGCAGGCTATACACAGTAATGCTACCCGTAGTGCAAGTGGCGACAAAAGATAGACCCAGACATCCCATAGGGCAAATAGAGAAAAATGATGAAACTCAGCAATCTTATATACAGAAAAGTAGAGCAGTAATACTCATAGTTACAAGTTTGATGCAGTAGTATAGGTGCTGACAGTGACAGATCAGACTGCACATGATCAATATTGCAATAACAGACAGTAGTAGATATGCCATTTGTGCAAATGATCGCAGTAAAGTGCAGAGACATATAGCAGTAGATGCATTACTGTTGGTGTGCCAGTCTTTCTGTGCCAACAGCTGAAATAGTTATTGTGCCGGTGAGTGTGTCACAATCCAGAGGGGAAGGAAGTGGACAGAGTTCAGGGTCCTGATGGTCTGATGAACATAGCTGTTTAGCAGTCTTGTGGAGTGGGCACGGAGGCTGTGGTACCTTTTCCCTGAGGGCAGGGGGCTGAAGAGGGAGTGTGAGGGGTGGGAGGTGTCACCTGCAATGTTGATGGCTCGGCAGGTGAGGTAGATGTCCGGGGGCGGGGGGGGGGGGGGGGGCAGAGGGGCACCGATGATCTTGCTGGCTGCTTTCACTGTGCGTTGTAGTGTCTTCTGGCAGCAGGCGGTGCAGCTTCCATATCACACCATGATGCAGCTGGTGAGGATGCTCTCAATGGTGCCCTGGTAACAATGGGGGGTGGGACTCGTGCTCTCCTCAGTTTGCGGAGGAAACAGAGGCAAGTTTGAGCCTTCTTGGCCAGTTATGTGGTGTTGTTGGACCAGGAGAGGTCCTCGGAGATGTGCACCCCCAGGAACTTGGCCTGCTCACCCTCTCCACAGCTGCACCATCACTGATCAGAGGGAGATGCTATGTGTGTCTCCTCCTGAAGTTGACCACATTCTCCTTGGTTTTTTCCACGTTCAGGAAGAGATTATTGTCTTTACACCCCTGGATCATTTGGCGCACCTCATTTCTGTAGTTGGCTTTCTCATTGTTGGTGATGAGGCCCACCACCATCGTGTCATCCGCAAACTTGATGATGTGGTTGGTGCTGTAGGCATGTACACAGTTGTGGGTCAGCAGGGTGAAGAGCAGCGGGCTGAGCATGCACCCTTGTGGGGCCCCTGTGCTCAGTGTGATGGTCTTGGAGGTGTTGCTACCAACCCGCACATTCTGTGCCCTCCCTGTGAGAAAGTCCAGCACCCAATTACAGAGAGAGGTTTTGAGTCTCAGGTGTCTGAGTTTTTATATTAGGTGTTGGGGGATGATTGTGTTGAATGCTGAAATGAAGTCCAAGAACAGCATTCACACGTAGGAGTTCTTTGACTCCAGGTGGGTGAGGGCTGGATGGAGAGCAGCAGCGATAGCATCTTCTGCGGATCTGTTTGACCTGTATGCAAACTGAGATGGGTCGTGGGAGGGAGGGAGGATGGACTTGATGTTCTGCATGACCAACCACTGAAAGCACTTCATTATGATCGGGGTCAGTGCAACAGGCCGTTAATCGTTGTAGCCGTATGGGATGGGTTCTTTGGGACTGGTGTTATGGAGGCAGTTTTGAAACATGTGGGGACTAACAGCTTGACACAGGGAGATGTTGAAGATGTCGGTCAGGACATTCTTGACCTCCTCTGCACAGTCCTCTAGAACTTGACCTGGTATGTTATCTGGTCCAGCTGCCTTGCGTGGGATGATCCTGCAGAGGGTCCTCTTCACACTAGCCGGATCCAGATTTATGGCCTGCTCGTCTGGAGGAGGAGTGGTCTTCTGTGCTGATGTGCTGTTTTTGTGCTTCAGAGTGGCCGAAGAAGTCATTTAGGTTGTTAAGCAATGTGATGTCACTCGCACAAGTCTGAGGTGGAGGTTTGTAGTTGGTGAGAGTCTGTAAGCTACGCCTGATGGAACGTGCATCTCTGGTGTTGCTCAAGTGGCCAGATATTTTCTTGCTGTGTCGTTTTGCCTCCTTGATGCCACGGAACAGGTTGGCCCTAGCTGTTGTTAGTCCTGCAGTGTCGCCGGCACTGAAGGCTGTGTCCCGTGCCCTCAGGAGCCTGTGGACCTCTGCTTTCATCCATGGCTTTTGGTTGGCAATGACAGTGATGGTTTTGCAGTGAGTGACATCATCAACGCATTTAGCTATGTATGCTACAACAACCTCAGTGTGCTCCTCTAGGTTTGTGTGCCCATTGTGAGAGGCTGTGTGTTTGAAAGTGTCCCAGTCTGTAGTGCAGAAGCAGTCTTTCAGAGGCCCCCTCTGGCCACACACGTACCTGCTTTTTTGTTGGTCTGATTGTTTTCACTCTGGGTTTGTATGCCGGCCTTAACAAGATGGTGATGTGATCAGAGAGACCCAGGTGGGGAAGCGGGGAGGCTTTGTATGCGTTATTGTGAGTTGTGTACACCAGGTCCAGCA
Organism: Pholidichthys leucotaenia; assembly: GCA_020510985.1. NCBI lineage: Eukaryota > Metazoa > Chordata > Actinopteri > Cichliformes > Pholidichthyidae > Pholidichthys > Pholidichthys leucotaenia. Next base: position 113,873,429 of record CM035846.1, on the reverse strand, counting down.
AATTGTCTCCTCTTGCTGGAAAGTCTACATGTTGGTGTAGATTTGGTAAGAGGGTCTTTAAATCTGCATGGTTGAAATCTCCTGCTGTGATGAGGAATCTGTCTGGATGAGCTGTTTGTGTTTCATTGATGGCCTGATAGAGTTCATTTAGTGCTTTACTCCTCTCGCCAATGGCAGTGGGCAGGACATACATGGCGACTAGGAGGACAGATGAAAATTCTCTCGGAATGTAAAAGGGTTGGCACTTAATGATCATAAACTCCACCAAGGAAGAACAGTGTTTATGCATAACAGTTGTATCACGACACCAATCGTCACTGATGCACACACAGACTCCTCCACCTCACATTTTCCCTCCTTCCTTGAACACTCTGTCCGCACGATAGCATGTTAGCCCTGCTAACTGAATGGCAGAGTTTGGTATATTGTCATTTAGCCACGTTTCCATAAAGATAAAAACACAGCAGTTCTACACATCACGTTGCATAGTTCTCAGGAACTGTATGTGGTCTATTTTGTTGTCAAGTGAGTGTACGTTGGCCAGAATGAGGGAAGGAATCAAGAGACTGTGTGGGCTAGTGGTTAGCTTCATTCAGATACCTCCACGTTTACCTCTCTTTTGTCGCAGCTCACACCGTCTACAGTGTCTTATTTGTTTTATTGACAGAAATTACTAAATAATTCCATATTTTTTTTCTCAAGATTCAGTGATTCCATAGATTTTCCTGAAATTGATCTCCAAAGCATGCCATTAATTACAGCAGTTTTGTTTAAGTTTTTAAAGGGATGTTTTAAGAAGCCAGAATCTTAAAATAGTGTCACATCAATTATTTGCATTTTTTATCCAAAATACAGTATAACAGCTGAATGAGCAACTTTGAACTTTTGCCAAAGTTGTATGAGCCGACATGAAAGGAGTTATTGACATTCAGCCACAGAGTAAAGTTTCATATCTCCATCATACTAATATCATATACTGTGGAGAGTGCAAATAAAGGAACCAGACTTGCACAGCAGACAAACTTTATTTCTCTTGCTCACTTCATTCTTATACAGAAAAAGAATCCCTCAATACACCAGGGTCTCTCCTTTTATATCACTCCATTCCTTCCCCCTGCTGCTGGAAATCTTGCATCACAATACATTCACACATCCACCCCTTACTGTCCCCGCAGCAACTCCTTCCTGCTGCATTACCATAACTTCCCATTACAATATGTATTGTCCTCCTCCGTTTAATCCCCCACGATCTACCGGCAGAGGGACTACTCCCCTCCCCTCTGCTTCCAGTCTGAGATGAATATCCCAGCGTGGGTTCCCTACAATACAGGAGTTAATGTCATTATTTTGTTCAAAAATAAATTAAATGGATGCAACAGTTGAGTTTTGGAGATCCCACATATTAGCTAATTACACACAGTACTTACTGTTTAGCACTGTGCATCAGAGTGTAGCATAGTGTAACGTCGGGGCCATGTTGAGGGGGGCAGGAATTTCCCAGCATGCTTTGCCAGTTGAAAACGTTACTGTGTGTATTAAATGTGTTATTACTGAGTTATTATACTGCTGTGTCATTATAACTGCGTTATAAGGACCCAGCAGTGTTTGTAGGCAGGACTAGGGCAAGATGTATCGTGTGTGTAATCATGATTGAAACGGAGGTCTGGGAGAATGACCTCCCCTCCTGTCTGTGCTCAGTGGGTGTTGGGGTTGGGTGTGTGAATAAAGCCTGTTCGTCACTACTATCTGCTCCTCTTCTTTGTGTGAACCTTGCCTACGTCACACTGTTGTCAGGAGTGGGGATGGAGCAAGATGGTGGCCAGGACCCGGGCGGAGGTCCAGCGGCCGGGGCGGTTCATCGCCCGGCTGGGAACAGAATGGAGAGCTGAGACGCCGACTCCCAGAGTGGCTTGCTGCGATGGACGGACCAGCGCACCCCACCTTCAACCTTTTTCAAGGCAGAGTGGGCCAAGCAGAGCAAACCAGCCCCACTTCCCGCCATTTTCAGGGCAGGATGGGCTGGCGATTCCAGGGCGATCAGGAGCAGCGATCGACCGGGAGGCGACCGTCCCATGCAACCGGCAGCGGGCCAAGACTCCCCGCTACAACGGCGAGAACCTGTCGGATGACCACCTGGCCCAGGTCGAGTTGGCTGCCGTGCTGAACGACTGGTCACCGGAGGAAATCGCTGTGCTGACAGCGAGGGGGAGGAGGAGGAGTTACGGCAGACCACTAACTAACTAACTACTAACTAGCCTGCACTTATATAGCGCTTTTCTAGTCACAAAGACCACTCAAAGCGCTTTCACTAGTATTAACCCTCTATTCTAAGGGCCTATAGGAAACAGATATCTAGGGACAATTTAGAACAACCAATTAACCTACCATGCATGTCTTTGGATTGTGGGAGGAAACCAGAGCCCCCGGAGTAAACCCACACAGCACAGGGAGAACATGCAAACTCCATACAGAAAGGTTCCAACCCCTGCCAGCCTGGGGATTCGAACCAGGAACCTTCTAGATGTAAGGCAACCGTGCTAACCACTGCACCACCGTGCACCACGCCTACCACAGCGGCGTGTCCATGGAGGAGACGGCCGCGACGACGCGAGGAAGTGCTTCCGCTGTGGAGAACCAGGGCACATCGCACGGTACCGCCCCGCACGCAGCGCACGACAAACTGGCCCCTCGCCGACGTTAAATTAGAGCGAGGTGGCATGGACGGGGAAAGGCCGCCTCCCGCAGATGCTTCCCCCGGCGGCGACGTCACAGAGGCCTTCGGCGCGCAGCAGCAGCGGAGCGAGCAGGACAGATCCGGTCTTTTCCCGGGCTCGGCAGGGGCTGGACGCGGGCCAGCGGCCGCCTGGGAGGTCCTGGCAGCGGTGGGAGTTGTGACTCCCGCTGCCAGGGGAGGGACTGTGGGTAGTCCTACTGAAGCTGTTGGATGTGCTGGTCGTCAGCATAGAAGCCGCCCCCAACACCTGGACTGATTTGCGTTGGACTTCTGGGTTGGATTTTTGATTTCTGGGGACAGAAACCAGTCCAGGGGGGAGCAGTGTAACGTTGGGGCCATGTTGAGGGGGGCAGGGATTTCCCAGCATGCTTTGCCAGTTGAAAACGTTACTGTGTGTGTGTATTAAATGTGTTATTACTGAGTTATTATACTGCTGTGTCATTATAACTGCGTTATAATGACCCAGCAGTGTTTGTAGGCAGGACTAGGGCAAGCTGTATCATGTGTGTGTAACCATGATTGAAACGGAGGTCTGGGAGAATGACCTCCCCTCCTGTCTGTGCTCAGTGGGTGTTGGGGTTGGGTGTGTGAATAAAGCCTGTTCGTCACTACTATCTGCTCCTCTTCTTTGTGTGAACCTTGCCTACGTCACAATAGGTTTCAACTTTATTCTGTTGTGTGGCCAACGGCATCAAATGTACTTCATCCTTTCAGTGTTTTTATGCTAAATCTTTTCTGAATCTTCTTCTAAACCAGCATTTTCAGTGTAAACTAGTTTTGCTATTAACCAACTACTTGATAATAACATAAGTATACAACTCTTTAGAAAGAATGCCCTGAATCAGATCACCAAGGTCTCTGCCTTCGTCTGCCAACTGATCCACATACAGTGGTGTGAATAAGTGTTTGGCCCCTTCCTGATTTCTCTTTTGTTTGTTTTTTTTTGTATGTTTGTCACACTTCTTAAGGGTTTCAGATCATCAAACAAATTTAAATATTAGACAAAGATAACACAAGTAAACACAAAATGCAGTTTTTGAATTAAGGTGTTTATTATTAAGGGAAAAAAGTCCCAACCTACATGGCCCTGTGTGAAAAAGTGATTGCCACCAAAATCTATTCCCTGGTTGAGCCACCCTGAGCAGCAACAACTGCAATCAAGTGTTTGTGATAACTGGCAATGAGTCTTTTAGAGCGCTGTGTAGGAATTTTGGCCCACTCATCTTTGCAGAATTGTTGGAATTCAGCCACATGGGAGGGTTTTCAGGCAAGAATCGCCTTTTTAAGGTCATGCCACAGCATCTCAATCGGATTCAGGTCAAGACTTTGACTAAGCCACTCCAAAGTCTTCATTTTGTTTTTCTTAAGTAATTCAGGGGTGGACTTGCTGGTGTGTTTTGAATCATTGTCCTGCTGCAGAACCCAAGTGCGCTTCAGCTTGAGGTCACGAACAAATGAATGGACATTCTTCTTCAGGATTTTTTGGTAGACAGCAGAATTCATGGTTCCATTTACCACAGCAAGTCTTCCAGGTCCTGAAGCAGCAAAACAGCCCCAGATCATTACACTACCACCACCATATTTTACTGTTGGTATGATGTTCCTTTTCTGAAATGCTGTTACTTTTACACCGGATGTAATGAGAAACACACCTTCCAAAAAGTTCAACTTTTGTCTCGTCAGTCCACAGAGTATTTTCCCAAAAGCCTTGGGGATCATCAAGATGTTTTCTGGCAAAACTGAGACGAGCCTTTATGTTCTTTTTGCTCAGCAGTGGTGTTCGTCTTGGAACTCTGACATGCAGGCCATTTTTGCCCAGTCTCTTTCTTATGGAGTCATGAACACTGACCTTAACTGAGGCAAGTGAGGCCTGCAATTCTTTGGATGTTGTTGTGGGGTCTTTTGTGATCTCTTGGATGAGTCATTGCTGCACTCTTGGGATAATTTTGGTCGGCCGTCCGCTCCTGGGAAGGTTCACCACTGTTCCATGTTTTCACCATTTATGTATAATGGCTCTCACTGTGGTTCACTGGAGTCCCAAAGCTTTAGAAATGGCTTGATAAACTTTTCCAGACTGATAGATCTTAATTACTTTGTTTCTCAGTTGTTCATGATTTTTTTGGATTGCAGCATGATGTCTAGCTTTTGAGAATTTTTTGGTCGACTTCATTTTGTCAGGCAGGTCCTATTTAAATGATTTCTTGACTGAGAACAGGTGTGGCAGTAATCAGGCCTGGGTGTGGCTAGAGAAATTGAACCCAGCTTTCCAAAGATGTGATAAACCACAGTTAATTTATATTTTAAAGGGGGGGGGGGGACCACTTTTTCACACAGGGCCATGTAGGTTTGGATTTTTTTTTAACCTTAATAATAAACCCCTTTATTTAAAAACTGCATTTTGTGTTTACTTGTGTTATCTTTGTCTAATATTTAAATTTGTGTGATGATCTGAAACATGTAAGTGTGACAAACATATAAAAAAATGAGAAATCAGGAAGGGGGCAAACATTTTTTCACACCACTGTAGCACCGGACCCCCCATGGTCCCTCCTGCAGGACCCACTGGAGGGTGAACCCATGTAGCTCCTTTGGTCCTTTGGGCTGAGCCTGGCTGGGTCCCATGAGCAGAAATCTGGCCACCAAACGCCCGCCATAAAGCCCCTCCCCTGGGCTTGGCTTGCGCGGGGGGGGGGGGCAGTAACCCCGTACCAGGTGGAGTATACTGAATCCTTGATTGTTCATTCATCATGATTAGATCATAATAGTGATCTATTAGTGAGCCAATAGATCACTAAGAGTGATCTATTGGATCACTCTTAGGGTGCATTCTGATGGCCACTGTTTGGTCAGGACCAAAGGATCAAACAGTGGCTTCTGTGGATAGTTTGGTTTGTTTGGTGCAGTCTGAATGCGTATTGGAACTCTGGTGCTCACCAAATAAGTGAAGTCTAGTCCCCCTTAAAATGGGTGTCTTGGCTCACTTGCAAATGAAGTCTGGTGTGCTCCACTTGCAGTGTTAATCCAAATGGGCTATCCAGCAGACCAAAGGGCGGAAGTGCCCCTCAGCGTTTATGTAACCATAGCAACACTTAGTCTGAGAAGAGGAAGTGGCGTTTACCGTAGTACATTTTGGGTAGAAAATAATAAAGACAACATCGCGAATCCAAGAAATCCTTTTACTGGAGAAAGCCCTGGAGAAACATTAAAAAATGTCTTGTTTGTCATGGATAAACAACCTGGCTGAAGGGAATGGATTTCTGTTTTCGGTCCTGGCCAATCAAAGAGTCTGATTTTTCTTCTTTGCCAAAATTTTTTCTTCCTGGTCAGTGGTAGCTTTGGCTACAGCGCCTCAAATGAGCAGTTGTTGTAACTGTGTGACATTGTCCAGGCAGTTTGGTCCACTGCAGTGTGAATGCAAACCAAACCAAATGAAGGTGTGAAAATTCTTGGCAACCCCCGCCCAGTCGAACCGAGACCTGCGGACTATCCTGGTCTGAATGCAGCCTATCTACCAACAAAGGCAAATGGAAACAATGGGTAGTAGTACTACTGAGGAGACATGCAAAGTTGATTGGCTGGCAGCATCACGAGGCTGTGCGCCAGCTAGAAGTGGAGAAGGACTGTGCTCACCCTGACCTGTACATTATTGGTTGACGCAACTCCTGGTGGATGGGCTGTTCTAGTCTGTTTATGACGCATCAGGATGTTGAACTTTCACCTATGTCTTAGGGCGCATTCAGATGGTCACTGTTTGGTCTGGACCAAAGGACCAAATAATGGCTTCCGCAGATAGTTCACTTAATTTGGTGCCGTCTGAACGTGTGTTGGAATGCTGGTGCGCACCAAACAAGTGAAGTCTGGTTTACCTGAAAACGAGGGTCTCGGTTCACTTACCAATGAAGTCTGGTGTGCTCCGCTTGCAGTGTGAATCCAAATGGACTATCCAGCAGACCAAAGGGCATAAGTGCCCCTTGGCATTTGTGTAACCGTAGCAATACGTAGTCTGAGAAGAGGAAGTGGCGTTTACTGTAGTACATTTTGGGTAGAAAAAAACAATAAAGACAACCGCGTGAATCCGAGAAAACCTTTTACTGGAGAAAGCAGAGGAGAAAAGTTAAAAAATGTCTTGTTTGTGGCAGACAAACAACCGGGCTGAAGGGAACGGATTTTTGTTTTCGGTCCTGGCCAATCAATGAGCCTGATTTTTCTTCTTCGGCGAGATTTTTTCTTCCTGGTCAGTGATGGTTTTGGCTACAGTGCCCCTAATGAGCAGTTATTGTAACTGCGTGACATTGTCCAGGCAATTTGGTCCGCTGCAGTGTCAATGCAAACCAAACCAAATGAAGTGTGAAAATTCTTGGCATTCCCCGCCCCTTTGAACCGAGACCTCCGGTCTATCCTGGTCTGAATGCAGCCTTAAAAAGTAAACAGCAAAACATGTTTCTGGAAACTAATGAGGTGAGAAATAAATGTGTATATTATGATGGGATTTTGTGTAATATGCGGAGTGATGACGCAGCCGGCTGGTGACATCATCACACCGCCATATGTATTTGCGAGGCCGCCTTTCCAGGCTCTGTTGCCCGTGCGACTCCATATGTGTAACATGTAGTGTGCTGTTGGCCAGTCATATAATAAAGCTCCATTCCAGTATATGTAATATACTGTATATATACATATAATAAAGCGTCTCGTCCATCTCCTTTTATGCCAGGTTTGTGAACATAACATTTGGCGACTGAGGATTAACTCATGGTGCATGCGCGACACTGCTACGGCCTTTTCTGGAGACTCAGGGCAACTAGCAGTTCCATGGCCATGTTGGCTCGAAGCTTTTGAAATGTATGTTGCAGTGTTGGACCTAGGAAAGTTCAACAAGGTGAGGATGCAAGCACCGTTTGTCCACAACCTACGTTTATAGGGCCAAAGGATTCTCCTGACGCTCAGCGCGACAGACTCGTATGAGGAAGTTGTGAAGCTAATAGCTAACCATTTTGTTACGCCGGTCAGCATGATGGTACGATGGATTTGCTTTCGCCAGAGATGACAGAGAGAGTCGGTGAGCCAATTCAGCAGTCCGTTGCTGACCTGAGACAGTTAGCTAGTGTGTGCCATTTTGGGCCGCTGGAAGATGAAATGGTGCGGGACCAATTGGCCGAACACACATGTAATGCTGGGCTACAAGCTAGGTTGCTAACGGTGCCAAACGACCTAACGCTAGCTAAAGCAGTTGAGCTAGTGCTCCAATTGGAAGCTGCAGAGAAGTTAGCCACGGCGTTAAATGGGCTCCAAACACAGAGGCTACCTGGACAGTCAACGCTAGCTAACGCGGTGGACTCAGAGGACGACGAGAGCATGGCAGAAGAATACGAGGCTAATGCGGTGAGCTGGAGGTCTGCTCCGAGAGGCCCCATCTGCGAAGGTTGTGGGTCTCCGATGCACCGGGACGGAGCACGTGTTTGCCCGGCAAGAGGTAAACGGCATGTGCAATGTCAGATCAGTGAAACTGACTGTTTGCTGCACAGCCAAAATTGTGTACGACTGCACATTCCAGGAGACAGTGTGCGGTGACAACATTATGGGATGTGACCTTTTCTACAGACTGGGTTTCGCTATCAGAGACAGCGCTGAGTTAGAATGGTCCGAGTGCGGCAGTTGGGGCATGGTGGACCTGGATAATGATGTCGTGGTGTGGGATGAGGTGATACGGAACAGGACTGGCAATGCTCCATCCACCCCGGGTGCTCAGGAGGAGAGGGAGCCCGTGCCCATTGGGAATGACACCGACGAAGTAGTTATGAACTTAGTTTACCAAATTGGGGAGGGTCTTAATTCGACGTGTTTTGCAAAGGGGGGAGAATATTATGATGGGATTTTGTGTAATATGCTGCGTGATGACGCAACCGGCTGGTGATGTCATCACACCGGCATATGTATTGGTGAGTCTGTAGGGAACCCACGCTGGGATATTCATCTCAGACTGGAAGCAGAGGGGAGGTAAATAATCCCTCTGCCGGTAGAGCGTGGGGGATTAAACAGAGGAGGTCAATACGTATTGTAATGGGAGAAGTTATGGTAATGCAGCAGGAAGGGGTAGCTGTGGGGACAGTAAGTGGTGGATGTGTTAAATGTATTGTAACGTCGGGGCCATTTTAAGGGGGCCAGGGATTTCCCAGCATGCTTTGCCAGTTTGAAACGTTACTGTGTGTGTTAAATGTGTTATTTCTGGGTTATACTGCTGTGTCATTATAACTGCATTATAATGACCCAGCAGTGTTTAGCAGGATTAGGGCAAGATGTATCATGTGTGTGTAACCGTAATGTAAACAGAGGTCTGTGGGAATGACCTCCACTGCTCTGCGTACTAAGTGGAGGTTGGGGGTTGGTGGTGTGTAAATAAAGCCTGTTCATCACAACCATCTTGCTCCTCTTTCTTTGTGTGAACCCTGCTACGTCACACTGGTGTCAGGAGTGGGATGGAGCAAATGGAAGCGATCAGAATGGAGATCCAGCAGCTGGAGCAGGCCATTGCTCAGCTGATGATGGATGATGAGACCGAGGCATCACCACCGGGAGCCCGGAGCCGGGACGAACGGAGCGGCGGACCTGACGGGGCCAGCGCACCCCGCCTCCTGTCTTTTTCAAGACAGAGCGGGCAGAACAGAGCAAACGTTCCACCCTTCTTAGGACAGCACGGGCTGGCGACCCCACGGCGATCAAGGGTGGCAATCGATCAGGAAACGACCACCCCACCTGTTCGGCAGCGGGCCAAGATTCCCCGTTTCAACGGCGAAGCCACATTAGATGACTACCTGACACAGGTCGAGCTGACTGCGGTGCTGAACGGCTGGTCACCAGAGGAAACCGCCATACAGGTCGCGCTGGCCTTGGAAGGGAAAGCCCTCTGCACGCTCTCTGATCTCCGGCCCGGGGAGCACCACAGCTGGCCAGCACTACAAGGGGCGCTCCAGAGACGATTTGGGAGAATAGCGGACGCTGAGCACGCCCAAGAACAGCTGACCCGCCGCCGCCGGAACCACCAGGAAAAATTAGGAGCCTATGCTGCAGATATATGGCTGTTAACCCGGCGCAGCTACCCAGAGTTCGCGCCGGAGGCAGTAGAGAAGCTCGCCCTCCGGAGCTTCATCCAAGGTCTCCGCCCGGCCCAGCTCCAGAGCCACGTACGGCTCCACGCCGCGAGCGACTGGAAGACTGCAGTGGCAGAAGCAGAGCGGGCAGAGCCGCTAATAAGTCGCACCGCTGAAGCAGCAACGCACAGCCGGAGAACCTACCAGGCTATGATGGAGAGCGAGGGGGAGGAGGAGGAATTACGGCAGACCACAGCGGCGCGTCCACGGAGAAGATGGCCTCGGCGGCGCGAGGAAGGGTGCTTCCGCTGCGGAGAGATGGGACACATCGCGCGATACTGCCCCGCACCCACCCCACGACAAACCGGCCTCTCGCCGGCGTTAAACTAGAGTGAGGTGGCGTGAACGGGGACAGGCCACCTCCAGCAGATGTTTCCCCCGAGGAGCCGGCACCGCGCGTGGGCCGAGTTGGACACTCTCCAGGGATCTATCTACAGTGCAGCTTGGGGAAGACGTCGATCCGGGCCCTGATTGACACCGGCTCTACAATCTCCTTGGTTCGACCGGGCGTACTGCCGGGCACGAGCAAGACGGCTCCGCGGGGGTGGGAACCCACCGAGCGCTGCGTCACCACAGCTACCGGTGAGCGCGCCCGACTGAAGGGGCGGAGAGTGCTGGTGGTGGGGGTGGCCGGTCAGAACATAAGACACCCGTTCTGGCTGGCTGACATCCAAGACCCCTGTATTATTGGACTAGACCTGCTCACAGCCTGGCGTGCCAAGATCGACACCACCGGACCTTCCCTCCAGCTGGGAAACCGGACCATCACGCTCCACAGCAGAACCCAGAGAAGGGACACGGGGGCACGCACGATCGAGGGATCGCCAAGACAGACCGGACCAGGCAGGTCACCGCGAGGACTGGACACGATGACGTCACCAGCGCGGACAGAGGGAGCACGAGCACACACAGGGACAGCAAGGGGAGGGGTCAACGTGTCAGCGGAGACGCAGCAGGCAGTGGAGGAATTATTTCAGCGGAGCTGCAGCGGGCTGGACCCAGAACAGAGACGCCAGCTGCGGGAGCTATTGGACTATTACGTGGGTGTTTTTGCTGCGAAGGATGAGGAATGCGGCCGGACCGGGTTGGTGCAGCACGAGATCGACACCGGTGAGGCCAGGCCGATTCGACTCCACCCACGCCGGCTGCCCTTTTCAAGGCGGGCAGCGGCGGAACAAAAAGTGCGAGAAATGCTGGAGGCAGATGTCATTGAGCCCTCTAACAGCCCCTGGGCAGCGCCTGTGGTGCTGGTCAAGAAGAAGGACAGGTCGTGGCGGTTCTGTGTGGATTACCGACGCCTGAACGATGCCACCAGGAAAGATTCCTACCCCCTGCCCCGCATCGATGACGCACTGGACCACATCGCCGGCTCCAGCTGGTTCAGCTCGCTGGATCTACGCAGCGGCTATTGGCAGGTAGAGCTGTCACCCGAGGCCCGCCAAAAAACAGCCTTCTCCATCGGGCAGGGACTGTACCAGTTTAAAGTGATGCCGTTTGGACTCTGCAACGCTCCGGCCACCTTTGAACGCTTGATGGAGCGAGTGCTGGCTCACGTGCCGCGGAGTCGCTGCGTTGTTTACCTGGATGACCTGCTGGTGCATGCAGCTGATTTTGACAGCGCCCTGTCAAATCTCCGAGAGGTGCTGGGAGCCATCCAGCAGGCGGGGCTACGGTTACACCCTAGGAAATGCCACCTGTTCCGGCGAGAGACCACCTTTTTGGGCCACGTCGTCAGCGCAGCAGGGGTCGCCACTGACCCGGAAAAAGTGGCAACAGTGAGAGACTGGCCGGTGCCGCGGAACGTTGGAGAACTGAGGAGTTTTCTTGGATTGGCCTCCTATTATAGGAAGTTTGTGAAAGACTTTGCCACCATTGCCAGCCCGCTGCATCAGCTGACGCAGAAAGGACGCCTGTTCCAGTGGAGTGACAGCTGCGCTGCTGCTTTCTGCCAGCTTCGCGCAGCGCTCATCAGAGCCCCCGTCCTGCGGTATCCTGACCCGAGCCGCCCTTTCATTGTGGACACGGACGCCAGCAACCAGGGCATCGGGGCGGTGCTATCCCAGGAGGGAGAACACGGAGAGCAGGCAGTCGCTTACTTCAGCCGCACTCTCAGCAGAGCCGAGAGAAATTACTGTGTGACCCGCAGAGAGCTGCTGGCTGTCATTCAAGGACTGCGTCACTTCCGCCCGTATGTGTACGGGGGGAGGTTCCAGCTCAGGACGGACCACGCTTCCCTGACCTGGTTGTTAAATTTCAAAGAACCGGATGGACAGTTGGCGAGGTGGCTGGAGGCACTGCAGGATTATAATTTCCAGATTGTGCATCGGGCAGGCCGCCTCCATGCCAACGCTGACGCGCTGTCTCGGCGCCCCTGCGCGACAGAGGAGTGTCGTTACTGTCAACGGGCTGAAGATCGGGACCAAATCGCCCCACGGGCTGCCGCTCTCCGAGCCGCTGCGAGCAGGAATCACGCAGCGACGCACAGCCCCTCCTCAGATGATCAGGCAGTTCTCCCCAGCGATGACGTCACAGAGGTTCTTGGCACGCAGCAGCTGCAGAGCGAGCAGGACAGAGACCTGGTCATTTCGCGGGTTCGGCAGTGGCTGGACGCAGGACAGCGGCCCGCCTGGGAGGTTGTGTCACCGCTGGACCCAGAGACTAAGGCCCTGCACTCCCAGTGGGCCAACCTCCGCTGTCACGAGGGCGTGGTGTATAAACAGTGGCAGACTCCAGCTGGGCAGCGGCACATTTGGCAGCTGCTGGTTCCTCGTCAACTCCGGCCCAAAGTACTCCAGCTGGTTCATGGGGCGGTAGGAGCGGGCCACTTCGGGGTGACAAAGACGCTGCAGCGCCTTCGGGCCCGGTTCTACTGGCCTGGCTGTCATCAGGACGTGGAGCTCCACGTTCATCGCTGCGACACGTGCACAGCTCAGAAGGGACCAACTCAGCGATCCCACGCTCCCCTGCAGCAGTACCGGGTGGGAGCACCGATGGAGCGAGTGGGAGTGGACATCCTGGGCCCTTTCCCGACCACGGACCGGGGGAACTGCTACGTGCTGGTCGCGATGGATTATTTCACTAAGTGGCCAGAGGCGTACGCGGTCCCGGATCAGAGCGCCACTACGACGGCATCAAAGCTGGTGGATGAAATGTTCTGTCGTTTTGGCGCACCGGAGGAGCTGCACAGCGATCAGGGTCGGAACTTCGAGGCGGAGGTCTTCGGAGAGGTCTGCAAACGGCTGGGCATCCGGAAGACCCGGACCACCCCACTGCATCCACAGAGCGACGGCCTGGTCGAACGATTCAACCGGACCCTCACCACCCAGCTCGCTATCCTAGTGGACCAGCGACAGCGAGACTGGGACCTGCACCTGCCTTTTGTTTTGTGGGCGTACCGGACGGCAGCTCAGGAATCTACCCGGTGCACCCCTGCGGCGCTCATGTTTGGACGCGAGCTGCGCACACCGGTGGATTTGGTATTCGGTTGCCCCCCCCGAGCCGGAGGTGGAAGGAAAACCCGGATTGGATTATTTTTTTTGTTTGAAAGAACGTCTCCACACGGTGCACGAGCTGGCTCGAGAGGCCCTGGCAGCGGCAGGGGGTCGGCAGAAGCGGGCATACGACTCCCGCTGCCAGGGGAGGGACTTTGCACCGGGGGATCGAGTCTGGGTTTTCTGCCCTGAGAGGAAGAGAGGACGATCACCGAAGCTGGCGAGCCAGTGGTCGGGGCCATGCGTGGTCCTGGAGAGACTGTCAGATGTGGTGTACAGGGTGAGGCTTAGAAAAAGGGACCGGGTTGTGGTCCTTCATCGTGACCGTCTCGCCCCGTATCGGCCATCTGCACCGCTGGTGGACGGACCGGAGCTTCCATCCCGGCCCGATACCCTGACCGAGACCCGGATGGACACTAGGGGGCCTGTACGTGTTGGCCACCGGCGCCGAAGACCGCCCCGACACCTGGATGAGTTTGTATTGGACTTTTAAATTGGACTTTAATTTTTCTGGGGACAGAAACCAGTCCGGGGGGGGGGGGGCAGTGTAACGTCGGGGCCATTTTAAGGGGGCCAGGGATTTCCCAGCATGCTTTGCCAGTTTGAAACGTTACTGTGTGTGTTAAATGTGTTATTTCTGGGTTATACTGCTGTGTCATTATAACTGCATTATAATGACCCAGCAGTGTTTAGCAGGATTAGGGCAAGATGTATCATGTGTGTGTAACCGTAATGTAAACAGAGGTCTGTGGGAATGACCTCCACTGCTCTGCGTACTAAGTGGAGGTTGGGGGTTGGTGGTGTGTAAATAAAGCCTGTTCATCACAACCATCTTGCTCCTCTTTCTTTGTGTGAACCCTGCTACGTCACAGTATTGTGATGCAAGATTTCAGGCAGCAGGGGGAAGGAATAGAGTGATATAAAAGGAGAAACCCTGGTGTATTGAAAGAGGCTTTTTTCTGTGTATGAATGAAGTGAGAGAGAGAAATAAAGTTTGTCTGCTGTGCAAGTCGGGTCCCTTTATTTGCACTCTCCACACTGGTGACCCGTGACGAATTATGGAACACGAGGCAAGAACCCCGGCGTTGGCCCGGACGGGAAGCCCCAGCAATGCAGCAAGCATCCCAGAGACGGCCTGGATGGAAAGCCCCAGCAACGCATGCGCTGTTTAGGTCAAACTACCGGACTTTTGGCTGCACGACCCGTGGTCTTGGTTCCTCCACACCGAGGTAGGTACACCAGTTATTACTATGTGGTCACAGCGCTGGACGCTCGCACGACTCAGCAAGTAGCGAGCCTGCTCCAACAGCCTCCAGCCCACGATAAATACGGGGCCCTCAAGGCCACGCTGACCCGGCGCTACACACTCTCGGACTGTGAGAGAGCAGAGAGGCTCCTGAGGTGCTCCGAGTTAGCAGATGGGTCGGCGGTCGAGCTGATGGAGAAGATGTTGGCGTTAATGGGCACGGACGACGGGCATTTTCTGTTTGCCCACCTTTTCCTCCGGAACTTCCCAACAGAGGCAACAGCGGTCCTGGTCAACTTGCCGTTACTGGCCGCACGTGACTACCGTGCGCTAGCCCAGGAGGCAGATCGGATCATCCTCACCACCAGAGCCCTCACAGTGAACGCGGTGGCATCGGAACCCAGTGAGACGACCAGCGGAGGCGAGGAGCCAGAGACGGTAGTGGCAGCGGGGGCCAGAAAGCGCCAGAGAGACACGCTCTACTCCTACCACTGACGTTTTGGAGAGAACGCACGCAGATGTGTGCCACCGTGTCAATTCAAGCGTTCGGGAAACGCCAAGGCCAACAGTCAGTAGCAGCTGCGACCGCCGGTGAAGAAAACAAGCTGCTCTACGTGACGGACTCGCGCTCGGGGAGACGGTTCCTCGTAGACACCGGCTCCCAAAAGAGCCTCATCCTGCCGTCCTACGCCGACCGGCTAACGGGAGCTAGCAGCCCCGAGCTGATAGCCGCAAACGGCTCGGACATTAGGACTTTTGGTGAGAGGACACTGACTGTACCCCTACACGGCCGTATGTACGAGTGGACATTCGTCATAGTGGCATGCAGTTTCCCGATCTTGGGAGCTGATTTTCTGTGTGCACACGGGCTGCTAGTCGATGTTGCTAACAGACGCCTGATTAATGCAATGTCTTTTGATTCTCTCCCCTGTACAGCTCGAGAGGCCGGGCCAACAACGCTAGCCAATGTCACAGCTCCAGGCGGTAAGTTCCACACACTGCTCACTCAATTCCCAGCACTCACGGTCCCGACGTTTTTGGCGGCCATCACTAAACACGGGGTGGAACACTTTATCATCACCACCATTGGGCCACCCGTTTTCGCACGACCTCGGCGCCTGGACGCAGCTAAACTGGCCATAGCGCGCGAGGAGTTTGCCAACTTGGAAAGGCTGGGCATCATCAGGCGCTCAAACAGCCCATGGGCATCCCCACTACACATGGTCCCTAAGGCCGAGGGATCGTGGCGACCGTGCAGAGATTTCCGCAGATTGAATAACGCCACAGCGCATGACCGCTACCCAATTCCCCATATTCAGGATTTTTCCGTTCACCTCACCGGGGCATGTGTTTTTTTCTAAAATAGACCTGGTCCGTGGTTACCACCAGGTCCCGGTGCACGCGGAGGACATACCCAAAACAGCAGTAATAACTCCGTTTGGCTTGTTTGAGTTTTTACGCATGCCCTTTGGATTAAAAGGCGCAGCACAGACATTCCAACGCATGAAGGATGCGGTGTTGCGCGATCTGCCGTTTGTGTTTGTCTACCTGGATGACATCCTGGTGGCCAGCGCGTCTGAGGACGAACATGTAACCCACCTCAGGATGGTTTTCCGGAGGTTGGAGGAGCACAGGTTAATAATCAACCCGGCGAAATGCCAGCTCGGCATGACAGAGATTAATTTTTTGGGGGCACCGCATCTCACCAGAGGGAGCGATACCCTTGCCGGACAAGGTGCGCACAGTGGCGAATTTTCCCCGGCCTCAGACGGTCAGGGCGCTGGAAGAGTTTTTGGGGATGGTTAACTTTTATAACCGGTTCCTCCGCCGTGCAGCTCAGCTCATGCAGTCATTGTACGCTGTGCTCAAGAAACGGAAACCGGCGGACAGAGTCAACTGGACTCCGGAGCGGGAGCAGGCATTCTCTGAGCTTAAAACAGCCCTGGCAAATGCTGCACTGTTTTCGCACCCAGACCCGGCGGCTCGGATAGCGCTCACTACCGAAGCCTCGGACATGGCCATAGGGGCCGTCGTGGAGCAACGTGTCGCAGGTTCTTGGCAGCCACTCACTTTTTTCAGCAGGGCTTTGTGCGACAGTGAGCGTAAATACAGCGCGTTCGACAGGGAGTTGCTGGCTCTCCACCTGGCCATATGCCACTTCCAGTTCTGGCTGGAAGGGCACAGCTTCACCGCATTCGTGGACCACAAGCTGCTAACATTCGCGATGGCCAAGGTTTTGGAACCATGGTCGGGCCGGCAGCAGAGACAGCTAGCCGCGATCTTGGAGTTTACAACCGATATTCAGCATGTGGCCGGTAAACTGAATGTGGTGGCGGATTGCCTCTCGCGCGCAGTAGTGGCCCCAGTCTGCGTAGGGATAGATTATACAGCCATGGCCGCAGAGCAGATTGACGATGCGGACGTGTGCGTGCTCCAGTCTGGACCAACAGGGTTAAGGCTGGAGAGCAGAGTACTGCAAAACGGACCCCCCCCACCCCCAGTCTGTGACGTCTCCACGGGACGCCCGCGCCCGGTGGTCCCAGTTGCTTGGTGCCGCCAAGTGTTTGAGTCAGTTCACGCTCTGGCGCACCCAGGAGAGTGCACATCAGTCAAAATGGTGGGAGTGAAGTTCGTATGGCCCGGCCTGCGCAAACAAGTGAAAGAGTGGGCTGCAACCTGTGTAGCGTGCCAACAAGCCAAAGTACACAGACACACGAAGGCCCCTTTGGAGCCGTTTCGTATACCAGCTAAGAGGTTCGACCACGTTCACGTGGACCTCGTGGCCCCCTCCCGCCATCACAGGGGTTCACGCACCTTCTGACAGTGGTGGACCGCACCACATGCTGGCCAGAAGCAGTCCCGCTAGCGGCAACCACGTCCGCGGACGTGGCACGTGCCTTTTTGACAACATGGGTGGCACGTTTTGGCATCCCGTCGGACATGAATGAATGAATGAATGAATGAATGAATAAATCTTTATTTATTTCGGATAGATTAAAAGTAAAGATTAAAAAGAAACAGAATAATATAACAAAGGGGAAAAAAATCCAACAAGGTCAAATTAAACAATAACTCCTCTGATTATACAGTTCAACATAAGTTATCCGAAATGGGTGATGGCTGAAGCCGCAGCTTATATTGCCCACCCATATTCCATCCAAGAATTCAAAAGAAAAACAAAACAAGAGCGATTACAATTCGGAACAAAGCTAAGACAAAATGTGACAAAAAAAAACTAAGCAACAACACAACACAGACTGGATATGACAGTCCTTATGTGATTTTACATGTCATCTTGTATATATGTTTGGAGTATTTCTTCCTTTAGTTTTTGTTTAAATTGTCCAAGCGTTGTACATGATTTTAATTCAGGTCCAAAATCGTTCCATAATCTGACTCCTTGCACTGAAACACAGTGTTGCTTGGTGGTAGTTCTCACTGAAGGTGAGACACCTGATATCACTGAAGGTGACATCATGTCCGATAGGGGCCCTCAGTTTGTTTCCGACCTGTGGTCCGTGATGGCCCATAGCCTGGGTGTAGCAATTCATCGCACAACCGCGTACAACCCACAGGCCAATGGGTTATGCGAGCGTTTCCATAGGTCGCTGAAAGCAGCGCTCAGGGCTTCGCTTACGGATGCAAATTGGGTAGACCGGTTGCTGTGGGTTCTGTTAGGGTTGCGTTCTGCACCAAAAGAGGATTTGGAGGCTTCCCCGGCGGAACTTGTTTTTTCTCAGCCACTGCGGCTCCCCGGGGAATTTTTACCAGATAATCCCGTGCCGGACAACTATCTGTCGCAGCGCTCACAGCATAGCGCAGATACAGGCACGCTACCGGGCCCGGCCCACCACTGTTTTCCACGCGCTTTTGTGCCAAAAACTTTGAAGAATGCGGCATTTGTGTTTGTCAGGCACAATGCCCACCGGCCCCCATTGCGCCCACCCTACGATGGCCCGCTCAGAGTGCTGGAACCAGGGGACAAACATTTTTTGTTAGATTTGGGGGGTCGTCGGGAGAAAATATGTATAGACAGACTTAAGCCTGCCTTTGTGGTGGTGGACGAGCAAGTGATGTTGGCTTGGGCTCCTCGGCGTGGGAGACCCCCACTGAGAACTCCCCAGGTAAAAGATTCATCAGAGCAGCCACACGGACAAGTCGAATGTTCCCCCCCCTCGCCATTGCCCACCCGCAGACAGACACACCCCCAAGAGCCCCCCACCGGCACAACAGTGCCGCGGAGTCGAAGAACCCTCGTTACAGCAGATATGGGAGGAGACTGAAGCCAAAAGGATGTGAGGGTTTAAAATCAGTCTGAGACTCGGGGGGGGGGGGGGGGGGGCATGGTAGGATATTCACCTCAGACTGGAAGCAGAGGAGAGGTAAATAATCCCTCTGCCGGTAGAGCATGGGGGATTAAACAGAGGAGGTCAATACGTATTGTAATGGGAGAAGTTATGATAATGCAGCAGGAAGGAGTAGCTGCGGGGACAGTCAGGGGTGGATGTGTTGAATGTATTGTGATGCAAGATTTCAGGCAGCAGGGGGAAGGAATGGAGTGATATAAAAGGAGGGACCCTGGTGTATTGAAAGAGGCTTTTTCTGTGTATGAATGAAGTGAGAGAGAGAAATAAAGTTTGTCTGCTGTGCAAGTCTGGTTCCTTTATTTGCACTCTCCACAAGTCCACCTTTCCAGGCTGTCTTGCCCAGGTGACTCCACATGTGTAACATGTAGTGTGCTGTTGGCCAGTCATATAATAAAGCTCTGTGCCAGTGCAACCTCCTCGTCCATCTCCTTTTATGGCAGGTTTGTGGACATAACAGTGTAGTTGCTGAATATGTGTTTACTTTTTGCTAACAGTCACTGTTTTAAAAGTTCAACAAGTTCCAGGAAGCAATCGCCCACTCCTCATTTGTGTAAGACTGGAGCAGGGATTCATGTAAATGAGCTGGCACCTCCACACGAGAGTTTGAGATTCTTTACACTGTAGGTCCTTGGGGAAGTCAGATTATTTAGCACCTCAGACAGAGACAGTGAATAAGCATGGGAGAACAATGCCCAGGGAGTTCCTGGGCATATAGCCACAAGGAGTCAGAGACATAGGGAGTTGAAGGCAGTGTAATGTAAATGTCATGCTGTGTGATGAGAAACTTCCATGTAAATGTGTGAAGAGTGACTTGGGTAAAAGAGGAGAGAGCTTGCTGTAATCATTCAGTCTGTTCCGTGCTTGAGAGATGTGAAGTGTGTAATAAACAGTCTGTCCATGAATCTGCCTCTTATTTCACACACTCCACAACACGATGCTGTGGTAACCCACCACAATCTACATGGCTATTCAGCCATCACACTCAGCTAGGGCAGGAAGCAGAACAATTTGCATATGGACAGAGAGCCCCTAGGGGTACAACCAGAACAATCTTTCTTTTCTTTTTTCTTTTATTTATTTATTTATGCAGGGACATGCACAATATACATTGACCTTAAAGAGGAAAGATGCATTGTACCAGGTTATAGCACAAGTGCTAATTTCCACCTGTAGTCCCTGGGCAGACTGGTGTTAGCATTAAAAAGCAGACATTTGCTAAAACTACAAGTAAGCATTGATAAAAAACTAAAACCAAACACTGATTAAAAAACTAGAACCAAGCATTGCTAAAAACTAAAAAACATTAATATCATTGATAAGAACCCAAAACATTGATAAGAACTAAAACATACAATAATACATTTTTATAACTCCATCCATATAAACAATTTTTCACATCAAACCACTGACTCTTATTGGCCCCACTGTCAACATCACACACTCTAACATCTTTACATCACAGCACATTATGGACACAGGTTTGCTTAGAGATTAAATGTTTTTTTACCAAGTGTGAAAATGTGTGATAGTCTGTTACTGCAAGTAACTCCGTTGGTAACATGTTCCATTGTCGCATGGCCACACATGAAAATGTTGAATTAATGTTGTCTTGTGCTTAGGAATCCTGCACTCGCCGCGTGCTGTTGATCGAGTTGTCCGAGATGTATTTACAGAACTTAATGAAACAAACCTTTTTAAGGGAGGAGCAGCAGAGTTATGGATTATCTTAAACAAAAGACACACATTTGTATACATAATTAAATTTTCAAAGCTCAACAGGCTATATTTGGACAGGATTGGGCAGTGATGGAACGTTCGTCTTTTCTTGTCATGAATCTTGACAGAATACTTGTATAATGATTCCAGAGGCCTCAGGGCAGATTTACACGCCTGTGACCAACTTGTCATACAGTAAAGAAAATGTGGAATTATCATAGCATTTAGATACATACTTGATGCTTCAGTAGACAGTGAATTTCTGATATGTTTGAAATTAGCACAATTAAATTTGACCGTGTTTGTCATCTTTTTAATGTGTTTTTAAAGCTTAAATTTGAGTCAAGTGTAACACCTAAATATTTAAATTCAGTCACATTCTTAATTTTTTGTCCTTCTATCAAGATATGACAAGAATTCTTGGATTTGTAGCGATTTGTAAAAAAACATTGACACAGTTTTATCAACGTTTAAGGTTAAACAAGAATTCCTCAACCAATGTGAGACTTTCTCCATTTCCTGTGTTAATTTTTCACTCACCTCTTCAGTCGTTTTACCATGAGTATATATCACAGTGTCGTCAGCATACATAATTATATTTGCATTACACACAGACGGGAGATCATTAATATATAATGTAAACAGCAAAGGCCCTAAAATAGAGCCCTGCGGTACACCCATACTGCATGCTTTTAAAGGAGATGTAACATTATTTACACACTGCTGTCTGTCACTGAGGTATGACCTTATCCAATTTTGTGTATTTTTATGAAGGGAGAATTGTGATAATTTGTTTAAAAGTAACTCATGGTTAACTGTATCAAAAGCCTTTCGCAGGTCAAGAAAGACAGCCCCCACTACCCCTCCCCCATCAAAGCTGGATTTGATGTTTTCTAATAGATAGCAGCATGCTGTTTCAGTGGAATATCCTTTCCTAAAACCAAACTGAAAGGGGTTAAGTGCTGCCATGGAGTCAAGGTGGTCCACCAGCTGTTGTGCTACAGCTTTCTCCAAGCCTTTGGAAATGGTTGGGAGTACGCTGATGGGTCTGTAATTTGCGACCTGGAGCTTATCACCTGATTTGTACACTGGCCATACAATGGCTGTTTTCAAAATTGTGGGAAAGGTACTCTCATTTATGGATTGATTTATAATTTTTGTTAATACTGGTGTTAAAATTTCTTTGTGTTCTTTCAGAAAAGCTGTATCCATTCCAAATATGTCTTTAGCTTTACTATTGATAAGATTGGATATGATTTTAGAGATATTCCCTTCATCTACATTACTCAATTTAAAAGAATGAGCATCACAGTGGAATTCATGAGTGCAGTTTGGCTTAGAAAAACTCTTTGCCAATTGTGACACAGAGTTTATAAAATAATCATTAAAATGTTTTGCCAGCTCAGTGTTGTTATCTTGGATAACAGAATTTATTTTTAGCTTTAAGTCATCACATCTTGGTTTTTCTTTTCCCAATAGTTTATCCATGCTTCTCCAAATAAGTTTATTGTTGCCTTTTGCATCCTTTATTATATTGAGAAAAAAGTTAGCCTTTGCTTTTCGAAGTTGTATAGTGACTTTATTTCTCAAGCTTCTATAAGTGTAATGATCAGGGGTTAGCCCTGACTTAAGAAATTTTTTGAGGGCCATATCTCTGTTTCATGAGGCCCCAAAGAGAGGTGTTAAACCATGGCAGCCTCTTTTTATTGGACTTTCTTTGTTTCAATTCTGTATATTCTGTATTTTTCTGTATATTTTGCAATAATATCTGTTATAGCTGTTGTAATATTTCTGCATGACTGGTCACAGTCATGCATGTGTATAACACATGCATGCAGTCATGTATAACATGCAGTCATGTATGACAATGACTATTGTTATACATCCCCGGATTAAGGAGAGGAAGTCCGACACCAGTTAATCACGCGATTGATATGTATTGACTGATATGTATATCAATATGCAAATGTGCCATGCATTCTCTCATCTGTATAAAAGAGCTGACTTTACATGCCTCAGAAAGCACACACACACACAGCACAGCGCTACAGTGTGTCTCATGATGATGGAGGAATAAAACTCTTAAACCTTCCAGCTCGTAGCGTCTCGCCTGAACTTATATTTACCTCCACAACGCTACCACAATGCATGTGGGGTGGGCTACATAGACAATGAATTGGAGGCATGAAAAAACACCTATGTGAACACAAAGCTTCAATGATGACCACTGAAGATAGCGTGACAACAGACATGCATGCACAATTTTTTAACCTGTTTGCATTCACTCACAAGGCAGAGAGGAGGAGAAGGAGGAAAAATAATTTTCCAGGGCAGCTTAAGGTTTTCCAGGACCTTTGACTCTATTTTTTCTCATTTCCATGTTTTCTATGAAATTTGGTCAGTCATTTTCCAGGATGCATGGGGACCCTGTTAAACTGTGTGATTCATTCAAAGTAATTGAACTTTTCAAGAGCTGCAAATACAGCAGTGAAATTAAAACACAAATACACTAAAAATGTCAGGAAAAAAAAATGAATGAAACTACATTTAAATTAGAGGGTACTCGGTGCATACCTCCACCACGGCTCCATCATGAGGACCTTGGTGGAGGTATGCACTCATGAATCACCTCCAAAATCTAAAAGGTTCATCCGTAGCCCAAGGCCCACCACTGTTCAAAATGTC
This sequence comes from Pholidichthys leucotaenia, assembly GCA_020510985.1. NCBI lineage: Eukaryota > Metazoa > Chordata > Actinopteri > Cichliformes > Pholidichthyidae > Pholidichthys > Pholidichthys leucotaenia. The sequence goes on along the minus strand of CM035846.1, from coordinate 113,850,042 downwards.
ATCCAAACCCATCCTGTAGTTGAGTAATTTTGCAACCACATTGAGAAGATAGGGCATTGGTGGAGGTTTGCACTCATGGATCACCTCCAAAATCTAATGGGTTTATTCTTAGGCCCACAGCCACCTCAAGTGAAAATTTCATCCAAATCAGTTCAGTAGTTTTTGCTTAATCCTATCAAAAACAAACTGCACTGACTTCCAAGGTAAAGAAATCTTTCAGGACAGTGTGGGGTGTAGTACCAGCTTCCGCCTACAACCTTCTGGGTCGTTTGAAAAGGCAATCTTGTAGCATGGAGTATGTCAGCATCTGCAGACCAGTTGTTCATTATTTTACTTTCAATGTTTTGTACATTTTATAGGCTGTATAATCATAACTGATATCACTGCAGAGCACCAAGTCAGCCAATTGTACCCAACTGATAAGACAAATTATTTTCTTTCTTGCTGTTAATTTTGGTGCTGTGAGCTTTAACGGTCAGCTTGCTGACACAGTGCAGAACAACAGGTGATGTGTTTGTTTAAGATAAGAGGGGAGCAGATAATCAATTCAAACCTCATCAATAAGCCCCAGATAGACAGGGAGACAACAGCTCCCTCTGAAAATACCTACAGATAATGGAGCATGTCATAGAGCTGAAAGGAAAACAAGAGCTACGGTGAAATAATTTGCCAATTTAAACTTGTATGGGATTATTTACATCTTCTCCAGAAAATAAACCATTATTAATACACAAAACCACCACCAGTGTACCATAAACTCTTTAATCAACACGTGTCACATACATATGTTCTGAAGGACAGTATCATTGATTTTGTTTGTGCAAAACAGAAGTGTTAATCTCTTTACAATTTTTTTTTTTAGAAAAGCATTGTTCACACATTTATCATTTTGTTCTTTCGGGAATTTGATACAAAGTTTTACAAGACACACACACAGAACTTGGACAAAAGTAGTTCAGGAGATTGTTTTTTTTTTCCTTTTACAGCTTCTGTCAAACAAAAAAAAAAAAAATGAGCACGTCATCCAGTGCCACTGGTCACAGGGCTCAGCTCAGTTCAACTTTCAGTCCTCAAACATGAGCAGCTGTAAAAAGACCAGTTTATGGTGGAAGACTGTCTTGCCTATACAGAGCCATAAACCACATCAAAAACGCCCCAGTAAACCATGCCACAGCAAAATGACAGATTTCAAAAATTCTGTTTTAAAAATGCCTGAAAAGGCGCATGCTGCTCCCAACAACATTGCTCTGTAAACAGTTTGCTTTAGCAACTCTGCAGAGTCCACAGCTGAGCATTTTGGATAAAATCTAACAGTTTTCTTTAAAAAGAAAATCCTGAGAGTAAGGGAAGCAGAGGAAGAAGTGGCATCAGATACAGGAAAACATTGATGGAGGTGATCTTGGCAGTTGACTGTGCTTCATAATGTACGTCCTCCGAATCATCTGGAAACAGACAACCAATGAATGAGTGCTTCTAGCAATGAGCTGAATTCTCAATAATCTAATATAATTCATTTTATAAAAGTCTGTACAACCCATGGCAAAAAAAATTGGAATCACCAGTCTTAGAGGATGCTCATTCAGCTGTTTTCTAGGAAACACCATTTAAAAAAACCCCAAAAAACAGCCAAACATTCTGGCTTTGTAACATATACCACAAAATTAAACTGCTGTAGATAATTGCAATTTTTAAATCAACTAGAGGGGGAAAAATAGAATCACTCATGAGGAAAAAATAAATCATCTTGTAATTTCCATTTCTAAGTCCCTCCACAGTTCTTAAACAAATTAGTCTGCAGTTAAAAGAGTACTTGCAGACCTTAACCATCGGTTGCACTTGGCTGACTGACCGGAAACCTGGCTTCAACAAAAGAGCCATCATTTGACATAATGGAAAGATAATAAAATTCCTTCAAGAAGTTATCTTAACATGGAGTGTGGCAAAAGATGATGGGTTGTTCCTGGTCAGCTGTGTCTAAAATCTGGAGCAAGTATAAAAATGGGAAACATACAGGCAGACAAAGAACACAGAAGCGACAGGATAGAACACAAACCAATATACCTTGGGAAAAAAAAACAAAAAAAACCTAATGGTCAGAAAATATCTGACAGAACTGTAAGAAGTCAGCTGAAGGAAAATGGCTTTTTTGGATGTACAGACATGGGACAAAATTGTTGGTACCGCTCTGTTAATGAAAGAAAAACCCACAATGGTCACAGAAATAACTTGAATCTGACAAAAGTGGTAATAAATAAAAATTCTATGAAAATTAACCAATGAAAATCAGACGGTGCTTTTGAATTGTGGTTCAACAGAATTATTTTAAAGTCCTCGGACGGTGACATTTTTTTATTGAATCAATAAACTGATTGTATGAAAATATTCCATTCTGGCCATTCCCGTGATTTAATATGCGTCACCAGCCTCCATAAATGACTATTTGTTAATAGCCCATCTTTCACTTAGTGATGCTGCAGTACCGCCATCTCTCGATAGGGGCGGGCAGCAGTGACGTCAGTTCAGGGAGAAAAAGGAAATGGCTGAACGAGAGCAAAGTGATTCGGACAGTGATTATTTTCTCGAGTATGACGACCACAATATAAGTGATGATATTGAAACTGAAGAATCTGATGATGAAGTAGTTTTGGGTGGTGCTGAGGGGGTTATTCAGCCGTATTTGTTCGAGCCAGAGGGTGCTGAGGAAGACAAGGACGAAACAGAGACGGGAGCAGACCACGTTGAGGACGAGCGGCTCGCAGATTTATCTTGGTAAAACATGCTTTGAAATTTTTTTTTGGCGATATGCATGGTCACACACTTAATTATCAAAATAAAACTGCCAATTGTTCCCTCGCTGCCTTATTTGGCGACTTAGAAACATTATCATTGGAAATAAAAGGATAATGTATGTGAGCGATAATATGTGTACTTTACGAGTTTGTTAGGACATGTTAATCATCATCATGTTAATCCTAGTCTCAAAAGCTACATAATTCTCTTAAGAGATTGATGGATCATGTTTAAGAATTATTGTGATTCATTATCGTTTTCCTATAACTTCTCTTTCCGCTCAATTTTTTTTTACATGTTTTTAATATTTTCTAATCAAACTTCATAGACCAATTTATATAGCACTCCCACGAGCCATTAGTTTATTATAAGCATCTGATTATACCATTTTTTTTCCCCACAGGTGCACTTGTGAGAAATGCAACATTATGCCAACATCAAGTGAATGTCGGTGCTGCCAGGAGGTATTGAAGGTGAGGGAGAAAATAGAAGAACTGAAGGGCTGTGGATACACTGATGATAACCTACCAAGGTGTATCACTGATCACCCCGGTTTCCGTTCTGTCTGTCTTGACATCTGGGTTTTACAGACAGCTTATCTGGCCTACAGACAGCAATATGGTGATCATGACGCAAGTCAACACGAGTGAGTTTATAAACAATATTTATTCATGTGTTTTAATTTTCCAGATCAATTATGAAGAAATCATTCAATACATTCAATAATCAATGCAAACGGAATAATCAATGCCAACCCCATATTTTTCAGGCGATACAGATTCATAGCCTACAGGCAACTGGTCCGGTGGTGTTGGGGATATCTTGGGAAAGAAGTGAGGGTGATGTTGCCTGCCTGTGCTGTGAGCCTCATCAGAGAAACATTCCCATCGGATCACTACAAGGGATTTTGCCTACCAAGATTAGATTTGTGAACAATGTTATTTAAATAAAGTTTTGTAAAATCATATATTGAGTTTATTAATGTGCATGTCAATTTTATAATTCTAATATTTCAGCATTCATCAAAGTCGGATCTCATACATTAGACTAATTTTTCTCCCATTTTATGGTGTAAAATTCGTGTTCCATTTTTAAAAGCACATTTCTCTAAAAATCTTAGGCTTCTATTTGTTTGTCTTAGCAAAATATGTTGCTTCCCTAACAATTGAAAGCTGAACTTTCATTGCTAATTGGAAATTTATTCTACTTTTACATGTTTGATTTTGAAAATCTAGATACATGTTGCTCAACAGCATCAGCTTTGATGGGACGCTGAAATTTGGCACTCAATGTTGCGGGAACTCTGGCTTGTACAGAGTGCCACTGCTCCCATAAGTGGGTTGGATCAACCAAGGTTTTGTCGAAAAGAGTATTCATCAGATCATCCACATATTCTGAAATAAAATTAATTTAATAAAAATTAGACATCCATTTGACTACAGTATGAAATACAAATTTGACCCAAATTAACATAATTTGATAAAAGCTATGAAATGTGAAAGTTGAATGAAGACCAACCCTCCACCCACCCTAAATATCATATACAAGCCTAGAAAATGATACTAATATTTCGTATACTCACCGAAAGTTGGATTAACTTTCTTTGCTTGCAGTGTATATCCGCCTTTTTTGAATTTTGGGTACCTGATGATGAAGACCGGCTCACCATCACGATTGTGTGCCTGCTTGCGGCCTGCATTTTCGTTAAAGTGCATTGCAGCTAAACAAAGTCTGTAATTAGAATATTATCACAATGATTTATTTCTGGACATATAAGTGATCTGTCTATCAGCAGAAATTCTATGTAATTGGCACTGTTATTATAATTGCATTTCATATTTTTGGTCACATATTGCATCTCCTCACCTTGTCAACATCCCAAGGAATGAGAAGTGTACACTCTTTGGTGCAAAATGAATAATCAGACTGTGGAAAGCCTCCACACTTGAAGTTTGCTGCCCTGGACTCAGCTTTCGCACATCCCTGAGGACCTGTGTTTTGTTGATCATATCAACAACTTTTTCACAGCCCTTTGTGCCTGAAATAAATACATTTTAGGTGTGAGATGTGTCACCAAAAATGATGAAAATCAATGGGATAATAATTTTTATATATATATAATACATGCACTACAGATCGATACATATTTATTGGAAATAATCCATAACTACACTCACTGGGTTTGAGCCACTTCTTGGGTTTTGTTTGCGTTCCAGGGTCGGCATGGAGGCAAGCAGGGAATAGAGGGCCATGATTGCTGTGCTTGTTCTGGATGTGGTTTCCAAGTGATTGCCACTTGGCAACAATCACATCTGGAGATTGACCGTGGCTTGAGGCCGCACACCAATACATGTGGTTGGAGATTGATTTCAACCACGGCTTGACTTCAGGACATTCCTTTGACAGTTTTTCAAGACTTCTGATGAAGCCTATATAAAATGCAAAGAATACTACAATTAATCGTTTAGAAGAAATAATTATTATTCATTCGATATATTTGTAGGTTAATATAACATTTTGGCAGTGATTGAAATGCACAATATAATTATACAGATTTAAATGCACAAGTTAATTACACACATTGAAATGCACTACAGTGATCCCTCACTTATCGCGGTTAATGGGTTCCAGAACCGACCGCGAAAAGTGAAAAACCGCGAAGAAGCGTCACCCCTAATGACGTCATCCATAAATAATACGTACGTTCATTCTCTCACTCTCTCTCTCTATGATACGTGTGTGTGTGTGTGTGTGTGTACGTGTACATACATACGTAGATGTAAATAAAGTGTACATAAATATGTTTTTAGAACTCTTTTATTCTTATAACAAGATACGTAACTCAAGATGAAGATGATTTACTTCACAGGTTAATGAGAGCTTTACTGCTCCTCAGGTGACGCCTCATCGTCAGGTGCTAGAAGCGCAGGATCATCGAGGGCAGCTTCCGATAGAGCTGGAGAAGCTGCAGGAGGCGGCGTAGTGGCTCGACGGGAAGACTATTTCGCACAAAATGGCACAAGAGAACAGCAAAAAGTTCCACGCTGCAAGACTACGTAACACGAGCGATAAAGAGCAATGAATGCGGTCTTCCTTCTTTTCATGGGCGCTCGGCAGGGAGAGGAGGTGGGTGAAACGTCTCGGCCAATCAGCTTGCGGGGTGAAACGTCTCGGCCAATCAGCTTGCGAGATTTCCGAGCCGAGCCAACACGAGAACAGCGAACAGAGAGGTGGATTTTTTGAGTTGTGCGGCTCTCCGTGTTGATACCTGATGGTCTAATGTAGTCTCCCTGCCTTCTGCTAGCGCCCGCCCATTATTTCTCAATTTTGAATTTTTGATGAATATTTTTGAAAAATCCGCGATGCACTGAGGGCGCGAAAGGTGAAGAGCGAAGTAGCGAGGGATCACTGTATACAATTATACAGACCCTTTGCAACATGCCACACATCATAGTAGTGTGTGACATCCGGCATCTTTTCTCGCATATATTTCTGTATCTGGGGATGACGATCAGTGATGATAGTATCAACAGCCAAACCGTGCTGCTGTAACAGATCCATGCTGCGGATGAAGCCCTCTTTCTCCATAGCATTACTGCTTCCTACCTCGTTGCTCTGTACAATGAAACAAGAAAATTTTAATATGTGGCAGATCAGTTAAATATTCACTCCATATAAATTATGAAGTTGCATTGGTCATTAATTTTTGGATTGCACCATATTTAATTTTCTAATATTGTTGCATTTATGTAATTATCTTACATAAGAAAATATTTCAAAAAAATACTTGAGTAACCAGAAATGAATAAGCAACTACCTGAACCAGTTGGATGTCAATCACTTTATTTAGACGCAATTCCATAGTTGTATAGGAACCATATTTGGCGCTATGCCCAGGACTATCTGCACGTCCGTCTCCTCCCAAAACAAGCCACCTGGCATGGACAGCAGCTGTCTAAATAGGTCCATCCTGCGGTCTGACCATACACCCCAGATTGTTGGCTCCAGATACTGCTGTTTGTGCTCCTTGTAAGTGGTCGTGGAAATTCCAACGATACCGGCTGCATTTAGAACTCTGAGGACCTTGACATATGACGCCCCAGTGAAGAGAATGGCGGATGAAAGCTGTATGTTACCAGCTGGCATGTCCCTGATCATCGGCTGGCTGTGCCAGGATCGATCCTCAACACAATGTGGACAATGTTGTTTGATCACCAACAGAGAGCCTTTAGTGTGACTTGTTACCTCACATGGATGACTGCAATGAGGACAATTGCTGAATAATTTCCAGAGGCAACTTTTGTAAACTATGTATTTGTCCTCCTCGTGGTGGTTATGGGACTCCTTTTGGTTGAAACTGAAATGTTAGAAACAAACAGTGTATATAGATTTTAACTTGAATAGAATTCCATACCATGATTACATTAATCACTTCAATTGTAGTATTATAAAAAATTAAAAAATTCATATTTCATTTTATGTCATGAAATGTTTCATTAATTTGAATCATACCTTTGGTCTGATACATCCATAAAACTTGGATGGTATGTAACATCATGTGGGTCATTGTTAGAGGCATAAGACGACAGAGTCAATATCATCCGTGTCAACGTCCTCAAACTTCCTCTTTGCTTTCCTTGGTGTCGATGTGCAAGGCCCTGTTGTTGCCAGTGGTCTACGGCACGTATCACATCTGCTCAGATGACTTGGGTCCCATTGTGTGATCTTCGGATTGGTCTGAGAGTGTGAGCCTGGAGATCAATAATTTTAACAATGTATTAGGGTTAACAAGTTATTTTGATAGTTAACAGGAACAATAATGTAAATAAATTGTTGATTTCAAATCAACGATACTCACGTTTTACAGTTTTTTTTTCTGGTCGGACAATTAACTTTCTGGTTTGTGTGAAATTGTTTTTCATGTTAGGTTGCAGTCTCTCAGGAGCTGGGGGATCGTATGTAGTGCTCGCATCTTTGTACTTGGGTTGCAGTGATGGTTCGGCTTTGAGATCTGGATTGGGTGTTGGCAGAAGAGGATCTGGTATAGCCTGGGCTGTATTTAGTGTAGGTGGGACATGTTGGTCTAGTGGATCTGAAAGTGGATTAACATAAAAGTCCTGGTCATCAGCTTCCTCTGCTTGGTCAGAAAAATCCACACTATTTGAAGGTTGAGTGACAGTGGATAAAATCTGCAAAAACAGTAGATCATCATAATTTAATTCCAGAGGTGTCAAATTGGATTACATATATAGAAATATAACTTGAGCAAACAGGCACAACCACCTCCCTATACAGCACTGAATATTTCATATTTGATTAGTATGAATACCCTAAAATGCTAATATTTGATAAGTTGTTAAGGCAATGAAATTCATTGCTTGTAAATCATTTTAGTAAATATTGGCAGTGAATATTAAAAACAGAAAACTTACCCTGTTTACTTCTCTTTTTGACAGCTGATCGCATCGGTAGATCACCCTTGCTTTTCACGCCACTGTCACTGACACTTGTCTCAGAGTGAGACTTTGAAATGAACGGATATATAGTTGGAACAGCCGTTTTTTTTTTTTTTTTTTTATCAGCAATCTTTTTGCTAATTTCATTTCAAATTGCATCTTATTCTCGAAATTGCTGTCAACGAAATGTCTACTGCACATGTTGGGTGATTTACCGACATCATTCCAATTTTTTCGCGTTTTCTGAACGAATTTCACCCATGCGGTTCTGATTTTCCCAGGCACGGGAAATTCATAAACACTCACCGCATGCTCCTCTGGTATACCGTCGCACCCGTAGACAACAACGCCAAACCATAATTAATTTGATTACTGAAATCCTAATCTTAATAAATAATCTATTTGTAATCCACAAGTACTCCGAGAAATATCCGTAATCGCCGATTTTAAAACGTAAACAACAAGCAATGTCCGCCGAGCATTTGCGTGTCGCTTCCTGAAATGACGTCACACAGTCAGTGGCCATCTTAGCCGCTGATCGCTTGGCTGAGTCAGACAGCTCTCAAGGAAATCATACTTCAAGAGCGCATTGTCACCTTATGCGACATTTGTTGACCCCCAAACATGTGCGGTTCAAATTAGCTCGTCTCACACAACAATTTAAGATATGATTTAGCGATATTGAATTTTCGTCCGGCCGACGCCTTTAAAAAACAAACTCATGAAATAGGCCTGGACAAAAATGATGGTACCCCTAGAAAAGATTGAAAATAATGTGACCATAGGGACGTGTTCAACCAAGATGTCTCCTCTAATTAACATCACAGGTGTCTACAAACTTGTAATCAGTCAGTCGGCCTATTTAAAGGGTGACAAGTAGTCACTGTGCTGTTTGGTGACATGGTGTGTACCACACTAAACATGGACCAGAGGGAGCAAAGGAGAGAGCTGTTTCAGGAGATTAGAAAGAAAATTATAGACAAGCATGTTAAAGGTAAAGGCTATAAGACCATCTCCAAGCAGCTTGATGTTCCTGTGGCTAAAGTTGCACATATTATCCAGAAATTTAAGATCCACGGGACTGTAGCCAACCTCCCTGGATGTGGCCACAGGAGGTGACGGATAATACGAATGGTAACAAAAGGGCCCAGAACAACCTCTAAACATATTCATGGTGACCTCCAAGGTCAAGGTACATCCGTGTCAGATCGCACCATCCGTCGTCGTTTGAGCTAAAGTGGACTTCATGGGAGACGACCAAGGAGGACACCACTGTTGAAAACAAATCATAAAAAAGCCAGACTGGAATTTGCCAAACTGCATGTTGACAAGCCACAAAGCTTCTGGGAGAATGTCCTATGGACAGATGAGACAAAACTGGAACTTTTTGGTAAGACACATCAACTCTGTGTTCACAGATGCAAAAATGAAGCATACCAAGAAAAGGGGCTGCACGGTGGCGCAGTGGTTTAGCACTGTGGCAGCACAGTTTACCCTCGGCCGGGGGATCGCGCGGATCATGAGATAGTGGGTTCGATCCCAGCCCCCGACCAACAGTGAGCTGTGTGGAGTTTGCATGTTCTCCCCGTGTTGCGTGGGTTTACTCCGGGATTTCTCTGGTTTCCTCCCGCATACCAAAAACATGTAGGTTTAGGGCGCTTGCGCATGCAGCGACCGGCAGCTGGTGGCTTGTCACCAGACTGCAAACCAGATCTACCTACGGGTACAAATAAGTAACAAAAAAAAAAAAAAAAAAAAAAAGAACACTGTCCCTACTGTGAAACATGGAGGAGGTTCTGTTATGTTCTGGGGCTGCTTTGCTGCATCTGGCACAGGGTGTCTTGAATCTGTGCTACCTGCTGAGAGGTGCAGAAGTCTCATTGACAGTTACAGAAATCGTTTGATTCCAGTGATTGCCTCAAAAGGTTGTGCAACAAAATATTAAGTTAAGGGTACCATCATTTTTGTCCAGGCCTGTTTCATGAGTTTGTTTTTTAAAATAATTCTGTTGAACCACAATTCAAAAGCACTGTCTGATTTTCATTGGTTAATTTTCATAGACTTTTTATTTATTACCACTTTTGTCAGATTCAAGTTATTTCGGTGACTACTGTGGGTTTTTCTTTCATTAACAGAGGGGTACCAACAATTTTGTCCACGTCTGTAAATCCCAACATAAACCATCACTAAGATCCAAGCAGATAAACGAGGTTACAGCGAGCTAGAGAATCAGTCACAGATTGTAGATGACAGTGATATTTTGTTATGAATCAGAAATGAATGAATTTATGGTGAACCAAGCATAATATTGTTATTTCATCAGTGAAGTCCATGCTTCATTGAATGATTCAATAACCTTGTTTGATGTGACCCAGGATGTATACTGACTCCAGATGCAGTCCGTTATGTCAGTGATAAAAATTAGTCTTGCAGCCATCCATACCAGCTCCGTTTGTGTTTTGAGGTCACATGGATAACTGCTTTCAAATTACAAGATCACGTGAGAATTACATAAAATTAACTCAAGCACTCAAGAAAGGTGCGAGGGAGACCAAGGAGGACCAAATGTGATCACGTGATACAGGGGTGTGAAAAAGTGTTTGCCCCCTTCCTGATTTCTCATTTTATTGTATGTTTGCCACACTTAAATGTTGCAGATCAAACAAATTTAAATATTAGACAAAGATAACAAGTAAACATAAAATGCAGTTTTTAAATTAAGGGTAAAAAAAAAAAAAAAATCCAAACCTACATGGCCCTGTGTGAAAAAGTGATTGCCCCCTAAACCTAATAATTGGTTGGGCCCCCCTGAGCAACAACTGCAATCAAGCATTTGCGATAACTGGCAATGAGGTTTTTTTTTTTTGGCCCACTCATCTTTACAGAATTGTTGTAATTCCGCCACATTGGAGGGTTTGAGCATGAACCGCCTTTTTAAGGTCATGTCATGGCATCTTACAATGCTCCGCACTGTGTGTTTATATATTTATTCCATCTAGCAACAATGCGCCGCACTGTGTGTGTTTATATACAGTGATCCCTCGCTACTTCGCGCTTCACCTTTCGCACCCTCAGTGCATCGCGGATTTTTCAAAAATATTTATCAAAAATTCAAAATTGAGAAAAAATACATTAGAACATCACGTATCAACACGGAGAGCCCGCACAACTCAAAATTCACCTCTCTGATTCGCTGGCCAGCATCTCCCCCCTAAGAGATCGCTCCCGACTCTAGATTTTGTTCTCGTGTTGACTCGGCTCGGGAATCTCGCGAGAGTGCATCTCTCGCGAGATTCTTTTCATTCTCTCGCTCTTTCTCTCTCCCGAGAGAGAGAGAGTGAGAGAATGAACGTACGTATTATTTATATTATTTATACATTATTTTATGTATCAAAAAACTAACGAGATCAGCCTGGAATTCCACAAAGGGGGGTGACGCTACTTCGCGGTTTTTCACTTTTTGCGGTCAGTTCTGGAACCCATTAACCGCGATAAGTGAGGGATCACTGTATTTACATATTTATTCCATCTAGCAACAGTGCTCCGCACTGTGTGGGTTTATACATCTAAATATTTATTCCATCTAGCTACAATGCTTCGCACTGTGTGTGTTTATATATTTACATATTTATTCCATCTAGCTACAATGCTCCGCACTGGGTGTTTATATATAAGATAAGATAAGATAAGCCTTTATTAGTCCCACAACGGGGAAATTCCAGGATTGCAACAGCACAGGGATAGCAACACTCAGAGCAACAATCAGAAGGCAAAAAAAAAAAAAAAAAAAAAAAAAAAAAAAAAAAAAACAAGCAAGCAAGAGCAGCTAATATACATATGTACATATTACTATAAAATATATATATACACACACACAGACACACAGTGCAGAGCACTGTAGCTATTTATTCCATCTAGCTACAATGCTCTGCACTGTGTGTTTATATACTCATATTTATTCCATCCAGCTACAATGTTCCACACTGTGTTTATACATTTATATATCTATCCCATCTAGCTACAATGCTCCGCACTGTGTGTCTATATATATGTATATACTGTATATGTGTGTATGTACATAGGTATACTCGCTGCTCTTGTTTTTTCTCTTGCCTTCTGATTGTTGCTCTGAGTGTTGCTATCCCTGTGCTGTTGCAATCCTGGAATTTCCCCCATTGTGGGACTAATAAAGGCTTATCTTAATTGGATTCAGGTCAGGACTTTGACTAGGCCCCCTCCAAAGTCTTCATTTTGTTTTTCTTAAGCCATTCAGAGGTGGACTTGCTGGTGTGTTTTGGATCATTGTCCTGCCTCAGAACCCAAGTACGCTTCAGCTTGAGGTCACAAACAGATGGCCGGACATTTTCCTTCAGGATATTTTGGTAGACAGCAGAATTCATGGTTCCATTTACCACAGCAAGTGTTCTAATTCCTGAAGCAGCAAAACAGCCCCATACCATCACACTACCACCACCACCATATTTTACTGTTGGTATGATGTTCCTTTTCTGAAATGCTGTGACTTTTACGCCGGATGTAATGGGACACACACACCTTCCAAAAAGATCAACTTTTCTCTCGTCAGTCCACAGAGTATTTCCCAAAAGTCTTGGGGATCATCAAGATGTTTTCTGGTAAAACTGAGATGAACCTTTACGTTCGTTTTGCTCAGCAGTGGTTTTTGTCTTGGAACTCTGCCATGCAGGCCATTTTTGCCCAGTCTCTTTCTTATGGTGAAGTCATGAACACTGAACTCAACTGAGGCAAGTGAGGCCTGCAGTTCTTTGGATGTTGCTGTGGGGTCTTTTGTGACCTCTTGGATGAGTCACCACTGCACTCTTGGGGTAATTTTGGTCAGCTGGCCACTCCTGGGAAGGTTCACCACTGTTCTATGTTTTCGCCATTTGTGGAAAATGGCTCTCACTGTGGTTCACTTGAGTCCAAAAGCTTTAGAAATGGCTTTATAACCTTTTCCAGACTGATAGATCTTAATTTGTTTCTCATTTTTTCCTTTATTTCTTTGGATCGCAGCATGATGTCTAGCTTTTGAGGATCTTTTGGTCTACTTCCCTTTGTCAAGCAGGTCTTATTTAAGTGATTTCTTGATTGATAACAGGTGTGGCAGTAATCAGGCCTGGGTGTAGCTAGAGAAATTGAACTCAGCTTTCCAAAGATGTGATAAACCACAGTTATTTTATGTTTTAATGGGGGGGGGGGGCAATCACTTTTTCCACACAGGGCCATGTAGGTTTGGATTTTTTTTTACCCTTAATAATAAACCCCTTCATTTAAAAACTGAAACATTTAAGTGTGACAAACATACAAAAAAAATGAGAAATCAGGAAGGGGGCAAACACTTTCACACCACTGTAACAAGGAAGCATGATGTACTGGCTCTCTAACTGGATTCATGTGCTCCAATAATGTGCGAATAGCCCATTAATTTTAATTCTGTGAAGTGTATGTTATGTTCAAGTTTTTATCTTCTTACACAGTGGTGGAGAAATGACCTCAGAAAATAACGGGCAATCCTTAAATAGTTTTGGATCAACAGTTATTAAATAAAGTTGATACCAATGCATTTAATTGCGGACTGGATCCGGCATCAGTCAACAATAGACTAATTTGTGTAATTTTAGTGATCCGACTCTGGCTCGCCAGATTCATTCCACAATGGTCCAGACCAGGGGGCAGTAGAACATTAACTAGAATGGAACAATTTGCTGTGCAGACCGAATCACAGCCGTAACAGACCGCATCCGGAGTCAGTGGAAATCCTGGGTGAGAAAGCCATCAAGTACAAAATTTTACTTAATTTAAAAAAAAAAAAAAAAAGTTGTGCAAAGCCAGAATTGTTTGGCTGTTAAAAAAAAAAGGCAGGACTGTGCTATTGTGTTATTTTTTTCCCTCCAAATGAAACGGGCAAAAGAACATCCCCACAAGAGGTGATTGCATAATTTCTGCCAGGGGTTGTAAAGGTTTTCCAAGGCATATTTAACCTAACTTTGTGCCTTTTGTTTTTTACTGCTTTGACTATTTGATATTCTAACCATTCAAGGTAGGGCTGGGTGATGACCCTAAACTAAAATCCCAGTTTTGTTTTGTCCATCTTCTACTGCTTTTCCGGAGGTCCGGGTCGCGGAGGCAGCAGTTCAAGCAGAGAAGCCCAGACTACCCTCTCCCCAGCCACCTGCTTCAGCTCTTCAGAGGGGATACCAAGGCGTTCCCAGACCAGCTGGGAGACATAGTCTCTCCACCGAGTCCTGGGTCTGCCCCGGGGTCTCCTCCCAGTGGGACGTGCCTGAAACACCTCAAGTGGGAGGCGTCCAGGAGGCATCCTAATCAGATGCCCATACCACCTCAACTGACTCCTTTCAATGTGGAGGAGCAGCGGTTCTACTCTGAGCCTCTCCCGGATGACTGAGCTCCTCACCCCATCTCTGAGGGTGAGTCCAGCAATTCTACGGAGGCGAGTCCAGCAATTCTACGGAGGCGAGTCCAGCAATTCTACGGAGGCGAGTCCAGCAATTCTACGGAGGCGAGTCCAGCAATTCTACGGAGGCGAGTCCAGCAATTCTACGGAGGCGAGTCCAGCAATTCTACGGAGGCGAGTCCAGCAATCCCCCCTTATGGATCGTCACCTTATCGTGGTGGGTGGTTTGCGTGCCCCAGTGATCCCAGGAGCTATGTTGTCCGGGGCAATTTGCCTCTGATAGGGTCACCCAAGACAAACTGGTCCTGGGTGAAGGGCCAGACCAAGAACGATCCAACAGACTCATGATAAATTCTATATCAAGGATTCAGTGTACCCTGCCCGGTATGGGGTTACCGGGGCCCCACCCTGGAGCCAGGCCTGGGGGAGGGGCTCGAAGGCTAGCGTCTGGTGGCCGGGTTTCCACCCATGAGACCCAGCCGGGCTCAGCCCGAAGGAGTTACATGGGTCCGCCCTCCAGTGGGCTCACACCTGCAGGAGGGATCATGGGGGTCCAGTGCTATGTGGATTAGGTGGCGGTCAAAGGCGGAGACCTTGGCGGACTGATCCCAAGCTTTCTAAACTGGCTCCTTAATTTTGTTTTGTCACATGTCAAAATTCAATTTTTGATTTTAATCGATATTTTGGATTGAAGACACGGGATTATTTCAAATAGCTCAGCTTACAATGATGAATCCACACATTTAGGATTAATGAAGTTCCAACTTTTATAAAATTAACTTTTAGGGCTGGAGGAGGGGGTGAGAGCTGGAGGCTACCATATTTGCTTTTGTGAAAAGAAAACTGATTTTCGAAATTATAATTTTCTGATATTGTCCAAACCAAATAATTAAAAATTTCAATTTTTAAAAAGTGGGTTACTGCTCAGCCTCAATTCAAGTCTGTTTTTTCCTTTTTCATGCAGTAACACTGCACTCTCTGTTCCCAAGCTTTATCTCGTCTTATCTGAACAGGACTCTTTAGTTCCTTGGGAGGCAGAGCTTTCACTGGAAGGAGACATAATGGGAAACAGTGCATTATATGGAAACAAGGGACAGTCATGTAGTTTGAGGCATACAGAGGTCACAGGTTCTCGAAACAGAGTTGCAACTAGAGCAATCTGAGATGTCTTCTGCATAACTGTGTAGACTGAAAATTAACTACAGACCATGACTTTATCTTCAAGGAAATATTTTGGTCTTGGCTGCTGTAACATTTTGAGAAAATCAAACAGTTACATTTACAAACAGTTACATTTCTGGAGAGGTGCATGTCAGGCTATGGCACAGCAGAGGGCACACGACTACGCCGTAGCTATGGCACCTTTTTGATGCCTAAGTATAAATCAGACTTTAGTGTCATCACCTAGAAAGCTAGCAGTTGGTCCTTATTGCACCTCACCAAAAAACTAAGGAAAAAACCAACAAAAGAATTTCATACACTGACTATAAAAGTCTTGTATATAAATGACAAATTTGTTTGGCTCTAAAAATGCCTTTACATTTTAAAGCACTTCCAATCTAATTATACAGTGTCACCGTTTGTGCAGGAGTTAAGTGGAAATATGAAAACCTTAAATCATGAATGTTTGCTTTGAGGTAGATTTTTTTCCCCCCTTAGACAAATGTTTTTTTCTTCAAAGCAAACAGGTGGGAACTACAGTGTTGAAACTTGACATGCATCATCAACACACCAACAAAATATTAACGTTTACAATATATACACTACCGTTCAAAAGTTTGGGGTCACTTAGAAATTTCCTTATTTTTAAAAGAAAAGCACTATTTTTTTCAATGAAGATAACCTTAAACTAATCAGAAATACACTCTATACATTGCCAATGTGGTAAATGACTATTCTAGCTGCAAATGTCTGGTTTTTGGTGCAATATCTACATAGGTGTATAGAGGCCCATTTCCAGCAACTATCACTCCAGTGTTCTAATGGTCCAATGTGTTTGCTCATTGCGTCAGAAGGCTAATGGATGATTAGAAAACCCTTGTGCAATCATGTTAGCACAGCTGAAAACAGTTTAGCTAGTTAGAGAAGCTATAAAACTGACCTTCCTTTGAGCAGGTTGAGTATCTGGAGCATCACATTTGTGGGGTTGATTAAATGCTCAAAATGGCCAGAAAAAGAGAACTTTCATGTGAAACTCGGCAGTCTATTCTTGTTCTTAGAAATGAAGGCTATTCCATGCGAGAAATTGCCAAGAAACTGAAGATTTCCTACAACGGTGTGTACTACTCCCTTCAGAGAACAGCACAAACAGTCTCTAACCTGAGTAGAAAGAGAAGTGGGAGGCCCGGCTGCACAACTGAGCAAGAAGATAAGTACATTAGAGTCTCTAGTTTGAGAAATAGATGCCTCACAGGTCCTCAACTGGCAGCTTCATTAAATAGTACCCGCAAAACGCCAGTGTCAACATCTACAGTGAAGAGACGACTCCGGGATGCTGGCCTTCAGGGCAGAGTGGCAAAGAAAAAGATTAATATGGGCAAAAGAACACAGACATTGGACAGAGGAAGATTGGAAAAAAAGTGTTATGGACAGACGAATCGAAGTTTGAGGTGTTTGGATCACACAGAACATTTGTGAGACGCAGAACAACTGAAATGATGCTGGAAGAGTGCCTGATGCCATCTGTCAAGCAAGGTGGGGGTAACGTGATGGTCTGGGGTTGTTTTGGTGCTGGTAAGGTGGGAGATTTGTTCAGGGTAAAAGGGATTTTGAATAAGGGAGGCTATCACTCCATTTTGCAACGCCATGCCATACCATGTGGACAGTGCTTGATTGGAGCCAATTTCA
The DNA here is from genome assembly GCA_020510985.1 of Pholidichthys leucotaenia. NCBI lineage: Eukaryota > Metazoa > Chordata > Actinopteri > Cichliformes > Pholidichthyidae > Pholidichthys > Pholidichthys leucotaenia. The sequence continues at coordinate 113,832,516 of CM035846.1, read as the reverse complement.
TCCTACAACAGGACAATGACCCAAAGCACACCTCCACATTGTGCAAGAACTATTTAGAGAAGAAGCAGGCAGCTGGTATTCTATCTGTAATTGAGTGGCCAGCGCAGTCACCAGATCTAAACCCCATTGAGCTGTTGTGGGAGCAGCTTGACCGTATGGTACGCAAGAAGTGCCCATCCAGCCAATCCAACTTGTGGGAGGGGCTTCTAGAAGTGTGGGGTGAAATTTGTCCAGATTACCTCAACAAATTAACAGCTAGAATGCCAAAGGTCTGCAATGCTGTAATTGCTGCAAATGGAGGATAGAGGTTTTTCAGTCACGTGACCCGCGCGCCCAGCGATGCAGCCGGCGGCCATACTGCCGGTCAAGCGCGACGCCCGCCGGGCTTGTTTACATAACAAAGATCGTGAGTGTTGCAAACTTCTGAGTCTTCTGGAAGTGTGGGACAGGTTAGCTGGTAGTTTATCACTATTTATCATGTCTGAACATGAAGGAGGTCTGAGTGAACAGACCAAACACCTCTCTGGCATTGAATTGAAGCGGTATCAGGATAAAATAGCCATTCTAGGAGGCTGTGATCCTTACACTGCACCTGGCGTGTTGTTCTCCCCCATCCTCCTCATCTCCTGAGGATGTCACACTGCCAGACTTTGAGTTCAGTGACTTGATGATTTCTCCTGGAGACAAATTTTTAAGAAAACCACTATTTTCTGTTATATGTTTGTCGCTTGTCCTACCACCCCACCTTTCAAAATAAAAGAAACAACACCTTGGGGCGTAATTCCAATGAGGTATTTCATAGTGTTGTGGTGTTTGTACTGAGAGTAGGTTTGTGCCCTGGCTCTGAGATCACTTGGTTTCTCAATGAATATTTCGAAGCCTATTATGCTGACACACGCATCCTGTGTCTCCTCACGAGAGCCTGAGGACCCGCTCCAGTCTGCTCGCACAAGGGCTGGAGCGGAGTTCCTATGATGGCGGTATGATTTAATAAACCTGCTTAAAACCTCACATTGCTACCTTATTTTATCATCTGCCGCACTGCCTATTATGGCAGTGAACAGCACAACACGTCTCCGGCATGACAACGACAAAAACGGCGATGACAGGGCTTAGAAAACGTGTGAAAGTGGTTTGTTTACACAAGCTTGTGTACTATGCCCGCCAGCGCTTGACCGGCAGCATGGCGGCGCCGGCCTGTGACCTAGATCCGTGACGTCACATGAAAATCCCCAATTCTTTGACGAAAGCAAAGTTTGAAGGAAAAAAAATATTTCAAATACAAATCATTATTTCTAACCTTGTCAATGTCTTGACTATATTTTCTATTCATTTTACAACTCATGGTGGTAAATAAAAGTGTGACTTTTCATGGAAAACACAAAATTGTCTGGGTGACCCCAAACTTTTGAACGGTAGTTTACAGCTAAGCTGGAAATCACAACTTGGAGAAGTGCAACTTCCAGCCGCACTTGATTCTGTTCAGTTTTCATTCAACCTCCAACCTGGCCATCTCCAATGTCTACCATCTCACCACAGTCTATATCGAAGACGTTGTCGATGCAGTGCAGAATGCCATAACCACAGCGGCAGTAGGAGCAGCCTTTCCTAACCCATTCACCCTGAGGGACCACACCACATGTACTGTAGATAAGAGAAGACAAATTAAACACTTTGGACAACCACAGTTATTAGTTTCAAAGTGAAATGAAATTTCCTCACAGGCAACACTGGTGACCAACTCAATAGGTTTTGGCTTAAAAGATCTTTTTTGATCAACAGCTGCTCAAATGAAAACTTCAAAACAATGACTAACTGCAAATCAGTGTACAGCAAAGTGTTTTCTTGTCCCTTACTTGATGCGTTTGTCATACTCGCAGAACCTCCCAGTGAAGAACTGAGTGCAGGTACAGAAGCTGCCGAGAATACAGGTTCCTCCATTCTTACAGCATGTATGATTCTTAATACCTTGAAGAAGAAGAAAAATTAATCCAATCTCATCAAACAGAACACTAAACTTGAGAGCACTTAAGACTTCAGCTTTCCCCTTTCTTCTAAAATATCTCAAAGAATAAACAACAGAACTGGACTCATTAGCTCATTCACCAGCCTGACAAAATCACCCTGAGTGCTTGGATGTCCTGACCACTGACCCTGACCTTAAGTACAGCCTAGATGCAGACCCATCCAGGATGTGCTCAAGGTCAAGCACAGCATTCTAAGACAAGTAACATTTTTCATAAATTCATAAATGCCCAGATCTCCTGATCTTTGACAACAACCTTGGCCTCAACCTGTATGCAGACCTACATGAGGAACCTTGTAAATGAGTTTGGTGAGAATTGAGGTAACTGCCTCAGAGGAGTAGTGATTTTTTTTGAAATCACAAGTACCCAGATCTCCTGACTTTTGACCTTGAGCACAAGGTCAAGGCCAAGAATGCAGGCTCATCTGGGGATCATCGTGAGCAAGTTTGGTGAGCATCATGGCAAATGCCTAAGAGTAGTGATTCCCACGAAATATTAATGGATGTGCAAAAGGACGAGAGCTGCAGCATCATAATTTTTAGCTCATTACGGTGAGGCTGAAAGGAGCCAACGCAATACTGCAATACTTTTCAATATTCCCAAAAGCAGGCAATTCATGAAACTCAGCCATGTGGCCATTCAAAACTGTTGAAATAAGTTTAAAATCACAGAAATAATGTTTACTGTATGCACTGTAGACCACTGACCCACTGTAACTGAGTATCATTGAAATGTATCCAGACACATGATCCACTGTGACGGCTGCAACAGGGAACACCCACAGGGTGTGTATATAAAATTTATACACTTTATATTTTTAGTTTTTCTTAATATTGCATTTTAAATATTTAGTATACAGTATTTCTCTATGCACTGTACGTTAGAAAACATCCTTTCAACTCTTTTACGTCATACATGTCAAACGCTAGGCTCACAAGCCATATCTGACTCGTGACAATTAAATCCAGTCCACAGGATATTACCTGAAGCCTACAATAACTGTCCTAGTATACAGCACCATGCAAGGACTATGGAATGTTTTGAGATTTGGTTTTATATTCTGCTTTTTGTGTAAATTTCACTTTTCCCTCAAATGTGAGAATTCTCAATTTTCTCTTTTTTTCCTGGCAAAAATTTGTCTATTTGTCTTAAGGCCACCAGCAACTACTGATGTAACACAGCCCTGAAGGGGTGTCCCATGCCTTCAGGGTAGTTTTCAATCACTACCCCTTGTAACTTGATTTCAAGGGCCAAGGGATAGGGAAGCCTATGTGGAAATACAGTTCTCAAAATTAACCAGTAAATGTCTGTATGCCAGATTTTTGTGAATCAGGATGCACAGTAACTGACTCTCCCTCTCTCTTTTGACATCCATTACTGAAAAGTAGGTCAAGCCTGGCCCTACTGGTTCTGCGGCCCGTGGCACCATGGATACTACGAACTTCAGAATGTTCTGAATAAATCCAGACCTGTAACCACCAAAAGTTCACCCTCCTCACTATTCTAATGTCACATTTATCTGTATCCATTTAATTTCCAACTCCAGCAGAAAATACTCCACAGATGCAGTCAATTCCTTTTTGAAATTAATGTTAATATTTGAATTAAGACTAATTTGCATTTCTTCCTTCAATCTTGACTGTAGACTGCTTGTTTTTAGATGACTGACTTTAGAAATTATGATCTGCATTGGTCTGAATATGTCTGAGCCAGTCTCTGCTGGTCAGCCCTCTGGTCGTCCTCCCTGTATCTGTGACATATAGCAGAGCCTCCAGCTGGCAGCACATTCCTGTGATCCTCTGCTTTGCATCAGCAAACACAAAAGGTCTGAACAAACCTCTAAAAATGGCAGAAAAACAATAAAACTGGCTTGGTGACCCCTTAAACACAACCAGATAGTTACCCCTCAGAAAAACATTGTCTTAAAATTTCCTTTTGGTAAATGAATTACTTGTACAAACTAAAGCGCTTTGAGTGGTCTTTGTGACTAGAAAAGCGCTATACAAGTGCAGGTTAGTTAGTTTTCCCATCCTACATTTTCTTTTTGTTAAGAAAATTTAATAATATATATATATATATATATATATATATATACACACACACTAGTAATTTAGCTTGTCCACTAAGGAACATATAGGTGAAAAGGTTTGATTTTCTGTGTACCTTAATTTTTAGGTCTTTTGGCTGCTCCCTTTCAGGGTCACCACAGTGTTTCATCAACTTATATCGCGATAATCCGCATGTTGATTTGGAGAGAATTTTTACGCCGGATGCCCTTCCTGACGCAACCTTGCTCATTTACCCGGGCTTGGGACCGGCACAGCAAGTACACTGGCTTGTGCACCCCCTGTGGCTGAGTAACCAACTTTCTTTCCTCTATTCTATTTTTGCTGTACACCAAGCTAGAAGACAGGAAGTACCATTTTTATATGGTCTTTGGTATGACCCTGTTGCAGTTAGAGGATGTGGTTGGTCATATGAAGCCCTCAGGTTTCCCCTTGTGATGCTCCCCCTCCTCGCTTTTTTAAAGAGGTTTTATCTAGTATAGGTCAGTCAGTTTTAACCATTTTAAACAGTGTGTCTTCTGGTGTGGTTCCTGCAACTTTAAGCATGCAGTAGTGAAATCTTTTCCAAAGAAACTAACTAACTAACTAACTAACTAACCTGCACTTCTATAGCGCTTTTCTAGTCTCAAAGACCACTCAAAGCGCTTCACTAGTCCTAACCCTCTATTCTAAGGGCCTATAGGAAACCGATATCTAGGGACAATTTAGAACAGCCAGTTAACCTAACATGCATGTCTTTGGATTGTGGGAGGAAACCGGAGCCCCCGGAGTAAACCCACGCAGCACAGGGAGAACATGCAAACTCCACACAGAAAGGTTCCAACCCCTGCCAGTCTGGGGATTTGAACCAGGAACCTTCTAGCTGTAAGGCAACAGTGCTAACCACTGCACCACCGTGGTCTTAATCAAACTCTGTTGGCTAATTTTAGCCCCATTTCAAAGCTACCTTTTCTCTCAAAAATATTGGAGAAAATTGTTTATCTTCAGTTAAAGGCTTTTTGGATGAGAACTGTGTCCTGGAGGTGTTTCAGTCTGGATTTAAAACTCTCCATTGCAGACTCAGCTTTGTTAAGGGTCTTCAATGACATCCTCCTGGCATTGGATTCTGGTGATTTTGAGATTCTTGTCCTGCTTGACCCAACTGTCGCCTTTGTTGAAGTGGACCATGACATTTTAATATCCTGTCCACAGCATCTAGTGGGGATTTCTGGTACTGCATTGGAATAATTCAGGTCCTGTTTGGCAGATAGAACAATGTCTGAGTCTGGCTGGTTTTGAATCATCCTCTGCTTCCCTGTCATGTGGAGTCCCACAGGGCTCAATTTTAGGGCCCTTGCTTTTCTCCCTGTACTTACTTCCAGTGGGTTCAATCCTTAGGAAGCATGGCATCTCCTTCCACTGTTACGCAGATGACAGATTTCTGTACCATTAAAGCAGGAGGCCTTCTCAATTAAACCACTTCTTGCATGTCTTGATGACATTAAAGCTTGAATGGCTTTAAAGGTTTTAAATTTTAATGAAAAGAAGACTGAAGTGATTTATTTTTTTACCCAGTGGCTCTTGTGAGCCCCCCCCTCCCCGACTTGGGCTCCTTGGCACAGTTTGTTAAGGCAACTTACTAATTTGGGTTGTAAGATGGGCAGTGATTTTAGATTAAATTGTCAAACTGGTGCAGTAGTCAAATACAGCTTTTTTTCATTTGAGGCAGCTGGCAAAGGTTAAACCCATTCTTTTAAGGTAGCACTTTGAAACAGTAATCCATGTCTTCATTACATCTCGGCTGGATTACTGTAACACTTTATCTTGGAGTTAGCCAGTCTTCCTTCTCACATCTCCAGTTGGTTCAAAATGTTGCTGCACATCTTAACTGTAACACAAAAGAGGGATCACATTACACCCATTTTAGCTTCCCTCCACTGGCTGCCTGTATACTTTAGGGTTCATTTTAAAATACTTCTATTTATTTTAAAATCATTAATTGGCTTTGCCCCGCCTTACCTCTCTGAGCTCCTTCATCCTTACAGCCCTGCTCGGTCTCCCAGGTCAACTGATCAGCTGCTCCTGGAGATACCAAAATCGAAGCGGAAGCTCAGAGGGGACACAGCTTTTTATGTTGCTGCCCCTAAATTGTGGAACAATCCATCTTTGTCCATCAGACAGGCCTCTTCTTTGTCCAGTTTTAAAACTCCTCTTAAAACCCATTTTTATTCTTTGGCTTTTGACCCAGTTTGAGACATTGATTGTACTTGTTTTTGTTGCTTTTATTCTATGGTTACCATTTGTGCTGCATTGTATTTTTTTTAGTGGTATTTTATTGTTTTTATGTCTTGTTTTTATTCAACTTTATATAGTGCAATTTCACAACAACAGTCATCTCATAGCACTTTCAAATGTAGGGGGGAACCCCACAATTACTAACTAACTAACCTGCACTTATATAGCGCTTTTCTAGTCACAAAGACCACTCAAAGCGCTTTCATTAATACTAACCCTCTATTCTAAGGGCCTATAGGAAACAGATATCTAGGGACAATTTAGAACAGCCAATTAACCTAACATGCATGTTTTTGGCATGTGGGAGGAAACCGGTCAATCTACGTTCCTACTCTCACCTATGGTCACGAGCTTTGGGTAATGACCGAAAGAACGAGATCGCGGATACAAGCGGCTGAAATGAGCTTTCTCCGTAGGATTGCTGGACTCACCCTCAGAGATAGGGTGAGGAGCTCAGTCATCCGGGAGAGGCTCAGAGTAGAACCGCTGCTCCTCCACATTGAAAGGAGTCAGTTGAGGTGGTATGGGCATCTGATTAGGATGCCTCCTGGACGCCTCCCATTTGAGGTGTTTCAGGCACGTCCCACTGGGAGGAGACCCCGGGGCAGACCCAGGACTCGGTGGAGAGACTATGTCTCCCAGCTAGTCTGGGAACGCCTTGGTATCCCCTCTGAAGAGCTGGAGCAGGTGGCTGGGGAGAGGGAAGTCTGGGCTTCTCTGCTTGAACTGCTGCCTCCGCGACCCGGACCTCCGGAAAAGCGGTAGACGATGGATGGATGGATGGATGGATGGATGGGAGGAAACCGGAGAAATCCCGGAGTAAACCCACGCAACACGGGGAGAACATGCAAACTCCACACAGATCACTGTTGGTCGGGGGCTGGGATCGAACCCACGATGTGCTAACCACTGCGCCACCGTGCAGCCCAATTGCCGAAAGACCCCAGCAATCAGGCGATCCCCTGTGAGCAAGCGCTTGGCGACGGTGGAGAGGAAAAACTCCCTTTTAACAGGAAGAAACCTCCAGCAGAACCAGGCTCAGGGAGGGGCAGTCATCTGCTGTGACTGGCTGGGGAGTGAGGAGATAAAGATGAAAAGAACAGACATGTAGAGAGCAAACAGCATGATGGGGAGTCAATCTATGGGAGAGAACAAACAGATGTTAATGACCAGCAAAAAAAAAAAAATAAATGAGGAAAAGGAGTAAAGCCCAGTACAATTATTGGAGGTCCCCCGGCTGTCTAAACCTATTAGCAGCATAATTAAGGGATGGTTCAGAGACACATGATCCCTCCCTAATTGTAGGCTATATCAAAAAGGAAGGTTTTAACCTGTTGAATTCCGGGATTCTGCGGGCGGTCACGTCTCTGCGTCATAGTGCGTCTCAGTGCGCACTGAAAAAAAAAAAAAAAAAAAAAAGAAAAAAAAAAGCTGCATTTCCGTTCTTCCAGTACAGACACAGCCGCGAACAGAAAGCCAAAGGAGTGTTTGATTGGTTTAGATTTGATTGACCTCTCATTCGACTAATAAGAGCCTTGAATTGGGTTTCTGAAACCTTGAAGAACCAATGACTGAAAACCTAGCAAGAAGGACCTGCCTACCAACGACCGCGAATACAACGAGCCAACTGAAGCAGAGAAGTTCAACGATTGCAACGCGTGCGTCCCCGTGCGTAAAATCTTTTTTGCCTAAGCCGCTGGGTGACACACATTGAGACCTGTGTGTAACGGTAGCGTTAGCCACTCTCAGCCGTTATCCAGTCTTTTTTTTTTTTTTTTTTTTTTTTTTTTTTTTAATTACTACTGTTCTTATTTGTTTTGAAAAATGGTTAGCAAAAACCGCAATCATGGAAGCGGAGATGGTTTGACCAGGTCAGGTGACCAGAACCACGCATCCGTAACAACCGGACCAGCTTCATGTTCGTTTGACAATGAGGAAGAGGTGTTCGCCAACGACACTGCTGTTGTGGACAGCTAAGTGTTAAGCTAAATTATTCTTTATCAATGAAAATAGTAATAAAAATGACTTGACCGATCGGTAATTACAACGGTTCGTCATGGCCACAAGTTTTTTTGTGCGCCGAGCTCCTCTGTAGCGGGGGTGGGGGGTGGGAGTCGTTATCCTCTACATTGCAGATATTTTAGTATAATTTTTTATTGCACTGTGGGTTATTTTTTCTTGTAAAAAAAGGCCACACATTTTTTACGTGGCATGTTTCTTTGTGTGTGGGGGGCTTGTTTGTTCATTCATTCATTCATTCATGAATGAACAAACCCCCCCCACACACACACACACACAGCCCTGAGTGTCACCTTTCATTAGAGCCCAAGACGAAGCTTCTATGTTGAAGCATTCAAAAGTTAGATGTTTTCAGTTCAAAAACACCTGGGAACAACCTGAGAAAAAAGCTGTGTAATATATTCATTTTTTTTTGGTATTGTTACAAAATTTTGACCTCAGCTTGATAACACTTGGTTCTACATTTCTGTTGCATTTTCCAGCCAGTATCTGACAGCTGTGTGTTATTTGCAAGCATTTGTATCTAAAAAACACCCAGGCAAACTTTATTTTCTTCAAATTCAGTATGTTTAGATGACTGTTACTCAGTGGCAGGAGCACTTAGTCATAATCTCTCTGATGATGACTATTTTGCCAAAAAATTCAAAGGGTTTTCTTTTAAATGAGACCAACCCCATGAAGATGCTGCAAAGGGTTGAAGAACAGCTTTTGATTTACTTTGGGTATGTTATTTTTAGGCGTTTTTAGGGAAATTGACCAGAGTTCAACAGGTTAGCCCTATTCTTAAAAACAAAGATCGAGTCTGACTCCCGAATCCAGATTGGCAGCGGGTTCCACAAAAGAGGAGCTTGATAACTGAAGGCTGTGCCTCCCATTGTACTTTTGGAGATTCTAGGTATTACAAGTAATCCAGCATTTTGGGAGCATAGTGCTCTGTTAGGATAATATCAGATATTTTAAATAAAAAAGGGGCCTGATTGTTTAGAGCTTTTAAAGTGAGAAGAAGGATTTTAAACTTAATTCTAAACTCTATGGGAAGCCAATGAAGGGAGGCCAGAACCGGACAGATATGATCTCTCTTTCTAGTACCTGTTAAAACTCTTGCTGCAGCATTTTGGATCAACTGAAGACTTTTTACAGATGTTTTAGGACAACCTGATAAAGAGTTACAATAATCTAATCTAGAGCTAACAAAAGTGTGGATCAGTTTCTCAGCATCACTCTTGAGACAAGATGCACCTAATCTTGACAATATTACGCAAATGATAGAAGGCAGTCTTAGAAACGAATTTAATATGTGAATTGAAAAACAGATCTTGAGCAAAAATAACTCCAAGGTTCCTCACAGAGCTATTAAGAGAAAGAGTAACTGCATCCAAACAAAGTTTGATTTGGAAAGGTATTTCTAAGGTTTTTTGGACCAACAAGAATGACTTCAGTCTTATCTGAATTTAATAGCAGGAAATTACAAGTCATCCAAGCTTTGATTTCCTTAAGACAGGCTTCTAACTTGGCTAATTGATTACTATCATCTGGCTTCATTGACGGGTATAATTGTGTGTCATCTGCATAACAATAAAAATGTATACAGTGCTTTCTGATAATGTTGCCTAACGGAAGCAGGGCCTAGTACAGATCCCTGTGGAACTCCATGACTGAGCTTTGAGTTGAAAGAAAACTCATTGACATGAACAAACTGGAACCTATCAAATAAATAAGACCTAAACCACTGCAACGAAGTTCCATAAAGTTCAACAGTGTTCTAATCGATCAAGTAGAATATTATAATCGATAGTATCAAAAGCTGCACTAAGGTCTAAAAGGACAAGTACAGAAACAAGTCCATTATCAGATGTGATCAGGAGGTCATTAGTGACCTTCACTAAGGCTGTTTCAGTACTATGATGGATTCTAAACCCAGATTGAAACTCTTCAAATAAACTATTTCCCTGCAAGTGATCAAATAATTGCGTAGCAACAACTCAAGATTTTTGAAATTAAAGGGAGATTAGAGATTGGTCTATAGTTAGCTCGGCAAATTCGGATAAAAACTCTTGAGTAGGTTGATGGAGGATGATAAACTATGGCAAATAAAATTGGGTTTAGCCTAAAATTGCTAAAATGCCCAATACTGAGGACCAGGCCCTCAAAGGAATGATAACATGTTTTTTGCTTTACATTAACTAGTAATTTGGAATGGTAAATTGTTGCTACTCCTCCTCCACAACCAGAACTTCTGGGATTTTGACAGTTTAAATAACCAGAGAGAGTTGATTCATTTAAACCAACATAATCCTCTTGCCCTAACAAAGTCCCTGTAAGGGATATTAAATCAATCTGAGGATCAATTAACAGATCATGGACTAGACTTGGGAGTTAGAGACCTAATAAGATAAGATAAGATAAGCCTTTATTAGTCCCACAATGGGGAAATTCCAGGATTGCAACAGCACAGGGATAGCAACACTCAGAGCAACAATCAGAAAGCAAGAAAAAACAAGAACAACTAGTATACATATGTACATATTACTATATATATAATATATATATATAGACACACAGTGCGGAGCATTGTGGTTGGTGGATGTGCAGCAGAAAGTCTAAGCTCTCTCTCCGCGGATGCGGCGGGCCAGCTGGATGTCTTTGGGCATGATGGTGACCCTCTTGGCGTGGATGGCGCACAGGTTGGTGTCCACGAAGAGACCCACCAGGTAGGCCTCGCTGGCCTCCTGCAGAGCCATGACGGCGGAGCTCTGGAAACGCAGGTCGGTCTTGAAGTCCTGAGCGATCTCCCTCACCAGGCGCTGGAAGGGCAGCTTACGGATGAGCAGCTCCGTGGATTTCTGGTAGCGACGGATCTCTCTCAGATCCACGGTACCGGGCCTGTAACGGTGAGGCTTCTTCACTCTGCCGGTGGCCGGAGCGCTTTTTCTGAGCAGCCTTGGTGGCTAGCTGCTTCCTGGGGGGCTTTTTCCTCCAGTAGATTTACGGGCGGTCTGCTTGGCTCTTGCCATCGCTCTTTATTATTCTGTCTTATATTTCTTGCACGCCGCCTAAACTCCAGCCCGGCACCCATGTCGTTTTCGCTACAGTTCCTCGGTATGTCGAGTTTCTCCGTTATATTTCTCCGTTATCCGTTAATATTTAACAAACCGCATTTTTAAATTATGAGGAGAACAGAGACCAAATCATTCAATTTAGAGGCTTCATGTTTAATTTGAATTTTACCAACTTTTTGTTTAATCACTTTGGGATGCTTATACATTATATTTTTATTTACTTTGGAGGGAGCAGACAATGATTCTCTGATGGGGAAGACAGGGGCTAAGCTGAGAGGTGGCGGATGAAGAGGAGCTGCAGAGAGGCGTTTAAGACTGCGAGTCTGCTTCCTGGTCCCAACTCCGAGTTGTCAATGTTTTGGAAATTTGGATAAAAATGATGCCAGATTGTTAGATAAATGAGACGCACCATCCAAAGTGGGATGGACGCCGTCTCATCTAATAAGACCCCAAAATGAGCTCCAATTGTCTATGTAGCCCACATCGTTTGCAGGACACCACACAGACAGCCAGCGGTTGAAGGATGACATGCAGCTAAACATGTCATCACTGATCAGATTGGGGAGGGGCCCAGAGAATACTATGGAGGCAGACATCGTTTTTGCAAAGTCACACACAGATTCCACATTAAGCTTTGAGACTTCAGACTGCCGGAGTCGGACGTCATTAATGCCAGTGTGGATAACAACTGTGGAGTATTTACAGTTACTTTCAGCTAGCATTTTCAAATTTGACTCGATGTGCCTGCTCTGGCCCCAGGAATGCATTGGACTATGGCTGCTGGAGCCTCTGGGTTCACATTTCTGACTACAGAGTCGCCAATGATCAGAGTTTTTTTCCTCAGCGGGTGTGTCGCTGAGCGAGGAAAAGCAATAAGAAACATGAACAGGTTGGTGGTGAACCCGGGCTTTGCGGCTAGGCTTCCTTCTCACAGTCACCCACCCAGTCTCCTCGCTGCTGAGGAGGACCGGAGGACCGCTAGCAGGCCGCCCTAAGCTAGGGAGCTCCGCTGCAGCTAAGGGGCAGCCGTCATTAACTGGCACAGACAGTGTTTCAATGCAGTGGAGCCGGGATTCCAAATCAGACAACCTTGCCTCGAGCGCCTCAAAAAGACAACATTTATTACATTTACCAGTATCACTAAATGAGGCAGAGGTGCAGCTAAACATCTTACAAAGAGCACACCAGAGGAGAAGGGGAAGGAGAGCTAGTAGCCATAGCTAGTGGCTAACCCAAAGCTAACAAAAACACAGATGAAAGGTTAACAGAAGGCTGAAGAGGGTGATTAGATGACACAGTGCGCACACAGGTGCAAGAGGCTTGATAAACAGGAGAGCTAACGGTAGATGGAAAAAAGTGATTAAAATACAATTGATGGCAAAATCCTCAGGAGAAAGAGGAAGGCTAACCACAGAGCAAACCAGACAGCCAGCAACACAGGAAGTGACGATACGTTACCACAGGAAGCCGCAGCACCACCTACTCGATCTTGAGTAGGTGGTGCTACGACCCTACATGAAGACCTTTGGCTTTTGACCCAGTTTGAGACATTGATTTTACTTGTTCTTGTTGCTTCTATTCTATGATTACCATTTGTGCTGCATTATTTTTTAGTGGTATTTTATTGTATTTATGTCTTATGTTTTTATGTACAGCACTTTGTGTAAGCTGTGGTTGTTTTTAAAGAGCTTTATAAATAAAGGTGGATTGGATGACCTGGCCGGGACTTGAATCCACAACCTCCCAGTTGTGGAGCAATGCTCTACCTCTAGGTCACCACTCCAGTTTCTGTGTACCTCCAAAATATAATTTCTAAAATATCTACTCCTTAGAGCTACATTACTTATAATGGAAAAAAAAAAATGGGATTGCAGTGAAAATATTTAACTTATTTATAGCAGCAAAGAAAACCAATTTAAGGATATGTAAGGAATATGGTGTCATGCTTACAGAATTAATGGTGGTCAGCCAGTCTCACTTACTGTAGAACATTTTGAAAGGAAGAAAATCCTTTAAAACTTCTCCAAGTGCAAGTCAGTTACATTCTTTAAAACTTGTTCTTTAATTGTGAACACTTGACTTAACTTTTCACAAGGGAACTGATAGAATTTCTCTTTTTTAAGTGTAAATTCACAATCCCTTAAAGAACGGCAACATGTGACATTTTTACCATCCTGTACTAACTGCTTACAGTAAACTGCTGAATTTTTGCCTTCACTGGTTTTCAGACCCCTTTCCTACCCTTCCCCTCTCCATCTGTGTGTGCACTGATGAGGTGTGAACTTACTTTTGGTGAGGCCGGGGAAGGGCACCATGTTACTGGTGTTGCTGTGTTTATGTTCCCTGCTGTTTAGCGAGCCCCTCTGGGCTAACTTAGCCAGGAATGCTTTTGGGTTGATCGGGGATTTCAACACTAAAGTTGGAGGAGGAAAGGGGGAAGGAAAGGAAGATGGCAGAGAGGGTGAAGAAGAAGAAAGAGGAAGAAATGAAGAGGGAGAAGGTGAAACGGGAGCATGCGAAGTAGGAGTGGAACAAGGTGAAGCAGAAGATGAAGGCGGGGGTGCTGGAGACGAGATGTCCTCTAGTCCACACTTGTCTCCTACACAACCTGAAAATATAAGGCAACAAAGTCAGACTTCTGAGTTTAGGTAAAGAATCACCACAGATGAGGCCTTTGCATATTCTCCCTGGGCTCTCCGGCTTCCTCCCACAGTCCACAGACATGTAGGTTAGCCTAATTGGGGTTTGTTAACAGACATTAACTGGGAATTCAAAATTGTCCATAGGTGTCCCTCTCCATTTTGGCCCTGCATGGGCTGGCAAACTGTCCAGGGGGTACCCAGTCAAGTCCCCCCATTACCAACTCGCCCCAGCCAGTTACAGCCACCCCATAACCAACTAGCTCCACACCCAACTCGCCCAACAAAAAACTCATCCCAGAAACATAAATGTGGGCTGTGCATCACCTGAACTCTCATCATGGAAGACAACAATTGCTTGGCTTGTGCCAAGGAGGTACGCCCACGACAAGAAGCCCTGCTGTGCAATGGATGTCACTGGTGGCAGCATCGTGTATGTGGGGCTGGTAAGTAGGCCATAGTAGGTAGCCATATTCTGTTTGAGCTTGATTATAATTGACTTTAATTACACAAGGCTGCAGCACATTTAATTCGGATCATTGTTGGTCATGGGGGGACTTGACGGTAAACCCTGTTTTACTGTCAAGTGTTTTAATTTCAAAGAAATTAAGTGTGTTTTATGGTCAGATATTCAGAAATTTCAACAAACAACAGAAAATGAGGCTGCTGAGTTTGGCTTGTCCGCTGTGCCGCACCACAGGCCATCACTTGATGGGGCGAGTTTGTTGTGGGGCAGCTGTAACTGGCTGGGGCGAGTTGGTTATGGGGACACTTGACGGTAAACCGTCCAGGGTGTACCCTTTAAGAAAATAAGATGGGCCGAATACTGGAGAAGTTAGCCCAGGATAATAAGGTCCCCCGGAGAAGTAAGTCCGGAAGAACTCTGACCCAGGAAGTCGTAGTAGTGCACATTTCTGCTTATTTTCCCGCACCCCACTGTGCATATATGCTACAAGTTGTAGTTGTATGATTGGGAAATTGCTGTAATAAATTTGACTGAAACTGACATGATTTCAAGAGTGATTTTTCTAATTTAAATTAGACCAGGATGTTGATTCCTAAAAAGGCTGAGTCACAATGACATAACTAACTGTACATTATATACACTGAGGCTGAGTTCTCCCAGGCCAACCACCAAACAGGCCACAGAAGGATGACAGGTCTTTAGAATCTCAAGTGACTTCCCAAGTTCTCAAACAGCAGCAAAATTATGAGGAATAAAAGTTGCAAATCTATGAAAAAAAATTGTCACTTTACAAGAGAAGAAAGGTTGGAACGTTGAATTTAAAAAAAATGAAATTTTTTAGTATAAAGTTGCAATTTTACCAAAGGTGGAGAAATTTCTAATAAAAAAAAAAGTCACTAATTTATGAGAAAGTAGTTCAGCATGTCCGTCACTGTTTAAAAGAATGAGTGAATGAAAGAGTGTTGGGATAGAGAACAGACCTGGGGCAGGTAGCACAGCAGCCTGGAGGCCAGAACCCAGCAGAACCCAGAGCAGAACACTGGAAGCAACGCAAACACGTTTACGAAATTAAGTCGAGGAAAAAGAAAAGGACAACAGGATGGAGAGTCTCGGGCTTACCTGAGCACCAACTTCCAACTCATTTTGGCAGATTAAAGAAAATAAAGAAAAATGGATAGAATTTCTCACGGTGGTACTTAAAAATTTCTAAAATAACAAGAAAAGATTATAGCGAAGAACAGCTCCTGCAGTCAGAAGATGAAATGAAATGAAACCGTTCATTAAGATAGTCAGAACATGACCAAGTTTTTTCCAATTAGGCTATTTATCCGCACTGATGCAAAAACGTTCATAAACGCGCTCTTCTCTTCAAAGGAACGTTTCCAACAGCGAAGAAAAGCCGCTGAAGTCGTAGTAAATGCCCCTGGGGTAAATCTTCATCCCCCATGCTAAAATCAGACTGCAGACATTATTCAGACTCTTATCAGCTCTCAGGTGATACTCAGCAGGGGGCGGGGCGGGATCCGGAAGCCACGCCCCCTCCAAGTGTCCCGTTTGACATCTGTGATTTTTTTTTTTTTTTTTTGACTTAAAATAATGTTCTATATGGTTATCCATGCAGCCTTCAAGAATATCATTCAACATCTATGGCTATTTTACACCTTGTTCATAAAATAACAACTGCTGTCAATGAAAATAAAATTTGCATTGGCAATATTTTTAGATCTCTCCATAGCTTTTGACATAGTTAACCACAAGATTCTCATAGATAAATTATCTACAGTAGATATGGTTTGAACAGTGTTTTTTTTTAAACAGATTTCAAAATTATTTATCATTAAGAAAGAAATGTGTAATGACGCACAAATACAAATCTAAGGGAGCTGTAATCCAATGTGGGATACACAAGGTTTCATATTGGGTCCGCTGCTCTTTTTAATTTATATTAATGGTCTTCCAAATGTATCCAGTGTACTATTACCCATACTTTTTGCAGATAATACAAACCTGTTTGTTTCTAACCATAATCTGGACACATTATTACTTACAGCAAATCAAAGTTTATAACAATATGCAGAATGATTTATGGTTAAAAAGCTATCAATAAATGTTAATAAATCAAAATTTATGGTATTTAAAGGTCATAAACATATTGAGGATTCCTTAGAACTCTGTACTGACAACAACAAAATTGATAAAGTCAGTTTTATATCTTTTCTTTGACTTAATTGATGGTGGTTTGTCTTGGAAGAGACACATTGTGACTAGGAAATCAATGAGATCTCTTGGTATAATATGTAAGATCTCACATTTATAAATCAGTCTTCTCCTGTGGCTTTATATTACAGTCTACTTTATCCATGTCTTAACTATTGTAATATTATATGGGTAAGCATATATACTCCACATCTGTGTGGGTTACTTCAAGTGTAGAAGAAATTTGTGAGAGTGGCAACTTCTTCAAACAGTTCTGAACCATCACCCCCCCCCAATCTTTACAGTAATGTATTGTAACGTGCTGCTCGACATGGCGACGTCCCACCGGGAGATTTGAACTCACGCCTCCCGCTCCGGAGTCCCGCACCCTACCTGTGTCGCCAATAGGGTCAACCCACTTGGCAAGCCAAGTAGGGTGCTCATATTGAGTTCGCTACAGTATTGCAGACTTGTTTGTTCATTTTTAAATGTTATTAATGAATTCTAAAGCTCCTAAAGTGCTTTCTGATTTCTTTTGTGCCAACACAAATGTTCACTTATATGGTACTCGAAAATCTGGACAGCTTCATCTTTCATTTTGTTCTGTTAATGTGCTTCGTTTTTCTTTTCATTGTAGGGTTACATCATTATGGAACTCATACAGTATATGGTGCAGTGCATCAAGTGGCATCATTTCCATGTTTTTAAAAATTACTGGAACAAATGTTATCACAATCATTGTCTTGTCTAAGTCTGGTCTGGTAAAGCTTACACCAAAGCCAAACAGGTGGATAGATCATCACTACTCCAAAATACACCCAAACAAACAAATGATAGGCCAGCTTTTGTTACAACATACAGTACAGAGGCTGAACAAATCAAGAAAATTATAAGAAAAATTGGGGTATTATTGAAAGTGATGATCTACTTAACCAGATTTTTCCTGAACCACCTCTGGTTAGCTTTAGAAGATGCTCAATTCTACAAGAAAAACTGATTCATAGTTATCTGAAACCAGATGGACATCAAACATGACCGGGCTCCAGGCCAAAAGGATCTTACAAGTGCCAACACTGTAATCATTGTACAAATGTAACACAAACCAATTCTTTTTATGATGTTGTATCCCCAAAACAACTGACTATTAATCATTTCAAAAATTGCAAAACTGTGTTTGTTATCTATTTTTTTTTTTTTTGTTACTTATTTGTACCCGTAGGTAGACTTGGTTTGCAGTCTGGTGACAAGCCACTGGCTGCTGGTCGCTGCGTGCGCGAGCGCCCTAAACCTACATGTTTTTTTTGGTGTGCGGGAGGAAACCGAAGAAATCCCAGAGTAAACCTGCGCAACACGGGGAGAACATGCAAACTCCACACAGCTCACTGTTGGTCGGGGGCTGGGATCGAACCCACAATCCCATGATCCCCCGGCCGAGGGTAAAACTGTGCTGCCACAGTGCTAAACCACTGCGCCACCGTGCATCTATAGACTGGAATGTGCTATGTGTAAAGTTTTCTATATTGGAAGAACCAAACAACTCTTACAGGACAGACTGGCGGAACACAAATATGCAATCCGTACAGGCAACATAAACTATCCCATGGCAAGATAGTACTTGGAGCATCATAACAATGACCCATCTACCTTAGGTCTGTGGGATTGATAATATTCCACTATCTGTTAGAAAAGGCAACAGAAAAAGACTATTAAATCAATGGGAAATATATTGGATTTACAAAAGACATGCTACTAAATATCCAGGCCTGAATGAGGACCTGGATTTTTGTGTGTTGAAATGATTGCCTGGTTTGGGTTTGAATAGTGTTTTTCTTTTACTTTGCCTTGTCTGCAGGATTTAGTGGTTATGTATGTTGTGTGGGCATATTGTTTATGTTTTGAATTTTGTTCGTTGGAAGGTGGTAGGGATAACATCTGCTGGATGTGGTGGGTGTCTACACTGTGCATTTTTGCATCAGGACACCACAGCAGCCAGGTGGAGGTTTCTGATTGGTGGACCTTTTTTTATAAGAACCCTCCCCTCTTCTTGATACCTGTCTGACACCCTGACGAAGGCATGAGGCTGAAACTCGTTGGAGCTGTTAACTGATTTTAATAGGTTTATATGACCAAAGCCATTTTAATTAATGCTTTTTTATTTTTGAAATGAGAGTGCCTTGGAGTCTCTTTTTTGGGGGGGGCTGTTTTCAAGGGTTCTTAAACAGTCACTAATATTGGATGTCCCATACATTTTTAATAATTAGCTATTCTGTAATCAATATTCACACAATCAAATAAATCTTAGTGGCATTCAGTCCCTTTCAATTTGCCATAGTCTAACATGTGTGAGTGCCTACATATAGGTTACACCTCTTTGTGTTCCACTTTCAAACACACCCTACATTTGGGCCTGCAAAGCCTAATTGGGCTACCTGCTTCAGACAAGAATACTTGCTTTCTATGGGCAATGCACTAGTCTTATAGAGGTCACCTGCACACTGGCAAGATGTTTAGATAGATAGATAGATAGATAGATAGATGTACTTTATTGATCCCAAACTGGGAAATTACAGTGTAACAGCAGCATGACAGTTGACAACCAAACAACAGAAACACACACATGACAGACAAAGGGATTACCCATGGAAAGTAAAGACTAACACGACTATAAAACCTATATACATCATAGGTTAATATATGATGACCCATATAAACACATGAATCATCTCATTGCACAAAGAAGGACTATCAGGAGCAGAGTGAAAAGTGATGTACCAGTTAGTCTGTAAGGTGCAGTGTGGCAGCATAGCTATGACCAGAATACAACATCATAGTGAGTTATTGTACAGTGAAATTGCATGTGGCAGGAAAGATTTCCTGTACCTGGCCGTTCGACAACGAAGCTGTAGTAGTCTACTGGAGAAAGTGCTTCGCTGTCTATCTAGTGTGTGGTGGAGGGGGTGATCAAGATTGTCCATGATGGATTGCAGTTTATTTAGTGTTCTCCTCTCCATCAAGATGGTCCCTTCTCTACAAGAAGGGACAGCGCAGGCTGTTCCTGCTGAGGAGACTCAGGTCTTTTGGTGTACAAGGGGCGCTGCTGAAGTCATTCTATGACACGGTGGTGGCATCAGCCATCACTTTTGGAGTGGTCTGCTGGGGCAGTGGCATTACTGCAGCCGATAGGAAGAGACTGAACAAACTGATTAAGAAAGCTAGCTCTGTCCTGGGGCAGCGCCTTGATCCGATGGAGGAGATAGGAGAGAGAGAAGGACGGTGGCTAAACTGTCATCTCTGCTGGAGTCCGAGTTCCACCCTATGCAGGACATACTGGATGCACTGAGGAGCTCATTTAGCAGCAGACTACATCATCCCAGGTGCACAACCGAGAGGTTTCGTAGGTCCTTCCTACCAACGGCTGTCAGACTGTACAACCTAAGCAGGGCTGCTCGCAGAGATAGCAAAAAGACGTAACAAACGAATAGTTTTTTTGAATGCAAAAGATGCAATAGACTTACACAATGGTCCTCTCCGGCATACAACTAGGAACATACCGGTCGCTATGGAGGGTGAGAATATGTATGGGCACATAATCATACCATGTAGGATAACTAAATAGACGGTTATGCTGTTTCATCCCACCTAGCAACAATGCTCTGCACTGTGTGTGTTTATATATTTACATATTTATTCCATCTAGCTACAATGCTCCGCACTGTGTTTTTATATATCTACATATTATTCCATCTAGCTACATTGCTCCGCACTGTGTGTGTTTATATACTTGCATATTTATTCCACCTAGCTGCAATGCTCCGTACTGTGGGTGTTTATATATTTACATATTTATTCCATCTAGCTACAATGCTCTGCACTGTGTGCTCATATATTCATATATTTATTCCATCCAGCTACAATGCTCTGCACTGTGTGTCTGTGTGTGTGTGTGTATATATATATTTTATAGTAATATGTACATATGTATATTAGCTGCTCTTGCTTGCTTGTTTTTTTTCTTGCCTTCTGATTGTTGCTCTGAGTGTTGCTATCCCTGTGCTGTTGCAATCCTGGAATTTCCCCATTGTGGGACTAATAAAGGCTTATCTTATCTTATCTTATCTTATCACTGTTTACATTTAGTCAGAGACCTAAAATTTTAAATCTTTCAGCTGCTTCCCTTTTGGGCTCATTACAGGGTATCATCATCTGAATTGTGATGGTTAGCATATTTGATTTGGCAAGGATTTTATATAGTCTTTGGCATGACCTGCTCATGAACCCACAACCTTCAGGCTGTGGAGCTGATGCTCTACCACTGATCATAATTGAGTAGTGTTTTCACCTTGAATAACAAAATAGTTGTAGTTTTAAAGATCCGACTTAAATAAAGGCCGTGATTAATGTTTAACTGCAGAATACTGGAGTGGTGAACTAGTGGTAGAGTATCCACCCCACAGCTGGAAGGCTGTTGGTTCACAACAGGGTCAGGAGTGGCATCTGGTTTAAAATCTTTGCCAACTCAAATACGCTACTCACAAAAAGTTAGGGATATTTGGCTTTTGGATGAAATTTATGGAAAATGTAAAAAGTGATATACCATGAAAGTAGGGCATTTAAGTAGAAGCATGCAATGGTGATTTCCTCATCTCAAACAATTTACTGAAACAAAAGCCAACAACAGTGGTGGGTATACCACAACAAAAAATGTCAATGTCTCAATAACTTGTCAGTACATGTGATTTCTTAGTTTTGTTATTTTTGATAAATTTGCAAAAACCTCAAAAAAACTTTTTTCACATTGTCACTATGGGGTATTGTGTGTAGACTTTTGAAGAAAAAATGAATTTAATCCCTTTTGGAATAAGGCTGTAACATAACAAAATGTGGAAAAAGTGAATCGCTGTGAATACCTTATGGATGCACTGTAAGTTTTATTTAACTATTTAAGCTGTTAAAACTGATATTGTTCTTCTGTTAAGACAAAGCAAAGGGATGTCTCATACCTTTGCTTTGTCTCAATAGAATAGAAAAACAAAATCATTTTTATCAATAAGAAGACAAAATGAACCTGTTTGAGATATTTAAGCTGTTCTTGTGTAATTTGTTTTTTGAAAACACCTGAATTTGATTTTTTTTTTGTTTACATTTTGCCAATAAACCTAAGACGCAGAGGGGGTTGAATTTTTTTTTTTTTATTGGAACCGTATATTAATTAGCATTCCAGCCAATTTCCTGAAAAATGCCTTGTTGGATTGTCATTGCTGGGACTGCAAAGAGCTGTGATTTGGGAGTGGCTGCTATGATGTTATGGGCTAGTTCTCTATCTCATTTGTTGCACAGTTGGTGCTGTTGAAATGTTGAGATTGGATCTCAGATCTGTTTTGGTGACCAAGTAGACGAAATTCTGGAGTTTGAAATGATGTGTGTCATGACAGGGTTCCTACATCATAGCACATAATCAGAGGATAAAAGGTGACTCAGCTGACGTGCTTGTGTTAGCTCTTTTGATGAGCTATGCTGCTGTTGCTGATTGTGGGTGGGCCGTTGGAATTTTAAGAGGCTAAAATCAAGAATCCAAATATCATTCTAGGATCATTAGCAGTAACAAAATCTAGATGTAGGTCTATTGGGAAAAATGTGAGTCAGTCCTCTGGTGCATCAGGTAGTTACAGATATTAGTAGGCTATGTCATTTCTGGCCGCTTTACTGGGTTGTTCTTCCACAGGCTGGCTGGTACATGGTAGGGACACTTGTCAAGATTGCAGATTTGAAGTTTTTGGTCATATCTGGGCCAATCTTGCAGTAAAAGCTCATCATAGTGCTGATATGACATACTGACACTATCATAGGTGTCAAGTGATACGGTTTCGCCGTATTTTAATACGGGGAAAATGCAATTTTAGCAAATACGGGCGTATTGCCATTTCTGTACGCCAAAAAGAAAAATATACGGGAAAAGAGGAACACCTCGTGTGACCCCCACAGCATACTGGCAGAGCGCTCAGCGTGAGCAATTATCACAGCAGTGAGAGGTGTGGACTGATTGTTATAGATGCCTCGCACCTTCTGCTGCTCCGGAACAGAGAGGAATCCCGGCGCCTGTAATGATGCGCCTGATATAAGATAAGATAAGATAAGATAAGCCTTTATTAGTCCCACAACGGGGAAATTCCAGGATTGCAACAGCACAGGGATAGCAACACTCAGAGCAACAATCAGAAGGCAAGAAAAAAACAAGCAAGCAAGAGCGGCTAATATACATATGTACATATTACTATAAAATAAATATACACACACACACACACACAGACACACAGTGCAGAGCATTGTAGCTGGATGGAATAAATATATGAATATATGAACACACAGTGCAGGGAAAAGCCAGTGTGAACACACAGTGCAGAGCATTGTAGCTAGATGGAATAAATATGTAAATATATAAACACCCACAGTACGGAGCATTGCAGCTAGGTGGAATAAATATGTAGATATATAAAAACACAGTGCTGAGCATTGTAGCTAGATGGAATAAATATGTAAATATATAAACACACACAGTGCAGAGCATTGTTGCTAGATGGGATGAAACAGCATAACCGTCTACTTAGTTATCCTACATGGTATGATTATGTGCCCATACATATTCTCACCCTCCATAGCGACCGGTATGTTCCTAGTTGTATGCCGGAGGGGACCATTGTGTAAGTCTATTGCATCTTTTGCATTCAAAAAACTATTAGTTTGTTACGTCTTTTTGCTATCTCTGCGAGCAGCCCTGCTTAGGTTGTACAGTCTGACAGCCGTTGGTAGGAAGGACCTACGAAACCTCTCGGTTGTGCACCTGGGATGATGTAGTCTGCTGCTAAATGAGCTCCTCAGTGCATCCAGTATGTCCTGCATAGGGTGGAACTCGGACTCCAGCAGAGATGACAGTTTAGCCACCGTCCTTCTCTCTCCTATCTCCTCCATCGGATCAAGGCGCTGCCCCAGGACAGAGCTAGCTTTCTTAATCAGTTTGTTCAGTCTCTTCCTATCGGCTGCAGTAATGCCACTGCCCCAGCAGACCACTCCAAAAGTGATGGCTGATGCCACCACCGTGTCATAGAATGACTTCAGCAGTGCCCCTTGTACACCGAAAGACCTGAGTCTCCTCAGCAGGAACAGCCTGCGCTGTCCCTTCTTGTAGAGTGCGTCAGTATTGTGTGACCAGTCTAGTTTATTGTTCAGATGAACACCCAGGTACTTATAGGATGTCACCATCTCAATGTCTGTTCCCTGTATATTTACTGGTGCTGTGAGGGGCTGCCCATGCCTGCGGCAGTCCACCACCAGCTCCTTAGTTTTCCTCGCGTTGATCTGGAGGCAGTTCCGATGGCACCAGTCCACGAAGTCCTGGATAAGCCCTCTGTACTCAGCTTCATCTCCATTGGAGATGAGGCCAACGATCGCAGAGTCATCAGAGAACTTCTGTAGATGGCAGTGTGTTGTGTTGTGTGAGAAGTCTGCAGTATAAAGAGTGAACAGGAAGGGAGCCAGCACCGTTCCCTGGGGGGCCCCCGTGCTACTGATGATCGTGTCGGACACACAGTCCCGGGTTCTTACAAACTGAGGCCGGTTCGTGAGGTAGTCCAGGATCCATGATGACAGGTGCTGGTCCACCCCTGCTCGCAGCAGCTTGTCCTTCAGGATCATCGGTTGGATGGTGTTGAAAGCACTGGAGAAGTCAAAGAACATGATCCTCACCATATTCCCGGGCTTCTCCAGGTGGGACAGAGAACGGTGAAGGAGGAAGATCACCGCATCCTCCACCCCAATGCCATGCTGGTAGGCGAACTGGAGTGGATCCATCGCTGGTTCCACCAGGGGGCGGAGGTGAGCAAGGAGCAGTCTCTCCAGGGTCTTCATCAAGTGGGACGTCAAGGCCACCGGTCTGTAGCTGTTCAGGTCTTTGGGGTGGGAAGTTTTTGGTACAGGTACCACACAAGATGTTTTCCACAGCTGTGGTACCCTCCCCAGTTTCAGGCTCATGTTGAAGATATACGTCACAATCCCACACAGCTGGTCTGCACAGGACTTGAGGAGCTTTGCGCTGATGCCGTCCGGTCCCGGCGCCTTCCTCGCTTTGATCTTCCTCAGCTCCGTCCTCACCTGGGTCTCGGTCAGGGTCAGGATGGGGGGCTGTGTGTTGGGAGTGGGGGGGTGTTGGTGGAGTGGGGAGTGGGCAGCAGGACTTGATTTCTTTAGAGGCAGCAGTGGTTGTGTGTGACTAATGCAAATGTGTGACTAATGCAAATGTATATGCTTTCCTGCTGTCTACTGTGATGCTAATGTGCCATGCATGCATTAGCCGGGTATATAAGTTGACTGTCTGCATGAAGCACCCTTTTAAACTTCACTCGTGTCCGCCTGCACTTATTTCGATCCTCCACAAGTGCACCTAAGCAGTGTTTTTTGTGATTTTCAAAATGGCTTCATGCAGTGTGCCGCCGGCGAAAAAAACAAAGCTTGAAGAAAAGGGAAACCGAGGGACTGGACGTCACCGAAAAGAATGGGAGAGTCCTTGCTTTGAGAAGGGGAAATACGCTGGATGGATAAAGGCTTCTCCAGAGGGCCCTACACACTCCTTCTGTGTTCCATGTAGGAGGAGCATAAACGTGACTGCATCGGGGATTTTCGACCTGAAGTCGCACTTCGCTACACAGGGCTACAAAAACTGTGTAGCCAAATCGAAAACGTATCGATGGATGGATGAACATTTTCAGCCAGTGATAGAACCGACGTCTTCCAAATCCAATGCATCACAAGCAGAAGTGATGTTTTGTCATTTTGTGGCAGAGCACAATCTACCCCCATTGGTGGCAGATCACTTCAGTGATTTGGTGCCAACATTGTTTCCTGACAGCAAGAGCGCTCAAGACTTTGCTTGCAAAAGAACCAAAACGACCATGATCATCAAAGAGAGCCTGGCGCCTGCCTACACAGAAAAAGTCATAGAAGCATGCAGGAAGGGGCCTTTCTCAATCATGGTCGATGAGAGCAACGACAAGAACACCGAAAAGCGTCTCGTCATCCTTGCAAGAATTTTTGATGGGGAGATGTCCCAGACCAGGCTGCTGGACATGCCCATTTCAGCATCGGGAAAAGCCACCAACATTTTTGCTGAAATTGACAACTTCATGAGGTACGAAATGGATTTTTTTTTTTTTTTTGCTTGCATACAGACCACTTTTGACCAAATTCTTTTATTTTTTATTTATTATTTTTTTTAATTTTTTTTTAGATTGCACAATATTCCATGGGAGAATGTTGTGGGCTTTGCTTCGGACAATTGCAACACCATGGTGGGTCGAGACAATTCTGTCCTTTCCAGACTGAAGGAGAAATCTCCAAATGTTTTCAGGTATGGGCAGTATTATTCACCTTCAAATATTACCTAAATATAACAAAAAAAATGCTTTAAAATCTTAACAAACATGCTTAGAGGTAACCCAAATCCCCTATGGTGTACTGTTATTTTGTATTTTGGAACTTTGCTTTACAGCTGAATGTATAGCATTATATTGAAAGGGCTGAATAAAATTGATATTTTCATTGTTATTATTATTAACACAATTTCAAAGAGAATTATTTCTGATACTTAACTTATGAAACAAAAATCCATTCTGCTTTTGTTTCAGCATTGGCTGCATATGTCATCTGGCTAACCTGTGCGTGAAAGCTGGAGTGAAAGTGCTGCCCATGAAGCTGGATGATTTCCTAGTCGATATCTTCTATTTCTTCCACAACAGCTCCAAGAGACTGACGGACTTCAAGGAATTCCAGCAATTCACTGAGGTAAGTTAGATGTTAAATCCAAGGCAATTGTTCCATAAGTAAAATTGAGTTTAATGAGAAACCTGCATTTCATGATAACAGGCAACATAATAACAGTGCTGTTAATATGCTTTCATTATTTGTCAAACACTACATGTAGTGCTAAGGTAGACTTACAATATTTCTTTATAATATGTTTCAGGTAGAAGAAGAGAAAATACTCAAGCATTGCCCAACTCGCTGGCTGTCACTGGAGAAAGTTGGCAACAGAACGCTATCACAGCTTCCTGCCCTCAAGTCATACTTTGCCAGCCATGAGGATGTTGAGAAGCCAGGCAAAGTCAAGTCCATCAACAAGAGGCTACATGACCCCCTCACAGAACTTCTTCTGCTCTTCATGAAGTTCATCCTGCCTATCATCAACAACTTTAACACCATCTTTCAAGCAGACGAGAGCAAGATAGGCAGTCTCCTCCCTGAAATGGATCGTCTCTTGAGAAAACTATTGGTCAAATTTGTTCAAATGAAGTATGTAAAGGCGACCAATGACCTAAGAAGGCTGGATTTCATGGACAGTGACCTGCAGCACTCTGATGAGTTTATCGCCATTGGACTGGAAACCAGAGAAGCCCTACAAACCCATGAACTTGACCCAGGCACAGAGCAGAAGTTCTTTGAAGCAGTAAGAGGCTTCTATGAAGCTGTAGTGAGAAAGATGCTCAACAAGTTCCCCTTTGACGACAAAATTCTGCCACACCTCTCTGTCCTCGACCCCAGGAAAACAGAGTCCCTGACCTATGGCCCCATTGTAGAGCTTGCTGCTGCATTTTGCCCCACTGTTGATACAGAAGAGCTGAAAGAAGAATGGGAGGACCTGCAACTGCTGCCAGAAAACACAGTGCTTCTACAAGACAAGGATGGCAAGCCTGTCCGTGTTGATGTCTACTGGGGTCAGGTGATGGCCTTGAAGACAGCCCTTGATGTGCCCCGCTTCCCCCAGCTCCTCAAAGTGTACTCAGCACTGCTTTGCCTTCCTCACAGCAATGCTGACAGTGAGAGAGCTTTCAGCATGGTCAGGAAAATTCACACCTACTTCAGAAAAAGTATGCTCCCAGAAACTCTGACTTCTTTCATGCAAGTGAAAATGAATTGTGACACTCCATGCTTCAAGGGCAAGCCTTCAAAAGAAATGCTAGAGTCAGCAAAGGCTGCTACTTGGAACTATAACAAGCAGCATCAGTGAACATTTTCTTGTTTCAAGTTCATCCAAGTGCATTAGTGTAACAAAGCTGACAATTAAAAACTCTTTAATTCCAAGTGTATATATCTAGCTGCCAATTAAGAACTATATTCAGAATAATTCTTATTGTGTACTTTCAAATTAAACAATCTACCTTGTGCTAATGTAAATTTGAAAAATATTTTTTTATTTTTTTTTATTTATTATTAATATCATTTATTTTTATTTAATTTTTTTTGTGCTACTTGGCTTATTATTTTCACATTACCAAAAAGTTATGGCTCAAGATCGTGTCCATATAAGTGTACATTTGAATAAATATGTTTGAAATAGTTCATGTTGCAGTTGCTGTTTGTTTAGTTTATTTGGTTTTTTTTTGCTTCAGTTTTCTTTCATCTGCAGATAAATACTCAGTACAGGTGTGAAAGCCCCCCCAATAAGGGAGGCATGAGGTATGCCTTGACAGGTGCGGTACCATAGTGACTATGGTACCACCATCTATTGTTTGTACCTTAAAACTGGTGGCTGGCAGAGCGTGAACCACCCACTTCCCTGATGTGTAGACAGCTCTGTTGATGGTCTGGTTTTTATTTTATCTCGCTTGTTTGTTTGTTTTTTAACGCATCAGCTATGATAATAAATTCATCATACTGTCTCTAAAACCATAAGCAGCAACCAGCCTGTTTCTGATTTAAATTTGGATTCTAAACTGAAACATGATGTTGATGAGGAGGGAATATCCTTCTACTGGAAAACCACTTTTCCCATCTCACTCCCCTTTAAAAAAATAAAGAAAATATTTTTTTCCATGATAGCTGTATTTCTGATAATTTGATTCAACCTAAATTAATCTTGCGATAAAAAACATATTACTGCCAAAACCCACTAAAATAATGGTTTATTTCCTTCACTGTAAAACCAGCTAACACATATTGTTTGTCCTTCAGTTTTTTAGCATGTATAGATGAAGTTTTTCTTATAAAGATGACGTTTTCCTATCCAAACTAAGCCAAAGATAAGTATTTGATTCTGCACTTGCTCCTGTTACATTTTTTACATAAATATTTCCAATATTAAGCCTGAAAAAGTGATTTAGATTCTATATTTGTTAAATATATCTTGGTGTCTTGTGTAAATACCGTATTTAAATTATAATAAAACTTTGGTCTTCTGATTCAAGTTGGCTCTTTCTTTCTTTCTTTCTTTCTTTCTTTCTTTCTTTCTTTCTTTCTTTCTTCCTTTCTTTCTTTCTCCTTTCCTTTTGATGCATATGCATGTCAACACTCTCACTTCTCGTGCTAATGGCCTTCCTGCAATCAGGAACTTAATCCTTGGTGAGACTTTTCCCAGAGCTGAGGACAAGAAGCATTTCAGGTTTTCAGTCTGTATGCAAGCAAATGTCCCCCCAAAATATCACATTAAATATCGCATTATATTAAATATCACAGGCACCAATCCTCCCTTCAATTCCAAAACAATTAGATTCAAGAAATTGCCCTCCAATTCTTGTTCAGTAGTTTGAACTGTTTTCTTTCTTCTTCTTTTTTTCCCCACTATATTTAGGCTGGAAAACTCAAAATAGACAAATGCAAGATGTATAATGTTATGCCCACAAACCTGGCATTAAATGAGATGGACGAGGAGGTTACACTGGAACTGAGCTTTAATGAATAACGGCAACAATACAGAGTATGCAGGACGTGGTGGAGTCGTCGGGTCAAGAGAGCCCTCATGGTGGACGCTTCCTAATTATAGGGCGGTGTCGCACTCCACAGTATTTGTAGACTTCTGCTCTGTTAAGTAGGCAAACTTCTTTGATGTGCATCTAAAGTTGAATTGTTAAAACTGACATTCAAGAGTAATATTTTACCATCGTGATAAGATGAAACCTCCCTACCCCCTTTTCATCAGTTAATCTTTCTTTTCTTTGAGCTCAGATGAACTACATGGGGAGGAAATTAGGCCATCGGGGCAGCATCACAATGCAGGCTGATCTCATGCTAATGCACAGCAGGGGGCGCCAGCAGCAGGAGGGGGAAGGCTGATCTGAGCGCAGCGTGAAATCTGCATCTGAAAGCCCACACACTGCTGGGAGGTGAGAACGGGGATGGAAGGGAGTCTGCCATTACAATGAGAGGAAGAGGAGCAGGGTATTTACACACAGTCTGGTGTTAGAAGGCAAACATGGTAGGCTAAGGGGTCGTGCACATGACAGCGTTTTTACCCCAAACCGTGCGAGTTTGTCTACATTTTAGCTGCCCGTGCAAACTACACCAGGTATTTGGAGGAGTGAAAGTGTAGAGATTTGAAACCAGTCTCCAGAGTGGAGAGGTTTTCTCGGCGCTGATTTTGCGTATCCATGTGCACAGAAAAAAAAGACCTATGGCATGATAGAGCCCCAATTTACAACCGATTTCAGCCAATCCACACACCAAGGAGCATTTATTTCTCAGAGACAAATACAAATACGGAGCTTGAATTTCTGTCTTTCTAACAGAAATACGAGCTCCGTGATTAAACTGTAAGCCTGATGTGTTAATAGTTAAAAATGGGCTTTTAACAGAATCTGTAAAACTGCCTTTTTACGCAATAGATGCAGCTTTATGTAGAAAAATAATCATCAAAATTATAACCAAGGAGGATGCCTACCTTTGCTGAATGATGAACAAACTAACTACCGCTGCCATTTGTTTCAAATCAGTTTTGTGCTGCTGTGCAAATGACGAGATATCATCATCATCAATCATATCACTATTTTCTCTTACTTGTAATCAGGGCTTGACATTAACACCCGCCAACCCGCCACTGGTGGATGGATTTCACTGGTGGCGGGTAAGACAGCCACTCTCACTAGCCACTCTGGTGGGTTGTAGTTTTCTCAAACTGCGTCAAAAATAATAAACTCACATTAAAATACAGTGGGGCAAAAAAGTATTTATTCAGCCACCAATTGTGCAAGTTCTCCCACTGAAAAGATGAGAGAGGTCTCCAATTTTCATCATAGGTATACCTCAACTATGAGAGACAAAATGAGAGAAAAAAAATCCAGAAAATCACATTGTCTGATTTTTAAAGAATTTATTTGCAAATTATGGTGGAAAATAAGTATTTGGTCACCTACAAACAAGCAAGATTTCTGGCTCTCACAGACCTGTAACTTCTTCTTTAAGAGGCTTCTCTGTCCTCCACTCATTACCTGTATTAATGGCACCTGTTTGAACTCGTTATCAGTATAAAAGACACCTGTCCACAACCTCAAACAGTCAGACTCCAAACTCCACTATAGCCAAGACCAAAGAGCTGTCAAAGGACACCAGAAACAAAATTGTAGACCTGCACCAGGCTGGGAAGACTGACTCTGCAATAGGTAAGCAGCTTGGTGTGAAGAAATCAACTGTGGGAGCAATTATTAGAAAATGAAAGACATACAAGACCACTGATAATCTCCCTCGATCTGGGGATCCACGCAAGATCTCACTCCGTGGGGTCAAAATGATCACGAGAACGGTGAGCAAAAATCCCAGAACCACACAGGGGGACCTAGTGAATGACCTGCAGAGAGCTGGGACCAAAGTAGCAAAGGCTACCATCAGTAACACACTACGCCGCCAGGGACTCAAATCCTGCAGTGCCAGACGTGTCCCCCTGCTTAAGCCAGTACATGTCCAGGCCCATCTGAAGTTTGCTAGAGAGCATTTGGATGATCCAGAAGAGGATTGGGAGAATGTCATATGGTCAGATGAAACCAAAATAGAACTTTTTGGTAAAAACTCAACTTGTCGTGTTTGGAGGAGAAAGAATGCTGAGTTGCATCCAAAGAACACCATACCTACTGTGAAGCATGGGGGTGGAAACATCATGCTTTGGGGCTGTTTTTCTGCAAAGGGACCAGGACGATTGATCCGTGTAAAGGAAAAAATGAATGGGGCCATGTATCATGAGATTTTGAGTGAAAACCTCCTTCTATCAGCAAGGGCATTGAAGATGAAATGTGGCTGGGTCTTTCAGCATGATAATGATCCCAAACACACTGCCCGGGCAACGAAGGAGTGGCTTCGAAAGAAGCATTTCAAGGTCCTGGAGTGGCCTGCCAGTCTCCAGATCTCAACCCCATAGAAAATCTTTGGAGGGAGTTGAAAGTCTGTGTTGCCCAGTGACAGCCCCAAAACATCATTGCTCTAGAGGAGATCTGCATGGAGGAATGGGCCAAAATACCAACAACAGTGTATGAAAACCTTGTGAAGACTTACAGAAAACGTTTGACCTCTGTCATTGCCAACAAAGGGTATATAACAAAGTATTGAGATGAACTTTTGTTATTGACCAAATACTTATTTTCCACCATAACTTGCAAATAAATTCTTTAAAAATCAGACAATGTGATTTTCTGGATTTTTTTTTCTCATTTTGTCTCTCATAGTTGAGGTATACCTATGATGAAAATTGGAGACCTCTCTCATCTTTTAAGTGGGAGAACTTGCACAATTGGTGGCTGACTAAATACTTTTTTCCCCACTGTATATAGCAATGTGACACTATGAAACTGCAGCTCAGAATTTTATTTACGATAAAAGCACTTTAACTGAATCAGAAAACATCTGACCTGTAATGATCCACTCTGCATGCCTGCTGCCCTAATTACCTCCACAGCTGCGCGCACACCTGATCACCTCATCAAGCAGTCTACTTAAGCCGTGCTGCCCTCTGGTCTGCACGGAGACGTCAACGCTCCAACGGTCTGGTAAGACCTCCTCGCCTACTCAACTCTTCCTGCTCTGGAGTTCTGTCTCCTCAGCTCCTTCCTGCCGTAGAATCTCCTGGGAGTCTGTGCTCCCCACCGACAAGTAAGCCTTTGTGTTACCTTCACGTCTTCGCCTTCCTCCTACTCCCCTGTGCACAGGTGGAAGCCTCCTTGTGGCGGACCTCCTCCTCCTGGCGGCGGACCTGGGCGCAACCTGCACCGGCACTCTAAACTCACCTGCACCGCTTCACTTCATCAGCAGCGGCAGCCTAGACACGGAGCAGCTGGCCCGGAGACCTTGGGAGATCTTCAGCGCTTCAACCCTCCAGCCTACTCGTAAGACTGTACATTAACTGGTGCATCCCTCCTAACCTCTGTGCACTCATCCGCCTGTCTGTGCTCTCTCCTAGGGTTGCCAGTCTGACTGTGCTCTGCTCGCCCAGCTGCCTCACTCCTGCACACATGCACACATTCACACTCTTTATAATAAAAGATAATTGTGTCTATTTTGAGTCTGAGTCTGCTTCTGGGTCAACCAAACATGTCAGTACGTCTCCGTCAGACCGACCCAGCAGACGGTGTGTTAGCACAAAAACTTAACATCATAGAGGCTTGGGTAGACCAGTTATCCCACCAGCAACAGGTCATACTTACTCAGCACATGCAGATCAACACACGCTTGGATCGCCTTACACCCTCGCAGTCCCTTCCACCTACTCCCGGGGGAGCAGCCAGATCGGCCAGTTCCATCCCGTCCTCCTCCCTGCAGTCCCGGCTGACTCCAGTTCCCACACCTACACGTTTTAGTGG
The DNA here is from genome assembly GCA_020510985.1 of Pholidichthys leucotaenia. Taxonomy (NCBI): domain Eukaryota; kingdom Metazoa; phylum Chordata; class Actinopteri; order Cichliformes; family Pholidichthyidae; genus Pholidichthys; species Pholidichthys leucotaenia. The sequence continues at coordinate 113,799,169 of CM035846.1, read as the reverse complement.
TAAGCTAGGGGAAGCACTGGGTTTCTTGCTGCAGTGTGGGATAGTTTTTCAGCGTGTGCCAGGGAATTTCCCCACTAGTCACAGCCGCATGGGCTATGTGGTCAATCTCCTGGAGGGGCGGGCCTTAGCTTGGGCTTATGCGGTAATGGCTCGATCAGGCTATGCTAACTTAACATACGACCAGTTTGTGAGTGAATTTAATGAGGTGTTCGACCACTTGGATCGAGATAGTGTGCTCACCACCCGGCTACTTAATCTTAAGCAAGGGAATAAGTCAGTGGCCGATAATTCTGTAGACTTCCAGGTGGTGACAGCGGAGGTGGGTTGGGAGGATGCCTCCCTTTGTAGTATATTCACTCGCAGCCTTAGCCCTAGCCTGAGGGATGAGTTAGCCCGCATTGATAAGCCTAGCAGACTAAACGAGCTAATTTCCCTAGCTATTAGCATTGACAATCGGCTGAGGGAACGAGCCAATGAGCGTCGACCTTCTGGCGCCGCTTGGGCTCACAGTTCCGCAGCTTCCCACAGCCCCCCCTGCTGGCCCTACCCCTCTCTGATCCTGTTGACACTGAGGAGTGTATGGTGATGGGCCAGTCCAAGCTGCCTCCAGCTGAGAAACATCGCCGCCGGGAGCTTGGGCTGTGCTTATATTGTGCTAGTGAGGAACATGAGCTGGTTTCCTGCCCCATTCGGCCGGGGGGGGGGGGGGGTTCTGTGGGTCACAGTGGGGGACTCACGGATTCACTCCAGGAAAATCCCCTTACCAAATTTCTGCTTCCCATCCACTTCATACACAACCATCATGAAATCTCCACTCATGCATTCATCGACTCAGGGGCTGAGCAGAGCTTTATTTCCGAAAAACTGGCAACCCGGCTGGGGCTCTCTTGCCACCAGCTGAAGACTCCTTTAAAGCTGATTACTCTGTCCAATGCTCGACTCGCCATAGTCACCTAGCAAACGGCTCCAGTGTCTGTGCTGATATCAGGCAATCACCGAGAGCAGATCAGGTTTTTTGTGCTTCCTGTTTTGGCCTCCCCAGTTATTTTGGGGTACCCATGGCTTCGGCTGCACAACCCATCTATTGATTGGCATTCGGGTAACATCATCTCATGGAGTTCCTTCTGCCTAAGTGCCTGCCTTCAGTCTGCTGCTTGCTGTCCCTCCGTGCCCCTCTGTGTTCCCGATGTGCCCCTGCCTGACCTGTCCTGAGTCCCCTCCAAATACCATGACTTGGGCGCTGTCTCCAGTAAGACACAAGCACTGTCAACCTCCCCACCACCACCACCACCGCCCATACGATTATGCCATTAACCTCCTGCCGGGGGCTCCGCTGCCTTCCAGTCACCTTTACAGCCTGTTGGTCCCGGAGTGAAAGGCAATGGAGAAATACATCAAGGAGTCCCTGAGCTTGGGCATTATAAGGCCATCTTCCTCGGTGGTGGGGGCGGGGGTTTTCTTTGTGGGAAAGAAGGATAGTTCTTTGAGGCCCTGTATTGATTTTCGGGAACTCAGTAACATCACTATCAAGGACAAGTACACTCTTCCGCTAATAAACATGCCTTTTTTTTTTTTTTTTTTTTTGTTACTTATTTGTACCCGTAGGTAGATTTGGTTTGCAGTCTGGTGACAAGCCACCGGCTGCTGGTCGCTGCGTGCGCGAGCGCCCTAAACCTACATGTTTTTGGTATGCAGGAGGAAACCGGAGAAATCCCGGAGTAAACCCACGCAACACGGGGAGAACATGCAAACTCCACACAGCTCACTGTTAGTCGGGGGCTGGAATCGAACCCACGATCTCATGATCCCCGCGATCCCCCGGCCAAGGGTAAAACTGTGCTGCCACAGTGCTAAACCACTGCGCCACCGTACAGCCCATGCCTTTGATTCCCTCCAGGGGGCCTCTGTGTTCACGATCTCCGCAATGCATACCACCTGGTGAGGATTAGAGAGGGGGATGAGTGGAAGACGAGGTTCTGCACACCTAGTAGCCATTCTGAATATCTAGTGATGCCATTCGGACTGACTAATGCTCCCGCTGTGTTTCAACGTCTAATCAATGATGTTTTGAGGGATTTCTTGGGCTCTTTTGTGTTTGTGTATTTGGATGACATTCTCATCTTTTCCCAGTCCCTCGATGAACACCGGGTTCATGTCAGGTGGGTGCTGCAGCGTCTACTGGAAAGTAAATTATTTGTCAAGGCTGAGAGGTGTGAGTTCCACCCCCTGTCCACCTCGTTCTTGGGATTCGTCATCTCTCACAACGAGATCATCGCCAACCCAACCAAGGTAAAAGTGGTGGTAGAGTGGCCGGTTCCATCATCCCGGAAACAACTACAGCAGTTTTTGGGATTTGCCAACTTCTATCGCCACTTCATTAAGAATTACAGTATCATTGCCCTACCCCTCACTCGCCTCACCTCCACCAAGGTGCCCTTCTGGTGGACGGGAGAGGCGGAGGCAGCCTTTATGGAATTAAAATCATTGTTCTCCTCCCCTCCTATCTTTGCTCAGGTGGACCCCACATGGCAGCGTCTGGTGGAGGTGGACGCCTCGGACTCTGGAGTGGGAGCGGTCCTATCTCAATGCTCCCCCGTGGACAACAAGATCCGCCCCTGTGCGTTCTTCTCCCGCCGCCTCTCCCCGGCAGAGAGGAACTGCGACATCGGGGATAGGGAGCTGCTGGCGGTCAAGCTGGCCTTGGAGGAGTGGCGCCACTGGCTCGAGGGGGCCTCCCAGCCGTTTGTCGTTTGGACTGGCCATAAGAACCTGGAGTACCTCAGGACAGCTAAGCGACTCAATGCCCGGCAAGCCCGCTGGTCCTTGTTTTTTGGCAGGTTCGATTTCACCATCACCTACCGCCTGGGGTCCAAGAACATCAAGCCTGATGCCCTGTCCAGGCAGTTCTCTTCAGACGCCACAGAGGTGCCATCACATCCCATGGTACTTCCTTCGTGTATCGTGGGCACCCTCTCCTGGGGCATCAAGGAGAAGGTCAGAAGGGTGCAGGAGACCGAGGCCAACCCGGGTGGGGGGCCAGCGGGGAAGATGTATGTGCCCTCAGCTGTTCAAGGTGAAGTCATCAATTGGGCCCACTCCTCTAAGCTCCTGTGCCACCCAGGGATGGCGCGGACTGTGGCCCTGCTGCAGAGAACCTTCTGGTGGCCATCTCTATGGAAGGATGTCGGGGAGTACGTCCTGGCCTGCCCCCAGTGCGCCACCGGCAAGACTTCCTCCTCTCCTCTGGTGGGCCTGCTTTATCCTCTCCCCACCTCTGGCAGACCTTGGTCCCATATGGCACTGGATTTCGTCACTGGCCTTCCTCCCTCTGCTGACAACACGGTCATCTTCACAATCGTGGACAGATTCTCCAAGGCGGCTCACTTCTTCGCCCTACAAGGTCTCCTCACGGCCAAGGAGACTGCGGACCTGCTCCTCCTCCATGTGGTGCGGCTCCATGGCATCCCACTAGACATCGTGTCTGATCGTGGTCCCCAGTTTGTCTCGAAGGTGTGGAGAGCCTTCTGTAAGGCTATCGGGGCCACGGTAAGCCTGTCCTCGGGGTACCACCCCCAGAGTAATGGCCAGTGTGAGCACGCCAATCAGGAATTGGAGGCAGCGCTATGGTGCATCACCACCTCAAATCCAGCGTCCTGGAGCTCCCATCTGCCATGGGTCGAGTATGCGCACAACACCATGGTCTCCTCTGCCACAGGTCTGTCCCCGTTCGAGGTCTCCTTGGGATACAATCCCCCACTGTTTCCTGAGGAGGAGCAAGACATCGCGATGCCCTCCGTGCACGCCCATATGAAGCGCTGTCGCTGGCTGTCGAGGGCTACCCGGGCCGCGCTTCGGCGCACTGCGGCTCGTAATGCCAACATTGCCTGGGAGTGCCAACCACCGCAGGACCCTGGCTCCACCCTACCGGGTCGGGGAGCAGGTATGGTTATCCACCAAGAACATTAACCTCAAAGCTGAATCCAGGAAGTTGTCACAGCGTTTTATTGGTCCCTTTTCCATTACACACATTGTGAATCCTGTCGCTGTGGGCCTGGCTCTCCCCCCCTCCCTCCGCATCTGTCCTACCTTTCACATCTCACAGGTCAAGCCGTTCATCTCCAGCCCTCTGTGCCCCCCTCCCAAGATGCCACCCCCACCGGTAATGATTGATGGTGACCCCGCGTGGAGAGTCAACTCCATCCTGGACGTCCGACGCTGGGGTGGTGGCCTCCAGTACCTGGTGGACTGGGAGGGTTACAGTCCTGAATGGCGGTCCTGGGTGTGCCCCTCCTTCATGATGGATCCACAGCTCATCAGGGACTTGAACCGGACGCACCTGAGTAGGTTGGATTGGCCGCCGAGAGGCATCCCATGGGGGGGGGAGTACTGTAATAATCCGCTCTGCATGCCTTCTGCCCTAATTACCTCCACAGCTGCACGCACACCTGATCACCTCATCAAGCAGCCTACTTAAGCCGCGCTGCCCTCTGGTCTGCACGGAGACGTCAACGCTCCAACGGTCTGGTAAGACCTCCTCGCCTACTCAACTCTTCCTGCTCTGGAGTTCCGTCTCCTCAGCTCCTTCCTGCCATGGAATCTCCTGGGAGTCTGTGCTCCCCACCGACAAGTAAGCCTTTGTGTTTCCTTCACGTCTTCACCTTCCTCCTACTCCCCTATACACAGGTGGAAGCCTCCTGGCGGCGGGCCACCTCCTCCTGGCGGCGGACCTGGGTGCAACCTGCACTGCACCGGCACTCTAAACTCACCTGTACCGCTTCACGTCGTCAGCGGCAGCAGCCTAGACACGGAGCAGCTGGCCCGGAGACCTTGGGAGTTCTTCAGCGCTTCAGCCCTCCAGCCTACTCGTAAGACTGTACATTAACTGGTGCATCCCTCCTAACCTCTGTGCACTCATCCGCCTGTCTGTGCTCTCTCCTAGGGTTGCCAGTCTGACTGTGCTCTGCTCGCCCAGCTGCCTCACTCCTGCACACACGCACACATTCACACTTACACTCTTTATAATAAAAGATAATTGTGTCTATTTTGAGTCCACGTCTGCTTCTGGGTCAACCAAACATGTCACGACCATCACTATCACCTGCTTTGACAGTAGGGCTGAAATAAATGACAGAAGCTGGGGAGGTGAAGCTACGTGCTTTCAGCAGGATCTGAGTGCACAATAGGTGGAGGAGGAGGAGGACGATGATAGACAGCTCTATGCATCCAAGCTGAAATTATTATTGTCATCATCATCATCATCATCATCATCATCATCATCATCATCATCATCATCATCATCATCATCCAATAGATATAGATACGTCATATAGATATATAGATTATAGATATGTCTTTTTCTGGTGCTGTAAGGAGAGGCAGCCTTAACAGCAGCAGCTCTCATGTCTTCTGTAACTTCTCAGTTTGGGATCAATAAAGCACATCTATTATTAATTATTTGTAAGCCCATGTGATTCTGCTTTGCTGTGCGCTCACTTCATCCGGCCTGTGCCAGTCCGAAGTTTGGAGCTGAGAGAAAAATCAGGTGAATAATTTCACTCTTTTTGCCTTTCTTCTTATTTTTTTTTTCTTTGCCTAAAGTACTGGTCTAGTTAAAACAAAAAATCCTTTAAGAATACTGATTGCAGCAGTAGCGTAAACTGTCTCATCCTGTCACGAACCGAGCCGGTGTTTCCTGTAGGCTCGGTTCTGACCATTCTCTGTGGTTCGGGTGTCGGGGTATTTATGTATTGTGTTATCTTTTGAGTTCTTGTGGTGTTTTTGTCTTTGTTCTTTTTCTTTTACGTGCCCGTAGCCACCGCTTTGGCCGGCAGCTGTTAGACAGCCTCTTTGACCTACATTCATGTGGGCATTGTCTAACACTTGCCGGTCCGACCACACCCCCTCTCTCTTGACAGCGAGCTGATTCCTCCCTGATAATTGTCATTCCTGCACCTCACCCAGGTGTGTCCAATTTGTGGTGCCAGCAGTGTTTGTACTTTGGTGGCCTTTGCCAGTCAAGCACTGCTGGACCATTGCGCTAGTCTACGGCTGTTAATCGCCGTTCGACTGGCTGTGTGAATGAGGGATTGTGTTTTGCTCGCGTTTTTGCTCGCGTTTTTGCTCGTCCTGCTTCATGCCAGAGTGTGACGCCCGCTCCCACTCCGACTAATCCAACTCCAGCACCCTGCAGATGGCCTCATCCTGCATCGGGGCGTCGGGAGAAGCCCACCCTGTCCTCGGCAGCCATCTTCCCTCCAGCTGCCGTGAAGCCTGTCAGGGCAACCCCGGGCATGCCCATCTCTGCTGCCATGGAGATGGCTCCTCCACAATCCTTTGAAGGGGCCCAGCTCACCGTGGACACAGAGAGGGAGGACTGTCAGCCTGCCACAGCTGTTAACATCAAAGACTGGGATGACAGGGGAGTGTTTTTCATTCTGTACCATCTAATAACATTGAACCTTGCCTATCTCCTGAAGGAGAGGCCCAGTCTCAGCAGTCCGCTGGGTCCTCTCCCCCAGCTGCAAATACTAACTTTCTTTTTCCCCTCTCCGTGTCTCCTCCAATTTTCCCTGAGTGTCCGCCGGCCCTGGAACCTAGCTGTCAGATGATGGAGGAGCCTGAGGCCCTGGAGGATCCTGCTCCAGAGCCTGCATGGAGCCAGCCCTCAGCCTCCTCCCTGAATTCATCCCCAGCGACGGTTATTTCATCTGAGGACTGTTGGACTGCCGCCACCACCTTGCCAGCTGCGGAGATGGTCACAGCAGATTGGGAGCCGGAGTTGGACCTCCTCGAGAACGGGCCCAAGTCTTCATTGCTGGAATCGATGGAGTCCTGGACAGCGGTGGAGCTCGAGCTCAGGCAAGTTTTCTCTCTTGTTTTCCTAATGCCAGTTTGAGAGAGATCTTGTCTGGCTCTAGGTGAGGAGAGTCAGGTGCAGCGCGCAGCTGTATCTGAACTCCCGTCGCCGGGCTCTGCGGCTGCTGGCAACCCTAATAACCAGGTTTCTTCTCCCGCTCCTGAGTTTCCTTCTAGGGTTGCCAGAGAAGAGCCATCATCACCAGGGGTCTCCTTGGAACCGGGCTCACTAGCTGACGACATCGTGGGTCCAGCTCCCCTGCTGCCTGAGGCCGTCGTGTGGGTCCCTCCGCAGGCTGACTCTCTGTGTGTGCAGCGTGCTGGCCTAGGATCCTCGTGGGGGCTGCGCCCCAGGATCAGCTCGACGTGGGTGCTGCGCTCCTGTTCGGACCCATCATGAACGCTACGCTCCAGCGCGGGGTCCATCAAGAGCACAGCGCTGGCCAGGTCGGGGTCCACCACGGGTGCTGCAGAGCTCCAGCTGGAGTCCACCGCGGGTGCTGCAGAGCTCCAGCTGGAGTCCACCACGGGTGCTGCAGACCTCCAGCTGGAGTCCACCGCGGGTGCTGCAGAGCTCCAGCTGGAGTCCACCACGGGTGCTGCAGACCTCCAGCTGGAGTCCACCGCGGGTGCTGCAGAGCTCCAGCTGGAGTCCACCGCGGGTGCTGCACACCTCCAGCTGGAGTCCACCATGGGTGCTGCAGACCTCCAGCCGGAGTCCACCGCGGATGCTGCAGAGCTCAAGCCGGAGTTCACCGCGGGTGCTGTAGAGCTCCAGCCTGGAGCTGCTGTGGGTGCAGTGTTGGCCCAGTCTGGGTCCACCAAGGGTGCAGCATTGGCCCGGTCTGGGTCCACCGAGGGTGCAGCATTGGCCCGGTCGGGGTCCACCGAGGGTGCAGCTGTGTCCCAAGCCAGGACCACCGGGGATGCCGCGGGTCAGCCTTAGGATGCCGTGGCCTCCTTCTTCCCGTCCAATGCCGTGGGGATTCTCTCCCTGTGGTCTGGTCATCCACCAGTGAGCCTGCTGGTGGGCAGGCCACCTCCTGCTTCACCCCTTCGGTCCTGGTGGCTTAACAACGCTGGCCGGCCACCGCAGGGACTGAGTCTCTGGGCCAGATGGCCTGTGTTTTCTGGCAGGCCACCGGACTCTGTTTGCTGGACTGCCTGTTCGCCAGATTACCTGTTGGGCCTGGAACTCTGGGTGGCCTCCCGAGCCTCCATGCCTTGGGACTTGGGGAGGGTTAATTGTGGACCCTGGGCGGGGTGTACTGTGTTCCCTCCTCACCTGTTCCCCCTACCTCCCACCTGGGTTCATGGTTGTGTGTACCTGCTGGGGGGGGGGGGGGTCCTTTCCTTATGATGTTGCCGTGGGTGTCTGGAACCACCCCTAGAAGGGGGGGGGGGGGCTCTGTCATGAACCCAGCCGATGTTTCCTGTAGGCTCTGTTCTGACCATTCTCTGTGGCTCGGGTGTCGGGGTATTTATGTATTGTGTTATCTTTTGAGTTCTTGTGGTGTTTTTGTCTTTGTTCTTTTTCTTTTCTGTGCCCGTAGCCACCGCTCTGGCCAGCAGCTGTTAGGCAGCCTCTTTGACCTACATTCATGTGGGCGTTGTCTAACATTTGCCGGTCCAGCCACGCCCCCTCTCTCAACAGCCAGCTGATCCCTCCCCAATAATTGTCATTCCCGCACCTCGCCCAGGTGTGCCCAATTTGTGGTGTCAGCAGTGTTTGTACTTTGGCGGCCTTTGCCAGTCAAGCACTGTTGGACCACTGCGCTAGTCTATGGATGTTAATCACCGTATGACTAGCTGTGTGAATGAGGGATTGTGTTTTGCTCGCTGGATGCTTGGACTATTGGACTGCTCCTGGACTGTAAGGTAATCTGTTGCGTTTCTCCATGCAGTCGACTGCTACGCTACCGCTCCTGTACTGTGGATTAATCTGTTGGCGTTTCTCCATGCAGTCGACTGATCTTCAGCCAGTTGAGCCTCCTAGAGGTCTCCTAGCTTCCCGAGTTAAGACATTAATTGTATTGTTTGTTTTTGTGGCCACTGTGCACTGTAGTCTGCCTGCGGCACGTTATCGTGTTATGCCCTTAAGTGCACCCTGTTCCCTTTTTGTACATCTTTATTTTTGAACTGTCTGCCCTTGTGTTTAATAAATGTGTTGTGGTGAACTCCTGCACGTAAATCTATTCTTCCTTCCCCTCCTCAGTGTGCTGCGTAAAAGCGCACGAGGAAACTCATGACACGTCCCACAGCAGAGAAACATATACAGTGGTGTGAAAAAGTGTTTGCCCTCTTCCTGATTTCAATTTTTTTTTTTGTATGTTTGTCAAACTTAAATTTTTCAGATCATCAAACAAATTTAAACATTAGACAAAGATAACACAATTAAACACAAAATGCAGTTTTTAAATGAAGGTATTTTATTATTAAGGGTAAAAAAAAATCCAAACCTACATGGCCCTGTGTGGAAAAAGTGATTGCCCCCTAAACCTAATAACTGGTTGGGCCACCCATAGTAGAAACAACTGCAATCAAGCATTTGTGATATCTGGCAATGAGTCTTTTACAGCGCTGTGGAGGAATTTTGGCCCACTCATCTTTGCAAAATTGTTGTACTTCAGCCACACTGGAGGGTTTTCAAGCATGAACCACCTTTTTAAGGTCATACCACAGCATCTCAATCAAATTCAGGTCAGGACATTGACTAGGCCACTCCAAAGTCTTCATTTTGTTTTTGTTAAGCCATTCAGAGGTGGACTTGCTGGTGTGTTTTGGATCATTGTCCTGCTGCAGAAACCAAGTGCACTTCAGCTTGAGGTCCCAAACAGATGGCCGGACATTCTCGTTCAGGATTTTATGGTAGACAGCAGAATTCATGGTTCCATTTACCACAGCAGGTCTTTCAGGTCATGAAGCAGCAAAACAGCCCCAGACCATTACACTACCACCACCGTATTTTACTGTTGGTATGATGCTCCTTTTCTGAAATGCTATGTTATTTTTACGCTGGATGTAATGGGACACACACCTTCCAAAAAGTTCAACTTTTGTCTCGTCAATCCACAGAGTATTTTCCCAAAAGTCTTAGGGATCATCAAGATGTTTTCTGGCAAAACTGAGATGAGCCTTTATGTTCTTTTTGCTCAACAGTGGTTTTTGTCTTGGAACTCTGCCATGCAGGACATTTATGCCCAGTCTCTTTTTCATGGTGGAGTCATGAACACTGAACTTAACTGAGGCAAGTGAGTCCTGCAGTTCTTTGGATGTTGTTGTGGGGTCTTTTGTGACCTCTTGGATGAGTTGTCGCTACGCTCTTGGGGTAATTTTGGTCAGCCGGCCACTCCTGGGAAGGTTCACCACTGTTCCATGTTTTTTCCGTTTGTGGATAATGCCTTTCACTGTGGTTTGCTGGAGTCCCAAAGCTTTAGAACTGGCTTTATAACCTTTTCTAGACTGATATAGCTCAATTACTTTGTTTCTCATTTGTTCCTGAATTTCTTTAGATCACAGCATGATGTCTAGCTTTTGAGGATCTTTTAGTCTACTTTACTTTGTCAGGCAGGTCCTATTTAAATGATTTCTTTATTGAGAACAGGTGTGGCAGTAATCAGGCCTGGGTGTGGCTTGAGAAATTGAACTCAGCTTTCCAAAGATGTGATAAACCACACAATTTATGTTTTAACATGGGGAAATCATTTTTTCACACAGGGCCATGTAGGTTTGGATTTTTTTTACCCTTAATAATAAACCCCTTTATTTAAAAACTGCATTTTGTGTTTACTTGTGTTATCTTGGTCTATTATTTAAATTTGTTTGATGATCTAAAAAAATAAGTGTGACAAACATACAAAAAAATGAGAACTCAGGAAGGGGGCAAACACTTTTTCACTCCACTGTATGTTGTGGGTTGAAGCCTGTGTGGAGGGTGCAGCTCATTTTTTTCTCTGCTGTTAGAGCAGTACTGTTAATTGGTTTGGACGCTTACTTAGAATGAGTTTTAAAACTGTAATTTTATAGTTACGTACCTGTCAGGAACCGAGCCTGCTTGGCTTTCCCCTGGCTCGGTCCTGATCTCTCTGTGGGTTTTGGTTCTTCTATATAGGTACATTTTGTGTATTCTGTGCTGTTCCCAAATCCTTAGCCACTGCCTGACCGGCAGCTGTTAGACAGTCTCTGTGACCTACTTTCTTCCACGCTGCTGACAGTCTACCAGTCCAACCACGCCCCCTTGCTCTCCTTAATTCCATCAGCTGTTCCCAGGCCCGGTAATTATCCTTCCCGCGCCTCACTCAGGTGTTCCCAATTTATAGGCCAGCGGTGTTTGTACATAATCAGCTCTTTGCTAGTCAAACACTGCTGGACCATTATACAGGTCACGAGTTCATTTGCCGTCGTGTACCTGTCACATCTGAAGGACTTGTTGTTCGTGTTCCAGGGGAGAACTGGACTTTTTGGACTGCTCCTACGCGTGAGTAAACTTTTAGCGTTTCTCTGTGCGGTTAGCTGCTACACGTTTCTGGTAGCGTTTCTTCCTGCAGCTCAACTGCTACGCTTTGGCTACTGCCCAGTTTACTTCCCTGTATAGTTGAGCAACCTAAAGTCTTTCTCGCTCTCCTGAGCGCTTGTGTGTTAATTGTATTGTTTTTTTCCTGTGGCCACGGTACACAGTGGTCTGCCCGCTGTTCACTTTCTGTGTCAGCCTTTTGTGTACATCATCATACCGTCCTGTAAGTCTTTATTTTTGCATGGTGTTTTGTCAGTAAATGTGTGTGTGGTGAAACCAAGCATTTAAATCCTTCCATCCTTCTCCTCCTCCGTGCACTGTGGAGAAGCGCACGGAGAGTTTATGACAGAATGGTCCAGCCAGTCCAAAGGATTTAGTGGGTTACACCCACGCATCTTTTTCATTTTTTGTGAACTGTTTTTTCACCCACCGGTTTTTGAGTTTTCATTATGCCTCAAGCTGGTGAAGCAGTATACAGGAGACAGTAGAGCCGGGAGGACCACCAAGCCATCATAGCAATTGAGAGTTTGGCAGCCAGCACACGCAGCTGTACCTCCCAGAGGGACGAGATGGACTGCTGGGGCGGAATAACCAACTTGGTGAAGCGGAGACCTTACCTGCACCTTCATCCCCTGGTGATTGCTCTATCACTCCCTCCACTGCCGCCTCTGCCTCCACCTGTTTTCCTCGCCGTGCGTAGCGAGGCTGGCATCCGCATGTAGAAGAATTCGGCGAGAGAAGCCCGGTCTCGTCTCCTGCGTGTTGGGTCCTGTACCACCGGCTTCGCCTCTTCCAGGGCACCGTGACCCAGCATTGAACCACAGGAGGAACTCCTCCGCTCCTCTGCCTGTCTCCCAGTTTGCAGGGGTGGCCCTCCCTGGATTTTCCAGGGGACCCAGCAGCGCCACAGATAAGAAGCAGGAGGCTGGGTGTACTTTAGCTAAGACCACTGCTCCTGGGATTAACAGGCAAGTGCGTTTTCATTTGATTAATTCGTTTGATACATCATCTTGCCTGATGCCCGGGAGTGAGACCCAGTTTGTGCAGTCCGCTGGGTCCTCTCCTTCAGCTGCAAAAACTAATTCATGTCTTCCCCTCTCCATGTCTCCTCCCATTCTCCCTGATGGCCTATTGGCCCAAGGTCAGGGCCATCAGAAGGTGGAGGAGCTAGTGGCTTTGGATGATTCCTGCCCAGAGCCAGCATGGAGAGGTTCCCCTGCAGCCACGCCGGATGAATTCCCGGTGTTGGAGCTGCTGCAGGGGGAAACTAGGACTGCAATCACCATCTCGCCTGCTGTGGAGGCTTCTGCAGTGGAATGGGAGCCTGAGATGGACCTCCTCGAGGCTGGACCCGGGATACCATCATCAAGTTCGACAGAGTCCTTGAGGGCGGTGGAGCTCCAGCTCAGGCAAGTTCTCACAGTTGTATTTCTCATGTCTGTTCTAGAGAGATCTTGCCTGGCTCTTGGGGAGGAGAGTCAGGTGCAGCCCTCGGCTGTATCTGAACTCACTTCATCGGGCTCTGCCGCTGCCGGCGACCCTAACCACCTTTCTTTTCCTGCATCCTCTGAGTCGTTGTTTAGGGTTGCTGGAGAGGGTGTATCACCGCCAGAGATCGCTGAGGGTCTGGCCCAGCCGGAGGAGGACACCGCTGCTCCAGCTCCCTCCATCAATCGCCTCTTCAGCCTGGTGCTCCTGTGGGTTGGCCCGCTCACCGTGGGTGCAGCTTTGGCCCAATCAGGGTCCCCCACGGGTGCTGCAGAACCTCAGTCGGATGCAGCAGAGCTGGTCCAGTCGGGGTCCACCACGGGCACAGTTGTGGACCACCCTGGGGACGCTGTGGTCCCCTTTTTCCTTCCCAAAGCCATGGAGGTCCCCTCTCCCCGATCCGGTTACCCACCAGTGAGCCTTCCGGTGGACAGGCCATCTCCTGCTTCACCCTTCCGGTCCTGGTGGCAAAATTACGCTGGCCGGCCGCCGGAGGAATTGACTCCCAGGGTCAGGTGGCCCATGTTTTCCGGCAGGCTGCCGGACTCTGTCCACCAGACCTTCAGCTGGGCCTGGGACTCTGGGCGGCCTCCTGAGCCCCAATGCCCGTGGACTTGGGGGGGTTAATTGTGGGCCCTGGGCGGGGTATTGTGTTCCCTCCTTTCCTGTTCCCCTTCCTCCCACCCAGGTTTGTGTTGTTTGTTGCCTTTGCTCCTGTTTGGTGGGGTGGTGGTTATGATGTTACCTTGGGTATCTGGGAATCCACCCCTTAAAGGGGGGGGCTCTGTCAGGAACCGAGCCAGCTTGGCTTCCCCCGGCTCGGTCCTGATCTCTCTGTGGGTTTTGGTTCTTCTATATATGTGTATTTTGTGTATTCTGTACTGTTCCCATATCTTTAGCCACTGCCTGACCGGCAGCTGTTAGACAGCCTCTGTGACCTACTTTCTCCCACGCTGCCGACAGTCTGCCGGTCCAACCACGCCCTCTCGCTCTCCTTAATTCCATCAGCTGTTCTCAGCCCTAGTAATTATCCTTCCCGCCCCTTGCTCAGGTGTTCCCAATTTGTTAGGCCAGCGGTGTTTGTACATAAGCAGCTCTTTGCTAGTCAAACACCGCTGGACCATTATACAGGTCACACATTCGTTTGCAGTCGTGTGCCCGTCACTGTCACGCCGCGCCGTTCATCAGCGGCGCCACCTGCTCACACACCTGATCCTCATCAGCGGCGAAGGAGAAAAGCCGCCTTGCCCGGAGGCTCGGCCTGAAGCCGTCAGACTTCGTTCCTCACCGTTGTGAGTCATCAACTATCTTCAGCGCAATTATTTGGGTAAGAAGCCTTACCTTCTCTCTCCAGTCTGCTCCCCTGTGCACAGGTGGATTTCCCGGCGGCGGCGGACGTCTTCTCTCCAACGCCCATTCCTCGCTGTTGCACCGAGCTCTCCAGGTGGCTGTCTCCCGGGTTTCGTCCCTTGCTGTGCCAGCTGACCTGTCATCCAAGTAAGTCCTTCTCTTGCCATAATCCCTCCTGTGTTGGTGTATGCCTGTCACCCTCTCCCTGTGTCTTCTCCATAGGGTTGCCCGGCTGTACGGTCACCTGCCTCTGTGTCTGAAGCGGACACCGCCACCAACACATTTACACCCCGCAGACACGCACTCATTCATGCCCGTTGTTAATAAACTATTTGAACTACTCTGAGCCTGTGTGTGTGCGTCTCCTGAGCCGTGCGTTATGTCAGTACGGCTTCAGCAGAGCGGCTCGGCAGACGGCGGGCTCGCACACCGTCTTACCACTCTCGAGGTTCGAGTAGATCAGATCGCTTATCAACAACAGGTGATCCTGAACCAATTAGTAGCTATAACCAACCGATTGGACCGTCTGGACCCCCAGCAGCCGTTCCCCCCGGCTCCCCAGGGTGGCGCAGCTCCTGCTGTTCCTGCGGCTGTTCAGCCAGCTCCAGTGGCACCGGCCCGTCTCACACCAATTCCGACCCCCGCTCGCTTTAGCGGAAAGCTCGGCGGAGCGCGGGGGTTTGTGATGCAGTGTGAGTCCGTGTTCGACCGTGTGCCCGGGGACTTTCCCTCAGATCACAGCCGAATCGGCTACATAGGTAACCTTCTGGAGGGGCGCGCTTTAACCTGGGCCTACGCTATAATGGCGAGACCCAGTTATGCCACCCTCACCTATGCCGAGTTCGTGAGGCGCTTCCTGGAGGTGTTCGACCATTCTCGCACCGAGACGGTCCAGGTCGATCGGCTTCTCGCTCTCCAGCAGGGAAGCCGGTCAGCCGCGGACTATGCTATCGACTACCGGGTAGCAGCGGAGGAATTGGGCTGGGACGAACGTTCCCTCTGTGGCCTGTTCCTCCGCAGCCTCAATGACGATCTGAGGGATGAACTGGCTGGACGGGATGTCCCCGGAACGCTAGCGGAGCTAACCTCACTAGCCATTAGCTTGGACAACAGGCTGCGCGAGCGCTCCTCAGGACGGAAGTCGTCTACTTCTCGCCCTCGGGGAGCCTCGCTGCGCCTGCCCCAAGTTCGCCCCCTGGCGACGCCGCCACCATCGCGCCCCGAGGAGTCGGAGCCGATGGTGACGGGCTGGACAAAGCTCTCCCCGGCAGAGAGACAACGCCGCCGTGAGTTGGGTCTCTGCATGTATTGCGGAGGCAATCAGCACACGGTGGAGCTTTGTCCGCTGAAGCCAAACGGCGGGGTCCGCGAGTCACTGTAGGGGGCCTCACGGACGTCAATCGGCCAAATCCCCTCACCCAATTGAAGCTGCCCATCCGTTTCTGCCACAACCCCACTGGGCATCTCACCCACGCACTGGTGGATTCGGGCGCAGAAGGCAGCTTCATTTCACAAAGCCTGGCAACCCGATTGGGCATCCGCTGTCAGGCACTGAGAAACCCCGTCTCCCTGGTCAATCTCTCTCGTGCCTCCCTTGGGAGAGTCTCATATCAGACCGTCCCCGTCCCGGTCATCATCTCAGGGAACCATCGGGAGGAGATGGTTTTCTACGTCCTGCCCAACTCTGTGTCGCCCGTCATCCTGGGGTATCCCTGGCTACGCCTCCACAACCCTGTCCTGGACTGGAAGTCAGCTGGGGTAGCGGCATGGAGCACGTTTTGTATGGGCACCTGCCTTCAGTCCGCTGCCTGCTCCCCGTCCGCTTCCCCCCCTGTGGCGGACGCAGCACCCCCGGACCTGTCTCTGGTGCCTCCGGAATTTCACGACCTGGGTATGGTGTTCAGCAAGGCGAAAGCTATGTCTCTTCCCCCTCATCGGCCCTATGACTGTGCCATCAACCTCCGCCAGGGGGCCCCCTTACCTTCTGGTCGGCTCTACAGCCTGTCTGCGCCAGAGAAGGAGACAATGAACACCTACCTGAAGGAATCACTGAGCGCTGGGATAATTCGCCCATCGTCGTCACCCGTGGGGGCAGGTTTCTTCTTCGTCGGGAAAAAGGACGGATCCCTCCGCCCCTGCATAGACTACCGTGCGCTCAACGACATCACTGAGAGGGACCGTTACACCCTGCCCCTCATGGACACTGCCTTCCACTCCCTCCAGGGGGCGACCTGGTTTACCAAGCTGGATCTACGCAGCGCTTACCACCTCGTCAGGATCCGGGAGGGAGATGAATGGAAGACAGCCTTCCGTACCCCGAACGGCCACTTTGAATACCTAGTCATGCCGTTCGGGTTAACCAACGCTCCTGCCGTCTTTCAGCGCCTCATCAACGATGTCCTCCGGGATTTCATCGGCCTCTTCGTGTTCGTCTACCTGGACGACATCCTTATCTTCTCCAGGTCCAGGGACGAGCACCAGGTCCATGTGAGGCGGGTCCTCCAAAGACTGCTGGAGAATCGGCTCTACGTGAAGGCTGAGAAGTGCGAATTCTACGCTAGGACCACATCCTTCCTGGGATTTATCATCTCTCAAGACCAGGTGCTTCCAGACCCAGAGAAGGTGAAGGCGGTGGTGGAGTGGCCTACTCCCGCATCCCGGAAGCAGGTGCAACAATTTGTTGGCTTCGCCAATTTCTACCGCCGCTTTGTGCCCAACTTCAGCTCGATCGTCGGACCGCTGACCCGCCTCACGTCCCCGAAGGTCCCTTTCCGGTGGACAGAAGAGGTCGCTGCTGCCTTTAAGGCGCTGAAGGCGGAATTCTCCTCCTCCCGGGTTCTTCGCCAGGTCGACCCCGCGCTGCAGTGCATAGTGGAGGTGGATGCCTCGGACACGGGAGTGGGAGCAGTTCTATCCCAGCGGTCACCGGACGATGGCGCCAAACGACCCTGTGCCTTCTTCTCCCAGCGCTTGTCCCCGGCGGAGAGGAACTACGATGTGGGGGACAGAGAGCTCCTGGCCATCAAACTCGCCTTACAGGAGTGGCGCCACTGGCTAGAGGGGGCGGACCTGCCGTTCGTGGTCCTGACGGACCACAAGAACTTAGAATATTTACGATCTGCCAAGCGCCTGAACGCCCGCCAGGCGCGCTGGTCTTTGTTCTTCGCCAGGTTCCATTTTACCATCACCTTCAGGCCAGGTTCCAAGAACGGCCTGCCTGATGCCCTCTCTAGGCAGTTTACCCCCGTGGGGGCTGAGGAGACGCCCCACACCATCCTGCCCAGGTCGTGCGTCGTGGGTGCCATCTCTTGGGACATCAAGAGCAAGATCCGGAAGGCGCAGGAGGTGGAACCTGATCCTGGCGGCGGACCGGAGGGAAAACTGTTCGTGCCATCTGCGGTCCGAGGAGAGGTCATCCACTGGCTCCACACCTCCCGGCTCACCTGTCATCCCGGCACCTCCCGGATGATCAACCTCCTCCAACGGTCCTTTTGGTGGCCAGGCCTGCGGAGGGATGCAGCCCGCTACGCCCGGGCTTGCCCTATCTGTGCCACCTGCAAGTCGGGAAACGCCCCTCCAGCGGGTCTGCTCCGGCCCCTGCCCGTTCCTGGCAGGCCCTGGTCGCACATCGCGTTGGATTTCGTCACCGGTCTCCCCGTTTCCAACTCCTTTGACTCCATCCTGACCATCGTGGACCGTTTCTCCAAGGCGGCGCACTTCGTCCCCCTGCGAGGTCTCCCTACTGCCCTGGAGACGGCGGATCTCCTTGTCCAACACGTGGTCAGGCTGCACGGGATTCCGGTGGACGTGGTCTCGGACCGGGGTCCCCAATTTTCATCCGAGGTTTGGAGGTCGTTCTGTAACGCCATCGGAGCCAAGGTGAGCCTCTCCTCCGGCCATCACCCCCAGTCCAACGGGCAGTGTGAGCGGACCAACCAGGAGCTGGAGGCTGCGCTCCGCTGTGTGACCTCATCTAACCCAACGTCCTGGAGCAACCATCTCGCCTGGGTCGAGTATGCTCATAATACCGCTCGCTCTTCTGCTACGGGGATGTCTCCATTCAAGGCGTCCCTGGGTTACGACCCCCCGCTGTTTCCAGAGCAGGAGAGTGAGGTGACCGTCCCCTCGGTTAGAGCACATCTCAGGCAGTTCCGCTCCATCTGGGCTGCCGCGCGCAGGGCGCTTTTACGCACAGCGGAGCACAACAGGACTGTGGCGGACCGGCATAGAAGACCTGCCCCGGCGTACAGAGTTGGGCAACGTGTCTACGTTTCCACCCAGGACGTCACCCTAAAAGGTGAGAGGAGAAAGCTGGCACAGCGCTTCATGGGTCCCTATCCCATCACCCGGATCATCAACCCGGTGGCTGTGCGCGTGGCTATTCCCCCCTCTCTCCGCATCCATCCCACCTTCCACGTGTCGAAGGTGAAGCTGGCAGTCACCGACCCCCTTTGCCCCCCTCCTGCTGCGCAACCCGCGCCCCGGATGATTGATGGCCATCCGGCCTGGTCTGTCGCTTCCATCCTGGACTCTCGACGCCGGGGTCGTGGGTTGCAGTACTTGGTGGACTGGGAGGGCTATGGGCCCGAGCATCGACAGTGGGTACCCTCGTCGTTTGTGTTGGACCCATCGCTCATCGCGGACTTCCACCGAGCGCACCCGGATAAGCCATCGCCAGGAGGCGCTGCTAGAGGGGGGAGTACTGTCACGCCGCGCCGTTCATCAGCGGCGCCACCTGCTCACACACCTGATCCTCATCAGCGGCGAAGGAGAAAAGCCGCCTCGCCCGGAGGCTCGGCCTGAAGCCGTCAGACTTCGTTCCTCACCGTTGTGAGTCATCAACTATCTTCAGCGCAATTATTTGGGTAAGAAGCCTTACCTTCTCTCTCCAGTCTGCTCCCCTGTGCACAGGTGGATTTCCCGGCGGCGGCGGACGTCTTCTCTCCAACGCCCATTCCTCGCTGTTGCACCGAGCTCTCCAGGTGGCTGTCTCCCGGGTTTCGTCCCTTGCTGTGCCAGCTGACCTGTCATCCAAGTAAGTCCTTCTCTTGCCATAATCCCTCCTGTGTTGGTGTATGCCTGTCACCCTCTCCCTGTGTCTTCTCCATAGGGTTGCCCGGCTGTACGGTCACCTGCCTCTGTGTCTGAAGCGGACACCGCCACCAACACATTTACACCCCGCAGACACGCACTCATTCACGCCCGTTGTTAATAAACTATTTGAACTACTCTGAGCCTGTGTGTGTGCGTCTCCTGAGCCGTGCGTTATGTCAGTCACGTCTGAAGGACTTGTTGTTCATGCTCCAGGGGAGAACTGGACTTTTTGGACTGCTCCTACCCATGAGTAGACTGTTTGCGTTACTCTGTGCGGTTACCTGCTACGCGTTTCTGGTAGCGTTTCTTCCTGCAGCTCAACCGCTACGCTTTGACTACTGCCCAGTTTACTTCCCTGTATAGTTGAGCAACCTAAGGTCTTCCTCGCTCTCGTGAGCGCTTGTGTGTTAATTGTATTGTTTTTTTCCTGTGGCCACGGTACACAGTGGTCTGCCCGCTGTTCACTTTCTGTGTCAGCTTTTTGTGTACATCATCATACCGTCCTGTAAGTCTTTATTTTTGCACAGTGCTTTGTCAATAAATGTGTGTGTGGTGAAACCAAGCATTTAAATCCTTCCATCCTTCTCCTTCTCCATGCACTGTGGAGAAGTGCACGGAGAGTTTAGGACATTTTCATTATTGTGTTTGGTGTGGATAGCCTCTTACCCTTAATGGCCCTTTTCCACGAGTACCTACTCAGCCCTACTTGCCTTGATTCTACTGTTTGTATAGTTTTCCATTAGTACCTGGTACCAGGTACTTTTTTGGGACCTACTTCAGTGAGGTGCTGAGTGCTGAGTCAGTGCTGAGTGTGCTGAGTCAGTCTGAAAATGTGACATCAACAGATTGCAGGCCACTGATTGGCCAGGGCATAACGTCAGTGGATGAGAGTGACGTATTCACAAGATTCAAAACCGCCATTTGTAAATTGGGCTGTGAGTTTTTATTATTTCTGTGATAATCAATGAAATAAATGGCTACACACAAATCAACACCATCTTAAAATACTCACCATCCTCCCTGTGAGCAGCCATCAGCTCGGAGATCTCCTGGTGCTTCATTTCAGAACGCTCCACCGGCACCGGGGCTGAAAAGTTCATATAATGGTCAAATTTGACCAAATGTGGTTATTTTTCAACTGTCTCCCCGTCAGTGCACAGTTCTTCCATCGGTGTTGCAGCGCTTGGATCCCTGCACTTGAAAAATAAACTACATTTGGTCAAATTTGACAACTATGAACTTTTCAGTTCATGAACTTTTCAGCCCCATCGGCCCTGCTGCAGCGGAGCGACCCGAAATGAAAAACTATACCAGGAGGTCTCCGAGCTGATGGCTGCTCACGGGGGAAATGGTGAGTGTTTTATGATTTTAAGCATCTTTTACATTATTTTTCAGTGAAATTGTCAGCATGTAAACAACATAACAGGATAATGGGCTGCCTTCCTGTAATGAACCCACCCACTTGAGTTGGTACTCAGTTGTAATCTAAAACCAACCACACCGTGTCGAGCTGAGTAGAGTCGAGGCAAGTCGGGCTGAGTAGATGCTAGTGGAAAAGGGGCTTAAGGGCACATTCACACGGCCACTGTTTGGTCCAGACCATAGGAACTCTGGTCTGCTTCCATGGCTAGACCGGTTCGTTAGGTGCAGTCTGGATGCACATTTGAACTCTGGTCGGCACTAAACAAGTGAACTCTGGTCCGCTTGAAAATGGGGGTCTCGGTTCATTTGCAAATGAACCCTGGTGCGCTTCACTAGCAGTGTGAATCTAAATGGACTATCCAGAGGATCAAAGGGCAAACGTGCCCCTCGGTGTTTGTGTAACCATAGCAACACGTAGTCTGAGAAGAGGAAGTGGCATTTACCATAGTGCATTTTGGATAGAAAATAACAATAAAGACAACTGCATGAATTCGAGAAATCCTTTTATCAAAGAAAGTCAAAGAGAAAAGTTAAAAAATGTCTCATTTGTGGCGGACAAACAACCCCGCTGAAGGGAATGGCTTTCCGTTTTCAGTCCTGGCCAATCGATGAGCCAGATTTTTCTTAGCCGAGATTTTTTCTTCCTGGTCAATGGTGGTTTTAGCTATAGTGCCCCAAATGAGCAGTTGTAACTGTACGACGTCCAGGCAGTGTGGTCTGCTGCAGTGTGAATGCAAACCAAACCAAACGAAGTTGTGAAAATTCTCAGCATTCCCCACCCAATCGAACTGAGACCCCTGGACTATCCTGGTGTGAATGCAGCCTAAATATGTATTTTAAAAGGAACTCTGATTATATTTGCATGTTAGCTCTATATGCTTTATTTTGATGTTAGTAACATAACTATAATTTAATTTTTTTGAAAATAATTCCCAGTTTTATATATTTTTAAAAAACTTTATTACGATTTTTGTTTACGTCACAATGCATTCTGGGTAGTGACGTAGAATGGTTGCAACCGTTTTTTCTGTCTTATACAAGCCAAGAAGCGAAGCTCCTAACTACTGCCATTTGTCAGTGAAAATACCACATTGCGCCGCTTTTGGATGTAATTTATACTTTTTATACTGCGGACTTCTCACACAACACAACACACTGCCATCTACAGAAGTTCTCTGATGACTCTGCGATCGTTGGCCTCATCTCCAATGGAGATGAAGCTGAGTACAGAGGGCTTATCCAGGACTTCGTGGACTGGTGCCATCGGAACTGCCTCCAGATCAACGCGAGGAAAACTAAGGAGCTGGTGGTGGACTGCCGCAGGCAAGGACAACCCCTCACAGCACCAGTAAATATACAGGGAACAGACATTGAGATGGTGACATCCTATAAGTACCTGGGTGTTCATCTGAACAATAAACTAGACTGGTCACACAATACTGACGCAGTCTACAAGAAGGGACAGCGCAGGCTGTTCCTACTGAGGAGACTCAGGTCTTTTGGTGTACAAGGGGCGCTGCTGAAGACATTCTATGACACGGTGGTGGCATCAGCCATCACTTTTGGAGTGGTCTGCTGGGGCAGTGGCATTACTGCAGCCGATAGGAAGAGACTGAACAAACTGATCAAGAAAGCTAGCTCCGTCCTGGGGCAGCGCCTTGATCCGGTGGAGGAGATAGGAGAGAGAAGGATGGTGGCTAAACTGTCATCTCTGCTGGAGTCCGAGTTCCACCCTATGCAGGACATACTGAATGCACTGAGGAGCTCATTTAGCAGCAGACTACATCATCCCAGGTGCACAACCGAGAGGTTTCGCAGGTCCTTCCTACCAACGGCTGTCAGACTGTACAACCTAAGCAGGGCTGCTCGCAGAGATAGCAAAAAGACGTAACAACCTAATAGTTTTTTGAATGCAAAAGATGCAATAGACTTACACAATGGTCCCCTCCGGCATACAACTAGGAAAATACCGGTAGCTACGAAGGGTGAGAATATGTATGGGCACATAATCATACCATGTAGGATAACTAAGTAGACGGTTGTGCTGTTTCATCCCATCTAGCAACAATGCTGTGCACTGTGTGTGTTTATACATTTACATATTTATTCCATCTAGCTACAATGCTCCGCACTGGGTGTGTTTATGTTTATGTTTATATTTATATATCTATATATTCATTCCATCTAGCTGCAATGCTCCGTACTGTGTGTTTATATACTCATATATTTATCCCATCGAGCTACAATGCTCTACACTGTGTGTCTGTGTGTATATATATATATATATTTATAGTAATATGTACATATGTATATTAGCTGCTCTTGCTTTCTTGCTTTTTTTTTTTTTTTCTTGCCTTCTGATTGTTGCTCTGAGTGTTGCTATCCCTGTGCTGTTGCAATCCTGGAATTTCTCCGTTGTGGGACTAAAAAAGGCTTATCTTATCTTATCTTATCTTAATTTCCAATCAAAGGGAAATAAAGAGAGGGGGGTAAGCCTCCATAGCTTTCCTAAAGAGGGAAAGTGGAGGAAAAAGTGGGGCGGCAGCGGCTCAGCAGGTAGAGCAGGTTGTCTAATAACCCGATGGTTGGCGGTTCGCATCACGCTCTCCCCAGATATCCTGCCGTTGTGTCCCTGGGCAAGACACTTCACCCGCATTGCCTCCAGTGCCCATAACACTGGGTATGAATGTGTAAAAATGTTTAAATGCTCGGTGGTGGCCGGAGAGGCTGTTGGCGTGGATTGGCAGCCACATTTCCATCACTCTGAGTGTCTGTGATCACGCGCTATAGCGCATGCCTGATAAAGCTGACATATGTATTAATCACGCTATGATAAAGCACAATATCGCTCAAAACGCGCGCATGAGACATGTCTGTGATCGCACGCTTGTGTTGACCGTTCCTGCCTTTCGTCTCCTAACCGTGGTTTTGGGACGCAGGGGAGATCTATCTTCCTCCGCGGTCAACTCCCGAGTGGTACACAGAAGCACAGGCCGTTTTGCTGAAGCGGTGGGGCTTTATTTATATACCGCACTGTTGTCAGCAACAAATTCTACCTGCTCCGGTCGCCTCGCTCTTTCTACTTATCCGCACCAAATGACACACCGTTCGCTCTCCAGGTCATTCCACCCACACCGGGGGGGGGGGGGGGCCTCGGCTGCGCAAACGCTCCCACTCACTCACGTCCATGCACCGAGCTGCCCCATCCAAACACACGCACCAGACACATCCCACAACACTTGATAGAGCTGACATATGTATTAATCATGCTATGATATCGCTCAAAGCGCGCGCTTGGCTTGACATGTTGAAGATCTGGCTGGCAACAGTCAGAAAAAAAAAAAGAAAAAAAAAGTGGAACGACTGTGGAGCACTGCTAATGGACGTTCAACCCGCAGTCTGAGAAAGCAACAGAGAAATTGCTTTATGTTGCTCAGAGTCCATGTTTATCAGTTCAGTGCCCACCATGCTTGTAGACAATTTTTTGTGTTTGAGCATTCTATTGTAAGTAAATCAACAATATATAAGTTTCACTCCGCTCCGCGAGTGTCTCAAGCGTGTGCTCGAGGAAGCATTATTTTAAGGTGAAATAAAACAGCCTGTGCTTCTGTGTACCACTCGGGAGTTGACCGCGGAGGAAGATAGATCTCCCCTGCGTCCCAAAACCACAGTTAGGAGACGAAAGGCAGGAACGGTCAACACAAGCGTGCGATCATAGACATGTCTCATGCGCGCGCTTTGAGCGATATTGAGCTTTATCATAGCATGATTAATACATATGTCAGCTTTATCAGGCATGCGCTATAACGCGTGATCACAGACACTCAGAGTGAGGGAAATGTGGCTGCCAATCCACGCCAACAGCCTCTCCGGCCACCACCGAGCATTTAAACATTTTTACACATTCATACCCAGTGTTATGGGCACTGGAGACAATGCGGGTGAAGTGTCTTGCCCAGGGACACAATGGCAGGATATCTGGGGAGAGCGTGATGCGAACCGCCAACCATCGGGTTATTAGACGACCTGCTCTACCTGCTGAGCCGCTGCCGCCCCACTTTTTCCTCAACTTTCCCTCTTTAGGAAAGCTATGGAGGCTCACCCCGCTCTCTTTATTTCCCTTTGATTGGAAATTACATCCAAAAGCAGCGCAATGTGGCATTTTCACTGACAAATGGCAGTAGTTAGGAGCTTCGCTTCTTGGCTTGTATAAGACAGAAAAAACGGCTGCAACCATTCTACGTCACTACCCAGAATGCATTGCGATGTAAACAAAAATGGCGATTTATGTGGCGGTTTGGGAAAACCCCCACAAACAGACTGGTCAAACACAGCGCTCGGCTAGAGCAAATAACAGAACAGTGAAATGTGTATTAATGTCTACAGGCAGCCCCGCTTCTTCTGGCTCACTTCTGTGATGTTAATGTTGCCTTTCATGCATTGTGTTCATGCATCCTGTCCTTACTGTGACCTAGGGACTGAGATCAATATGTCTCTCAAATGCAAATGTCTCATGCCTGTTCTGTTATCAATTTGATCAGACCAACTGCTGTGAATGCTTTGATGTATTGTTGTAGTTGGGTATATATACTGCATTGTAACCATGCTGACTTTCTCTCATTCTCACTTCTACAACGGCTGCTGCTGGACACAGACTTTGTGTCCCCTCTTCACTGAGAGCCTGAGGAATTCGGCTTCAGCCTGCTCACGCTATGGGCTGGAGCCGAGTTCCCGTGATGGCGGTATGATTAATAAACTCTCCTTAAAACCTCTCATCTCTGCCTTATTTTATCATCCGCCGCACTGGTGACCCGACGCTGAAACGAACACGCTGCCAGCGAACGCAACACCCGGCGGTGATTCTCCGACGACAAGCGAACGCGGCAGCCTGACTGATCTGCCCTCCCTTCTGCTTCAGGGAGACCTCAACGCGGAGTTTCCAGGCGAAACTCCCCGGAGAGCACCCACGACCGGGAAAGCTGAGCAACGTTTCATGGTGAGATCTGCACGCCTAGATCGGCACATCCACGCTGGACCGGCTGCGCTCACAGCTCCTCCACACGAGAGCGCATGCACCTAGTCCACTCTCCACGACGGCGATCCCCATGGCCGACGGAGCACACGTGGACCTGAACGCACCATGACCGAGCGAGTGACAGAGCGTCTACTTCCCTTCACCGCTCCAGTGCGGCGGATGATAAAATAAGGCAGCGATGAGAGGTTTTAAGGAGAGTTTATTAATCATACCGCCGTCACGGGAACTCGGCTCCAGCCCATAGCGTGAGCAGGCTGAAGCCGAATTCCTCAGGCTCTCAGTGAAGAGGGGACACAAAGTCTGTGTCCAGCAGCAGCCGTTGTAGAAGTGAGAATGAGAGAAAGTCAGCATGGTTACAATGCAGTATATATACCCAACTACAACAATACATCAAAGCATTCATAGCAGCTGGTCTGATCAAAGAGATAACAGAACAGGCATGAGACATTTGCATTTGAGACACATATTGATCTCAGTCCCTAGGTCACAGTAAGGATAGGATGCATGAACACAATGCATGAAAGGCAACATTAACATCACAGAAGTGAGCCAGAAGAAGCGGGGCTGCCTGTAGACATTAATACACATTTCACTGTTCTGTTATTTGCTCTAGCCGAGCGCTGTGTTTGACCAGTCTGTTTGTGGGGGTTTTCCCAAACCGCCACAATTTACATCATAATAAAGTTTTTTAAAAATATATAAAACTGGGAATTATTTTCAAAAAAATTATATTATAGTTATGTTACTAACATCAAAATAAAGCATATAGAGCTAACATGCCAATATAATCGGAGTTCCTTTTAATGGGCTGGCCCAGGAGTGTCAAACATATGGCCCGTGGGCCAAAACCTGTCTGCCAGGGCGTCCAAATTTTTCTCTGTGTATTTACAGCTTTCTTTCTAGTAAATTTCTGCCTTTTTCTACTGAATTGTTTGTGTAAATTTGAGACATTTTTCTCCTTAAGATGAGACTTTTTCCTCATCACTTTTCTATTCTCTTTTTTTTGGTGAAAACAGGTAGTGTCCATTTAGGTTAAATTCATTAGCATCTATTAATGACGTACTGCAGCCTGAAGGGGTGTTCATTGTTCATTCATTGGGGTAATTTTCAGCCCTCAAGAGCCACGAGGTAGGGGTAGGCAAAGGGGAAGGAGTAGGGGTACAAATGAGAATTGGGGCAGACCCCAAATCTACCTGTACTTCACCTTCACATTGCAAATATTTTTCTCTACTGTTTTACAGTATTTACTGCTGTTCATAAATAATTAAACTGTGTTTTTCTTCCTGTTTTTTTTATGTATGTGTAAGGGTCATTTACATTTAAAAAGGTTGTACGTTTAGTTTAAGCAAATTTTAGCATCCCATAGTCAAATTTGATCATATTAAACACAATTTTCCAAACATAAAATTGTGGCTAGTAAAAAGGTTGAGTGGCTAGTGAATTTGGAAAAATCACTAGCCACAGTGGCCAGTGAGCAAAAAAGTTAATGTCAAGCCCTGCTTGTAATGCTTTTGCAAAGGTTATGACTGAAGACTCTTATCAAATATTCAAACCAGCTGTCAGTAAGTCAGATTATTTTATTGCCTGCAATTATACTGTTTTTTTTTATTTAATTCAATTCAACTTTATTTGTATAGTGCCTAATCACAACAAAAGTTATCTAAGTGTGCTATTTATTTTTTATTACTCCCTCATTCTTTAATCTTAAAGAAGATAAATATAGCTATTGCAGATTGAATCAAGCATTTATAGTTATAATCCAAAGTCCCTAGTAAAACTACTTGTCATCCGTTAGTACCAACAGCAGTTTCCACATCTTCGGTGGATCCGTGTGTACGTGTGGTTACCTTTGTGACTGTGTGGTATACATGCAAATGTTTCTCTCCAGGTCAAACGAAAGCATTGCTGTGAGCACCAGGCCTTACTCACCTGCAGTTACGTTTTCACACCTAGTTTACTGTGATGTGACTACACAAGTGGATCAAGAACGGTTTATTTATTAGTCTAAAAATAAATAACATCCTTGAAGCATAAAATATTTCAATAAATTTTAGTTTGTCTTAGTTTCCAGTGTGTTTAATGTGAGCTCTTTCTACTCTATTTGAGTCTTCAGTGCCATCTGCTGTATCCTACTAGAAGTTTCATCTTAAAAAAAAAAAAAAAAAATATATATATATATATATATATATATATATATATATATATATATATATATATATATATATATATCTGAGATGATTCCAGCTTTATGACATGGCGCATTATCCTGCTGAAAGTAGCCATCAGAAGTTGGGTACATTGTGGTCATAAAGGGATGGACATGGTCAGCAACAATACTCAGGTAGGCTGTAGCGTTGCAACGATGCTCAATTGGTACCAAGGGGCCCAAAGAGTGCCAAGAAAATATTCCCCACACCATTACACCACCACCACCAGCCTGAACCATTGATACAAGGCAGGATGGATCCATGCTTTCATGTTGTTGACGCCAAATTCTGACCCTACCATCCGAATGTCGCAGCAGAAATCGAGACTCATCAGACCAGGCAACGTTTTTCCAATCTTCTATTGTCCAATTTCGATGAGCTTGTGCAAATTGTAGCCTCAGTTTCCTGTTCTTAGCTGAAAGGAGTGGCACCCGGCGTGGTCTTCTGCTGCTGTAGCCCATCTGCCTCAAAGTTCGACGTACTGTGCGTTCAGAGATGCTCTTCTGCCTACCTTGGTTGTAACGGGTGGTTATTTGAGTCACTGTTGCCTTTCTATCAGCTCGAACCAGTCTGGCCATTCTCCTCTGACCTCTGGCATCAACAAGGCATTTCCGCCCACAGAACTGCCGCTCACTGGATATTTTTTCTTTTTCGGACCATTCTCTGTAAACCCTAGAGATGGTTGTGCGTGAAAATCCCAGTAGATCAGCAGTTTCTGAAATACTCAGACCAGCCCTTCTGGCACCAACAACCATGCCACGTTCAAACTCACTCAAATCACCTTTCTTCCCCATACTGATGCTCGGTTTGAACTGCAGGAGATTGTCTTGACCATGTCTACATGCCTAAATGCACTGAGTTGCCGCCATGTGATTGGCTGATTAGAAATTAAGTGTTAACGAGCAGTTGGACAGGTGTACCTAATAAAGTGGCCGGTGAGTGTATATATTTAACCTTAAACATTGTGATAATAACATGGATTAAAAAGACACGTTAACTGATAAAATAACTCTATGGTTTATAACTTTATTAAAAGTTGGCATGTTTTTTGTTAAAATAATTCAGTAAAGAGTCTCAAATAATGATCTCTGGGCA
Organism: Pholidichthys leucotaenia; assembly: GCA_020510985.1. Classification (NCBI taxonomy): domain Eukaryota; kingdom Metazoa; phylum Chordata; class Actinopteri; order Cichliformes; family Pholidichthyidae; genus Pholidichthys; species Pholidichthys leucotaenia. Next base: position 113,770,110 of record CM035846.1, on the reverse strand, counting down.
ATCTTTCCCATCATCTCTAGTCAGCAAAACATATTCTTGCTTGACTTTACACATGGCAAATTATTAATCACGTTTGACTTTCTTTGCTCTTAAAGTGCTGATATGGGGTACCCCCCCACAGCAGCCACGGACAAACACAGCGCTGGACTAGAGCAATTAACAGGACAGTGAGATGTGTGTGTTGAGATCAATAGGCAGCCTTCCTGTGCTTAGTTCAGGCACCAGCATCCTGTGGATATGTATGACGCAAATGCAAACATTCATGCTTCCTGCTCGCATTGTGGTACAAATGTCACGTCTGAATGCATTTCCTTTGATGATAAAATGCCTTTGATGTATTGTCCGTTGCTGGGTATTTAAGTAGCTGAATTCATATGTTCACTCTCTGTTCTTCTTCTGACTGCTTCTGACTACAGCTCATGAGAGCCTGAGAGCGATCCCCAGCATGCTTATACAGCAGCTGGGGTGAGCTCCGTGATGGCGATGATTTGATCAATAAACTTCATTAAAACTCCAGACGCCGTGTCTTATTTTAACATCGCCACACTGACTGTATTTTACACTCACTCTCATTTACACACACACACACACACACACACACACAAACACTACTCACAAAAAGTTAGGGATATTTGGCTTTTGGGGGAAATTTATGGAAAATGTAAAAAGTTCACACTTCATATATATTTTATGCAATACTTTATATTATATCGTGAAAGTAGGGCATTTAAGTAGAAGGATGCAATGGTGATTTCCTCATCTCAAACAATTTAGTAAAACAAAAGTCAACAACAGTGGTGGGTATACCATAACAAAAAATTGTCAATGTCTCAATAACTTGTCATGTGCCCTTGAGCATCAATTACAGCTTAACAACGACAACAACATCTCATGCTGTTCACAAGTCAACTTATTGTCTGTTGAGGCATGGCATTCCACTTTTCTTGATTGCGGCGCTCAGGTCATTGAGGTTGTGGGGTGCAGGGTTATGGGATTCAGGTCTGAAGAAAGTACAGGCCACTCCATTTGAAGTACCCCAGCCTCCAGCGGCCATTCCCTAATGATGTGACTTCGATGAGCTGGAGCATTGTTGTCCATGAAGCTGAAATTGGGCCTATGTTGTTCATGCAGGGGCACAATGACTGGATTAATGATGTTATTCAGGTAGTATTGGCTTGTCACTGTACCATTCACAAGGTGTAGGGCAGTTCTGCTTTAACTAGACACACCTGCTCAGACTGTAACATCGTGAGAACAGTGGCTGATGCATAGCGCTCTCGTTGATGTCTTCAACATCGTTGGTGGCCATCATTTCTGCTCAACGTGAATCGACTTTCATCAGAGAACAGCACGGAGGCCCACTGGTCCCTTGTCCAGCGTAAATTCTCCCTGGCCAATGCTAATGATGATGCCTGTGCCTGCTGCTGTGGTCAGGTACCCTTGCAGGTCGTCTAGCACGCAGACCATGCTGATGTAGATGGTTTTGAATGGTCTGACATGACACTTGGGTGCCTCTCACCTCCCTTAAATGTTCCTGGAGTTGAGTAGCATTCATCATCCAGTTCCACAGGGTACTGTTCACGATGAAGCAGTCATCAGTGTGGGATGTGGCCAAAGGACGTCCACTTCTATGCCTTTCTGTGACTCTTCCAGTCTCTCTGTATCTCTGTTGCAACCTGCTGATTACACTCTGTGACACTCTAAGCTCAGTGGCCACTTCTCTCTGACAACATCCTGTTTGAAGCCTCACAGTGATGAGGTACTGTTGATCAGTTGTTAGGTGTTGTCTTGGTCTCATGATGTCAAAATGTGAACAGCATGATGAATAGGACTGTTTAAATACCAATTCTAAGTGAACCAGAAAATTTATTGGTTGATTCATGGATCAAACACCTGTTGTGAATTTTGCCCTTAAGCATCTTGTTGGAGAGCAGCAAGTTATGCAAAAAGTATTGAAACACTGAAAACAACCGTTGCTCGCATTAAAGTGATAGTTCAGTCTAAGACTATGTTCACACTGCAGGTTTTAATGCTCAGTTCCAATTTTTTTGCATAAATGTGACCCATATCTGATTTTTTTAATTACAGTCTGAACAACACATCCAATTTTTTTCACACCAGACCCAGGCCACTTTCATTTGTGGTCCTAATTCTGATACTATCTGATATTTTCCAGGTGACCTCAGTCTGAACGGTTATGTCGCATTTCATCAGACACTGAAATGAGACAGATGCTACAATTCTGCGGTGAAGACACGGAGTCTCATTTTCAGTAGAGCTGTTTAATCATATAGTTCTGTAAAAGCAGAGCTGATTACAGTGGTCATCTGGAGTGTAGAGAAATGAAGCTGGTCTCATATTTATTTTGTGCATAAACATTTCTGAATAATTTTTACATTTATTTTGCTGCACTGCATTGAGGTGAAGAAGTTCTGTCCTCCTCAATCGTTTGAGGCTCATATTTACTTCTGTAAACACAGCACTGTGTCTGACGTTACGTTTTCTTTTGCACAAGCGGGTCACTTCATAGCTGTAGACCGTTCACAATGGAGTCTGATGGTGGTCACATTTAAATTATAATGTGAATGCTCACACACAAAAAAAATCGGATACCAGCAAAAAATCGGAATTGAGCATTAAGACCTGCAGTGTGACCGTAGCCTAAGATGGACCAGGTGAAATCAAAAGCACCTTAAAACCCCTTGTCATGCAGGTTAATGACTGATTTTAATGTTTCTTGTTCTGCCTTTTCTTTTTGTGATCTTGTGAGTTGTCCTTGTGTTTCCCTGGAGACCCTCATGGATGCCGGTGCTACTGTTTGCATGCTGAGAGCTCTGGTTGCCAAAATGATATGGTCCGCTTCCTGCGCCAGGGCGCAGTTGTCTTTGGTAACCAGCCGCTGTGAGTTGGCCAGCATTTCCCTCGCTGTAGTAGGTAGGTTCCTGAGAAACAAGTGGGCAAACAGGAAAGGTTTGTCATTCTTCCCCGTCAGCACCAACATGCTCTCCATGAGCTCCACGGCTGATCTGTCACCTAACTCTGAACGTGTTAGGAGTCTCTCTGCCCTCTCACTGTCAGACAGGGTATAGCGCTGGAGTAGCATCCGCTTGAGCGCTTCATATTTCCCTTGGGCCGGTGGCTCCTGGAGCAGGCTCGTCACTTGTTGTGCAGCGCGTGCATCCAGCGCAGCGACCACATAGTAATATTTTGTGTTGTCCATTGTTATTCTGCGGAGTGCGAACTGGGCTTCTGTGATTGTGAAGCCAGATGTCTGTGAGCTTGACTGTGAAAGCGCACTCTGTGCTGGTGCTCTCCCTCTGGGTCATCTCCGGGGAGGTGCTTGGCCCGTTCTCCATTGCACGTCTTGAGGTCACCAATGTGGAAGAAAGAAGCAGACGAAGCAACGAGCTGGATGACACACAAACTTTATTCCTCTTCCAACATCAAGTACAGTAAAACTCCCTCTGGGTCTCTGTGCACCTTCCTTTTATAACCTTTAATACGTGCCATGAGGCCCAGGGAGCTCAACAACAATACATTCAGTGGAACAAAGACATGTGTGACACATTAACATCACATAACGCCAGACCCGCTTCTCACACCCTCTCTTCCTCCAGCGGCTCTGGCACCTCCTGAACTCCCCGGGGATGGGGGGGGCGGCGAATAGTCCTTTCTGTTCCATCTGAGACCCCCCGGTACCACTTCCTCCTTCAATCCATTGTTCCCTCTTCCCCCCGGCTCCCGACTCTGGGTGGAGAATCTCCCACACAGTGCCACCACAATATTAATATTTGTTTTACGAGCCTGTTTCTCCTCCTAATTCATTATGTCTGATCCTCTTACCCGCTCTGGTTTAACGGTGACGCTTACCCATTTCTCCTCTTTCATTTCGTCTGATCCTCTTTTACCCACTCCAGGTTACCAGGGATGCTCACACATAAGAGCCGCTGACCGGAGCTGTTTTAATCACTGAGGTGAAGCCATGTTGGGTGATTAGCCAGTGAAGCTAATGTCAAAACAACCATTCCTTGCATTAAAGTGATAGTTCAGTCTAAGATGGACCGGGTGAAATCAAAAGCACCTTAAAACCCCCTGTCATGCAGGTTAATGTTATAATGAGCCTTCTAAAGATTAGTGCCAGCAAATTGGGAGTAGCTAAATCCCCGCCACTGGGGGACGTGAGCCATTCAGAGGCTGCAGAAGTCAGGCGAGTCCGTGGTCTAACAACATAAACGTGACTCATAATCTACAGGTTAATACAAGGAATGTGTGTTCCTCGCATATTTCTCGAACTGTTTGTTAGATGGTTTGTCAGTTTGGTACATGTTTGGTTGAGGTTATGAGGGTGTGGAAACCCTGACTATTGTTACAAGTTTTGCCATCACTCTGATGCATTACCTGTTTCAGCCTGTATATTGAAACTATATAAAAAATAGGAATATGTAGCTACTTTAATACAGAAGATGGTGTAACATGTGTCAATGTATGTTTAATCTCATGTGCATGACATAAGCTTTTAGAAAATGTATGGTTTGTGTGGTTTATTTATCATTCCTTATAATAACTAAATGGATAGGCTTTCCACTTGATTTGCCTATATACCATACAGGTCTACAGCCGTGGGCAAAATTGTTGGTACCCCTCTGTTAATGAAAGAAAAACCCACAATGGTCACAGAAATAACTTGAATCTGACAAAAGTGGTAATAAATAAAAATTCTATGAAAATTAACCAATGAAAATCAGACAGTGCTTTTGAATTGTGGTTCAACAGAATTATTTTAAAAAACAAACTCATGAAACAGGCCTGGACAAAAATGATGGTACCCCTAGAAAAGATTGAAAATAATGTGACCATAGGGACATGTTCAACCAAGATGTGTCCTCTAATTAACATCACAGGTGTCTACAAACTTGTAATCAGTCAGTCGGCCTATTTAAAGGGTGACAAGTAGTCACTGTGCTGTTTGGTGACATGATGTGTACCACACTAAACATGGACCAGAAGAAGCAAAGGAGAGAGTTGTCTCAGGAGATTAGAAAGACAATTATAGACAAGCATGTTAAAGGTAAAGGCTATAAGACCATCTCCAAGCAGCTTGATGTTCCTGTGACTACAGTTGCACATAGTATTCAGAAATTTAAGATCCATGGGACTGTAGCCAACCTCCCTGGATGTGGCCGCAGGAGGTGATGGATAATACAAATGGTAACAAAAGAACCCAGAACAACCTCTAAACACATTCATGGTGAACTCCAAGGTCAAGGTACATCAGTGTCAGATTGCACCATCCGTCGTTGTTTGAGCCAAAGTGGACTTCATGGGAGACGACCAAGGAGGACACCACTGTTGAAAATAAATAAAAAAGCCAGACTGGAATTTGCCAAACTGCATGTTGACAAGCCACAAAGCTTCTGGGAGAATGTCCTATGGACAGACGAGACAAAACTGGAACTTTATGGCAAGGCACATCAGCTCTATGTTCACAGACACAAAAATGAAGCATACCAAGAAAAGAACACTGTCCCTACTGTGAAACGTGGAGGAGGTTCTGTTATGTTCTGGGGCTGCTTTGCTGCATCTGGCACAGGGTGTCTTGAATCTGTGCAGGGTATAATGAAATCTCAAGACTATCAAGGTATTCTAGAGAGAAATGTGCTGCCCAGCGTCAGACAGCTTGGTCTCAGTCGCTGGTCATGGGTCTTGCAACAGGATAATGACGCAAAACACACAGCTAAAAACACCCAAGAATGGCTAAGAGCGAAACATTGGACTATTCTAAAGTAGCCTTCTATGAGCCCTGATCTAAATCCTATTGAACATATGTGGAAGGAGCTGAAACATGCCGTCTGGAGAAGGCACCCTTCAAACCTGAGACAACTGGAGCAGTTTGCTCATGAGGAGTGGGCCAAAATACCTGCTGAGAGGTGCAGAAGTCTCATTGAAAGTTATAGAAATCGTTTGATTGCAGTGATTGCCTCAAAAGGTTGTGCAACAAAATATTAAGTTAAGGGTACCATCATTTTTGTCCAGGCCTGTTTCATGAGTTTGTTTTTTAAAATAATTCAATTGAACCACAATTCAAAAGCATTGTCTGATTTTCATTGGTTAATTTTCATAGAATTTTTATTTATTACCACTTTTGTCAGATTCAAGTTATTTCTGTGACCATTGTGGGTTTTTCATTCTTTAACAGAGGGGTACCAACAATTTTGTCCACGTGTGTATGTATTTTGCATGGTATGCAAAAGTCACTAACATTTCTTTTTGTGTGCAACATTACTTTCATTTGACATGCCAATACTAAATTGTATCCTACTGATTTCATCTTTTGCAGTTTGTCATATTGACCTACTATGGATGCTAACATGCCCAAAAAGAGAGAGAGGAAATGTGAGGCAGTGTACCATGCACATGCTGCTGAGTCAGTTGAAGCCCTAACTGTCCGCCAAGTGAGCAACGCTGCACGCCAGGAAAGACACAGAGAAGCTGAGACGGAGGAGATGTGGAATAGTTGACTGACCGCCAACGCTGTATGCCAGGCAAGGCACAGACAAGCTGAGACAGAGGAGATGCAGAATAGTCGACTGATCACCAATGCTGCACGCCAGGCAAGGCACAGACAAGCTGAGACAGAGGAGATGTGGAATAGATGACTGGTGAGGGACAGTGAATTCCATGCAAGGTACAGAGAAGCTGAAACTGAGGAGATGCGGAATAGTCAAATGACTGCCAACGCTGCACGCCAGGCAAGGCACCGAGAAGCTGAAACTGAGGAGATGTGGAGCAATAGATTGAATGGAAATGCTGCTCGCCAGAAAAGACGTTGTAAAGATGAAACACCTAAGGTTCGAGCAGAAAGAAGAAAGAAAGAAAGACAGCCAACTTTATTGTCATTCATTCCATACAGCCAATCATGTACAGTAGAACAAAATTATGTTTCTCTTATCTACAATGTTAATCACATCTAGAGTCAGAGGGGTTGCTGCCATGCTAGGCACCACCACAAATTTCTCTCCTCCGTTCCATTATTGCTGAGCATCAAGTTGGAGGGCAGGAAGTTTCGCTTTTATATGGTCTTTGCCATGACCCGGCCGGGATTTGAACCCCGACCTCCTGGGTGTGGGGCGGATGCTCTACCAACTAGGCCACCACTCCGGTGATTTTTGGGGGCGGACACAAAACCCCCGGGTGCTCCATTCCATCCCCACCAGGGAGGACGGAGGAGGAGACATTAAGTCCCCTGTGCTCCCTCCGGAGGAGGGAGGAGAGTTGGGTATCCAAGGGCATGCAGCACGACAGCTGGGGCAAGGCCATGCACTGCGCTGAGGTTGGAATTCCGTGGCGGCAGGTGCACCGGACTGCCAGCCCCCAGCAAGCTCCCCGGCAGGCACCCATCATCCCCCGGGAGGGACCGCCAAGAGAGAGCTCACTTTGGCTTGGGTCGGTGGCGGACAGGACACCGCACCGGCCGGCCCTGCTCCTTTCCTCCCCCACTCAGGGGAAGGACTTGGACATAGAGCCGGGGAAAACCTCAGCCCCCCCCCCCCCCTGCACATGATGGGGGGGGGGAAGGAAGAGACCCTCAGTCTGCCGTTGGATGCATGCAGCAGCACAGCAACAGCACGTTGGATGCATGACTGTGAACAACACAGCCATCTGAGAGAGGAGGAGATCCTTCAGCAGCATAGGGTATGACAGACAAGGGATGCCGTGCGCCATCAGGAAATGCATTGTGCACATCTGGAACAGGTGCACAAAAATAACCATAATCTCGCTTGGTGTGATGATACAGACTTCTTCCAAGAGGAACTTTATGGTGATTACAGACACACTGAGTAAGACATTGTTTGAGTGTCCTACATGCTCACATTGTGGTGCCTATACATGGAAAGAGAGGAAAGGATTTTGTTGCATGTCTGGAAAGATAGACCTCACCAACAATGCCACAAAATCCAAACCTGGCTCAATCCCACCACAACCACCAGTTGCTATCAAGGACCTTTCCATTAATCAAAACTTTGTTAAACAAGCAAAGCAAAACAGCAATGCACTGGCAATGGCTTCAACCCAGGCATACGTATACAAGGTAAAGTTTATCATTACATGGCTGCTCCTCTTCCTGAACAGGGTCAAATGCATTTCTTTGCTCAGATCTATTTTCAAGATCCTGCCCATGAACTGGAATTTTGACGCACCCATGCCTCAAACAGTGGTCTGAATGAAGACTTTTTGCTGAAGGCACAACAGGCTAGTCATGAGTCCAACTCATATGTGCAACAGTTTCAGTCAGCAATTGAGTATGTGACTCAAAATGGCAATGCCAATGAACTGAGAATTATCCTAATGTCACCGTGGGATGAGATGCCATCTCAGCACTCAGCCCATGTTTCCCTTCATCCCTGCTTCTCATTGAGCAGCGTCTCTGCAGGCTCCCAGCTGGCAGCATTACGGACGGCTGGGGCCAATTAATCCTCATCAGCTGGGGCGCTGCCAATGAGAATAAATAGGAGCAACCTCGATGACTCGGGGCTGCGACATAAGCACTGCTAGGCTGAAGCCCCTTTGTCTGGTGTCAGCTTCTACTCCCATTACAGCATTCCTGTGATTGTTACCCGCTGAGAGTATGTATGCCTTGTTACCCCTATGCCCGGTACGAGCTCCCTGCTCCTGCGCTGTGCAACTCGTGAGTGTACCTCTGTACGAGTATCTGTGCTTTCCTCATCCCTCATCCCTTACCTTTAATAAAACATCACGACTCACTGGCTCGCCCTTGGCTCTTATTGCGTGGTTCCCTAGAGCCCTGCGTGACAGTATGTCGCAGCCAGACGAGTTGCCGGCGGCCGTGAGTTGCTGTGGAATTGTACCTTTCTGTCCGGGTGTCAGCGCTGCTAGCATGCCGTTTCCCAGGAGTCACTCCCGACGCCAGGGCAACGAGCTGAGGTCCATCTCGGGGGCTGTCGACAGGACGCTCTTCACCCTGCACGACGCCTCCAACTCGAGACGCTGGCATCCGGGCCGTGCTGAGGATCGCCTGGACTGTCACCCTCATTCCTTGTTCCATCTCGAGGACTGTGCCAGGATAGACGCCACAGGTACACAGCGAGAGAAGCTCCGCGGGTTGGATGGAAACCCCGGCAGGAAGCCGAAGTGGATGACGTTGCCCCCCGCTTCGGGATCCCGTTCCTGCTGCCATTCCAGCCCGGGAGTTCGCGCCAACCAGAGGTCTTTCCCCGACCTGCACCATGTCACTCGGGATTCCCTCCAAGGAGCCGCAGCTGACAGCAGTTACGTCAGGAGCCGAGCGGCTGTCGCGAGCTCCACTGTGCATCCTGTCACCATCTGCAGGCACGTGGCGGCGGCAGTGAGATTGGTGGAGAGGACTCCAGGGCAACGAAGCTGTCCCAAGCTCAATGCCCTCCTCACCTCGGTCTCTGATCAGGAGCGGCGATTCCTGGGTTCCCCCCTCGTTTCGTCCCCTGGGAGAAGTCGTCGTCACATCGCCAAGTCACCTCTGCACGACCCCCTTCCGGATCCAGTTCTGGGCTGCCGCCAGGACCGTTCCCCCCACGCAGCTGTCACCTCTTCGTCACGTCAGCGTGGAGTTTTCACAGCCTCGTTCCCTGAGCCTCGTTCCCCCGCTGTCACTCCAGGACATTTGGGCTGGCTCATCCCGGCTGTTTCCCCCTCCTCCTCCACGCGCTTCTCGACGGCTGTGTGTGCTTGGAATCTCGGCCTGGTGAGCTCTCTGCTGGAGACTACGCGAGCGATCCTCAGACGGTTTCCCGGGGGGTCCTCCGTTATCGCCGGGCGGGGAGAGGAAGAAGCGGTATCCACCACAGCAGGCGATATCCAACCTCCAGGAGACAGGCAAGTCATAGTTTATTCACATCTGCTTAATGATTTGCTCTGTCACATTCCTGGAGGAGGAGTTCAGGGTCCGCAGCTCCCTGAGCTCCCCCCGCCTGCTGTAACCTGTGTTCCTAATCCTGCATCCTCTGTGTCTCTCTCCGCCGAGCGATCCCCGGCTCCGGGTCAACGTGGTGGGATAAGGAGAGGGCCTGTGGTTCCGCAGCTACGTTGTGGACGGAGGAGGGGGACCGACTGCTGCGTGGAGTCTGCGCTGACGACTAAGCGTCCCCGGGTCTCCACGGAGGAGCGGTTCGGTCCAGCGGAGCGGTTCGGTCCAGCGGGACGAGATTCTTCTGGCTTCACGCCAAGTGGATCGTCGGCGGGGTTACCGGAGCTGGAGGAACCTCAAGCTGCGCTGACCATCGTGCTGGCTGCGGGGCCCGACGCGGCTGGATGGGAGCCTGACAACGACCTCCTGACAACGGATCCTGGATCTTCGCAGTCCTGGACGGCGTCAGAACCCGAGATCAGGCGAGTGCTCTCCTTTCTTTTCTCCCTTTATATCTTTGAGCACTTTAGCCTGTCTCTAGGGGAGACGAGCCGGGTGCAGCCACCCGCTGCATCTGAGCTCGTCTCGTCGGGTTCTGGCGCTGCCGGTGATCCTGATCCCGGTTCTGTTTTCTCTTCTGAGCCTTCTTCCAGGGTCACCGGCGAGGAGTTGCTGTTCCTCGTGGTGCTGGAGGGTCCAGGTTCAACGTTGGAGGTCGGTTCTGGTGCGGTGTCCAACGCGGGTGCGCCCGAGACCCAGTCGGGGTCCGACGTGGGTGCTGCTCCAGCGGCGTCCAACGTGGGTTCGCCCGAGACCGAATCGGGGTCCCACGTGGGTGCTGCTCCAGCGGTGTCCGATGTGGGTTCGCCTAAGGCCCAGTCGGGGTCCGACGTGGGTGCTGCCCCAGTGTTGTCCAGGTCCGGTGAGGAGGTGGCCGCTTCCCTGCGGCCTGACGCTCGTCGCCCTCGTCGTCGGCTCTCCCCTGAGCCTCTTCCACTGGGACCCGCTTTGACCCTTCGTCCATCTCAACGGTCCTGGTGGTTGAGTGATGCGGGTCGACGACCCGACCCGCAAGATTTTCGGTTCGGTGTTCTGGTCCAACCCCCCGGTGATCTGTGTTTGCTTCTGAGTGGCCTGGTTCGGCTGCCAGTGGACTGGGTTCCTGGGATCTGGGTCCGGAGTTCGCCGTCCGAACATTTCCCTTTCCCCGGTTCGCCAACTGGACAATGGGCGGGGAGACCTCCGGAGCCACCTCGGCCATTTTGGACTCTGCCTGCCATATTCTTCGGGTGTCGCTTTTCTTTTGTTATTATTAAGGTCACTCGGGTGTAATATTTTGTCCTGTTGGTGAATATATATTCATAGTGCTGTGTGTTGTTTTCCACTTTCTGTACTCAGCATTTTCCTTTTTGTGCCTTGTTTTTAGCTTTGTCTGTGCATTATAGGGTTGTGTGTTTTGTTTCCCATCAAACCATACTCTGTAATTGTCCGTTTGTCCCAGTCACGTTCACTCCTTTAGGTGACTGTGTGTGTAGATATATACGTATATACGGTGCTGTGTATTGTGGGTTTTTTTTCTTCCCCCTCTTCATTATCCGTACTCAGCATTTTCCTTCTTTGTGCCTTGTTCTTAGCCTTGTCGTTATAGAGTTACGTGTTTTGTTCCCGTCCAACCATACTCTGTAATTGTCCGTTTGTCCCAGTCACCTTCACTCCTCTGGGTGACTGTGTGTATATATATTTGGTGCGGTGTATTGGGTTTTCCCCTTTTGAACCATACTCAGCTTTTTACCTTATTGTTGTCCTGTTACCCTATCACCGTTTTTCTCCTAGGTGTCCTTCCTTGCATTTGGCGCCGTGTGTTCTGTTATCTTTTTACTTACTGGTGCACGTCATTCCCATTATTCTTGTCCTGGTCTTAGCCCGCTTTTTGTTTCATGGAGTAATGTGTTTTGGGTTCTTTTTCAACCATGCTCTGTGATCACCTCTTGTTCTATTTAGCGTTGTGTATTGTTTTTGCTATTTATCACTTGTACTCAGCGTCTTCTTTTTTTTATCACTCTTGTCCTGCTCTTAGTTTTGTCTGTGCATTATGGAGTAGTGTTTGTTCTGTTATCCATACTCTGTAATTGCTTTATCCGTTTTTGTCATTCTTTTGGTGGGTTGTTATCTGTTCCCGTGTTCTGTATTCTCCCCATCTGTGCCCTGGTTTTTTTTTTTTTTTTTTTTTCCTTTTTTGGTGCGATGTAGAGTACCGTATTTGGGGTTTTTTTTCCTCTGCCCTGTTACCCTACATTGGTCTATTGGTGTTGTCCTTCCCTTTGCTTCTTCCCCTCCGGTCCTGCCTCCCTTCCACCCACCCTAGGTGGGTGGGTGGGTGGGTGGGTGGGGGGGCTGGGATGTTCCTGGTCGTTCAGGAGCCCGACCTTGAGGGGGAGGCTCTGTCACCATGGGATGAGATGCCGTCTCAGCACTCAGCCCATGTTTCCCTTCATCCCTGCTTCTCACTGAGCAGCGTCTCTGCAGGCTCCCAGCTGGCAGCATTACGGACGGCTGGGGCCAATTAATCCTCATCAGCTGGGGCGCTGCCAATGAGAATAAATAGGAGCAGCCTCGATGACTCGGGGCTGCGACATAAGCACTGCTAGGCTGAAGCCCCTTCGTCTGGTGTCAGCTTCTACTCCCATTACAGCATTCCTGTGATTGTTACCCGCTGAGAGTATGTATGCCTTGTTACCCCTATGCCTGGTACGAGCTCCCTGCTCCTGCGCTGTGCAACTCGTGAGTGTACCTCTGTACGAGTATCTGTGCTTTCCTCATCCCTCATCCCTTACCTTTAATAAAACATCACGACTCACTGGCTCGCCCTTGGCTCTTATTGCGTGGTTCCCTAGAGCCCCGCGTGACACCTAAAAGCTCACACTCAATGTTGTGACCTTCATTTGTGCCACTGTGAATCTTCCATCACTAGTATTGCTGTCATTGCTCCAGGGACAACTCCTACTGAGCAGTTTGGGAAGCTGGCTGTCACCCTTCACCTCAGAGAAGGACGACTTCAAACAATCGATGCCAAGCATCCAGGATATGACCCATTATCTTATGTGCTTCTTCTGCCACAGGGCTCCCAAGGATATCACACTAAACCTGCAGGTATCACATCTACATGCTTTTACTGTTTCCACCTACAAGTGAGCAACACTACTCATCACTTCAATTTACTGCTTCGTGGTGGAAGACTCACACAACAGTATGCATGTGACATGATGGCAAAAACTGAGTCACAACGTCTTAACTGGATTCGCCACAACCTGAAATCTATCAAGGCAGAAAAGTATAAAGTCTTTGTTGATGCCCTGAGTAGTGACACTGAGATCATCCTAGGTTGCCTAACCATCCTGCCACCCACAATTTATGGATCACCACGATGGTATGCTAAAGAGTTCCAAGATGCCATGGCCTTGGTCAGAGTCAAAGGCAAACCAGACTTCTTCCTCACCTTCACTTGCAACCCCAACTGACCTGAAATTAAAGGATCACTTGTTGATGGTCAACAGACCAATCAAAGACCAGACATCATTGCTAGAGTATTCCACATGAAAGTGGAAGCTCCTCTACAATCCATACATCCTGCTACGATACAATGCATATATTAACCTTGAAATCATCTGTGCTGTCTCCAATGTCAAATATCTCTACAAATACTTAGAGAAGGGGCCAGATCAGTGCTTGGTGAAGTTGGAAATCTCTGACGAAAACACCCGTGGGGAACTTTGATGTGATGAAGTGACACGTTATGAATTAGGACATTACATCACTGCATCTGAGGCATACTGGCGTATATATGATTTCCCCATCCAGTGTAAACAACCACCAGTAGGGATGCTGGCAATTCACCTAGAGGATGAACAGGTCATTACATTCAATGATGAAGGTACTGCCCAGACCCTATTGGACACAGGGCCACCTGCCACTATGCTGACTGCCTTTTTTGAAGCCATGTCTCTTCATCCTCATATACAACACATTGTATACCCAGATGTCTTTCAACGCTTTACGTACACACAGAAGAAATTTAAATTGCGGAAGAAAAGATTAAGTTCCCACCATGACCGCATGGCTGATACTGTTGGATGAATCCCAGTGATTGCCTTCAACCTACACTGGTGAACTTTTCTATCTCAGAATGCTTTTGTACCATGTTCCAGGACCAACATCCTTCAGAGACCTCTGTAAAGTTGGAGATGTGGTCATGGACGCCTATCTGGCTGCCTGCATTGCACATGGCATTGTTGACAATGATCAAAAAGTAGATTCCGTTATGGAAGAGGCAGCAAGTGTGACATTTGGCCCAGCACTGCATGAAGTATTTGCCAACATGCTCATGTTTGTACTTAGAGAAGAGCATGTGCAGTTCTGGAAAGGCACAAGAATGTTCTTTGTGAAGATTTCATGCACAGAGCCAAGGTGAATGAGCCAGATGACAATATTGTGAATCATGTGCGACTAGACCTTAAGGACCATACTGAAAGACATGGATTCACCCTAAATGGAAACTTTGGACTCCCTGAGCCTGATCCACTTCACATCCAGAGTAGGATTCCTCACATTATACAGCACGAGACTGAGCACAAAATGGAGGAACTTCAAGCTGGCATTACCGTCACAGAGAACAGACTTAATCATGAGCAGCAAGCAGTTGTTACTACAGTGATGGAATGTGTGGAGCAGGAACTTGGAGAAATAATAGCATGTAATGCAAGTGGCGGGACTGGGAAAACATTCATATTATACGACATTCTCAACAAAGTCCACGCACAGGGCAAAGTAGCTCTTGCAACAGCTGAAAGTGGCATTACAGCTACCCCGCTGCCTAAAGGCACCACCTTTCACAGTAGAACAAAATGTCATCTCATTCTCACTGATGAATCAACTTGCAGTGTAAAGCCTCTTTTCCACTAGTGTCACTTCGGCCTGGTACAGTACAGTACAGTACGATACAGTTGGGCCCAGTTGTGTTTCCATTACACCAGAGTGCCTCTTGATGTGGGTGGGATTTTGTTACGGGAAGGTGGCGCAACCCTCCTGTGACACACGATCAACACAGTATCAAAACACAAGATGGCAGGATACAAGGCGACTGCGGTCTCTGGCTTTTTTTGCCAGAGTAAAGGCAGAAAAGCAGAGCAGAAGACGATAGGCAGCGAGACGACACACTCTGGAAAAGTACTGGAACTTTTAGGAAACCATATAGAGCAGAATGAAGCGGAAGACATGAGGATACAAACTACATCACGTATGACGGTAAGCTAAAGATTGCTAATGCTACTTTTCTTTAAGTCTGCTGTCCGACATTGTAATGTCGGCAAGTTATCGCTATTAGGTACTAAAATATGTATTCCCTGTGTGTGTTTCAGATGCCTCTCTTGTGGCAAAATTATCGCTTCAACCGTCAGTCTGGCCATTCAACACTGCGGGGGGGGGATTGTTCCCTTATTGTGTATTTTGTGTTTTTCTTCTGGTGTCACTAGGGTGTCTGGATCAACTCCTCGGGGCGGGTGGGGGGGGGGGGGCTCTGTCATGAACTTGGGTTTGGTGGTCCCAAACCCAGTTCTGACACTGTGGCTATTTTGTTTCTTTACATTGTTTATTTTCCATCAGGCGCTTTAGGGAGCCCTTTGGGTCCTCTGCTCCCTGACAGCTTGGCCACGCCCCCTCCTCCTGTCAGTGTCACAAGCTGTTCCTCATTATTGGGTTTTCCCTTACTCATGCACACACATACACATGCCTCCATTCATCTCCATTCACACGCTCAGACACTCACTCATGCACGCCTGTTTTCTATTCAGTCCAGCCCATGCACATTCACACCAGCGGTCTCTTTCCTCATTAGTGTTGTCATTATTTAAGCTCTGTTTGATAAGATAAGATAAGATGAGCCTTTATTAGTCCCACAACGGGGAAATTCCAGGATTGCAACAGCACAGGGATAGCAACACTCAGAGCAACAATCAGAAGGCAAGAAAAAAAACAAGCAAGCAAGAGCAGCTAATATACATATGTACATATTACTATAAAATATATATATACACACACACACACAGACACACAGTGCAGAGCATTGTAGCTGGATGGAATAAATATATGAATATATGAACACACAGTGCAGAGCATTGTAGCTAGATGGAATAAATATGTAAATATATAAACACCCACAGTACGGAGCATTGCAGCTAGGTGGAATAAATATGCAAGTATATAAACACACACAGTGCGGAGCAATGTAGCTAGATGGAATAATATGTAGATATATAAAAACACAGTGAGGAGCATTGTAGCTAGATGGAATAAATATATAGATATATAAATATAAACACACCCAGTGCTGAGCATTGTAGCTAGATGGAATAAATATGTAAATATATAAACACACACAGTGCAGAGCATTGTTGCTAGGTGGGATGAAACAGCATAACCGTCTATTTAGTTATCCTACATGGTATGATTATGTGCCCATACATATTCTCACCCTCCATAGCGACCGGTATGTTCCTAGTTGTATGCCGGAGAGGACCATTGTGTAAGTCTATTGCATCTTTTGCATTCAAAAAAACTATTCGTTTGTTAGGTCTTTTTGCTATCTCTGCGAGCAGCCCTGCTTAGGTTGTACAGTCTGACAGCCGTTGGTAGGAAGGACCTACGAAACCTCTCGGTTGTGCACCTGGGATGATGTAGTCTGCTGCTAAATGAGCTCCTCAGTGCATCCAGTATGTCCTGCATAGGGTGGAACTCGGACTCCAGCAGAGATGACAGTTTAGCCACCGTCCTTCTCTCTCCTATCTCCTCCATCGGATCAAGGCGCTGCCCCAGGACAGAGCTAGCTTTCTTAATCAGTTTGTTCAGTCTCTTCCTATCGGCTGCAGTAATGCCACTGCCCCAGCAGACCACTCCAAAAGTGATGGCTGATGCCACCACCGTGTCATAGAATGACTTCAGCAGCGCCCCTTGTACACCAAAAGACCTGAGTCTCCTCAGCAGGAACAGCCTGCGCTGTCCCTTCTTGTAGAGTGCGTCAGTATTGTGTGACCAGTCTAGTTTATTGTTCAGATGAATACCCAGGTACTTATAGGATGTCACCATCTCGATGTCTGTTCCCTGTATATTTACTGGTGCTGTGAGGGGCTGCCCATGCCTGCGGCAGTCCACCACCAGCTCCTTAGTTTTCCTCGCGTTGATCTGGAGGCAGTTCCGATGGCACCAGTCCACAAAGTCCTGGATAAGCCCTCTGTACTCAGCTTCATCTCCGTTGGAGATGAGACCAACGATCGCAGAGTCATCAGAGAACTTCTGTAGATGGCAATGTGTTGTGTTGTGTGAGAAGTCTGCAGTATAAAGAGTGAACAGGAAGGGAGCCAGCACCGTTCCCTGGGGGGCCCCCGTGCTACTGATGATCGTGTCGGAAACACAGTCCCGGGTTCTCACAAACTGAGGCCGGTTCGTGAGGTAGTCCAGGATCCATGATGACAGGTGCTGGTCCACCCCTGCGCGCAGCAGCTTGTCCTTCAGGATCATCGGTTGGATGGTGTTGAAAGCACTGGAGAAGTCAAAGAACATGATCCTCACCATATTCCCGGGCTTCTCCAGGTGGGACAGAGAACGGTGAAGGAGGAAGATCACCGCATCCTCCACCCCAATGCCATGCTGGTAGGCGAACTGGAGTGGATCCATCGCTGGTTCCACCAGGGGGCGGAGATGAGCAAGGAGCAGTCTCTCCAGGGTCTTCATCAAGTGGGACGTCAAGACCACCGGTCTGTAGCTGTTCAGGTCTTTGGGGTGGGAAGTTTTTGGTACAGGTACCACACAAGATGTTTTCCACAGCTGTGGTACCCTCCCCAGTTTCAGGCTCATGTTGAAGATATACGTCACAATCCCACACAGCTGGTCTGCACAGGACTTGAGGAGCTTTGCGCTGATGCCGTCCGGTCCCGACGCCTTCCTCGCCTTGATCTTCCTCAGCTCCGTCCTCACCTGGGTCTTGGTCAGGGTCAGGATGGGGGGCTGTGTGTTGGGAGTGGGGGGGGTGTCGGTGGAGTGGGGAGTGGGCAGCAGGACTTGATTTCTTAGAGGCAGCAGTGGTTGTTGTGCAGACAGGGGGGAGGGCGGTTGGTCAAATCTATTGAAAAACAGATTCAGGTTGTTCGCCCACTCCCTGCCCCCCGTGGCCTGGGGGGAGGTATTCTGGAGCCCCGAGATGGTTTTGAGGTTTCTCCAGACCCCGCTGATGTCGCTCTGTTGCAGCTTGTCCTCCATCTTCTTCCTGAAGCTGTCCTTGCCTTCTCTGATCTTTCTCCTCAGCTCCCTCTGTACGGACTTCAGCATCTCCCTGTTCCCCGACCTGAAGATCCTCTTCTTCTCTCTCAGAAGTGTTTTTATCTCAGGGTTGATCCAGGGTTTGTTGTTTGAGTGACGCCGTATGGTCTTGGTGGGAACGGATTTGTCCACACAGAAGCTGAGGTAGCCCGTGAAGGTGTGAATGAGGCCATCGATGTCCTCACCATGTGGATCGCAGAGCTGCTTCCAGGCAGTGGCTTCAAAACAGTCCTTTAGAGTGTCCATTGTCTCCTCAGACCATAACTCCACAGTGTGCATGGCCGGAGGTTGTCTGTGCACTAGGGGTTTGTACACCGGCCGGAGATGAACCAAGTTGTGATCCGATCTCCCAAGTGGGGGGAGTTGTGATGAGGTGTACGCCTCCTTAGTGTTTGCGTAGAACAAATCCAGTATTTTATTGTCTCTAGTGTGGCATGTGACATACTGGGTGAAAGTGGGCAGAATGGGAGACAGTGAAACGTGGTTGAAATCGCCTGAGATGAGGAGAAGAGCATCTGGGTGTTCTGTCTGCAGCCTGCTGGTTACTGAATGGATGACGTCACGCGCTGTCCCAGCGTTCGCCGTCGGATTTGCATAAACAACAATGCAGATCACGTGTGAGTGTTCTCTCGGGAGATATGTAGGCCTCATGCTAACAGCTAGCAACTCAATGTCTTTGCTGCAGTGTCGTTGCTTAACAGTGATATGTCCCGGTCTGCACCAGTTGTTGTTAACATACATTATCACTCCACCGCCCCTTGCTTTGCCACTCTCTGGTGTTCGGTCAGCTCGTATCATGTGAAAACCCTCCAGCTCAATGTTAGCATCTGCTGCTAGTTCAGTTAGCCACGTCTCAGTAAACAAAAGGAGAGAGCACTCCCGGTAAGTGCTATCATAACGGGAGATAGCCGCTAGCTCATCTAACTTTCCCAGTATCATTGAGTGGGAAGAGATTGCCGAATCATTGCGCAATATACACAGTCGCTGTTCCCTCTGTGTATGTTAGCCTTCACTCCCTACTTGTTGCTTTCAGCCTGATTGTTGAGTCTTTTCTAACCCTACTTTACTATCGTTGGTTACCTGGTGTTAGCGGTTGTTCCTGCCTCGCCTGCTCTCACCAGACAGCACGGACTGCCTCGGACCTCTCCAGCCCGTAAGTTTATGTTTGCCTTTCTCCTTGTGCCGTTTAGCTGTTCTGTGGCACTAGGCATCCTCTCCCTCAGGCTGTTGAGCATCCGAGAGGTGTCCCTGTTTTCCTGGTGTCCTCCATGACTATAATCTCATCCCTCTGTTTGATAATCATAACTGTTTGCTTGACTGAACTTTGTTTGTTCAATAAAGTACACGCAACTACTTCTGCACGTGGGTTTCAATTCCTTCCGCGCCATTACGCAGCGCACGGGGAATCATAACAGAATGATCTGTCCAGAAAAAGAAAACCCAGCAGAGTAGTCATGCTTTTTTCTTTTCTTTTCACCTTTTTTCTTTTTCCCCTCTGAGCTATGCTATGGTGGTCTGGACAGATGAGGAACTGAGAGCGCAGGATCTCCTGGAGCAGGCTCTCTTTTCTGCTCAGTGGCCACGGTCTCCAGAGGATGTTCGGCTGGCGCAGATCACTGCTGAAGACATCATGCGGCATCATCCCGACCTCTGGCTAATTCCAAGGGTGGACGACATCCTCTCCGTTCTTGTCCCCCAGCCAGATGCGGAGTCGGGAGTTGGCCTCCCCGACGTCGGAGCCATCGTCCTGTCGGTAGAAGTGCTCGTGGTGGTAGAAGCCACCCTCCTCCCGCGGATCTCCCGCTCCTGCATCATTCCTTGAGCCTGGATACGCTCCATCCACTTATGTTATGACGGAGGAGGAGAAACGTGCTTTGCTAGCCCAAATAGACCGCCAGATGGAGGAGGAGTGCCGTAAGAAGGAGGAATGGAGACACGCTTCGCTGGCCGAAACTGCTTCGTTCTCCGGGCCGGGGCCCGCCCAATCCATATGCGTGATGACGGAGGAGGAGAGACTGGCTTTGCTCACCCTGATTGACCATCAGATGGAGGAGGAATGCCATGAGAGGGAGAAACTACTACGTGCTATGCTGGCCGAGGCTGACCGTCCCTTGAAAGAGCAAGCTTCCGGTTGTGGCATGTAAGGTGAGGACGCACAGGTAAAGGCTCCCGGTTCGTTTCTTGCTTTAAAACTCCAGTTTAGAGCTGGCGTTTTGAGCTGTTGCTTTGTAACTACCACTGGAGAGTGAACCTGCTCGTGTGAAAAAAAGAGAAATTGCCAGTCTCATAACTTAATATTGTAGTGGCTGGTAAAGCAATCAGTCCCCTCACACTCAGGGAGAACAAAGGGATTTCTCCCACGTGTTTTTTTTTTTTTTTTTTTTTTTCCTACGATCACAATCAACGTACATCGGCCGGGATCATGGGTCCCAAGAAAGCTCAGCAGACTGAGGAGGTGGACGACATCAAAAAAGCGCTGGACTTCTTGGCTGAAGAGATTTCTGCTGTTAAGCTGCAGCAAAAAACCATTCTGGACCTGGTCGAGGAGGTGAAAGCGCTGCGGATCCAGAACGCCGAGAAGGACAAGAGGCTGGCATATCTGGAGAGCAGAGTGTCGGAACTGGAGCAGAACACTTGGGTGAACGACGTGATCATCACGGGGCTCCACATTAAACCACGATCGTACGCGCGAGCGGTGGCCGTGGACAGCGGAGGGAGGCTCGACGAGCTGGAAGCCGAATCCACGGAGCAACAAGTGGCGGCTTTCCTGCAGCCCAAAGGAATCCAGCTGGACTGTAACACCATAGAGACCTGCCACCCTCTGCCCAGGAAAAACGGCGACAAACCGGCTGTGATCATGAGGTTTGTCAACAGAAAACACAAGACTGCGCTGTTAAAACAAGGTAGGAAACTGAAAGGAACGAACATTTACATAAACGAGCACCTCACAAAAGAAAACGCAGAAATAGCCAGAAAAGCAAGATACCTGAGAAAGCAGAAAAAGATTCAAAACACCTGGACATCAAACTGTAAAATATACATCAAATTAAACGGATCACCTGAAGAAGCCAAGGTCATTAACATCCGTAATATTATGGAACTGGACAAATATCAATGAATATTATGAACTGGAGTCTACAGCAACAAGAGACAATTGTAGGACACTGAAGGGATATACTCATCTGCTACAAGACATTTAACAACATGAAACAAAAGATCAACAAACAGGAACAACAGGAACTGAAAGTTTTTGAATACACAGATCACAACCCACAGGACGTGGAATATAACATAGACCCTGATAATAATTTATTTAGCTCCATCAATAATAACTGTAGTTACTACACGGATGAACAGTTTAACACAATGGTCACATCTGATTTCAATATTTCTATGATCCACTTCAACAGCAGAAGTCTCTATGCCAACTTTAATAACATTAAAGATTATTTACATCAGTTTAAAGAGCCATTCAATATTGTGGCAATATCAGAGACGTGGCTCAGTGAAGAGAAAGGAGTGGATTTTACCATGGATGGCTATGAATTAAATTACATAAATAGAAAAGTGAAAAAAGGAGGAGGAGTTGCAATTTATGTTGACAAGAGCTTGAAATACAAGGTTGTTGAAAATCTGTCAGTAACTGTGGATGATTTATTTGAATGTATTACAATTGAAATCTGTCTGGAGAATGTGAAGAATATAGTAGTGAGCTGTGTATATAGAACACCTGGATCAAACATTGACTTATTTAAGGACTGGATGGAAAAAATGTACGCAAAACTAACTCATAAAGTTATGTTCATCTGTGGGGATTTCAATATAGATCTGATGAATTCAAAACAACATAGTTTGACAGAAGAATTTATCAACACAATGTACAGTATGGGCTTACATCCAACAATTACCGGACCTAGCAGAATCATGTCACACAGTGCCACACTAATAGATAACATATTCACAAACATTATGGAAAATAATATCAGGAGTGGGCTTTTATTGAATGATATCAGTGACCACCTGCCGATTTTTGTTGTCTATCAATGTGATTATAGGAAGAAAAAGTATACCAAAAATATTAAATATAAAAGAATAAGAACCAAAGAATCTATGTATTTACTGACAAAGGAATTATTAATACAAGATTGGAAGATAGTTTATGATGAAAATGATATAAATAAAGCATATGATAAATTTTTACAAATATTTCAATCATTGTACAATAAAAACTGTCCTATAAAACAATACAATGACAGACAACAAAAGAAAAATATTCCTTGGGTCACCAAGGGGTTAATAAATGCATGTAAAAAGAAGAATACATTATATAAACAATTCATTAAATGCAGAATGGTGGAGGCTGAAATCAAATATAAAAGATATAAAAATAAGCTTAATAATATAATGAGGACCTGTAAGAAAGAACATTACAACCAGAATATTAGAGGATAATAAAAATAACTTAAGAGGAATATGGCAAGTACTCAGTGGGATTATTAGTAATCGACCTAAGAATGCTAATTATCCAGAATCTTTTATTGAAAATGGCAATTTGATAAATAATATGGAGGATGTGGTCAGTGGTTTCAATAAATTTTTTGTTAATGTTAGTCCTGAATTAGCAAAATCAATAGTGACAACAGAAAACAAACAACAGTGGTTCTGTAAATGAAATAGAAGATAGAAATCCAAACACAATCTTTTTGGGTGCAGTTACTGAAAAGGAAATTATCGAGACTGTGAGTAAATTTAAGAACAAAAAATCAACGGACTGGAATGAAATTGACATGACAATAGTGAAAAAAGTAATTGAAGGAATTGTTAAGCCACTCACTCACATCTGTAACCTGTCATTTCAAACTGGTAAATTTCCAAACAAAATGAAAATAGCAAAAGTAATACCTCTATACAAAACAGGAGACAGTCATTGTTTCACAAATTACAGGCCAGTCTCTTTACTCTCACAATTCTCCAAAATACTTGAAAAAATCTTCACTAAGAGACTGGATGATTTCATTGAAAAACACAACCTCCTTACAGACAGCCAGTATGGTTTTAGAGCAGATAAATCTACATCTTTGGCACTGATCGAACTTATAGAAGAAATTATTAGTTGTATAGATAAAAAAAAGTTTGCTGTAGGAGTATTTATAGATTTAAAGAAAGCTTTTGACACCATTGACCACAGAATACTACTAAGGAAACTGGAAAGGTATGGGATAAGAGGGGTCGGACTGAGTTGGGTGGAAAGTTATTTAAGTAACAGACAACAATTTGTACAAATTGGTGAGCACAAATCACCCTTCATGGACATCACTTGTGGTGTGCCCCAGGGGTCAGTTTTGGGACCCAAACTCTTTATTTTGTATATAAATGACACATGCCAAGTATCAAAAATTCTGAAATGTATTTTGTTTGCGGATGACACAAATATCCTTTGCACTGGTGAGAATTTGCAGCAGGTTTTAGAGGTGGTCACAACTGAAATGAAAAAGTTAACGCAGTGGTTCAACAAAAATAAATTATCTCTAAATCTAAAAAAAACAAAGATTATGTTGTTTGGAAATTATAAAATAAATCATGAAATAATGGTAACAATAGATGATAGTATAGCCACACATGTGTCTTGCATAATGCCTCACATCTTAGATAAGAACAAAGCATAGAGTTTCCTTGGAGATAACAGGAAGCTGTGAAATGTGATCTTTTGTATGTCAGAGACAGTGTGGAGTTTCCTTTGTATGCCAGAGTCTGTGAGGGGGATGTGTAAGGATTAAGGAAGTGCATGCAAAGTGACCTTTTATGTGGATGCATTGTGACCTTTTGATATGCAGAAGGACCTGAGTATATAAGTGAAGAGTTCTGTTTGAGAGGTCCTCTTTTCTACTATGCTCATGAGAGAGAATGTGTAATAAACTGCTTGAGATCAGCTTGTCTCATCATTTACACATTCCACACTGGTGACCCAAGACGAAGCATGCAACACGAGGAGAATTCCCCGGAGCCAGCGTCGTTGGGAGCCCCCAGCCAAACGTATGCCGTTACGGTCCAGCTACCGGACTTTTGGCAGCACAACCCGCGCTCCTGGTTCCACCTGGTTGAGGCACAGTTCGCTCTCTGGGGAATATCGGTAGATGACACGAAATTCTACCATGTAATCGCAAAGCTCGATAACCACACGGCTCAGCATGTGGAGAGCCTTCTGGAGCAGCCACCAGCCAGCGACAAATACGGCGCGTTGAAGTCTGCACTCATCCAGCACTACATGCTCTCGGTTGAGGAGAGAGCAGAGAGACTCCTGGCGCTGACCGAGTTGGGAGATGGCACGCCCGTTGACCTGATGGAGAAGATGCTGAGGTTGAAAGGCTCGGACGATGACCACTTCATCTTTACCCACATTTTCCTCAGGACCCTACCATCAGAGACGAGAGCGACCCTGGCCATTTCGCCGTTGTTGGCCCAGTGGGACTACCGCGTGCTGGCCCGGGAGGCGCATCGGATTGTCAACTCCAGCAGACAGTGCGCGGCCACGGCGGCAGCGATGGAGCTCGGCGCAACGACCGGAGATGGCAGGGAGCCAGGGACAGCGGTAGCAGAACCACTGACGACAGCAGCGGTGGGGGCCAAGAAACGCAGAGGAGACACCCTTTGTTTCTACCACCGCCGCTTTGCAGAGAAGGCACGCAAATGTATACCACCGTGCCAGTTCAAAGCGCTCGGGAAACGCCAAGACCGGGGGTCGGTAGCAGCTGTGACCCTCGGGAAGGAGAACAAGCTGCTCTACTTGATGGACGCACACTCGGGGAGGCATTTCCTCGTGGACACAGGCACCCAGTTGAGTTTTATCACGCCTTCCTCCGCTGACCGGCTGGCAGGTTCCAGCGGTCCCGAGATGGCAGCAGCGAACGGCTCGAGGATTAAGACCTTTGGTGAGAGGACTCTGCTTCTGTCTCTACATGGCCGTACATTTGAGTGGACTTTTGTCATAGCAGCATTGAATTTCAATATATTGGGGGCTGATTTTTTGTGCTCACATGGTTTGTTGGTTGATGTCGCTAACAGGCGCCTGGTTAATGCACTTTCTTTTGACTCTATTCCCTGTACAGCTCGAGCGGCCCGGCCAACAGCACAAGCCAACGTCACAGCTGCAAGCGGTAAGTTCCACACTCTGCTCACTCAGTTCCCAGCACTCACGGTCCCCACATTTTCGGCAACCATCGCTAAACACGGGGTGGAACATTTTATTACCACTACCGGACCACCCGTTTTTGCAAAAGCTCGGCGCTTGGACGCAGCTAAACTGGCCATAGTGCGCGAAGAGTTCGCCAACCTGGAGAGGTTGGGCATCATCAGGCGTTCAAACAGCCCACGGGCTCATGGTTCCTAAGGCTGACGGTTCGTGGCGACCTTGCGGGGATTTCCGCAGGTTAAACAATGCCACAGCTCACGACTGCTACCCAATCCCTCACATCCAAGATTTTTCCGTTCATTTGGCAGGAGCGCACGTTTTTTCTAAAATAGACTTGGTCCGCGGTTACCACCAAGTCCCAGTGCGCGCTGAGGACATACCCAAAACAGCGGTGATAACTCTGTTTGGTCTATTTGAGTTTTTGCACGTGCCATTCGGGCTTAAAGGGGCTGCACAAACGTTCCAACGCATGATGGATGCGGTGCTGCGCAATCTCCCCTTTGTATTCATCTACCTGGATGATATTTTGGTAGCCAGCGTGTCCGAAGATGAACACGAAGCCCACCTCACGGCGGTTTTCCGGAGGTTGGGAGAGCACGGTTTAATAATCAACCCAGCGAAGTGTCAGTTTGGGGTGACGCAGATTGATTTTTTGGGGCACCACGTCTCTCCTGAAGGAGCGGTCCTGCTGCCTGACAAAGTGCGCGCGGTAGCAGATTTTCCCCGACCACAAACGGTCAGGGCGTTACAGGAGTTTTGGGGAATGGTGAATTTTTATAACCATTTCCTCCCCCGCGCAGCACAGCTCATGCAACCACTGTACGCCACTCTCAAAAAGCAGAAACCCGCGAATAAGATCAAATGGTACCCAGAGCGAGAGCAGGCGTTCTTGGATGTCAAGGCAGCCCTGGCAAATGCTGCGTTGCTGGCACATCCAGACCCAATGGCCCGCATAGCGCTCACTACTGACGCGTCAGATGTGGCCATAGGGGCGGTCGTGGAGCAGCGTGTAGCCGGCGCTTGGCAACCGCTCGCCTTTTTCAGCAGGACTTTGTGCGATAGTGAACGTAAATACAGCGCGTTTGACAGGGAGTTGCTGGCTCTCCACTTGGCTATTCGCCACTTCCAGTTCTGGCTGGAAGGGCGCTGTTTCACCGCGTTCGTTGACCACAAGCCACTAACATTCGCGATGGCCAAGGTTTCAGAACCTTGGTCGGGTCGGCAGCAGAGACAGCTGGCCGCGATCTCAGAGTTTACTACCGATATTCAGCATGTCTCGAGTAAACTGAATGTAGTGGCAGACTGCCTCTCACGCGCCGTGGCGTCCCCGGTCCACGTGGGAATAGATTACGCAGCCATGGCCGCGGAGCAGGTTAGTGACGCGGATGTGCGCGCGCTCCAGTCTGGACCAATAGGGTTAAGGCTGGAGAGCAGGGTGCTGCAAGACGGTATGCCCCCTCTAATCTGCGATGTCTCCACGGGGCGACCGCGTCTCATGGTACCGGCCGCGTGGCACCGCCGCGTTTTTGACTCGGTTCATTCTTTAGCGCACCCGGGAGTGCGCACGTCAATCAAGGTGGTAGGAGAGAAATTTGTATGGCCGAGTCTTCGCAAACAGGTGAAAGAGTGGGCAGCAGCCTGCATGGCGTGCCAACGAGCCAAAGTACACAGACACACGAGGGCTCCCTTGGAGCCGTTTCACATCCCGGCTAAGAGGTTCGACCATGTTCACGTGGACCTCGTGGGCCCCCTCCCGCCATCACAGGGGTGCATGCACCTTCTGACAATGGTGGACCGCACCACGCGATGGCCGGAGGTGGTTCCACTGGCGTCAACCACAGCCGAGGCGGTAGCGCACGCATTTTTAACAGCATGGGTGGCGCGTTTTGGAGTCCCGTCAGACATTACATCTGACAGAGGCCCTCAATTTGTTTCCGAACTTTGGTCAGCAATGGCTCGCAGCCTGGGTGTCACAATTCACCGCACAACCGCGTACAATCCTCAGGCTAACGGGTTATGCGAACGTTTTCATAGGTCATTGAAAGCGGCTCTCAGGGCGTCACTGACGGATGCAAATTGGGTAGACAAGCTACGGTGGGTTTTATTAGGGTTGCGTTCTGCGCCTAAAGAAGACTTAGAAGCTTCCCCATCTGAACTAGTTTTTGTGCAGCCACTTTGGCTGCCCGGGGAGTTTGTCCCAGATAATCCTGCGCCAGGCAGCTCCCCGTCTCAGCTGTTGCATCGTAGCATTGACACAGGCACGCTGCCGGGCCCTGTTCATCACAGTTTTCCGCGCGTTTTTGTGCCTAAAACTTTGAAAAACGTGGAGTTTGTTTTTGTCAGACATGACGCGCATCGCCCCCCACTGCGACCACCTTATGATGGACTGTTCAGAGTGTTGGAAACAGGGGACAAGCATTTTTTGCTAGATTTGGGGGGTAGGAGGGAAAAGATTGGCATAAACAGACTCAAACCCGCTTTTGTGGTGGCAGACGAGCAAGTGCTGTTGGCAAGGGCCCCTCGGCGCGGAAGACCCCCACGGGGTGCTTCCCAGAGTAGAATTTCCCCAGAACACCCACAGGGACAGACAAAAGGTTTTCACCCCCAGACAGCAGCTCCCCAGCATGACAGCGCCGCGGAGGCGGAGAATCCTGGTTACAGCAGATACGGGAGAAGACTGAAGCCTAAGCAGCATGTGGACTGATGTGTAATGATTCTATCACAACATGCAGACTGTTATTCTTTTGTTCGATCTAAATGTTTGGGGGGGGGGGTAGTGTAGCCACACATGTGCCTTGCATAATGCCTCACATCTTAGATAAGAACAAAGTGTAGAGTTTCCTTGGAGATAACAGGAAGCTGTGAAATGTGATCTTTTGTATGTCAGAGACGGTGTGGAGTTTCCTTTGTATGCCAGAGTCTGTGAGGGGGATGTGTAAGGATTAAGGAAGTGCATGCAAAGTGACCTTTTATGTGGATGCATTGTGACCTTTTGATATGCAGAAGGACCTGAGTATATAAGTGAAGAGTTCTGTTTGAGAGGTCTTCTTTTCTACTATGCTCGTGAGAGAGAATGTGTAATAAACTGCTTGAGATCAGCTTGTCTCATCATTTATACATTCTACAATACCAGAATAGAAACAGTACAGGAAAATAAGTTTCTGGGGGTGACGCTAGACAATAAAATCTGCTGGAAACCTCACATCAGTCACATCCGGGCCAAGTTGGCAAAATGTATAGGCATACTGGGGAAGACAAGACACATCTTGGACTATAAATCATTGGTCTTACTGTACAATTCACTGTTTCTACCTTATCTTATCTACTGTGTAGAAGTCTGGGGAAACACCTACAAGACCAACCTACAGGCAATATGCACATTACAAAAAAGAGCTATAAGGATAATAAATAATGTAGGATATAGAGACCATACCAGTTCATTGTTTTTAAAGTCACATGTCATAAAGTTCATCGATTTAGTTAAATTTAAGACAGCACAAGTCATGTACAGGGCAATTAATAATCAACTCCCAACTAATATACAAAAAATATTTTTTAAAAAAGAGACAATGATCATAATTTGAGAGGAGACTTAAACTTTACAAAACCCAAGATACGAACAACCAAGAAAAGTATGTGCATATCTGTCTGTGGGGTGGATTTGTAGAACAGTCTGGAGCCGGAACTGAAACTATGTACAAACAGAAATCAATTCAAAAAGAGGTACAAACATTATTTGCTGAAAGGATATATGTTAGAAGGGTAGTATTTATATGTATGATTCACTATGCTCACTCTGGGACACTATGGGACACTATGGAATGGTGGGTGGGACAGCACTGTGTATATCTGTGTTGTTTGAGGCTGGTTTTGATGTATGGACATAAATGTATGCTAGGATGGATGGGT
Organism: Pholidichthys leucotaenia; assembly: GCA_020510985.1. Taxonomy (NCBI): domain Eukaryota; kingdom Metazoa; phylum Chordata; class Actinopteri; order Cichliformes; family Pholidichthyidae; genus Pholidichthys; species Pholidichthys leucotaenia. The sequence continues at coordinate 113,740,744 of CM035846.1, read as the reverse complement.
GTTAATGTTGATATGTACAAAATACAGTTAATTGTTTACTTGGGGTCTTAAATGTGGTAATTTGTATATAATTCACATGGGTGTATTTATGGAAAAGAGGAATTGGAATTAATAAGTGTTCACTTCTTCCTTCTCCCTTTCGAACACTGTATACGGTTACTTTATTGCATTTGTCATTTGTTTTGTTTTTGTTATACTTTTTTGTTCGAAATAAAGTATCTATCTCTCTATCTATCTAACAGGGAGACTCGGTCAGGACGTTTTCCTCTCAACTTCCCCTCAACTTTTACATCCGCTAAAGTGGAAGAGGCAGTTTTTTCCTCTTCCTCGCCTTCCCCTGCGCCCGTTTGGGAGGTTCCTCCCCCACCTACCAAGGAATGTGGGCCTGGGTTGGACATAAGGAGGAGAGGAGATGCCCCGGAAGCTGCTGGGGACATCCAGAGCCAGGAGAACAGGCAAGTTCTTTCACTTTTGATGAGCAATTTTGCCTGTCCCCTGGCCAGGAGACTCGGGGGTTGTAGGGTCCTGAGTACTCTGCTCCAATGGCATGTTATAGCTCTTCACCTGACCTCTCCAAATCCTCTATAGCCCCATTTCCACCAGTATCGCCTGGGCTTTACTTTTTTTTACTTGTTTCGGTTTTTCGCCATTTCCACCCAAGTCCTCACGGTTTAACCGTTACGATTTTCGTGCCTGTTCAGAGGCAGGGTACAAGCGAGCGAAAAGCGAGGTGTGAATTGACGTCAATCGACTGCTAAATGCTGATTGGTCAGGGCGTAACGTCACCAAACGCGTCAGTTAGTTTTCTGTTGAAGCTACACGTCCGCCATTTGTAATTTCAGCGAGTAACCGCGGTGACTGGATTCAAAATTGTGTTTTCATATAACGATGTCCACGCGCAAGTTTATTCCATGAACAAACGAGGAGATGCGGACTTTTCTGTCCCTCGTAGCCGATGACTACATCCAGAGCGAGTTGGTGGGGCAACTTGCAATGAAAAAATATACCAGGAAGTGTCCGGCCTGCTATTATTGGCAGAGAATTTGGACTCAACACGGCCACGGAATTGGAAAACGGTGACGGTGAGTGTTGTTTTGTTATTGTCCGTCTTCTTGCCTTTCGGTCAAAAGCGCACTTTATTTTAGCAATAAAGAAAGTTGTTTGATTGTGGGCAATTGTGGTGATGGCTAGCCCGCTAATAGCTAGCTACCTCTGTACCTTGCTGCTACCTGGCATCAAGCTGCAGAATCGCGCTTTTATTTCAGTATTCACGTGAACAAAACGCTGACGTAAGCTTATTGTATTCTGGTTAAAAAGTTTTGTGTTTGCGGTACATGTTGCACTTTGTTTGTGAGCGTTATTGTGTGTTTTTTTCCTTCTATACACAGTTTTCAAATCCCTTGGGTCCGCCTCACTGGACTGCCCCGGCATCTCCCAGTCAAGTGCTGGTAAGGCACAACAAACTGAAAATTACCACCCGGTTGTTTTTATATGTGATTGTTTTCTATAGACGCATAACAAGGAATTTAAAATGTCTTTCTACGTTTATAAAAATACTAGATTCAGGGGTGTTCATAGCCACAGTGGCCCAGTGTTATAGGTGTGTTGGTGGTGGAAATACTGTTGTATTTTCACAAAAAAAAAGGAGCACATGTACAGACTTCAAATCAAAATGCTTGATTGAAATTCTTCAAGTCAGCTAACACTATTAACCCATTCTGATTTATGAGGCCACAGTACAAAGAAATTCTTTTAAAAATAACCCATTAAATCAAAATACTTTTTACAATTAATCCTTTTTGAAATGAAGGGGGGCGTAACCACATCACCACAGAAGTTTCTTATAGTCCACTCTACTGAGGGGCAACAACATGACAGTTGAGCTTAAATACAGCAACGAAGCATCCCACCACAGGCTTTCAACAGTTTAATTCCATAATATTTTTTCTGACATGTTTTGATCCGGTGTTATCTAAATACAATGACTTCTGTCTTTCATATAGGCAAGCTGAAAAGCAGCAACATTGCAGACCTTGCATCACTGATGGCCCAGAATCATGCTGAGGAGATGCGGATCCATGAAAGGATGCTCGAACAGCGCGAAAGACACCTACAGTTAGCCGCATTAAGAAGGGATGAGCTGACAGAGACGGCTTCCTTCCACGGAGCCTTCCGAAACCATTTTGGCAGTCTGGTCGAAGTACTGAAAGCTCCCCATTTGTTAACATGTTTTGGGAATATTTGTAATGTAATAAAATGTTAGTCTTTTGGATAAAAGTGTGGTTTGTATATTATAACACTGGATGATAAAGGCGAATAATTACATACACATTCCATTGCCTCATATGACCCTAATCCTGCTGTTCAGCCATAAAGGTGTCAAGATTTTTAATGGTAATGTAATTGTTATTGTTAAATTTAATAAATATTACCACTGCTGTATCCATTGCTCTACATTGGGTACAGTTTTTAAGTAAAATTGTAAGCAGTTGCACAGGTGTAATTTACATTCAGCAGTAGACACTGATAAAGGTGAAAGTCGAATTGGGTAAAAGGTAAGTACATGTGAATTGAATGTTATATCGGCATTCCAAATTCTGAGAATTCCAATAAATTATAAGCAGTCTAGTATAATATAAAGCGAAAATACCCATACATGTAAACCCAAATATAACATTTTCGATGTTGTAAACGTTGACATGTATATGATAAACCTATGCGATTGTGATTCAATAGATCCATAGTGATCTTTGGTTTGAAAAAGAAAATTATAATTTGGTGTTGGCAGTGTGACAATGTCAGTGTATTTAGTAGGATTAAAAAAAGTTTCATCATAAAATTTCTAGGTTCATTGGCAATTCCATCAAACCAAAAGTGAGTTGTCTAGCTGCAGCATATTTGTTTTTTTGAGTCATTTCTACGTTGTTTTAGTGTGTAATTAGCCACCACTGAACAGATAACCCTTATAAATAACAATAGATTGTACAATGATACTCAAATGATACACAATACAAAAAATGGGCCTAGATTTGGATTGGCTTTTTTATAATATTTTTAATTATTTTGTAAGTTAAAGTTAACTGGAAGTATAACAAGTTTCCACATATAATTCCAAGGTCAATTGGCAATTCCATCAAACCAAAAGTGTGTTGTATAGCTGCTGCTTTTTTTGGGAAGTCAGTTTATCATCAGTGTATCATTATTACACAATATACAAAATGGGTCTAGATTTGGATTGGCTTTTTTTATAATATTAAATTATTTGGTAAGTTAAAGGGGTTTAGGATTAAGCTTCTGCATAATTTTAAATTACCCCGGTGTTTCAGCATTTAATTAACCGTCTGTTAACATTTAACCGTTTTGAACAACAGAGGCGACGTAGTTTAAAAGTGCACAACATTTTATTTAAAAAAGACGTTTGACATATGTATGCACATGAACACTGAACAAATGAAATGATCTCTGAATGATCTCTGCTTCATATGCAGCTGCTTCAGATTCCTCCTGGGCAACCGCTATTCTCCTCTCCTGCTCCAACGTGTGTTGTCTCAATCCACGTCGTCTTCTCCTGTAAAATTGTCTTGTCTCGTTAAAGACATTCATTGTGTTAAAAACCGTGGAAATCCTCCGCTCGTAATCCGCTATTTTTTTCTGTGTTGTTGAGGAGTCAGTCTCGTCCTTAATACGTCAGCAGTGTAGCGCCACCTCGATCCCGCCCACCCCAGCAATTCTCGGCTTTCCGCGGTTGTGATGGAGGCGCAGCCGCGGGAGAAACAAGTAAAAAAGAAAAGAAAAGAGTAGCGCAGAACTATATAGTGGAAATGTGGCTTAAGTGTGCTCCTACGAGTTCGCCAACCAGGTCACCAGAGGGGGGAGGAACCTGAGGCCCTGGAGGATCCAGTTCCAGGGTCAGCGGAGAGGCAATCCCCAGCCGCCACGCCAGATGAGCCGGTTGCGTGGAAGACGGTGCACCAGGACAGAGAGACTGCAACCACCATCACGCCTGCTGTGGGGGCTGCAACAGCAGAGTCAACCTGCGGACCAGACCTCCAGCCGGCTGGGCCCAAGACGTCGTTATCGGCATTGCTGGAATCCTGGACGGTGGTTGAGCTCAAGTGCAGGCAAGTAATCTCTCCTGTAATTCTCATGTCAGTTTTTGAAAGATCTTGCCTGGCTCTTGGAGAGGAGAGTCAGCTGCAGCCCTCAGCTGCATCCGGACTTCCCTTGCCGGGCTCCGCCACTACCAGTGACCCTAACCACTTTTCCTCTTCTGTCTTCCCTGAGCTCCTTCCTAGGGTTGCTGGAGAGGATCCGCTGCTACCTGGGGTGCCCGTGGATGATGATGACATGAGTCCAGCCATCCTGGTAGAGGCTGACGTGGGTAAAGCATCTCTTGGACCGACAGAACCAGCGCACCCTAGATCGTCGGAGTCCTGGACGGTGGTGGAGCCTGAGTTCAGGAAAATGTGCTCCATAATGTCTCCAATGCCTATGTTGAAGTCACACTGCCGGACTCATGGTGAGGAGGGCCAGGGGCAGCTCGCAGCAGCTCTCAGGCTCACCTCACTAGGCTCTGCCGCTGCCGGCGACCCTGACTTGGTCTATTTCTCTCTCCCTCTGGTTTCAGAGCTCCTTGCCAGGGTTGCCGGAGAGCAGCCAATCCCAAAAGAGGCTGCTGAGGATCCGGATTCAGTGCCAGGGGTCATGGAGAGTCCTACCTCCCTTGCTGGGGAGGCCACCATGGGAGCAATGAGGTCCCCGTTAGGGACCACCGCAGGTGCAACGGTGCTTCAGCCGGAGCCTACCACAGGTGCAGCAGAACTCCAGCTGGACTCCACTGTGGGTGTAGCTGAGGGCCAGTCGGGAGCCACCGCGGGTGCAGCAGAACTCCAGCTGGAGTCCACTGCAGGTGCAGCTAAGCTTCAGCCGGAGCCCACCGCGGGTGCAGCAGAGCTCCAGCTGGAGTCCATCACGGGTGCTACTGTCCCCCATCTCAGAGCCACGGGGGGCAGGGGGGCTCCTTCCTCGTCTCTTCTTTATGATGTCAGGGCTCTCCTTCCTTGGCCTCCCCTTCGATTGGTCCTTCCCATGGGGAGACCGCCTCCCGGGCTGCCGCTTCTGAGCTGGTGGCTCAAGGACCCAGCTCGTCCACCCGACAAACTGTGTTGTGGAGTAAGGTGGCCATTTTCTCTGGCCGGCCACCTGACCTGCTCTCCCAGGCAGGCCGACGGGTCTTGGACCTGGCTAGACCACCTGATTGGCCTCTTTTCATCACCCCTGGGGCCTGGGACTCTGGCTGGCCCCCTGAACTTTGGATTTCTCGGTAGAGGGGTGTTGTCCTAGGTTGGGGCTGGGAGGGGGTTCACCTCACCTTGTTTGTATTTTGTTTTTGTATTATTTACTTGATGCTTCCCTCCAAACCTCCCACCCTGGGTTGTTGTTTTCCTCTGGGGTGGGGGGTTCCCTTATTGGGTTTTTTGTGTTTTTCTTCTGGTGTCACTAGGGTGTCTGGATTCTACCCCTTGAGGAGGGGGCTCTGTCATGAACTTGGGTTTGGTGGTCCCAAACCCACTTATGACACTGTGGCTATTTTGTCTCTTTACATTGTTTATTTTCCATCAAGTGCTTCAGGGAGCCCTTTGGGTCCTCCGCTCCTTGACAGCTTGGCCACACCCCATCCTCCTGTCAGTGTCACCAGCTGTTCCTCATTATTGGGTTTTCCCTGAGGCACACACACATACACACACATGCCTCCATTCATCTCCATTCACATGCTCAGACACTCACTCATGCACACCTGTTTTCTATTCAGTCCAGCCCATGCACATTCACACCGGCCGTCTCTTTCCTCATTAGTGTTGTCACTACTTAAGCTCTGTTTGAGTGGGAAGAAATCGCCAGATCATTGCACAATATACACAGTCGCTGTTCCCTCTGTGTATGTTAGCCTTCACTCCCTACTTGTTACTTTCAGCCTGACTGTTGAGTCTTTTCTAACACTACCTTACTATCGTTGGTTACCTGGTGTCAGCGGTTGTTCCTGCCTTGCCTGCTCTCACCGGAGGGCACGGACTGCCTCGGACCACTCCAGCCCGTAAGTTTATGTTTGCCTTTCTCCTTGTGCCAATCAGCTGGTCTGCGGCACTAGGCATCCTCTCCCTCAGGCTGTTGAGCATCCGAGAGGCGTCCCTGTTTTCCTGGTGTCCTCTATGACTGTAATCTCATCTCTCTGTTTGATAATCATAACTGTTTGCTTGACTGAACTTTATTTGTTTGTTCAATAAAGTATGGCGCAAGATGGCGGCGCGTGCACAACGCGAGGCTCAGCGTCCTATCAGATTCTGGGGACTAGCAGTGTTATTTCTGCTCATTTCGGGTATGTTCGTTCAGAACAGCTCTGCTTTTACATCTTACACCCGAGATGAGCTTTTGAATATTGGTTTACAAAACAACGATAACGATCTTTTTATCAGCAACCTACGTCTGAATCTACGTCTCATCCCAGAGCTCTGGAGAACTCCCGACGCTCGGCAGGCTTCCTGGCCAACCGGAAGTGCTCGCAGGTGGCGTAAGGACCGTAAACAAAGGAGGGGTAAGCGCGGTGGGCTAAGAGCTAAGCTAAAGCTAACACCACACCGGCTATCGCTACCCAGTATTTTCCTTGCTAATGTAGGGTCTCTGGTGAGCAAAATGAGTGAACTACGGCTTCGGATCACCAACAATAAGAGACTTATGAACTGCAATATCATGATTTTTACGGAAACATGGTTTCACAGTGGAATACCCGACAATGCTATCGAGCTAGCTGGCCTACACATGCTCCGGGCAGACAGAGCAGCAGTTGACTCCGGTAAGACAAGAGGGGGGGGAGTGTGCATTTATATTAACAAGGCTTGGTGCACGAACTCTGTCACTGTTGAGAGACACTGCTCAGCTAACCTGGAGTTTCTCATGGTTAAATGTAGACCTTTCTATCTGCCACGCGAGTTCACTTGTACCATCATAACAGCCGCTTACATTTCTGCGGATGCTAATGCTAAGCTTGCTATGAAAGAACTGCATGCAGCTATTAGCAAACAACAAACTGCACACCCAGAGGCAGCATTTATTGTGGCGGGTGATTTTAACCACTCTAACCTCAAGACAGTGCTTCCTAAATTCTACCAGCATGTCTCCTGTCACACAAGAGGGGACAAAACATTGGACCATGTTTACACCAATATTGTGGGAGCCTACACAGCAACTCCCCTCCCCCACCTAGGTCAGTCTGATCATTTATCCTTGTTCCTTACCCCCAAGTATGTACCGCTCATCAACCGGGTGAAGCCATCAGTGAGGACCATCAAAGTGTGGCCAGAGGGGGTTGACTCTGTACTCCAGGAGAAGTTTAGGAACACAGACTGGAGTATGTTCACCTCTCAGGCTACCTGTGGCTCCCACATAAACATCAACTCTTACACCCACTCAGTCCTGGACCATATCAACACCACTATTGACAGTGTCACCACGGAAAGACAGATCACCACGTACCCAAATCAGAAGCCGTGGATGAACAGAGAAGTGCGGCTTCTGCTAAAAGCACATAACAATGCCTTTAGATCTGGTGATGCACAGGCCTACAGTTCATCCAGGGCAGATCTGAAGAGGAGCATCAAGAAGGCCAAGCACAGCTACAAGCTGAAGGTGGAGGAACATTTTGGGGACTCTGACCCCCGACGTATGTGGCAGGGCATTCAAGCTATCTCTGATTATAAGCCCAGCAACTCCATACCTATAGCCATGACTGTGCCCTTTCTCAATGAGCTAAATAACTTCTATGCTCATTTTGACAAGGACAACAACGAAAAGAACATCAATTTCCCACCCTCTGATGACCTCCACCACCTCACACTCACCCACACTGACGTCCGTAATACACTGAGTCATGTCAAAGTACGTAAGGCTGCTGGCCCTGATGGCATTCCTGGGCGTGTGCTGAGGGCATGCGCTGAGCAGCTGGCAGGGGTCTTCACAGACATCTTCGATCTGTCCCTGGCCCAGGCCGTGGTACCAGCGTGCTTCAAGACCACTTCAATAGTACCAGTGCCGAAACATTCAACACCATCGTGCCTAAATGACTATCGCCCTGTGGCACTGACGCCCATAGTCATGAAGTGCTTTGAGCGACTGGTCTTGGCACAGCTCAAAAAAGGCCTGCCCCCTACACTGGACCCTCATCAGTTCGCCTACCGGAGCAACAGGAGTACAGAGGATGCGGTTTCTACAGCGCTGCACTATGTACTCGCACACCTGGATGACAAGAACACCTACGCAAGAATGCTGTTTATTGACTTCAGCTCAGCATTCAACACAGTTATCCCCTCCAAGTTGCTCACTAAACTTGGGGACCTGGGAATCAGTACCTCCACCTGCAACTGGATCATGGATTTTCTGACCAACAGACCCCAGCATGTTAGGTCAGGCCCCAACCGTTCTTCCATCATCACACTCAACACTGGTGTACCACAGGGCTGTGTGCTCAGCCCATTCCTCTACTCCCTCTACACCCATGACTGCAGGCCTATGTATGGATCCAATTCCATCATAAAGTTCGCAGATGACACCACGGTGATTGGACTCATCAGGGACAACGACGAGTCAAATTACAGGGCAGAGGTTGAACACTTGGCTACTTGGTGCACTGACAATAACCTGCTCCTTAACACCAGCAAAACCAAGGAGCTCATAGTGGACTACAGGAAGGAGAGGGAAGAGACACATGACCCCATCCATATCAATGGCATAGCTGTTGAACGTGTCCCCAGCTTCAAATTCCTGGGGACCCACATCTCGGAGGACCTGTCCTGGTCAGTTAACACCACCAGCCTGATCAAGAAGGCCCATCAGCGCCTCTTCTTCTTGAGGACATTGAAGAAGAATCATCTGTCAACTGACATCCTGGGCAACTTCTACCGCTGCGTGATAGAGAGCACCCTGACCAACTGTATCACAGTCTGGTATGGGAGCTGCTCTGTAGCTGACCACAAGGTGCTGCAGCGGGTGGTGAAAACCGCCCAACGCATCACAGGGACTCCACTTCCAGCTATAGAGGACGTCTACAGGAAAAGATGTCTGCGCCGGGCACGCAGCATTCTTAGGGACTCCAATCATCCTGCTCATGGACTGTTCCAGCTTCTCCCCTCCAGAAGACATTTCAGAAGCCTTCGAACTAGAACCAGCAGGTTTAGGAACAGTTTCTTTCCAACAGCCGTCACGTTATTGAACTTAGTTCCCCGCTGACTCTCTTACCATCATCTTTGACCATCCTCACCTGTACATAACTGCATAACTACATAACTACATCTAACTTATTGCACATTATTTGCACATAACAGTACTCTTAACTTTCTGCACTGCTGCATATATTTGCATATATTTGCTTAAATTGCACATACTGTTAATTACCGTATATACTGCACTGCTGTCCTTTGCACTTCTGATTGGATGCTAAACTGTGTTTCGTTACCTTGTATTCATACATGTGTAATGACAATAAAGTTGAATCTAATCTAATCTAAGTACACGCAACTACTTCTGCATGTGGGTTTCAATTCCTTCCTCCGTGCACTGCGTAATGGCGCATGGGGAATCATAACACATGCTCCCACTGATGTCACTCTGGATTCACAAACGCGCAGTGGTTGTAGTTATGGGGTTATATTAGCCGTAAAATATATATTTCAACATAACCAGGGTTAGACATAGATATGAACATTTCTTAATACATAACTTTAGAGTGTCTGTAGAAATGCTTAGCTTCCTGTGCAACAAATTGCTCTGATCTGTGTGAAAATCGTGGAGAGACTGCTGAGATGTCATGGAATGTACCTGCTCCAGCTGGTGGTGTCGTGACAAAACATGAACAGCTGCCAAACCTTGATTGCCAGGTGCTATGTTGTAGCTATGGGGTTATATTAGCCGTAAAATATACATTTCAACAGGTAACAGTACTGAGTTAGGTATAATAAGATATATTTAAGAATTATGATGCATTTTAAGCCAAAACAAACTGGATCTAGCATTAAAAGCAATTAAAATAATGCAGTCACAAGGTGACATGGAAAATACTTGATTTACTGGATTTATATCATATTGAGTATTGCTGACTACATGTAGATACTGTATAAATATATATTCTCTGCATCAACAGTGAACTATACATGTATTCATTTAGTATGGCACTAGGAATTTTGACAATAAACCTTTGTACTTTTTACAGATGTGTCTCCACTTTTGTTTTATGTGTGAAGGTTACCACCAAGTGATATAAATTAAAATACTAAAAGATTGGAAAAGCTGTCTAAGAACAATCCAGCAGTTTGAGAAATCACTTTTGGTTTGGTGTAAAGTGTGCAGTGTCTTCTGCACTGGCACATCCAGCAATAGTCTTCAGTAAATAACATAATTGCTTTTCGGTTACTTTTTCTTAAAAATGAGCCATTATTTTCAAAGTCACTGATAAATGGTTTGTACTGTTGACTCTTTTCTCACTGGTGTCTTAACAGACAAAACAGAAAATCATGATGCAAACACATAAGTCACTAAATTGTTAATTACAATCACTAGCAAATTATAGATTATTTAGAATGTGCAAAATTCAAACTGTTAAAAAAACTTGGAATGGGTCACACACGCCGGCCACGCTGGCTCACTAACAGGAAACTAGATGTGCTGCTCAAGCTGGTCCCGGTTCACCAGATCTTCAGCCTGCATCTCTGTAAATAGTGACACAAGGTCCAGTTTTGGGTGGATCATTTTCCTCTTGCCTAGATGAAAGACACAAAAGGGTGGTGGTTAATTAAAGCAAGTTTAAAACATATTTGAGAAATAAACTTGTTGCTAAAAGCCAGTGGTGGAATGTGACAAAAAAGTACTCAGTTGTTGTATTTAACCACAATTTTCATGTAGCTGCGCTTCAGTAAAGTAGATTTTACAAGGGCTGGGTTGTGTTTAAAATTATTTGTTTTTACTGTGGCCTCAGCAATCAGAATTAGTTGATACCTTCAGTTGAATGGAATCTAGTACGTTTACTGTAGTATGTAATTTTTATCAAAATAAGTTTAGTTACCACTCTGTCACCGCTGTGTCACCCTGGCTTCAAGTGTGGGCAGTGTTTAGTACTTGTATTGCTAAAATATAAAAGGAAGCATTACAATGGGTCTCAGTTATTTGTTTGTCCTGTTATTATATTACTGCATGAATTTATTAATGATAGACTATAAACTACACATGTAAACTAAATTATAATGATGACTGAACATCTCCCATTCCCCAAAGTGCAAGATACACTATTATGAATATAACTCGTAAAGGATCACTTGTGTGATCTGAAAATAAATAAATAAATAAAAAACAAGCGTGTGTGGCTAATGTTGGATGTGCCATTCATTTTCAATTATTCTGCAATTACTATTCACACAAGCCAATAATTACCGGGGCCCCACCCTGGAGCCAGGCCTGGGGGAGGGGCTCGATGGCTAGCGTCTGGTGGCCGGGTTTCCACCCATGGGACCTGGCCGGGCTCAGCCCGAAGGAGTTACATGGGTCCGCCCTCCAGTGGGCTCACCACCTGCAGGAGGGATCATGGGGGTCCGGTGCTATGTGGATTAGGTGGCGGTCAAAGGCGAAGACCTTGGCGGACTGATCCCAAGCTTTCTAAACTGGCTTTTGGTACTTGGAATGCCACCTCTCTGGTGGGGAAGGAGCCTGAGCTGGTGTACAAGTTTGAGAGATACCGGCTAGATATAGTTGGCCTCACCTCAACACACAGCTCCGGTTCCAGAACCAGTCTCCTGGAGAGGAACTGGAGCTTAACCTTTTCTGGAGTTGCCCCGGGCAAGAGGCGACGAGCAGGGGTGGGTATTCTTGTATCCCCTCACCTTGCTGCCTCTATATTGGAATTTTCCCTGGTGGACAAAAGGGTTGCTTCCCTGCGCCTTCGGGTTGGGAAATGAGTCCTGACCATCATTTGTGCCTATTCACCAAATGATGTTTCAGAGTACCCACCCTTTTTGGAGTCTCTGACTGGGGAGCTGAAGGGTGCTCCTCTTGGACACTCCATTGTCCTACTGGGGGACTTCAATGTGCACGTGGGCAATGACAGTGAAACCTGGATGGGAGTGATTGGGAGGAAGGGCCTGTCTGATCTGAACCCGAGTGGTGTTTACTTATTGGACTTCTGTGCTAACCACAGTTTGTTCAAAATGAACACCATGTTCAAGCATAAGGGTGTCCATATGTGCACCTGGCACCAGGACACCCTAGGTCACAGGTTGATGATCGATTTTGTTATCATGTCATCAGACCTGCGACTGTATGTCTTGGACACTCAGGTAAAGAGAGGTGCAGAGCTGTCAACTGATCTTCACCTGGTGATGAGTTGGATCCAATGGCAGGGGAGGAAGCCATTCAGACCTGGTAGACCCAAACGTATAGTGAGGGTGTGCTGGGAATGTCTGGCTGAGGTCCCTGTCCGGGAGGTCTTCAACTCCCACCTCCGGAAGAACTTCAACCATATTCCGAGGGAGTCTGGAGACATGGAATCTGAATGGGCCATGTTCTCCACCTCTGTTGTTGAAGCGGTGGCCCAGAGCTGCAGCTGCAAGGTGTTCGGTGCATCTCATGGTGACAACCCCCGAATCAAGTGGTGGACACCAGTGGTGAGGGGGGCCATTAAGCTGAAGAAGGAGTCCTATCAGGCTTGGTTGGCTTGTGGGACTCCCGAAGCAGCTGAGGTGTACCGGCAGGCCAAGCGGAGTGCAGCTCGGGTGGTTGCTGAAGCAAAACCCTGGGTATGGGAGGAGTTCGATAAGGCCATGGAACAAGACTTTTGGTTGGCCTCGAAGAGATTCTGGCAAACTGTCCGGCGGCTCAGGAGGGGGAAGTAGCTCCCTGTCCACATTGTGTATGGTGCAGATGGGGCGCTGTTGACTTCAACTGGGGATATCGTCGGGCGGTGGAAGGAATACTTCGAGGATCTCCTCAATCCCACTGATACGCCTTCCACAGAGGAAGCAGGGCTTGTGGATGAGGGGGACGACTCGCCTATCACAGGGGCTGAGGTCACCAAGATGGTTAAAAATCTCCTTGGTGGCTGAGCCCCAGGGGTGGACGAGATTTGCCCTGAGTACCTCAAGGCCCTGGATGTGGTAGGGCTGTCATGGTTGACATGCCTCTGCAACATTGTGTGGAGGTCGGGGGCAGTGCCTTTGATATGGCAAACCAGGGTGGTGGTTCCTCTCTTCAGAAAAGGGGACCGGAGGGTGTACTCCAACTTTAGAGGGATCACACTCCTCAGCCTCCCTGGGAAGGTCTATGCCAAGGTACTGGAGAGGAGAGTCCGGCCGTTGGTCAAACCTCGGATTCAGGAGGAGCAATGTGGTTTTCGTCCTGGCCGTGGCACATCGGACCAGCTCTTTACCCTCTCGAGAATTCTTGAGGGTTCGTGGGAGTTTGCCCAACCAGTTTACATGTGTTTTGTGGACTTGGAGAGGGCATTCGACCGCGTCCCTCGTGGTTTTTTTGTGGGGGGTGCTTCGGGAGTATGGAGTATCGGGCTTGTTGTTACAAGCTGTTTGGTCTCTGTACGACCGTTGTGAGAGTTTGGTTCGTATTGCCAACACTCGGTCGGACTCATTCCCAGTGAGAGTTGGACTCCGCCAGGGCTGCCCTTTGTCACCGACCCTGTTCATAATTTTTATGGACAGGAATGGAGGGTGTCATGCTTGGTGACCACAGGATCTCATCTCTGTTGTTTGCAGATAATGTTGTCCTGTTGGCTTCATCCAGCAATGACCTACAGTTCTTGCTGGGACAGTTTGCCACTGAGTGTGAAGTGGCTGGGATGAGAATCAGCACCTCCAAGTCCGAGTCCATGGTCCTCAGCCGGAAAAAGGTGGATTGTCCTCTTCGGGTTGGGGACAGGCTCCTGCCCCAAGTGGAGGAGTTTAAGTATCTTGGGGTCTTATTCACGAGTGAGGGGAGAATGGAGCGAGAGATTGACAGATGGATTGGAGCAGCATCTGCAGTGATGCGGACGTTGTACCGGTCTGTTGTGGTGAAGAGGGAGCTGAGTTCTAAGGCAAAGCTGTCGATTTACCAGTCAATCTATGTTCCTACTCTCACCTATGGTCACGAGCTTTGGGTAATGACTGAAAGAACGAGATCGCGGATACAAGCGGCTGAAATGAGCTTTCTCCGTAGGATTGCTGGACTCACCCTGAGAGATAGGGTGAGGAGCTCAGTCATCTGGGAGAGGCTCAGAGTAGAACCGCTACTCCTCCACATTGAAAGGAGCCAGTTGAGGTGGTCTGGGCATCTGATCAGGATGCCTCCTGGATGCCTCCCACTTGAGGTGTTTCGGGTACGTCCCACTGGCAGGAGACCCCAGAGCAGGCCCAGGACTCGGTGGAGAGACTATGTCTCCCAGCTGGTCTGGGAGCGCCTTGGTATCCTCTCTGAAGAGCTGGAGCAGGTGGCTGGGGAGAGGGAAGTCTGGGCTTCTCTGCTTGAACTGCTGCCTCCGCGATCCGGACCTCCGGAAAAGCGGTAGAAGATGGATGGATGGATGGACAAGCAAATAAATCTCAGTTCAGTCCCTTTCATATTAAGTGGAAATTGTGCTGCTTTAATTTTGGTACTTTACCTATACTTTACCTTAAAAAAAAGCAAAGGATTTCCGTATAAATAACGAGATGTGCAACTTACCAGTCATAACATATTCTGTGCAGTGCCAAATGTTGCCACTTTCAGCAGATGCTGCTCAGACTCTACAATGAAAATACACACAACTTTAGTACATGCACAGCATGAAAGTGCAACATGTTAAAAAACACACCTTTTTAACCAGGATTACAACTAGCTTATTTCATCAGATATTGTCAACACAAGCGCTAAATACAAGCAGCGCACAGAGTTAGCATTGACGGCTAACTAGCTAGCTCATTGTTTTCACAAGCAACAACGTTGCTGTGTGTTCAAAGTGAACTTTCCACTGCTGGGATAAATAAGATAAAAGATGCATAATATCACATCATATCACATCACTCACCAGCCTCTATGTCCTAATATCACAGCTTTCAACTGCTGAAGTTTGGTGTTCCAGCAGCTGTAAATTCATTTCGGGTGGTTCCGTCTAACTCCCTCTGGATCCTATCGTTGCCCACAATGCCAAGAAAAGTCTGCACCTCCTCGTGGGACCACAGTGCTGAAGTAGAAGATTTCTGTGAAGCTGAAGCCATCGCTACTGTTTGCAGTGATTACTCGCCGAAGAGTTTTGCAAATTGCGGCTGTACATAAGCAGAACAACGGCACTCTTATGGCGTTATGCCCACTCTCATGACGTTATGCCCGGACCAGTCAGTGGCCTGCAGTGTTTTTACATCACATTTTCGTATCGGTACGGTATGCTTCGAACCCCAATCCAGTGGGTCCGAAAAATCAGGACCGTTACCGTTACAATCCCTATTGGAAAAGCCCACAAAGCTTACCATACCATACCAAACCGTACCGAACTGGTACTAGTGGAAAAGGGGCTTAAGTGAACAGGACAGCACTGCAACACTCATTAGGATGACACATCTCATGGTCGTGGATGAAGTGTCCATGATGGATCAGCGTGCATTGGAAGCAGCAGATCGTACATTTCAGTGGCTCTGGGGGTCACACAAGCCAATTGGTGGCATCACAATGGTCTTCTGTGGCGATTGGAGGCAAATCCTTACTGTTGTACCACATGGTAGCAGAACCGAGATCATAGGAAAGTGTTTCAAGAGCTTATACCTATGGAAAAATGTTGAAACTATTTGTCTAACAGAAAACATGATGATCTCTCCAGCTGCAGAAGATCAACAAGCTGAAGAACATTTTACTAAATTTCCCTTGGACCTTGGGGAAGGAAAAATTCCAGTAGTTCCAGAGGAGGGCGAGTTTGCAATTGAACTCAATGAAACACTATTGAACCAGGTAACAAACTGGAAGACATTGTCATTTGGGTGTATGAAGACATGCAGGCCAATGTTTCAAATCCAAGATGGCTATGTGAACGTGTCATATTATGCCTGACGAACTCTGAAGTTGACACAGAGAATGAGTACATGACAAAGATTTTCCCAAGAGAGGAACATGTTTGTAACAGTGTTGACACTGCAGATTCTGAGGGTCATCATACATACCCAACTGAGTTTCTAAATACACTCTGCCCATCTGGAATGCCTCCTCATCGCATCACTTTAAAGGTGGGAATGGTGAACATGCTACTGCGAAACTTTGACCAACAAAACAGACATTGCAATGGCTCAAAATACATCATTGAACAAATACTGCCTCACCTTTTGGTTGCAACATTTGTGACTGGTGTTAATGCTGGACGCACTCTCCTGATTCCATGAATCACACTCATACCATCTGACATCTTTCCATTCACCTGGTGACATAAACAGTTTCTAGTAAGACCCTGCTTTGCCATGACGGTGAATAAGTCACAGGGCCAGTCTTTACAGCGCTTTGGTGTTTTCTGCACAAGAGATTTCTTCAGCCATGGCCAATTCTACGTTGCCGCGAGCAGAGTTGGCAGGTCAAGCAGACTTTGTATTCTTGCTCAAGATGAAGAAACTAAGCAAAAGCATCTCTTTCTGAGCAATGTTGTTTTTAAAGAGGTGCTGACAAGTAAAAATGTGTAACCTTGAAGAAATGGCAGTCTACACTGGTTGGCTTCGGAGCAGATGGAGCTGCAGTTAACATAGGACATCGTGGAGGTGTTATTTCCTTGCTCATGGAAGAGGTTGGATGTGATTCCCTTTCACTGCGTGGCTCAGAAGTACATTTAATTACTGCTTTGTTTAAAAATATGTGTATTTTAATGTAAGCACATACATACTTAAAAAAATCAAATCTCTTCTTATGCTCTCATTCATCTAGATTAGAATTGGCCATGTTGAGTGTGCAGAAGAAGGACCCATGGTTGCATCATTCTATGACTGACCTATCACTTCAGTCCAAAATCTCAGAGAGAACTCCATGAAGTTGGGAAAATGGTGGGAGTGACTTTAAGTAATCCATCCATTGTCAAAGGTATTCCTTTAAACCACCTTCAGATTTTATTGTATTTTAAAGCGTGCTGCATAAATGACATAAAAATCATTATTGTATTATTATTAAAGGGATGCGCTGGATTTCGCATGTTGAGTGTGCATTGCATGCACCACTCAAATCCTCTGCCCAGGAAGAACAGGAAGAGAGTGGCCAGTATGCTGGCCTTCTTCCTGAAGGCAATATATTTAAAAAGAAATGTTAATTTTTGTTGCTCAATCTTAACCATGTTGTTTCAAGAAATGAAATGTGCTGGGCTCTCTTAAATTATTTTAGATCAAGGGTGAGTTGGAGACAGCAAATTTCTGCACCTTCAGCCACTTTATGGCCAATGTCTTTGCTGAGTTAGAGAGCCTAAGCTGAATCCTACAAGCAAATGATCTTATTCTGCCAAAGGTACAACTGAGCTAAAGAGGACAATGGTAGAACTGTAAAGGATGAAGCTGAGGCCTAAACCAGGAGGAATGTTAGAGAAGTTTCTATGCATGCAGACTGAGGGAGAGAGTGTAACGTTTCAGATGTGATAAAATAGGAAATAGGATAAACATTGTGAAAATACATAATCACAGGGATTAAAACAAGAAAACATGGTTAACCTGAAAAACATTCCCAAGGCAGAAATGTATGCAACATATTGAATAAATGAACAGTATAAATGAACAGTATAAAATCTGAATAAATAGTATTTACAGTGTACTGCTCTATTTAATAAATTGATCCATCTCAGTGAAGGATCACTCCAATTTAAAACTGCTGACGATTTAAATTCCTGTTTTTCAGTTATTTGTATACTGATTTTGGTGTCAACTTCCAGGGTGTAGAGCTGAAAGGGCAAGTCCCCTTGAGCAATAGTGCTCTTAGTAATCAGCACGTGTCAGCAGCTGTTGACATTACAGTAGAAGAGATGAGTTCACGCTTCAGCTATGTGCTGGTCAGTCAGGAGAAGGTGTAGTCGACTGCTTCAGAATAATCAACCCTGATGCATGACTAGAGTGTCTAGGTGAACTAAAGGATTTTGCCAGGGCAGAAGTTCAGTCTTTTCTCCAACAATACAGTGAACCTTTCAGACTGACTACACAGGGAAATGTAGTAAAATCTCATTTTTACCATTGATTCAAATACAGAAGTATGACAAAGATCTGATGTTTTGGATTTTATTGAATCCATAACATGTTCAATTAAAGTTTCACAAATTTCTTATGTACAAATGTTTCTGGACCTTATTTCCTGCCTCAATTTATCTCCCTGTATCTCTGCCGACAAAGTGGTGGATGCCAGTGTGACCAGGTCCATGGGGAGTGGTTGCAGCTGAAGTTCCTCGTCAAGACCACCTTCACACAAATGTCTTACCTTGGGCTCTGGCAGACACTTCTCACAAAGGAGCCATATTGTTCACATTTCAAGGTATGAGGGCAGTATTAGAACATTCTTGATAATTTACTGTCATGTCTACTCTCCTGAATAAATAAGAGTTTTACTCATAGTTACTCTGATTTCAGAACTCCCTGCACTTGGCTGAAATCCTCCTGGATCTGCCAGTCTCTTCTGGTCAATGTGAATGTGGAATCTTTGCCCAAGGACTTGATTCGTATAAGTACGGGCGGTGTTCTTTGGAGCAATTCAACCCCAGTGATGTAGCAGCAAGATGGATGTCTTCTGAGCAGCCCAGGAGTCCACTGTAAAAGAGGTGCTCAGAGGACATGCCAGCTCTGTGACTATACACTATACAACCACAGAGTATTTGCACTGTTTATTTGTATCTTCATATGTTTGTATGTTTATGTCCCTGAAATTTTATGAATTTATTAAGAGGTTTTGAATGTTTCTTTAAATTTTATATCTGTAAATTTCTGTATTATATTTGACATTTACGTTGATGTGTTTATGTTAGGGCTGCCTGACTTATTCTGCAAATTCCATGAAATTGTATGGATTACAAAGTTTTTCAAAAACCTCGAAATTACTTGAATTGACAGTTTCTTAATATTTCATAAGTCTTTAAATAATTAAACTGCACTACTTGCAGTGTGGACCTGGTCACACCGCCATCCATCACTTTGTCGGCAGACATACAGGGACATAAATTGATTGGCTGATTAGACATTCGCCTAAGCTTCTAAAACCCATCAATTCATTTTTGTCCTCTGTAGTAGGCATTATATTTTATCTCATATCTTTTATCTCATATTTTATCTCATATCTCATACTATACACGCCACTTTAAGTCCTGCTCTTCCTTAGAGTAGACAAGTGGAGCTTTAGGGTGCTTTCACACCTAAATTTGTTTAATTTGGTCCGAATCAGTTGACAAGTTTGTTACTTTGTTTATTTTCTCCTTGGTTTGTTTCCCTTTCACACAGGCAAAAATTCAAGCGGACCAAACTGCGTCACGTTAAATCTGGCAAGACTTACGTCAGAACGTTCTCTGTTCTTATTGGTCAGATTTTTTTGCCGCGAGAACAGGAAAGGTAAATACTGGAAGTAGGATGACTACTGTGTATTTATGCATTTCTGGGGAGAAAATAATACATATCGTAACGTAACCTGCGGCGGGGGGGGGTTCATCGCCCTCATTATCATTTATTACATGCATGCATATACCACTGTTGCTAAATCGTACATGAAAATGAAGTGCGGGTACAGATGGAAAATAACATGTTTGCATTCATTAATCCTCCAGAACCGTGACATGCTCAGCCACAGATATTTTCAAAGATCAATCAGGTATGTACAGTGGCATAAAATGTTTTCCAGTTTGCTGCTGGTCCTGTTTTAGTGCAATCCCTTTCTCACCTGCAGGACTGCACCAGAGTTCACCAGTTGATTCGAATTGAGACCACCCCCTTCAGGAGGCCTCGATATGGTTCCTTTGGTGCCACCTGAGTGCAATTACCATGTTCTCACCAGACAAAACGAACCGCACTAACAGAGAAAACAAACTTGAGTTCGACTGAGATTAACTAAAGCCTGTACGTGTGAAAGCACCCTTAAAATGATATCATGTGTTGGTGGGTGTGGCCTTCCCAGCCTCTCTGTCCCACTTTCAAACACAGCCTACAATTGTGCATGTAAACGCCAACTGCCCAACCAGGTTTCTATCACACTGCTTGCTTTCTACGGGCAGTGCACTAGTCTATCTATAAATGCAGCATATCTGTGTGTGTGTGTGTGTGTGTTCCTTAGATATCTCCCAAACCGTTCATCAGACTGCCCTCAGATTTTATACTGTAAGTGTTTTGCTGAGGTTACGAGGGTGTGCACCCCCGAGTATGGAGTCACTCAGTCAAAATATGAATTTTTTTTTTTTTTTTTTTAGAATAATCATGAGATGAAATTTTAATACTTTCTCATTGCTAGAAGAAACACTTGTTTGTTTGTTTTTTTATTTAAGTTTTTGTAAAGGGTATACATGTCATTACAGCATTGCATTGTTTACATTTTCATCATGTTCCCTTTTTTTGTTTTTTGACAACATTGGAATAATAATTATTACAACACCCTTTTTTAAGTGAAAGAAAAAGAGAAATTAAAGAAAGAACAAAAAAACAAACAAAAAACAAAACAAGAAAAAACAAAAAACAAAAACAAAACAAAAGTGCAAAAAAAATAAAAATAAAAATAAAAGAGCATCAGAGTAGCGTTGGAACAAAGAGAGGTGCCATTATTGAAAAGGTATTTGTCAAAGATTAGATCTGATGGAAGACACATATGCGTTCCAGGGTTGCCAAAAGTTCAAGAACCCATCCATGTCCTGTCTCAGTGCAAATGTCAACTTTTCCATCGGGTAAATGTCTTGAATCACGTTAATCCAGTCTTCAGGTGTAGGACAGTCCTTCAACATCCATTTTTTAGTTAGAGCTTTTTTACTTGCCAATATTAAAACAGTGAATAAGTATTTTTCTCCTCGTCTTTCCAGTGATTCCGGTAGTAGACCCAAATACAAAGTTACAAAAGAAAAGGGGACTGTTATTTTGAATATTTTCCCCAATATTGTCTGTACATTGGTCCAATATTGGTGGATAACTGGGCATGACCAAAACACATGAAAATGATTTGCAGTCTCTTCACCACACAAGCGCCAACAATTCAACCCCTTACGAGTAAATTTGTTTTGTGCAGGTGTTCTGAAAAATCTTACCAAATTTTTCCATCCAAATTCTCTCCACTGCAGGGATGAGGTACTTTTCCATTGCTGTTTATTTAGCTTTTCCCATATTTCCAGTTGTAAAGTGAAATTCCCCTCTTTTTCCCATCTCTCTTATATGATGTGTTGTCTCCTTTTAAGTCTTGAAGACCTTGGTATATTTTAGAAATGTATCTGATCCCTGGGATCCCTTTATATGCCATTAAGAAGACCTTCAGAACACCTGACTGGACCCTTTCCAAATCCTCCTTTTTAAGTATTTTGTTTATGTGGTGTCTAAGCTGAAAGAACCTGTAAAGGTCTTGATTTATTAGACCTTGTTTTTTCAAATCTTCAAAACTTCTTAAAATTTGCCCTTTAAAAAAAATCGTAATATTTTATCAGTCCGTTCTCTTTCCACTTTTTAAATCTAGTGTCTGTTTTATTAGGAGTAAAGTCTTGATCATGGGCAATCCATTGCAGTAATCGATAGGGTTCTTTAGTTTGATTCTCTCTGACTATCTTAAACCAAATTTTTAGCGGGGTCTCTATCCACGGGTTAGTGTTATTCAAAAGTTTAGGTAAGGCATTGTTCCCTATTATTGCCTGTAGGGGGATGTCACTTGTTATTTGGCATTCCATCTCCTTCCATTGTGCAGTGTAGACTGGGTTACATATCTCTATTAAAGTTTTAATTTGTGCGGCTTTAAAATAGTCCCTGATATTTGGCAGCGCGAGCCCACCTTTGTCTTTGTTTAGCTGTAGGGTTCTATATCTGATTCTAGGTCTCTTGCCCTGCCATATGAATCTTGAGATCCTTCTGTCCAGTTCTTGCCATGTTTTTTTGGGAGGTTCTACCGGTATTGTTTGGAAAAGGTATAGAAGACGTGGAAGTATATTCATTTTGACTGCTTCAATTCTTTGTGCGGTACCCAAGAATGGTATCATATTCCATCTTGCTAGATCAGATTTTATTTTTGCCATCAGTGGATCATAGTTTAGTGTTATAATTTTGTTGAGTTGTTTTGGGATATTGACCCCCAGATATTTCATAGATTCCATCTCCCAGTTAGTTTTGAGTTTGCTTAGTAAATATTGATTTGGGTCATAGTTGAATGTTAAAACTTGGGTTTTATGCATGTTTATTTCGTACCCCGATAAATCTCCATACTCTGAAAAAACTGAGATTAGTTCTGGAAAAGAGGTGTCCGGCTGCCCCAGGTATATTAAAATGTCATCAGCAAAGAGTTCTATTTTATGTTCCTTCTGACCAAGTGTAATACCTTGAATTTTTTGATTCTGTCTTATCCATTGGCTCAGAGGTTCTATGAAGATTGCAAAGAGCAGTGGAGACAAGGGGCAGCCCTGATGACATCCTCTTTCCAGTTCAAAAGATGATGATAATTTACCGTTAATCCTTATTTTAGCTGTTGGTTTTTTATATAATGCCTGGATAGTTCTAATGAAGTTGTTATGAAAATTGAAACTGGATAAGATTCTATATAGGAAAGACCAGTCAACCGAATCGAATGCTTTTTCAGCATCTAATCCCAATATGGCTGCATTTAAGTTATATTTTTTTATATGATGAATTATGTGTAAAGTGCGTCTAATGTTGTCTTGTGTCTGTCTTTGTCTTATAAAACCTGTTTGGTCTAAATGAATTAAGTCTGTCAGTATATTTTCTAACCTTTTGGCAAGGATAGTGGTAAAAAGCTTATAGTCCTGATTTAATACACTGATTGGTCTGTAGTTGGAGCATTCTAGTTTATCCTTTTCAGGTTTAGGTATAACTGCAATGACCCCTTCTCTCCAGGAGGGGGGGGGATTTCCCCTGTGTGGAGGACATAATTAAATGGTTTCAGGAGGAGAGGAGATAGTTGCTGTTTAAAGGTTTTGTACCACTTTGCTGTATAGCCATCTGCTCCTGGGGATTTGTTAGCTTTAAGTTTCATAATTGCTTTTTCTAATTCTTTAGGTTGTATTTCTGACAGTAGTGTTTTATTTTGTGACTCAGTAAGTTGGGGAAGGTTTAATGTGTTTAGGAATGCTTCGGATGTGTTTTTATGTTTTTTGAGGGAGTACAAGTTCTTGTAGTAGTTCTCGAAGCTTTTAAGAATATCCTGAATTCGTAAATTTTATTTCCTTTGATACTGGGTCTCTGATTTTGTAGATCGCTCTCTCCGTTTGTTGTTTCCTCAATTTATAGGCTAGTAATTTTGCCGATTTGCTGCCTGTTTCATAGTATTTTTGTTTCAGAAATGTAAGTTTCTTCTGGATTTCTATTGTGTAGATCTCATTTATTTGTTTTTTAATTTCCTCAATTTTGAGCGAGTCATTAGAATGAGTGTTGTCTTTGTGCTCTTTTTCTAGGTTCTTAAGTTCTGACTCTAATGTGATTAGTTTTTCTTGTCTCAGTCTCTTTTGGATTGCCAGTTTTGCGATAATCTTTCCCCTTATTACAGCTTTGCATGCGTCCCACAGTATTAAAGGGGATACTTCTCCATTATCATTTTCTTCCAAATATCTGAGAATATCTGATTCCAATTCATCTTTCAGTGGTCCTTTCAGCACATTTGAATTTAACCTCCAAGAAAATGTATTATTTGTGTATTTTTGGATACTTAAGTCGATATAGATCGGACTGTGGTCAGAGAGATCCATCAGTCCTATTTTACATGTTTTTACTCTTCCAATGTCTCTATTAAATATAAAAAAATAGTCAATCCTTAAGTATGATGAATGTGGTGCTGAGTAAAATGTAAAATCTTTTACACTGGGGTTGAATTCCCTCCACATGTCACAGATTCCCATTTCTTTTTGTAGCATCCGAGTTTTTCTACTTTGAGTGTTATTTTGATGTGGAGAATTACCTGATGCATCCCAGTATGGATTCAGTCTTAGACTGAAGTCTCCACCACATATCACTAAACCTTGGGCTTTAGTTATCATTAGGTCAAATACATTTTTATAAAATTTCCAGTTAGCCCCTGGAGGTGCATATACATTCAACAGGGTGATATCTTCTCCCTCTAGCCGCCCAAGTACCATACTGAATCTCCCTTCTTTTATCTTTGTGTTCTGATTTTTTTTCAAATATAATTTTGGTTGAGATCAATGTCGCTACTCCCCTCCTCCTCCCTGACTTATATGAAGATGAAGAGATCATTTTAAACCCTTGTCTATTGAGTTTAGTGTGCTCCATGTCTGTTAGGTGGGTTTCCTGTAAAAATATTATTCCTGCTTTGTCTTTTTTCATTTTGCCTAGAATCTTGGATCTTTTAACTGGATTCAGGATCCCTTTTACATTATATGAGATTATTTTGGTTACACCCTGTTTCTCCATTGTGTTGTCTTATTTAGTGTAACAGTGTGGTGGCTCTCTTTTATGCTACTCAGAAACTGAAAGAACATTAAGAACATAAAAAACATTAAGAACATAGTATATAAAACTTTAAAACAAAAAACTGACCAAAGATCTTCCTGAGCTGAGGTCTTTTTAGTGACCTTAGAAGAGCCTTGATGGAGTGTAGGCTCTGAGGGAAATTCCTCAGATTCCATTACGTGCTGAGGGCCCTCTCTTACCCCTGTAAGTTGTCCCATGTTTTTAACGTGATGATTTTTTTTTTTATGCCTATACCCTATGAAATTGTGCGCAACCTCCCACCACCATCATAGCAAACAATCACGTTAATACAGTATTTGTTAGTGTGGAGAGATCATGCAGTTCATTGTCACATTTCTATTTTAACAAGTTGTTTTTTGGTTTTTTTTTTTTTTTTTTTTTAAAGACTTATTTGTTTCTAATATTATGTCTGTTCCATGAAATGTTTTTCCACTTGCTGAATCTGCATCTCCTTTAATGTTTGTTACCTTGTAGGAGGAGGGTTGGATGCGCAGATTGACTAAAAATATTGTTATTCCCTCCTGTAAACGGCCAGTTTTTCCTTATAGCTCTGGCGCTGGGTTTCCCGCTGCTGGGTCGTGGATTTTGAGGGTCTCTGTGTGCACCACGTTTGAGCCTTGATTCTTTCGATCGGGTCTGCTGCGGGTTTATACACCGTTACCGGGAGTCCTCTTCTCGCCATATCCGTGGTTGCTTCTTCCGCCAAGTTGTAGAGACATGTCTCATCTCCGTAAAAGACCCTCAGCTTTGCCGGAAATGGAGTCTGAAAGTGCAGTTTCTTCTCTCGTAGTACCTTTTTAGCGTCGTTGTATTCCCGACGCTTTTTAAGGACCTCCGGGGCGTAGTCGTGTTCCAAGAAAATTTTCTCTCTTGGTGCATAAATCCTTTTTTCTGCTAAGCCAGTCTTACAACCTCTTCTTTTATTCTGGAGTTGGAGAACTTCACCACCACCGATCATGGTGGCGCTTCCGCCGCCGGCCTAGGGGCTAATGTACGGTGCGCCCTTTCTATCTTCAAGTCGGTGGTTTGGGGAATATCCAACTTCTCTCTCAGTAAGGATTCCACGCATGCTGCCATTGTGGTGAAACCGTCCTTGACTCCTTCTTTCAGACCATGAATTCTTATGTTGTCTCTTCTTAGTCTTCCTTCTTGGTCGGTTAGCTTAGCCTCCAGTCTTGACTGTCGTTTGTGTAGTTCCAGCACGGTATCTTCCAGCCCTTTTATTCTTTCTTCTGCTTCCATGATTCGGTCCTCGGCCTGGTCCACTCTGCTGTTTGTCCTTTTTATTTCGTCTTTCGATTTCACGAAATTCGGCCCAACACTCTCGGCGAAATTGTCTTAATTCTTTAAGTACCATTTTTAAGCTAACCTTGTTGCTAGCTTCATTCAGCTCCTCGTCTTCTGAATGGATATCATCCGGATCAGATTCTCCGGCCGATGTGTGTCCTGGCCTGGTAAATGTCTATCTCTTCTGTTTTCCTTTAGGCATGATGACTTTGTCTTTTGATTTTCACTCTTCCAAAAATCCGTTAAATCTGATTTTCAAGGTATTTTCCTGGATCGGGTCTGGGAGCTTCAGTGTTAAGCTGCTATCACCACGGTGTCCAGACCGGAAGTCCAAAATATGTAATTTTTATCAATAAACGTTTAGCCACCGCACTGTCACTGGTCTGTCTCTTCATGTCCTGGCCTCAGGAAGTGTGGGTGAGGTTTTGCATTGACTCCATGCTGATTGAATAATACGTGGCATCACGACCATGCTGATTGGATAATTCACGGTGTCATGGCGGCACTTTATTGTGAAGTGCAGTGTGGTGATGCCGACTTCCTGTCACGTCACCACACTGCCTTCTATAGCAGGGTGAGCCACCATGGCTCAGCCTCTTGTGCTGGACGTCTACACCAGGTGCTTGCCGTGTAAATGCTGTTAGCAACATCAATAAAGCTGTGTTTGACAAAAAGGAAGTGAAAAGCAACAAATCTGACAAGAAGAGAATAGTGAAGATGTAATGCTTAAAAAATTATACTATAATGTTGCCTTGATTGCATAGGTCTAAAGGATAATTTGGGGGATCCAGGGTCTGTCTAAAGAACACCGGTGTTGGAGAAGCAGTGAGCGGAACACGGTCCTTTGCAGGGAAGCAAGCCCAGCCTGCCCGGTCAGTGATAGACAGGAGTCCCTTTGCAGGACCACGACTTGCCTTCGCTGATGGCGTTCCTCTCAGTGTTCTTGCATGGCTATCTAAAATTTAAAAGTTAATAATAATACCACCATGATTGTGGAGCAGAATGCCCTGATCAATTGCATATCATATGTGGCCACATGCATGGTTTGACTAAATGACGACCTTCGCCAAACTGGACACAAAAATGCCCAAATAACAAAATAAATATTTTTTATTTAGATATTTACTGACAAATGGGCAACACTGATGCAACAGCTGCAGCCAAATAGGTCATTCTTGTGTGTATAATAATGTTCAGTGTTTTGTACTTATAATATTGCTAAACTATAAAAGGATGCACTAGAATGGGTCTCAAATATTTGTAAACATGTCCTGTTATAGCATGAGTTTATTGACGATAGATTATAAACTACACGTATAAACCAATTATGATGATGACTGAACAATTCCCATTCCCCAAAGCGCAAGATACACTTATGAATATAAGTCATAAAAGATCAGACAAATAAGTAATCTGACAAAAAATAAACAAGGTGTAGAAGAGCTTGAAATAACGAAGCGATGTGATTTTATAAATCAAAGTTTAATATCAGCTTCACTCCTCTAACAAGTCTCATCTCGGTGCAGAGGCAGAATAAGAGGTCGAACGCAGTCAGACCTTCATACTTATACCCACACTCAACAAAAGACATTGCATATCAAAGCTGACATCCCGCATTACATAATCCCCCCTCCATTGTCCTCCGTCTCCTCCACCTGACCCTGGGTGGTCAGGGAGATCGATCCGGTCTCCACCGCTGCGACTCTGTCTGTTCTTTGATCCTCGCTGGCGGTTGAGACCTCTTGTCCTGTTCTGAGGCTTGAGGTCATTCCACATATGTAATCACTAATTACTAATTAAACATTCTAATATGTCTATACATATGTAGGTATGGACTATATGATTAATATAAGCCACAGCCCCCCCCCCCAAAAGACTAAGAAAAGGACAATCAAATTAGTTTTACAGTTTAAGATAATCTCTATG
The DNA here is from genome assembly GCA_020510985.1 of Pholidichthys leucotaenia. Classification (NCBI taxonomy): domain Eukaryota; kingdom Metazoa; phylum Chordata; class Actinopteri; order Cichliformes; family Pholidichthyidae; genus Pholidichthys; species Pholidichthys leucotaenia. The sequence continues at coordinate 113,712,875 of CM035846.1, read as the reverse complement.
ACATATTATACTGTTAAACCTCTTGACAGGGAAAACAAGGAAAAATCTTTCCAGCAGTCATGCTCCTGTAGAGAATTCAGTGGTAACAACAACAGTATAGTAATATCACAAAACAGCCTTAAAACTGTCACGGCACAATCTGATTACACAGTCAACAACTCTTTGTCAATTTTGCATCAGTCCCTGTGCCGTCTGGGTTTTAATCTTCTCCCGAATCTGCTGTGGGTCCGCTTTGGCGTCGTGGTGGGACCCTCCTGTAAGGAATCTGCAGCTTGGGGAGGAGAGTGGTTATTTGTTCCCTGCAGGGGGGCTGAGTTTTTTTTCTTGGGGGGTCTACCCCACCGAGGTGCTCTCGCCACCCGTGCAGGTTCGTCTCTCAACAAGAAGGCAGGTTTAAGTCTGTCAATGCTGACTGTTTCTTTTCTGTCCCCTAAATCAAGCACAAAATGCTTATCACCAGGTTCCAGCACTCTGAATGGTCCGTCGTTATGGTGGACGGAGGGTTGATTTTAAAGCTTCGTGCCTAACAAAAACGAACTCGGCGTTTTTTAAAGCTTGGGGGACAAAAACCCGTGGACAAGAGTGATGTGCCGGTCCGGGGAGAGTGTCCGGTCCGGTGCTGCCTAAAGGCCTCAGGGCTGGAAGATGCCCGGGCTCTGGGTTCTCTGGTAAAAACTCGCCTGGGAGTCTGAGAGGTTGTGCAAAAACTAATTCTGCTGGGGAGGCGTCTAGATCTTCTTTAGGCACAGAACGCAACCCTAATAAAACCCAGGGAAGTTTATTCACCCAATCTGTATCCGTTAGTGAGGCCTTGAGGGCGGCCTTTAAAGATCTGTGAAACCGCTCGCATAACCCATTAGCCTGAGAGTGATATGCGGTGGTGCGGTGCATTGTCGCCCCTAAGCTGCTGGCCATGGCTGACCAAAGCTCTGAGACAAATTGAGGCCCCCTATCGGACGTGATGTCCGATGGGACGCCGAAACGTGCCACCCAGTTTGTTAAAAAAACGCGAGCGACTTCCGCAGCTGTGGTTGACGCCAAAGGGACCGCCTCAGGCCAGCGCGTAGTACGATCTATCATCGTTAACAGGTGTGTGAAACCCTGAGACGAAGGTAGTGGTCCCACGAGGTCGACATGAACATGGTCAAACCTTCTGGCTGGGATTCGAAAAGGCTCTAGAGAAGCTTTTGTGTGTTTGTGTATTTTGACGCGCTGACAAGACATGCAAGTTTTTGCCCATTCCTTTACATTTTTGCACAGGTCCGGCCAAACAAGCTTTTCTGCGACCATTTTAACCAAGGCGCGCACCCCTGGGTGCGCGAGGGAGTGAACTGAGTCAAAAATGCGGCGGCGCCATGCAGCTGGGACTACCGGGCGAGGTCGGCCGGTTGAAACGTCGCAGATTAGGGGGGGTAAACCGTCACGTAAACCCCTTTCCTCCAGTCTTAACCCTGTTGGTCCAGACAGGAGCGCGCGCATGTCCGCGTCGCTGCTTTATTCCTCTGCCATGGCTGCGTAATCTATCCATACGTGAATTGGGGCTGCGTACGCGTACGCGTTGGCGAAGAGTTCTGCGGCTGAGGTAGTATAATCTTTCTCCTCGCGCTCTGGCGATGTCACAGCGCGAGAGAGGCAGTCTGCTACCACATTAAGTTTGCCTGCCACATGTCGAATGTCTGTGGTGAACTCTAAAATTGCAGCTAGCTGTCTTTGTTGCCTGCCTGACCATGGTTCTGAAATTTTAGCCATCGCAAAAGTGAGCGGTTTGTGGTCTACAAAAGCCGTGAAGCGCCGCCCTTCTAACCAGAACTGGAAGTGGCGGATGGATAAATGAAGCGCTAGCAGCTCCCTGTCAAAAGTGCTGTATTTACGCTCGGTTTGGTTTAAAGATTTGCTAAAAAATGCTAAAGGTTGCCAGGTTCCGCCAACATGTTGCTCCACGACTGCCCCTATGGCCAGGTCTGAAGCGTCTGTGGTTAACGCTATGCGGGCCGAGGGATCGGGGTGAACTAACAATGTGGCATTCGCTAGAGCACTTTTTACTTCCGCGAAGGCGTGCTCGCGCTCCGGGGTCCATTCGACCGCATTGGAAGGCTTTTGTTTTCTGAGCGCGGCATACAGGGGCTGCATGAGTTGAGCTGCGCGGGGGAGGAAACGGTTGTAAAAATTCACCATTCCCAAAAATTCTTGCAGCGATTTGACCGTTTGTGGTCGTGGAAAAATTTTTACCGCGCGGACTTTGTCTGGCAATGGGACTGCCCCCTTCGGTGAAACTCTGTGTCCCAAAAAATCAATTTGTGACACGCCGAATTTGCATTTGGCTGGGTTGATTATTAACCCGTGCTCTTCTAGTCTCTGAAAAACTGTAGTGAGGTGTTGTTCGTGTTCTTCCTCTGACGGGCTGGCTACCAGCATATCGTCGAGGTAGACGAACACGAAGGGGAGGTCGCGTAATAGACTAGAAAAGCGACTAGAAAACTAGAAATGAAAGTGACTAGAAAAGTGCTATATAAGTGTAGGTTAGTTAGTTAGTTAGTTAGTTAGTAATACCGCGTCCATCATATGCTGAAAGGTTTGAGCAGCGCCTTTGAGGCCGAACGGCATCCGCAAAAATTCAAAAAGACCGAAAGGGGTTATTACAGCCGTTTTAGGAATGTCTTCTGCTCGAACGGGGACTTGGTGGTCGCCGCGGACTAGGTCTATTTTAGAAAAAATGCGCGCACCCGCCAGATGTAGTGAAAAATCTTGGATGTGGGGAATTGGGTAGCGGTCATGCGCTGTCGCATTGTTTAATCTGCGGTAATCGCCGCACGGTCTCCAAGAACCGTCGGTTTTCGGGACCATGTGGAGTGGCGATGCCCAGGGGCTCTTCGAGCGTCTAATAATGCCTGATTTTTCAAGGGTGGCAAACTCGTCTCGTGCTATGGCAAGCTTGGCCGCGTCTACGCGCCGAGCTTTGGCGAACACGGGTGGGCCTGTTGTGGGGATGAAGTGTTCAACCCCGTGCTTCGCTACTGTGGCTGAAAATTTTGGAACTGTGAGTGCTGGAAATTGGGTGAGGAGTTGGTCAAACTTACCTCCTGCTGTTGTGACGCTGGCCTGCACGGATGGTGGAGAGACTCGAGCTGAGCAGGGGATAGAAGAAAATGACTAGATCGACTAACAACCCATGTGCACACAAAAAAATCAGCGCCCAACAAGTTAAAACTCACCGCCGCTACAATAAATGTCCATCTATAGTTGCGGCCGTGGATGCAAAGAGGCAGGTTCCTTTCACCAAAGGTGTCAATGATCGAGCCGTTGGCTGCCATCGCTCCATTTCCCAGGGGACCCATGGCCCGGTCTGTGTGGGAAGGGGTGATAAAACTCATCTGAGCTCCGGTGTCGATCAGGAACTGTCTCCCGGTGTGTCCGTCAGTCACATAAAGTAGCTTATTTTTCTCGCCGAGAGCCACAGCTGTTAACGGTCTCTCGGCTTTGGCGTTTCCCGAACTTTTGAATTTGCAGGGGGGCACACATTTGTACGCCCTCTCGGCGAAACGGTGGTGGTAATAGCAGAGGTCGTTCCGCCTGCTGCGCCTTGGTCGTGTTGCCGCCATGGTGGGCGGGCTCTGCTCGGTTGTCTGTGGTTCTCCGCTGCTCTGGGCTTCCGCGCTGAGATCTGCGGATGCTGCTGTGGCCATCTGTTCCCCGCAGGCGTTGATGAGCCGCTGCGCTTCTCGGGCCAGCGCGCGGAAGTCCTGCTGGGTGCTGCACCGCATGTTGACCAGCGTCCCTCTCATGTGTGGCGGCAGAGTGCTGAGGAAGATGTGTTGGAAGAGGAAGTTGTCGTTGTCCTCTTCCTTGAGCTGCAGCATGTCCTCCATGAGGGCCTTTGGTCTGCATCCTCTGTGGCCGTAGATCGCCAGGATCTTCTCTGCTCTCTCCTCGGCTGAGGGGACGAAGTTCTTGACGATGGTCGCTTTAAGCTCTCTGTATTTGTCATGGGCGGGCGGCTGTTGGATTATGCTCCGTGTACATCTTGACGTGGCAGCGTCGAGTTTGGAGACGATGTGATAAAACTTCGTCTCGTCCGCCGTTATGCCCGCCAGTGCAAACTGAGTCTCAGCTTGCTGGAACCACGAGCTCAGATCTTCTTGCCAGAATTCTGGCAGCTTGACGGTGACGGCGCTTGTGTGGGCCGTCCCTGATGTGTCCGCCGGGTGAGAGCGCCTTTCTTCTGCTCTCACAGCGGGGCTGGAGATGGTGCTCGGTTGAGCCCTCTCTGTAGCTTCTGCCGTGGGGGAACGTCTTCCATCCGTTCCCCTGTCTGCATGGGCGCCGGCGCTTGCCTGGGTCGCCTCTGATGAGTTAATCACGGGAGAACATCTCTGTTCCATCCTCACGTCAGGGTCACCAGTGTAGAAGAGCTTGAAACAACGAAGCGATGTGATTTTATAAATCAAAGTTTAATATCAGCTTCACTCCTCTAACAAGTCTCATCTCGGTGCAGAGGCAGAATAAGAGGTTGAACGCAGTCAGACCTTCATACTTATACCCACACTCAACAAAAGACATTGCATATCAAAGTTGACATCCCGCATTACATAATCCCCCCTCCATTGTCCTCCGTCTCCTCCACCTGACCCTGGGTGGTCAGGGAGATCGATCCGGTCTCCACCGCTGCGACTCTGTCTGTTCTTTGATCCTCGCTGGCGGTTGAGACCTCTTGTCCTGTTCTGAGGCTTGAGGTCATTCCACATATGTAATCACTAAACATTCTAATATGTCTATACATATGTAGGTATGGACTATATGATTAATATAAGCCACACAAGGGTTCTTAAACAGTCGCTAATATTAGATGTCCCATTCATTTTCAATAATTCTGTAATTAATATTTACACAATCAAATAAATTTTAGTGCCATTCAGTCCCTTTTATATTTACCAAAGTCTAACATGTGAGTGCCTACATGTAAGTTACACCTCTTTGTATTCCACTTTCAAACACAGCCTATATTTGGGTCTGTAAAGCCTAATTGGGCTACCTGTTTTCAGAAAAGAATACTTGCTTTCTATGGGCATGCACTAGTCTATCAATAAATGCATGAAATCCCTCTGTGTGTGTGTGTGTGTGTTTGTGTGTGTGTGTGTGTGTGTGTGTGTCTGTCTGTCTGTCTGTCTGTTCCTCACATATCTCTCAAATTGTTTGTCACACTGACCTCAGATTTTAGAAGTGCTTTGCTGAGGTTACGAGGGTGTGCATCCCAGAGTATGGAGTTGCTCAGTCAAAATATGTAATCTTTATCAATAAAAGTTTGTTGGCAAACGCTGGCAAAAGTTGTGTTCTTTGAAAATTTTCAGCATGCTGAAAATTTACCAACGTTTGGAAAAACACGTTGGCGAAAGTGGTGCTCATTTTGTAAAAGTTCCTGAGCACTGGGCTAAGTTATGCAGAGTTTACCTAAGTCAGCCTAAGTTAAAGCTGGGTTCACACTATAGCATTTGGACTGACTTTTACAGACGTTTTGAAAAATCAGAGAAATACTCAGCACAGGCCAGCTGACATCAGCGTCAGGCGACGCTCATGTAAAGATTAGCATTTGTGGAGGCTTCCTGCCATTCTGGACCTGATTTTGGAATGAACACATCTCCCTTGGGCATACTTTCAGTATTTATTTTCATTTTATATTCTTTTGTAGCTACTTCTTCATACCCTTTTCCCTTATTCATTCATTCATTCATTCATTCTTTTCAAAAATAATAAAATAATGCTTTAGACTCCAACACCAAGTCCGCAATTGAAATGTGAATGTGGATGGAATTAAAAAAAAAAACTATTTAATGAATCATCATATAAATAAAATGATGGGTGACTATACTTTGACTGTTACACCTCTCTCCATTAAAATAACATAAAATCCCTTGAAATGTCATCTACTTTTTGACACTACATCAGCGCTGTTTAATTCCCACAATGGAAGTGATGTCATGAGGCTGAGTGTGGTGTGCCATTGGGCTCAGGCTCTTAATTTATATCTGAGTATTTCCTATATTTTTCCAGCGTTGTGTGTTATTTTCCTGTGTGTTGGTTTAAGATGTGTTCTTAGTGGTCAGTTGTTCTGTTATTTATGCATGTCCTTAATATTATTATTATCCTGTTGGCTTCTGTAGACATCCTTTGTCTATGTAGTTCTTAGTGTTTATATTTTGTTTCTTTGTGACTTGAGTTCTCTACCTCCTCTTCCAGACACTGCCACCATGCTATCATCTTGCATTGGTTGCTCATTCTGTTTCAGTTCACGGATCGTCACAGCTGTGAGCTGTCAAATAATTAGGTCACCTCCTCCGCTCACGTGACCCACACCTGCTTTCATTTGTGATGATTTGTTTCTGGCTCTATTTAACCTGTTGAACTCCGGGATTCCGCGGGCGGTCACATCTCTGCGTCATAGTGCGTCTCAGTGCGCATTGAAAAAAAAAAAGCTGCATTTCCGTTCTTCCAGTACAGACACAGCCGCGAACAGAAAGCCAAAGGAGTGTTTGATTGGTTTAGATTTGATTGACCTCTCATTCGACTAATAAGAGCCTTGAATTGGGTTTCTGAAACCTTGAAGAACCAATGACTGAAAACCTAGCAAGAAGGACCTGCCTACCAACGACCGCGAATACAACGAGCCAATTGAAGCAGAGAAGATCGACGATTGAAACGCATGCGTCCCCGTGCATAAAATCTTTTTTGCCTAAGCCGCTGGGTGACTCACATTGAGACCTGTGTGTAACGGTAGCATTAGCCACTCTTAGCCATTAGCCAGTCGTTTTTTATTACTACTGTTCTTATTTGTTTTGAAAAATGGTTCACAAAAACCGCAAGCATGGAAGCGGAGATGGTTTGACCGGGTAGGGTGACCAGAACCACGAGTCCGTAACAACCGGACCAGCTTCATGTTCGTCTGACAATGAGGAACAGATGTTCGCCAACGACACTGCTGTTGTGGACAGGTAAGTGTTTTAAGCTAAATTATTCTTTATCAATGAAAATAGTAATAAAAATGACTTTTGACCGATCGGTAATTACAATAGTAGTAGTAGATTAGTTTATTTGACAGGGACAGTGCAATAAACATAGACAATTAATCAAAGACAATCAATCTGATGTGTTGCACATAGAGTGTATAGCTATTAGCTAATTTGCAACTCTTGTCCCTGGATGGGCTTTAGAAAAAAGAATCAAGATAAAAAATATACACAATAACCACATACATCAATGCAGAAAAATTATAAATACACAATTATAAATATTATAAATATTATAAATACACAAATATAACAGCCTGACTCACATTTAACATAAATATTATAAATATTATAAATACACAAATATAACAGCCTGACTCACATTTAACACATATAACATAACTCACATTTGCCTATTTCAGGCCTTCCTCCCTCCGTCACTCACTATAAACAAACACATTTATTCCTTCCCTTCATTCACTCTCACTTTGCAGACAATTAATTCATACATGAGTACATTCTTGTTTATTTTTCAGCCAGTTTTTAACATTTTTAGTGAATGTTTTAAAGTCCGTTATTATTTTAATTTCATTTGGCATTGTGTTCCAGATGTGACTGCCCTTTATAGAGAAAGCTGTTTGTCCAAATGTGGTTCTGCGGTGGAATATTTTACAGTTATTGTTAACAGAACTCCTGGTGGCTCTGCTGCTGTCCTGTCTTTGGACAAAACCAGCAAGTGGCTCGGGTGCTGATTTATGGAAACATTTGAACGTTAATTTCAGAAGACAGAGGTCAATGAAGCTCTCAAAACTCAATAGGTTGTATTTTTTTAAAACATTACAGTGATGCCACCTAATGGGCTTTTTGTCCAAGATTTTTAGGGTTTGATTATATAATGAACCTATATGTCTTATTGTGGAAGGGGCTGCTTGAGCCCAGACTGTCAAACAGTATGATATATGAGAAAAAACCATAGAATGCATATACAGTGCAGCTGCTTCGTAAGGTATGTAATATCTAATTAATTTAAAGCAGTTCAGATTTTTTTTTACTGTTTTTGAAATTTTCTTTATATGAAGATTAAATTTGAGTTGAGGATCTAGTACAATGCCAAGGTATTTGAATTCTGTAGCTAAACTGATGTCATGATCATGTATATTAACTTTAAAATGTTGCAGGTTACATTTTTTGATTGAAAAGCACATTGAGACTGTTTTCTGAAGGTTCAGCAATAGATGGTTCTTGAGGAGCCACTCTTGGACATCAACCATACTTGTAGACAGTACATCTGCAGCCTGTGCTGGAGTCTTGGCAGCTGTGTAAATAACTGCATCATCTGCATAAAGTTGGCATGTTGCAGCTGAGCAGTGTAACGGCAGGTCATTAATAAAAATGCTGAAAAGTAAAGGACCAAGAATGGACCCTTGTGGGATACCCATGCGGTTGTTTAAAAATGAGGATTTATCCTGGTGAACTTTTACACACTGTTCTCTATTCTGGAGATAAGATGCAAACCATTCTAATGTATTTGGGGAGAAGTTAAAAGATACCATTTTGGATAAAAGCAAACTGTGGTTTACAGTATCGAAAGCCTTTTTGAGATCTAGAAAAACAGCTCCTACCACATTACCCCTGTCCAAGGACTGTTTGACGTTTTCAATAAGGCAACAATTTGCTGTTTCTGTTGAGTATCCTGGTCTAAAACCAAATTGATGTGGATGAAGAAGTTGATTGTCTTGTAAGTAGTCTATCAGCTGTGTAGCTACAACTTTTTCAAGAACCTTAGATAGGACTGGTAAGATAGAGATTGGGCGGTAATTGCATATATCGTCTTTACTGCCTGATTTATGAACTGGTATGACGACAGCTTTTTTTCCAGCCAGATGGAAATGTACTAGACCTAATGGAGAGATTAATGAGATGAGTCAGTGGTTTGATTAATATTTTGCTGTGCATTTTGAGAAAGGAGGTGTTCATATTGTAGATATCATTAGTTTTTGAGTTTGACAGTGTTTTAACAATACCAGCAATTAACTTCTCATTTACCTCATCGATGTGAAAAGTATCTGTTGGAAGTATGGAATTTGTGTTGTTGAGCACATTTGGCAGCACAAAAATTTTTGTTAAGTCTTCCACAGAGCCCACAAAGTGTGAATTAAATTCATTTGCCAAAGTAGCCTTGTCACTGACGGTCTTGCCATTGATTCTAAGTTCCTTTACCCCCTTCTGATCGTTTTTTTTATTAGTTAAGTTATTTAAATGCCTCCATAGGGAACTGTTGTTACCCTTTGCATGATCTATCAGTTTATTGTAATAAGATATTTTTGATTTTCGCAGCTCATGTACCACTTTATTTCTTAAACTTTTGTACACAAGGTGATCATTTTGTAGTTTGGAGGTTAGTGATGTTTTCAGTGCATAGTCTCGCCTCTTCATAAGTTTTCTTATTTCATTATTTAACCATGGTAGGCTAATCTTCTGTTGTCTACTTTTAATTTGCTTTGAAAATTTTTCTATAGACTTTGTGATTGTTGCAGTTATAAAATTACAACAATCATCTACTTCACATGTTGACATGAGCTGCTCCCAATTTTGATTCTCTAAGTAATGTTCAAACTCCTCATTTTTTGATTTGGGGATAATAAAATTTGATTTGTCAATATCGACTCCCCCAAGATACTGTAGTCGCTTTTTAGTAAGTTTCCTGACAGCAAGAACCATGTTATGATCTGAGAGACCAGTTACAAGATTATAGGTTCTGGTTATTCGTTCTGGTTTATTAGTAAATACCATGTCAATAAGTGTTCTGGATTGTTTGGTTATCCTGGTGGGTCCTTTGATGATTTGCTGGTAATTAAATTTAGTCATGAGGCTTTTCAGTTTTTGTTTGTCTTTTTTATCAGACCAGTTGATATTAAAGTCACCATGAATTATTGTTTCTCTGTTCTTCTCAAGTTGTTTAACCAGATCACTTAATTCATTATAAAAGGAAGAGTTGTGTGACGGTGGGTTGTACACTACTGCAATGTTGAAATTCATTACCGGAGAGAGACATACATTAACAGCTAAACATTCAAGTGAAGTATTCAAATCAACCAGTTGACATTTATATTTGTCTTTGATGTAAATTAAAACACCTCCTCCCCTCCCTACCTGCCTGTCTTTTCTAAAACACTGGTAGCCCACAATATCGATCATATTAGTGTCTATGTTACTGTGTAGCCAGCTTTCTGAGAGACAAAGGTAGTCCAGATTTGAGTCCAACAGCAACACCGAAATCTCATCTCTTTTGGGGATTATGCTCCGTATGTTTAAATGTCCGCCGAGGATCCCCTTTGGTTTAGCCTTGGTGTCCCAAAGAACTCGTGCATGATTAACAGTTTGGAAAAATAAATGTTGTTTTTGCTTTTGTACAGCTCGGTTTTGTGCTAACCCAGTGGTCTGCTGTTTAATAGTGGCAGGTCCAGGGTTAAGGTGAATATCTCCTGCCAGAAGTAGCAGAACTAACAGAACTTTAATTGTATATCCTCTGCCATATTGTGATTTTTGCTTAACAGCCATGTTTGCCTTAATTTGGAAGTTTTTGCTCAGGGCTTTTAAAGACCACATAGAGTGTCTTTAAAGACCACATAGAGTGACGGACCGTTGTCCGTCATGTGGCCATGACGGACAACGGTCCGTCATGGCCACAAGTTTTTTTGTGCGCCGAGCTCCTCTGTAGTGGGGGGGGGGGGGGTTGTTATCCTCTACATTACAGATATTTTAGTATAATTTTTATTGCACTGTAGGTTATTTTTTCTTGTAAAAAAAAGGCCACACATTTTTTACGTGGCATGTTTCTTTGTGTGTGGGGGGGGGCTTGTTCGTTCATTCATTCATTCATGAATGAACAAACACCCCCCCCACACACACACACACACACACAGCCCTGAGTGTCACCTTTCATTAGAGCCCAAGATGAAGCTTCTATGTTGAAGCATTCAAATGTTATAGACGTTTTTCCAAACTGTGCCATTTGGCACAGTTTGGCACAGTTCAAAAACGCCTGGGAACAACCTGAGAAAAAAGCTGTGTAATATATTCATTTTTTGTGGTACTGTTACAAAATTTTGACCTCAGCTTGATAACACTTGGTTCTACTTTTCTGTTGCATTTTCCAGCCAGTATCTGACAGCTATGTGTTATTTGCAAGCATTTGTATCTAAAAAACCACCCAGGCGAACTTTATTTTCTTCAAGTTCAGTATGTTTAGATGACTGTTACTCAGTGGCAGGAGCACTTAGAGAGATTATGACTATTTTGCCAAAAAATTCAGAGTGTTTTCTTTTAAATGAGACCAACCCCATGAAGATGCTGCAAAGGGTTGAAGAACAGCTTTTGATTTATTTTGGGTATGTTATTTTTAGGCATTTTTAGGGAAATTGACCAGAGTTCAGCAGGTTAAGGACTGCTATTTCTCTCCCTCATTGCTGGAGTCTAATGATCACTTGCATCAGAACCCTACTCCCGTTCTGACGTTTATTCTCTGTGTGCATCCTGTCTTCCCTTTCGCCATCTCAGTTTGTAAGTTTGCTTTGTGCGCTGTTTGGATTTTTTGTGTTTGTGCACTGTTTGGACTTTTGTGTTTTTCAATAAATATCACAAACTACAGTCCAGTGCTTGGGTCTCCGTTCCTGCCCCGAGGGGCAATTCATGACAAGTGAACCAATAAATCCTGGAGAATGATTGCACACAGAGCAGAAAATTAGGAACAGTAAATTTCTCAATGAGATTTCTTTTTTTGGGTGGTGGTGGTGGGCTGTCACCTTTTTGGGAGATCATATATATATATATATATGTAGCAGGCAGAAAGTAAACAGACTGACTGAAAATTTCATGAAAAACCTTTATTCCACGGACCAAGAAAATGTTTTTTTCAGATAGGGAAAAAAAAAATGGCTGTTGTTTCCAAGGCAACCAGTAATCCGTACTGGCAAAAGACATGTTTGCGCAACAGCACAGCCTAGTGGTAGAAAAATAACACTGCAAAGACACAAAAGCACACACCAAACCACACCCATCACCTGCAAACAAATCCACAAACCCACAAATGTCCGTAACACACACACACACACACACACACACACACACACACACACGAAAAAGTGTTTTCCCCCTTCCTGAGTTATTTTTTTGTATGTTTGCCACACTTAAATGTTTCAGATCATTGAACAAATTTAAATATTAGACAAAGATAACACAAGAAAACACAAAATGCAGTTTTTAAATGAAGGTGTTTATTATTAAGGCTAAATCCAAACCTGCATGGCCCTGTGTGAAAAAGTGATTGCCCCCCCATGTTAAAACATAAATTAACTGTGGTTTGTCACATCTTTGGAAAGCTGAGTTCAATTTCTTTAGCCACACCCAGGCCTGATTACTGCCACACCTGTTCTCAAAAAGTATGACAATGCTGAATGCAACGCTAGGAAATGCTAGCAAAAATTTGTAAAAGTTTGTAAAAGTTGGTGTGTGCCCACAAATGTAATTTCACCAGCGTTTGGACTGATTTCTCTGATTTTTTAAAACGTCAGTAAAAGTCAGTCCAAACATTATAGTGTGAACCCAGCTTAAAGGATAATTCGGTGAATGCCAGCGGGGACCCTGTGTCTGCCTAAAGAACATCAGTGTTTGAGAAGCAGCGGCCAGAACGTGGTCCTTCATAGGTAAGCAAGCCCAGCCTGCCCAGTCAGCGGTAGACGGGAGTTCCTTTGCAGGATTGTGACTTGCCTTCGCCGACAGCACTCCTTTTGGTGTGCTTGCACGGCTATCTAAAAATTAAAAGTGAATAATAATACCATCATGATAGTGGAACAGAATGCCCAGATCAATTGCATATCATATGTGGCCTCATGCACGGTTTGACTAAACGACGACCATCACCAAACTGGACAAAAAAAACCCCATCCAAATAACGAAATAAATAATTTTTATTTAAATATTCACTGACAAATGGGCAACACTGATGCAACAGTTGCAGCCAAACAGGTAATTCTGCTGTGTATATAATGTTTGGCGTTTTGTACTTATAATATGCGACCCGCCGGGGGACTACAGATGCAAATTAGCAGTATTGCTAAATCTGGCATACTTACATTTGTATTAATGTTCATTAGTATGTAATGTTCCTTTCAAATAAACATTAAACAAACAATATTCCTAAAATATAAAAGGATGCACTAGAATGGGTCTCAAATATTTGTAAACGTGTCCTGTGTACTGCATGAGTTTATTGACAATAGGCTATAAACTACACATATAAACAAACAATTATGATGATGACTGAACAACTCCCATTCCCCTAAGTGCAAGATACAACACCTATGAATATAAGTCATAAAGAAAAAATCACACAAATAAGTGATCTGACAATAAATAAACAAGGATTTTCAAACAGTCGCTAATATTGGATGTCCTATTCATTTTGAATAATTCTGTAATTAATATTCACACAATCAAATACATCTTAGTGCCGTTCAGTCCCTTTTATACTTGTCAAAGTCTAACATGTGAAAGCCTACATATAGACTACACCTCTTTGTATTCCACTTTCAAACACAGCCTATATTTGAGCCTGTAAAGCCTAATTGGGCGACCTGTTTTCAGATAGGAATACTTGCTTTCGACGGGCATGCACTAGTTAAATGTGATTTACAGTTCAGATGTCCATATAATATGACAGTGATAGTCCAGCAAACTGATTTGAACACGCAGGATTAAATAAAATCATCATGGACCAACACCGCATGCGCGACAGCTGTCTGAGTGGAACAGTTGTTGCGCATATCAAGATCGGCTATAACACAAGACGCGTTAATTTGTGTTAATATTTTTTAATCCGTTAAATGTGCCACCGTAATTAATTATGTGAACGCATTAATATTCCCAGCACACACACACACACACACACACACACACACACACACACACACACACACACACACACACACACACACTGGTGTGAAAAAGTGTTTGCCCCCTTCTTGATTTCTCATTTTTTTGTGTTTGTCGCACTTAAATGTTTCAGATCATCAAACAAATTTAAATATTAGACAAAGATAACACAAGTAAACACAAAATGTAGTTTTTAAATGAAGGTGTTTATTATTAAGAGTAAAAAGCATTTCAGGCAGTACTGAAGTACATGCATTAGTTCAAAGACAGAATCATCATCATCATCATGATCATAGCAGCCTGGCAACGACAGAATGCACATGCAGAATACAACATTGTATCAGAATACGAGTTACCAGTCATGGGAGATCATCCAACTAATTAAAATATTAAACAAAGATAACACAAGTAAACATAAAATGTAGTTTTTAAATGAGGGTGTTTATTATTAAGGCTAGAAAAAAAAAATCCAAACCTACATCGCCCTATGTGAAAAAGTGATTGCCCTCAAACCCTGTTAAAACATAAATTAACTGTAGTTTATCACATCTTTGGAAAGCTGAGTTCAATTTCTCTAGCCACACCCAGGCCTGATTACTGCCATACCTGTTCTCAATCAAGAAATCACTTAAATAGGACCTGCTTGACAAAGTGAAGTAGACCAAAAGATTCTCAAAAGCTAGACATCATGCTGTGATCCAGAGAAATTCAGGAACAAATGAGTAACAAAGTAATTGAGCTCTATCAGTCTGGAAAAGGTTATCAAGCCAGTTCTAAAGCTTTGGGACTCCAGCAAACCACAGTGAGAGCCATTTTCCACAAATGGCGAAAACATGGAACAGTGGTGAACCTTCCCAGGAGTGGACGGCCGACCAAAAATTACCCCAAGAGCGTAGTGATGACTCATCAAAGAGGTCACAAAAGACCCCACAACAACATCCAAAGAACTGCAGGCCTCGCTTGCCTCAGTTAAGGTCAGTGTTCATGACTCCACCATAAGAAAGAGACTGGGCAAAAATGGCCTGCATGGCAGAGTTCCAAGACGAACACCAATGCTGAGCAAAAAGAACATAAAGGTTTATCTCAGTTTTGCCAGAAAACATCTTGATGATCCCAAAGACTTTTGGGAAAATACTCTGTGGGCTGACGAGACAAAAGCTGAACTTTTTGGAAGGTGTGTTTCCCATTACATCTGGGGTAAAAGTAGCACAGCATTTCAGAAAAGGAACATCATACCAACAGTAAAATATGGTGGTGGTAGTGTGATGGTCTGGGGCTGTTTTGCTGCTCCTGGACCTGAAAGACTTGCTGTGGTAAATGGAACCATGAATTCTGCTGTCTACCTTAAAATCCTGAAGGAGGATGTCGGGCCGTCTGTCCATGACCTCAAGCTGAAGTGCACTTGAGTTCTGCAGCAGAACAATGATCCAAAACACACCAGCAAGTCCACCTCTAAATGGCTTAAGAAAAACAAAATGAAGTCTTTGGAGTGGCCTAGTCAAAGTCTTGACCTGAATCCGATTGACATGCTGTGGTATGACCTTAAAAAAGCGGTTCATGCTCAAAAACCCTCCAATGTGGCTGAATTACAACAATTCTGCAAAGATGAGTGGGCCAAAATTCCTCCACAGTGCTGTAAAAGACTAATTGCCAGTAATCGCAAACACTTGATTGCAGTTGTTGCTGCTAAGAGTGGCCCAACCAGTTATTAGGTTTAGGGGGCAATCACTTTTTTCATACAGGACCATGTAGGTTTGGATTTTTTCCCCCTTAATAATAACTACCTTCATTTAAAAACTGCATTTTGTGTTTACTTGTGTTATCTTTGTCTAATATTTAAATTTGTTTGATGATCTGAAAGACTTAAGTGTGACAAACACAAAAAAAAAGAGAAATAAGGAAGGGGACAAACACTTTTTCACACCGCTGAGTGTGCGTGTGTGTGTGTGTGTGTGTGTGTGCATAGTAAAAGTATTACCTTAATGGGCAAATTGTCTTATTTGGCAGTAGCTTCAAAACAGGTTCCAAGTGCATTAATGTCACTTTCTGGCAGTTGTAGTGTCTCACATACTTTTAGCACCAGGTATAAATGTCCATGCCTGGAAACAGGTAACTTAACACATCACTTTGTGCAACTAGTTGCTGTTTTAAAGAAGCCTTGGACTAAACACAGGTAGACAACAAACTTGCCACACTCAGAAATGAGAAGAACCATTGGCTGCCTCTCATTATACTGATACTTTCATCACTTAGTTCTTCCCATCCGTCCATCTTCTTCCACTTAATCCTTTTCGGGTTTCGGGAGGTGGGGTGGTGGTGGCTGGAGCCTATCCCAGCATCTTTGGACGAGAGGCATGGTACACCCTAGACAGATTGCCAGTCCATTGCAGGGCCAACACAGAGAGACAGATAACCATTCACTCTCACAGTCATACCTAAGGACAATTTAGAATCCCCAGTTGATGCCAATTAACCTAACTTGCATGTTTTTGGCATTTGGGAAGAAACCGGAGAAATCCCGGAGCAAACACATGCAGACACGGGGAGAACACGTAAACTCCACACAGATCACTGTTGGTCAGGGGCTGGGATTGAACCCAGGATCCCCTGGCCAAGGGTGAGTTGCTGTGCTGCCGCAGTGCTAACCACTTGGCCACTGCGCTGTCCCCATTTTTAAATGTTTGTGTTTTAAAACTCACAGTCTTTAAGCAAACAAAAAATTTCAACTTTCCTCCTCCTCCTCCCTCTCATCTTCTTTCTTCTTTACATTTGTCACCCTTCACAACAGTTTTGGTCATCTTCCAGCTAAGAGTCCATTCACTTGTTGTCATACTGTCTTCTCCATGTGTCAGTCCCATGTATTTGTGACTCTGGTGTTCAGTGGAGAAACACACCACCTTGTCCTCATCGTGCTTCTCATAGCGACAAATCCTCCATGACTCTTTCCACACCCGCAGCTCTGACGCTTCTACTCCTATCTCCTCCTCCTCTTCCTCATCTACACCACATGTTCTGTGAGCTACTGCCACCATCCAGGACTGTTTCCATGAGGGCAATGGGGTGTTCAGCTTATGAAACTGCAGATGGAGGGGAGCATCAGGTTTGCACTTGACTCGTTTTCGTGACTTTCTATCCTTATTTTTTTCTTTTGCTTTGATGTTTTTATCTATAATTTCCTCTACTGCATTGTTAACGTTCAAAGTTTTCTCTTCAGTTTCTTCATTTGTCTTCTTGTTCAGATTGCTTTCTACTGATTCAGCATCATCTCCATCATTCTTGTCTTTGTCTACGGCTTCTTCCTCTTCTTCTTCCTCTTCCTTCTCCTCATCTTCCTCTTCATCCTCCTCTTCTTCTGTGTCATGTCCATTCTCAATCTGGTCTTTCTTTTCATCTACTTCATCTTCCTCCATTAATTCATCATTTTCATTATCCTCTTCACACTTCTCGTCATCTTTTTCTTCTTCTTCTCCAGGTGTTGTCTTACCCTCCTCATCTTCTTCATTGTCACCATCTTTATTATCCTCCTGCTGTTTGGCTGCTCCTACTACCTTTTTTATATCCTTGAAGTACATGTCTTTGTCCTTTTGTGCAGTGTTGTCTTCTTCTTCTTCTTCTTCTTCTTCTTCTTCCTTCTCTTCATCTTCATCAGTCTTATTTTTGTCTACTTCAGCCTTTTCATCTCCCTCCTCACCAGCATTTGCAACATCATCATCATCATCATCATCATCTCCATCATCATCCAGTTTTTTGAGTATCTCCTTTTCGTCATGACTTTTGTTTTTTTCCTCATCCTGTTCCTCTTCACATAAATCTTCATCCTCTTCCTCTTCCTTTGTTTCCTTATCTTCATCATCCTCATCCCTCTCTTCCATTTCTTTCTCATTTTTCATGCCCTCTTTTTGTTCTTTGCCCATTTGATGTGTTTCTTTTTCCTCTTCCTCTTCATTGTCTTCTTCCTTGTGTGATTCACTGTTGTCTTCTTCCTTCCCCACTTGTACATTGTGTTTGATTTCTTCCTCACCCTCTTTTTCTTCATTTTCTCCATCTTCCCATTCCTTATCCTTCATATCCTCCTCGCTGACTCCTTCTTCATCCTCCTCTATTTCCCCATCCTCTTCATCTTCTTCACTCTCCTGTTCCTTATCTTTCTCATCCTCCTTGTTTACTCCTTCTTCCTCCTCCTCTTTCCCCCCATCCTCTTCATCTTCATCCACCCCTTCATCATCTTCTTCATCTCCCTCATCCTCTGCAGCCTTCTTGTTGAGATCTTTTTCATGTTTCTCAATGAGTATTGCTTTGTCTGTTTCTTTTTTGTGATATTCTTTATTTACTTCATTTTTGTTGGCAAGTTCCTCCTCTTCTTCAACACCCTCATCTTCTTCATCCTCATTAAGTTCTCCATCTTCCTTGTCTACTCCTTCATCTTCCACCTCCTCCTCCTCCTCCTCCTCCTCCATTATTTCACTTTCCTTTTTGTCTTCTTCTTCTTCTTCCTCCTCTTCATCCTCTGCAGGAATCCACCTTCTTGGAGCCTTCCAGGCATCTGACCACTCTATGGTGTCTATGATTTCACTGTCCAGTTCTGACACAAGGAGGTGGTTTGTAGCTTTTCGTCTCCTGTCCATCATGGCACTGTGATCATGTTGAGACTGCCAGGAAGCTTTTCGCCACCTGTGGATGTAACAAAACCTGAAGTTAAAGACTGGTGAGATCATTCAATTAATAGTTAAAAATCTGATCATAAACACTTATCTTCATAATAGTAGTAGTAAACACCATCACCATCATTTGTTTTCATTATGGAAAAAAAAAGGTTTCATCCCCAATCAGCTGGAGTCCATGGTAGATAGAGAAGGAATGTACAACAGACAAAGATGCAGTGCAACAGCCCTAGCATTTCAGGCATTACTGAAGTACATGTATTAGTTCAAATACAGAATGCACATGCAGAATACAACATTGTATCAGAATACGAGGTAGCAGTGGTGTGAGATCATCAAACTAATTTAAATATTAAACAAAGATAACACAAGTAAACACAAAATGCAGTTTTCAAACGAGGGTGTTTATTATTAAGGCTAAAAAATCCAAACCTACATCGCCCTATGTGAAAAAGTGATTGCCCCCTAAACCCCATTAAAACATAAAT
The DNA here is from genome assembly GCA_020510985.1 of Pholidichthys leucotaenia. Lineage (NCBI taxonomy): Eukaryota > Metazoa > Chordata > Actinopteri > Cichliformes > Pholidichthyidae > Pholidichthys > Pholidichthys leucotaenia. The sequence goes on along the minus strand of CM035846.1, from coordinate 113,693,795 downwards.
TAACTGTGGTTTATCACATCTTTGGAAAGCTGAGTTCAATTTCTCTAGCCACACCCAGGCCTGATTACTGCCATACCTGTCCTCAGTCAAGAAATCACTTAAATAGGACCTGCCTGACAAAGTGAAGTAGACCAAAAGATCCTCAAAAGCTAGACATCATGCTGTGATCCAGAGAAATTCAGGAACAAAGGAGAAACATAGTAATTGAGATCAATCAGTCTGGAAAAGGTTATCAAGCCATTTCTAAAGCTTTGGGACTCCAGCAAACCACAGTGAGAGCCATTGTCCACAAATGGCAAAAACATGGAACAGTGGTGAACCTTCCCAGGAGTGGACGGCCGACCAAAATTTGGAGGCCAAACCCGGTTTTGACTTATTGTTATGATTTGTCCTAGTTTCCTCCTGACTTCTCTGGCACGCCCCCCTCCTCTTGTCAAGCACCGTCAGCTGCACTGTCACTGGTGCTCACACACATACACACACCCACATGCACACACCCACATGTACACACACATATGCACACGTTCCATTCACTCTCATTCACACGCTCTCACACACACCTGGTGTCAATCAGTTCCACACATTCTCGCACCGGCAATCTCTTTCCTCGCTAGCTTCAGGAGTACATGTTTGCCACTTCTGAGGAGGGAGATTGTTGGGGCATTCACCTCTATACACAGTAGCTAGTTCTCCCCATATTTTGTATCACTCCCGTTGTTATTCTCCAGCCTGTCACTGCTAACCTGTTTATTCTGTTGGCATTTTGGCTGGCCCTGCATCTCTACCCCATCCTCCAGACTGCACGGTTTGCCCCAGATTAAATCCAGCCCTGTAAGTGTTTTTTCGCCTTTCTTTCCCGTGCTGTTTGTAGCCCTGCAGCACTAGGCTGATTGCCTTTCCTGTTTTGTGTGTAACGCAGCCCTGCAGCACTAGGATCCGCATTCACAAGGCTGTAGAGCAGGGATGTCCAATCATGTGCCATGGAGGGCCAAGACCCTGCAGGTTTTCTATTCTACCCAGTCTCTTCAGCAGGTGTTTTCACTTATCAGCAATCAGTGGGAAGAAATTCAGTGGAATCTGCTGCTGAAGACACTGGATGGAGGTAAAGCCTGCAGGGTCTTGGCCCCCCCGTGGCACATGATTGGACACCCCTGCTGTAGAGCATTCGGCAGGCACCTTGTATGTCTGGTGGCCTTTATTCCATCATCTCCTCATTCTGTACCTTGTGGTTGAACTGAACTGTATTTGAAATCAAGAAGGGGCAAACACTTTTTCACACCACTGTACTGTATTTATTCTATACATTTAAGACATAGGAAATATACAAGCACTGCATCATGATAAAGGCATAGATATTATATTCCTCTAACTCAGGGGTGTGCAGTCATGTGCCATGGAGAGCCAAGACCCTGAAGATTTTCTCTTCTACCCAGTCTCTTCAGCAGGTGTTTTCACTTATCAGCAATCAGTGGGAAGAAATTCATTGAAATCTGCTGTTGAAGACACTTGTTGGAGGTAAAGCCTGCAGGGTCTTGGCCCTCCATGGCACATGACTGGACACCCCTGCTCTAACTGATACATTGGTCTGAGCAGCTTCTGCTTTTCTCATTCGGAGAACAGACTGTTCTGGTCGACTCTCCAAAGGATTGTCTTGCCTTTAAATGCTGATGTTCTTGCACTGTTCTTTGAAAATCTGTGATGTCCATGTGTAGATTGTCCCACAATAACAGAAAATTAATTAGTGAAAGGAAAGTTTATAGGTTCCCTATCTGAATGCTGATTTTAGCATGCACTCGTAAAAGAGATTGAAAAATTTTATAAACTTCAATATATATAGACTTAAATATATAATAATCAATTGATGGACTTCAACGACTTCTACAAGCTTAGGATTGTATGGGTTCTTAAAGATGTACTCTGGAGGATAAAAATCCCCCTAAACACAAATCTCCATTGTCTAAAACGGTATTTTATGCACCTTTAAAAAAAAACCCTTCATAGCCTTAAAATTGCTTAGGAAAAAGTTTACAGCTTCTGCTCTCAAAAACTCAGATCACTGAACAGGCTAATTAGTCCCACCCACATCCCGCCCATGAGGCAGCTTATGGTGCAGCCCTTCAGCCAGTCTTTCTCTACCTCCGCTTCCCTCCTTCCACTATAAGCTTGGGGCCTGGTCAGCAGCCTGGGATGGAGTGTTGGTGACATATCTGGAACAATGCTGGGCTTGTGAGCAGTGGCTTGGGCATACACTACTCACAAAAAGTTAGCGATATTCAGCTTTTGGGTGAAATTTCAGGATGCACCTAAAATGCATCAAAACCTTTTCAGTACTGTTTCAGAATTTTTTGGATAACTTGCTGTTCTCTAACAAGGTGCTTAATGGCAAAATTCACAACAGGTGTTTGATCCATGAATCGACCAATACATTTTCTGGTTCAAATAGACTCGGTGTCCAAATAAGATAAGATAAGATAAGATAAGATAAGATAAACTTTATTGTCCCTCAAGGGGAAATTTGTCTTGGGCTTGACACCCGTGCTGCAACCACACAATCCACACATACACAATGGATGTAGTACATAATAAATGAAATAAAACCCAAATAATACAAGTACATACGTACATAAACATATAACAGCAGTCATTAAGAACAGGAGTTATAAGTGTCCCTGACCTATTTATCTGAGTTTAAAAGTTTTACTGACGTCGGGATAAATGAGTTCTTGTATCTATTGAACCTGCACTTGGGGACTCTGTATCTCCTCCCTGAGGGCAGCCGCACATATTCATTGTTTAGTACATGGCTCATGTCACTGATTATTTTTTGAGCTTGTCTACAGGCTGCCTGGTCGTGCAAGATCTGCATGGGTAAATACTCTTTAACTCCAATAATTTTCCCTGCTGTGTGAATTAAACGCAACACTCTGTTCTTTAGTTTCACAGAGAGGTTGCCAAACCAAGCTGTAATGCTGTATCTAATACAGCTCTCCAACACAGCCTGGTAAAATATTGGCATAATCCTTTTATCAACTCCATGTATTCTTAATCTACACAAGAAATGCAGCCGCTGTTGTAGTCTACTACAGAGGTAATCAATATGTGTGCTCCAGGTTAATGAATTGTCAATAAATACTCCCAAATATTTATAGGAACTAACCTGTGTTATAGTGTGGTTGTGGATGACCACAGGCCTGTGGTCATCCACAACCACAAATAGACTCGGTGCATGTGTTTTAAGGGACGATTTGTTTTATTCTATTCAGCATTTTTTAGTACAGTGACTGAAAGCTGGTGTATCACCTCACTCCAAACTGCCTGGGTCTCCCAACCAGCTTTTTTCTTTCCACTTCTCATGTTACTCCTATTAAGCCAAATAATTCTCTCTGTTTAGATCAGTCTTTCGTTCACAACCGCATAGAGCTTGTGTCTGTCCCTGATACCCAAAACATTATAACCCAAGACAAATACAACATAACTTGATAAAGATTAAAGCCATTAATTTACCACAGAAAAATAAAATAATTGAAAGTGGATTGCTGAATATAAGATCTCTTTCCGATAAAGCAACCTTAATTAATGATATGATCATGGATCACAATATAAATATACTCTGTCTCACAGAAACCTGGCTACGCCCCGATAACTTTGTTAGTATCAATAAGGCCACCCACTCCTCAGTTATGATAATATCCATATTCCTAGAAACACTGGTTGAGGTGGTGGTGTTGGGGTAATATATGAATCCACATTACCAGTGAACCCTCAACCTAAGCTAAACTCAAATTATAGCTCTTTTGAATGCTTATTTTTTTTAGCTTAGCACACCCATCCTGGAGGCCAGAACATCCTATTTTATTTACCACAGTATATCGCCCTCCCAGTGCTTCTTTTGCTGAATTTATGTCTGAATTCTCTGAGTTCTTAACAACCTTAGTTCTCAGTTCAGATAAGATTATCATAGCTGGTGATTTTAATATTCATATAGACACTGATAATGATAGTCATAGTGTAGCATTTCTCTCCCTCTTAAATTCAACTAGTTTTTCTCAGTGTGTTAGTAAACCAACTCATCAGCATAATCACACCCTTGACCTGGTCTTGGCCTATGGCGTAGAAATTGATGAGCCACTTGTCATCCCTCAAAATCCTACACTGACTGACCATTATTTGATAACGTTCAAATTTGTGTTGTCTGATTTTACAGCATCAGGCAGAAGCATAGTTACCAGATACCTACCTGATAATGTTGTGGCTCTCTTTAAAGAATTAATCCTTCCAGTACTTGTTCTATTACCATGTCTCAGTATAGCAGAGGACAGCACTGACTGCTTGAATCCATCACAATTAGACCTCTTAGTTGATAGTACTGCAGCCTCACTGCGAACAACACTTGACTCCATAGCCCCTCTTAAAAAGAAAACTATTAAAAATAGGAGATTAGCTCCATGGTACAACTTCCACACTTGTGAGTTAAAACAGAAAGTCAGATCCTGTGAAAGGCTATGGCGTGCAAATAAGACAGAAGAATCATGTTCAGCCTGGAATGCAAGCCTTATCACCCATAAGAAATTGCTCCGCAATGCTAGGCAACAGTACTATTCATCCTTGATAGAAGAAAATTAAAAATAACCATACATTTCTTTTTAACACTGTGGCTCAGTTAACCAAGAGCCACAATGCCATAAACCCCTACATTCCTCCAACTCTTTGGGCTGATGACTTTTAATTTCTTTAATGATTAAAATTATCAGTGTCAGGAATAATTTTCCAAAAAATAGCCCCTTTAAAAACACCAAGCCTTTGCCTTACACTGCAGTGTCCACAGGCTCAGAACTCCGCTTTTCTGAATTTTCTCTTATTAGTCATTCTGATCTAGCCTTAATAGTCTCAGTGTGGTTTATATTAATCATATATCCCATAACCTACATATGTATAAGCATATTAGAATGTTTGGTGATTACATATGTGCAACGACCTCACGCCTCAGAACAGGACAAGAGGTCTCAACCGCCAGCGAAGATCAAAGAGCATCCAAGGCGCAGCGGTGGAGACCAGATCGATCGCCCTGACTTCCCAGGGCCAGGTGGAGGAGACAGAGGACAATGGAGGAGATCGATCACCCTGACCACCCAGGGTCAGGTGGAAGAGTCGGAAGACAAAGGAGGGGGGATTAAGCTAATGCGGGATGTCAGCTTTGATATGCAATGTCTTTTGTTATGTGTAGGTATAAGTATGTAGGTCTGAATGTGCTCGACCTCTTATTCTGCTTCTGCACTGAGATGAGACTTGTTAGAGGAGCTTTGGTTTATAAATCACATCGCCTTGTTATTCCAAGCTCTTCTACACTGGTGACCCTGACGCGAGGATGGAACAGAGACGTTCTCCTGCAATTGACTCATCGGAGGCGACCCAGGCAAGCGCCGGTGCTGATGCAGACAGGGGAACAGATGGATGACGTTCCCCCACAGCAGAAGCTACAGAGAGGGCTCAACCGAGCACCAGCCCCGCCGTGAGAGCGGAAGAAAGGCGCTCTCACCCGGCGGACACATCAGGGATGGCCCACACAAACGCCGTCACCGTCAAGCTGCCAGACTTCTGGCAGGAAGACCCGAGCTCGTGGTTCCAGCAAGCTGAGGCTCAGTTTGCACTGGCGGGCATAACGGCAGACGACACAAAATTTTATCACATCGTCGCCAAACTCGACACTGCCACGTCAAGATGTGAGCGGAGCATAATCCAACGGCCGCCCGCCCATGACAAATACAGAGAGCTTAAGGCGATCATCATGGAGAATTTCGTCCCCTCAGCCGAGGAGAGAGCAGAGAAAATCCTGGCGATCTACGGCCACAGAGGATGCAGACCCAAGGCCCTCATGGAGGACATGCTGCAGCTTAAGGAAGAGGACAACGACAACTTCCTTTTCCGATATATCTTCCTCAGCACTCTGCCACCACACATGAGAGGGACGCTGGTCAACATGCAGTGCAACATCCAGCAGGACTTCCGCGCGCTGGCCCGAGAGGCACAGCGGCTCGTTAACACCTGCAGGGAACAGATGGCCATGGCAGCACCTGCAGAGCTCAGCGCGGAAGCCCAGAGCAGCAGAGAACCACAGACAACCGAGCAGAGCCTGCCCACCATGGCAGCAACATGACCAAGACGCAGCAGGCAGAACGACCCCTGCTATTACCACCACCGTTTCACTGGGAGAGCGTACAAATGCGTGCCCCCCTGCAAATTCAAAAGTTCAAGAAACGCCAAAGCCGAGAGGCCGTTAACAGCAGCGGCTCTCAGCGAGAAAAATAAACTACTGTATGTGACTGACGGACACACCGGGAGACAATTCCTGATCGACACCGGAGCTCAGATGAGTTTTATCACCCCTTCCCACGCAGACCGGGCCATGGGTCCCCGGGGAAATGGAGCGATGGCAGCCAACGGCTCGATCATCGACACCCTCGGTGAAAGGAACCTGCCTCTTTGCATCCACGGCCGCAACTATAGATGGACATTTATTGTAGCGGCGGTGAGCTTTAACATGTTGGGCGCTGATTTTTTGTGTGCACATGGGTTGTTAGTCGATCTAGCAAATAGACGCTTGGTTAATGCACTGTCGTTTTCTTCTATCCCCTGCTCAGCTCGAGTTTCTCCACCACCCGTGCAGGCCAACGTCACAACAGCAGGAGGTAAGTTTGACCAACTCCTCACCCAATTTCCAGCACTCACAGTTCCAAAATTTTCAGCAACAGTAGCGAAACATGGGGTTGAACACTTCATTCCCACAATGGGCCCACCCGTATTCGCCAAAGCTCGGCGCTTAGACGCGACCAAACTCGCCATAGCACGGGACAAATTTACCACCCTTGAAAAATTAGGCATTATCAGACGCTCGAAAAGCCCCTGGGCATCGCCACTACACATGGTCCCGAAAACCGACGGTTCTTGGAGACCGTGCGGCGATTACCGCAGATTAAACAATGCGACAGCGCATGACCGCTACCCAATTCCTCACATCCAAGATTTTTCACTACATCTGGCGGGTGCGTGCATTTTTTCTAAAATAAACCTGGTCCGCGGCTATCACCAAGTCCCCGTTCGAGCGGAAGACATTCCTAAAACAGCTGTAATAACCCCCTTCGGTCTTTTTGAATTTTTGCGGATGCCGTTCGGCCTCAAAGGCGCTGCTCAAACCTTTCAGCGGATGATGGACGCGGTATTACGCGATCTCCCTTTCGTGTTCGTCTACCTCGACGATACGCTGGTAGCCAGCTCGTCGGAGGAAGAACACGAACAACACCTCACTACGGTTTTTCAGAGACTAGAAGAGCACGGGTTAATAATCAATCCAGCCAAATGCAAATTCGGCGTGTCACAAATTGATTTTTTGGGACACAGAGTTTCACCGAAGGGGGCAGTCCCATTGCCAGACAAAGTTTGCGCAGTAAAAAATTTTCCACGACCACAAACAGTCAAATCGCTGCAAGAAGTTTTGGGAATGGTTAATTTTTACAACCGTTTCCTCCCCCACACAGCTCAACTCATGCAGCCCCTGTATGCCACGCTCAGAAAACAAAAGCCTTCCAAAGCGGTCGAATGGACCCCGGAGCGCGAACGCGCCTTCGCGGAAGTAAAAAGTGCTCTAGCGAACGTCACATTGTTGGTTCACCATGATCCCTCGGCCCGCATTGCGCTAACCACAGACACTTCAGACCTGGCCATAGGGGCAGTTGTGGAACAACACGTTGGCGGAACCTGGCAACCTTTAGCATTTTTTAGCAAATCGTTAAACCAAACTGAGCGTAAATACAGCACTTTTGACAGGGAGCTGCTAGCGCTTCATTTATCCATCCGCCACTTCCAGTTCTGGTTAGAAGAGCGGCGTTTCACGGCTTTTGTAGACCACAAACCGCTCACCTTTGCGATGGCTAAAATTTCAGAACCATGGTCAGGCAGGCAACAAAGACAGCTAGCTGCAATTTCAGAGTTCACCACAAACATTCGACATGTGGCAGGCAAACTTAACGTGGTAGCAGACTGCCTCTCTCACGCTGTGACATCGCCAGAGCACGAAGAGACAGATTATACTACCTCAGCCGCAAAACTCTTTGCCAACGCGGACATGTACGCGGCCCCACTTCACGTAGGGATAGATTACGCAGCCATGGCAGAGGAGCAAAGCAGTGACGCGGACGTGCGCGCGCTCCTGTCTGGACCAACAGGGTTAAGGCTGGAGGAAAGGGGTTTACGCAATGGTGTACCCCCCCAATATGCGACATCTCAACCGGCCGACCTCGCCCGGTAGTCCCAGCTGCATGGCGCCACCGTATTTTCGACTCAATTCACTCCCTCACGCACCCAGGTGTGCGCGCCTCAGTTAAAATGGTCGCAGAAAAGTTTGTGTGACCCGGCCTGCGCAAAAATGTAAAGGAATGGGCAAAAACTTGCATGTCTTGTCAGCGCGCCAAAATACACAAGCACACAAAAGCCCCTCTAGAGCCTTTTCCAATCCCAGCTAGAAGGTTCGACCACGTTCATGTCGACCTCGTGGGACCACTACCTTCCTCTCAAGGTTTCACACACCTGTTAACAATGATAGACCGTACTACGCGCTGGCCTGAGGCGGTCCCTCTGGCGTCAACCACAGCGGCAGAAGTCGCTCGCGTCTTTTTGACAAACTGGGTGGCACGTTTCGGCGTCCCATCGGACATCACGTCCGATAGGGGGCCTCAATTTGTCTCAGAGCTTTGGTCAGCTATGGCCAGCAGCTTAGGGGCGACAATTCACCGCACCACCGCTTATCACCCTCAGGCTTATGGGTTATGCGAGCGCTTTCACAGATCTTTAAAGGCCGCCCTCAGAGCCTCACTAACGGATACAAATTGGGTAAATAAACTTCCCTGGGTTTTATTGGGGTTGCGTGCTGCGCCTAAAGAGGATCTAGACGCCTCCCCAGCAGAATTAGTTTTTGCACAACCTCTCAGACTCCCAGGTGAGTTTTTACCAGAGAACCCAGAGCCTGGGCATCTTCCAACCCTGAGGCCTTTAGGCAGCAACGGACCGGACACTCTCCCCGGACCGGCACATCACTCTTTTCCACAGGTTTTTGTCCCCCAAGCTTTAAAAAACGCCGAATTCGTTTTTGTTAGGCATGTTGCTTCAAAATCAACCCTCCGTCCACCATACGATGGACCATTCAGAGTGCTGGAACCTGGTGATAAGCATTTTGTGCTTGATTTAGGGGACAGAAAAGAAACAGTCAGCATTGACAGACTTAAACCTGCTTTCTTGTTGAGAGACGAACCTGCACGAGTGGCGAGGGCACCTCGGCGGGGTAGACCCCCCAAGAAAAAAGACTCAACCCCCCTGCAGAGAACAAATAACCACTCTCCTCCCCAAGCTGCAGATTCCTTACAGGAAGGTCCCGCCAGGACGCCCAAGCGGACCCACAGCAGATTCGGGAGAAGATTAAAACCCAGACAGCACAGGGACTGATGCAAATTAACCAAAAGTTGTTAACTATTTTATCAGATTGTGCTGTGACAGTTTTAAGACTGATTTGTGATATTACTACGCTGTTATGGTTACCACTGAATTCTCTACAGGAGCATGGCTGCTGGAAAAGTTTCTTCCTTGTCAAGAGGTTTAACAGTATAGTATGTCATAGAAATTATCTTAAACTGTGGACTTACTTTGATTGTCCTTTTCTTAGTCGTTTTTTTTTGGGGGGGGGGGCTGTGGTTTATATTAATCATATATCCCATAACCTACATATGTATAAGCATATTAGAATGTTTGGTGTTTACATATGTGCAACGACCTCACGCCTCAGAACAGGACAAGAGGTCTCAACCGCCAGCGAAGATCAAAGAGCATCCGAGGCGCAGCGGTGGAGACCAGATCGATCGCCCTGACTTCCCAGGGCCAGGTGGAGGAGACAGAGGACAAAGGAGGGGGGATTAAGCTAATGCGGGATGTCAGCTTTGATATGCAATGTCTTTTGTTATGTGTAGGTATAAGTATGTAGGTCTGAATGTGCTCGACCTCTTATTCTGCTTCTGCACTGAGATGAGACTTGTTAGAGGAGCGAAGCTGATAATAAACTTTGGTTTATAAATCACATCACCTCGTTATTCCAAGCTCTTCTACATCAGCTTCTAAACCAGCAACCTGTCTCTTAGACCCAATCCCTGCTAGACTCCTGAAGGAGTCGCTACCTCTGATTAGTCCATCATTTTTGAACATAATTAATATGTCCCTATTGACAGGACATGTACCACAGTCTTTTAAAGCGGCAGCAATTAAACCTCTGTTTAAAAAAAACCCCTTTGCTTGATTCTGGGATTTTGGCCAATTATAGACCAATATCTAACCTCCCCTACCTTTCCAAGATCCTCAAAAAAGTAGCCGCCACTCAACTGTGCACTTTTTTAGAAAATAATTCTATATTTGAGAAATTTCAATCAGATTTTAGGAAACACCACAGCGCAGAGACAGCCTTAGTGAAAGTTACTGATGACCTCCTTATGACATTTGACAAAGGACTTGTCTCTGTCCTTGTCTTATTGGACCTTAGTGCTGCCTTTGACACCATCGACCATCATATTTTCATTTTCCTGCTCCTGTCAACCTGCTGTCAGCTCCTGTCAATCGGTGGATTTCTGTGTTTTGGTGCTTAGTTTTTGACAATTATTTTGGCTTCTGATAACTGAACTTGGATTACGGACTGGACATCGTTGTTTCGACCTCTGCCTGATTTAAGACGCCGATAGTGGCATTTACAGACTGGGAAAACGAGAGTGGAGAGGCCCGCCACTCAGCTAGCTAAACAGTTGTTCAGTAGCTGTTTTGTCAACAAAAATCATCCGGGATCATGGGTCCCAAGAAAGCTCAGCAGACTGAGGAGGTGGACGATATTAAAAGGTCGCTTGACTTCTTGGCTGAAGAGATTTCTGCTGTTAAGCTGCAGCAAAAAACATTCTGGGCCTGCTCGAGGAGGTGAAAGTACTGCGGATCCAGAACACAGAGAAGGACAACAGGCTGGCGTATCTGGAGAGCAGAGTGTCGGACTTGGAACAATACACTCGGGTGAACGACGTGATCATCACGGGGCTCCACATTAACCCCCGATCATATGCTCGGGTGGTGGCCGTGGACAGCGGAGGGGGGCTCGGTGAGCTGGAAGCTGAAACCACGGAGTAACAAGTGCTGGCCTTCCTGCAGTCCAAAGGAATCCAGCTGGACTATAACACCACTGAGGCCTGCCACCCTCTGCCCAAGAAAAAAAGCGACAAACCAGCTGTCATCATGAGGTTTGTCAACAGAAAACACAAGACTGCGCTGCTAAAACAAGGTAGGAAACTGAAGAGAATGAACATTTACATAAACGAGCACCTTACAAAAGAAAATGCAGAAATAGCCAGGAAAGCAAGATACATGAGAAAGCAGAAAGAAATTCAAAACACCTCGACAACAAACTGTAAAATATACATCAAATTAAATGGATCACCTGATGAAGCCAAGGTCATTAACATCTGAAATATTATGGAACTGGACAAATATCAATGAACATTATGAACAGGAGATCAACAAGAGACAGCAACAAGAGATAACTGTAGGACACTGAAGGATCACACTCATCTGCAACAGGACATATAACTACTTGAAACAAAAGATCAACAAACAGGAACCTGAAGGACCTGAAAGTTTTTGAATATACGGATCACAGCCCACACAATGTGGAATATGACATAGACCCTGACAATAATTTATTTACCTCCATCAATAATAACTGTAGTTACTACACGGATGAACAGTTTAACACAATGGTCATATCTGATTTTAATATATCAATGATCTACTTCAACAGCAGAAATCTCTATGCTAACTTTAATAACATTAAAGATTATTTACATCAGTTTAAAGAGCCATTCAATATAGTGGCAATATCAGAGACCTGGCTCAGTGAAGAGAAAGGAGTGGATTTTACATTGGATGGCTATGAATTAAATTATATGAATAGAAAAGTGAAAAAAGGAGGAGGAGTTGCAATTTATGTTGACAAGTGCTTGCAATACAAGGTTGTTGAAAATTTGAGAGTGACTGTGGATGATTTATTTGAATGTATTACAATAGAAATCTGTCTGGACAATATGAAGAATATAGTAGTGAGCGGTGTATATAGAACACATGGATCGAATATTGACTTATTTAAGGACTGGACGGAAAAAATGTATGCAAAACTAACTCATAAAGTTATGTTCATCTGTGGGGATTTCAATATAGATCTGATGAATTCAAAACAACATAGTTTGACAGAAGAATTTATCAACACAATGTACAGTATGGGCTTACATCCAATGATCACCAGACCTAGCAGAATTACATCACACAGTGCCACACTAATAGATAATATATTCACAAACATTATGGAAAATAATATCGTGAGTGGGCTTTTATTGAATATCAGTGACCACCTGCCGATTTTTGTTGTCTATCAATGTGATTATAGGAAGAAAAAGTATACCAAAAATATTAAATATAAAAGAATAAGAACTGAAGAATCTATGTATTCACTGGCAAAGGAATTATTAATGCAAGACTGGAAGATAGTTTGGGATGAAAATTATATAAATAAAGCATATGATGAATTTTTACAAATATTTCAATCATTGTACAATAAAAAGTGTCCTATAAAACAATACAGTGACAGACAACAAAACAAAAATATTCCATTGGTCACCAAGGAGTTATTAAATGCATGTAAAAAGAAGAAAACATTATATAAACATTTCATTAAGTGTAGAACAGTAGAGGCCAAGATCAAGTATAAAAGATATAAAAACAAGCGAACTAATATAACGAGGACTTGTAAGAAAGAATACTACAACAGAATATTCATCATCATCATCATCATAGCAGTCTGTCAGGGGTGACAATGACTGCTTCATTTAGGTTAGAGGATAATAAAAATAACTTAAGAGGAATATGGCAAGTGCTAAATGGGATTATTAGTAACTGATCAAAGAATGCAAATTATCCAGAATATTTTACTGAAAATGACAATTTGATAAATAATATGGAGGATGTGGTGAGTGGTTTCAATAAATTTTTTGTAAATGTTGGACCAGAATTAGCAAAAACAATAGTGACACCAGAAACAAATGATAGTGCGCCTGTAAATGAAATAGAAGATAGAAATCCAAACACAATCTTTTTGGGTGCAGTAACTGAAAAGGAAATTATCGAGACTGTGACTAAATTAAAAAAAAAAAAAAATCAACTGACCGGAATGAAATTGACATGACAATAGTGAAAAAAGTAATTGAAGGAATTGTTAAACCACTCACCCACATCTGTTACCTATCATTCAAACTGGTAAATTTCCAAACAAAATGAAAATAGCAAAAGTAATACCACTCTACAAAACAGGAGACAGTCATCATTTCACAAATTACAGACCAGTCTCTTTACTCTCACAATTTTCCAAAATACTTGAAAAAATCTTCACTAAAAGACTGGATAATTTCATTGAAAAACATAACCTCCTTACAGTCAGTCTGTATGGTTTTAGAGCGGACAAAACTACATCCTTGGCACTGATCAAACTCATAGAAGAAATTACTAGTTGTATAGATAAAAAAAAAGTTTGCTGTAGGAGTATTTATAGATTTAAAGAAAGCTTTTGACACAACTGATCACAGAATTCTACTGAGGAAATTGGAAAGGTAAGGGATAAGAGGGGTCGGACTGAGTTGGGTGGAAAGTTATTTAGGTAACAGACAACAATTTGTACAAATAGGTGAGCACAAATCACCCTTCATGGACATCTCTTGTGGTGTGCTCCAGGGGTCAGTTTTGGGACCCAAACTGTTTATCTTATATATAAATGACATATGCCAAGTGTCAAAATTTCTGAAATTTATTTTGTTTGCGGATGACACAAATATCCTTTGCACTGGTGAGAATTTGCAGCAGGTTTTAGAGGCGGTCACAACAGAAATGAAAAGGTTAACGCAGTAGTTCAACAAAAATAAATTATCTCTAAATCTGAAAAAAAAAAGATTATGTTGTTTGGAAATTATAAAATAAATCATGAAATAATGGTAATGATAGATGATACCAGAATTGAAATAGTACAGGAAAATAAGTTTCTGGGGGTGACGCTAGACAATAAAATCTGCTGGAAACCTCACATCAGTCACATCTGGGCCAAGTTGGCAAAATGTATAGGGATACTGGGGAAGACAAGACACATCTTTGACTAAAAATCATTATTCTTACTGTACAATTCACTGTTTCTACCATATCTTAACTACTGTGTAGAGGTCTGGGGAAACACCTACAAGACCAACCTACAGCCAACATGTACATTACAAAAAAAGCTATAAGGATAATAAATAATGTAGGCTATAGAGACCATACCAACTCGTTGTTTTTAAAGTCACATGCCATAAAGTTCATGGATTTAACTAAATATAAGACAGCACAAGTAATGTACAGGGCAATTAATAATCAACTCCCAACTAATATACAGCTGTGGACGAAATTGTTGGCACCCCTCTGTTAATGAAAAAAAACCCAACAATGGTCACAGAAATAACTTGAATCTGACAAAAGTGGTAATAAATAAAAATTCTATGAAAATTAACCAGTGAAAATCAGACAATGCTTTTGAATTGTGGTTCAACAGAATTATTTTAAAAAACAAACTCATGAAACAGGCTTGGACAAAAATGATGGTACCCTTAACTTAATATTTTGTTGTACAACCTTTTAAGATAAGATAAGATAAGATAAGATAAGCCTTTATTAATCCCACAATGGGGCAATTCCAGGACTGCAACAACACAGGGATAGCAACACTCAGAGCAATAATTAAGAAGATATGAAAAATATAAATAAGAGCAGTGGATATACATACGTACACATAAATATATAAATATATATACAAAGTGCGGAGCATTGTAGCAAGATGGAATAAACAGCATAACCGTCTACTTAGTTATCCTACATAGTATGAATATGTACCCATACATATTGTCACCCTCCGTAGCGACTGATATTGTCCTAGTTGTATACTGGAGGGGACCATTTGCAGGCAATTGACCATTGAGGGGACCATTTGAGGTCCCCTCATTTGAGGTCCCCCTCAGACCATTTGAGGGGACCATTTGCAGGCAATCACTGCAATCAAACAATTTCTGTAACTGTCAATGAGACTTCTGCACCTCTCAGCAGGTATTTTGGCCCACTTCTCATGAGCAAACTGCTCCAGTTGTCTCAGGTTTGAAAGGTGCCTTCTCCAGACGGCATGTTTCAGCTCCTTCCACAGATGTTCAATAGGATTTAGATCAGGGCTCATAGAAGGCCACTTTAGAATAGTCCAATGTTTCGCTCTTAGCCATTCTTGGGTGTTTTTAGCTGTGTGTTTTGGGTCATTATCCTGTTGCAAGACCCATGACCTGCGACTGAGACCAAGCTGTCTGACACTGGGCAACACATTTCTCTCTAGAATACCTTGATAGTTTTGAGATTTCATTGTACCCTGCACAGATTCAAGACACCCTGTGCCAGATGCAGCAAAGCAGCCCCAGAACATAACAGAACCTCCTCCATGTTTCACAGCAAGGACAGTGTTCTTTTCTTGGTATGCTTCATTTTTGCGTCTGTGAACATAGCACTGATGTGCCTTGCCAAAAGTTTCAGTTTTGTCTCGTCTGTCCATAGGACATTCTCCCAGAAGCTTTGTGGCTTGTCAACATGCAGTTTGGCAAATTACAGTCTGGCTTTTTTATCATTTGTTTTCAACAGTGGTGTCCTCCTTGGTCGTCCCCCATGAAGTCCACTTTGGCTCAAACAACGACAGATGGTGCGATCTGACACTGATGTAACTTGACCTTGGAGTTCACCATGAATGTGTTTAGAGGTTGTTCTGGGCTCTTTTGTTACCATTCTTCATCAAGTTTCCTCCTCAGGCCACGTCCAGGGAGGTTGGCTACAATCCCGTGGATCTTAAATTTCTGAATAATATGTGCAACTGTAGTCACAGGAACATCAAGCTGCTTGGAGATGGTCTTATAGCCTTTACCTTTAACATGCTTGTCTATAATTGTCTTTCTAATCTCCTGAGACAACTCTCTCCTTTGCTTCCTCTGGTCCATGTTTAATGTGGTATACACCATGTCACCAAACAGCACAGTGACTACTCGTCACCCTTTAAATAGGCCGACTGACTGATTACAAGTTTGTAGACACCTGTGATGTTAATTAGAGGACACATCTTGGTTGAACATGTCCCTATGGTCACATTATTTTCAATCTTTTCTTGGGGTACCATCATTTTTGTCCAGGCCTGATTCATGAGTTTGTTTTTTAAACTAATTCTGTTGAACCATAATTCAAAAGCATTGTCTGATTTTCATTGGTTAATTTTCATAGAATTTTTATTTATTACCACTTTTGTCAGATTCAAGTTATTTCTGTGACCATTGTGGGTTTTTCTTTCATAAACAGAGGGGTACCAACAATTCTGTCCACGTGCGTACAAAAAATATTCAAAAAAAGAGACAATAATTATAATTTGAGAGGAGACTTAAACTTTACAAAACCTAAGGTACGAACAACTAAGAAAAGTATGTGCATATCTGTCTGTGGGGTGGATTTGTGGAACAGTCTGGAGCTGAAACTGTAATGTAGTAATGTGGTCTGCCACTAGGGGCACTGTTAAGTGTTGTATGCAGATTAAGAAAGAGAGTAAAAACGGTTGTTGTTGACGTTACTGAAGACCTCGCTGTCCTGTCTGTTTATTCCACTTGCTCTCCTTAAAAACACACTAAAATACATTACATGGTGTCAGAAGTGTCACTCATAAGAAGATGGACCAACTAAAACCGCCGAACAGTCTGTCACTGGAAGGAAACCTCGCAGAAAACTGGCGTTCATGGATCCAGAAGTTTGAGCTGTACCTGATTGCTAGCGGCATAGCTGAAAAATCAGAGAAAATAAAATGTGCTACGTTTCTTCATGTGGCAGGTGACAAAGCTATTAAGGTATTTAATACCATGGACTTTGATGATGATGATGTGGATGATTTTGACATCCTAAAAGAAAGATTTCGGCAATATTGTGAGCCAAGAAAAAATATAACCTACCTGAGGCACATATTTTTCACAAGAGTACAAGGCAAGAGTGAACCTATCGATGCATATGTGACAGACCTGAAAAACAAGGCCAAAGACTGTGAGTTTGGAATGTTAACTGATTCACTCATAAGAGATCGTATTGTGTGTGGAGTCACCAATGACCAGGTGAGAGCAAGAATGCTTAGAGAACCAGACTTATCCCTGAGTAAAGCTGTGGATATATGCAGAGCTAATGAAGCCACACAAAGCCATATGAAAGCTTTACAAGAAGAAACAGAAGTTTCAGTAAACAAGCTAAGCAAAATAAAGCTAACTAAGAGGTCTAAACAAAGTGACGTCCACGCAAAAAGAGAATGCAATAAATGTGGGTATAAACATGAGCCTCGCAAGTATCCTGCGTATGGGCAAACATGTAAAGTCTGCTCACGAAAAAAACATTTTGCTCGCATGTGCCACACAAGGATGCACAAAGAAAGCAGAGAAAGTTCACACAGACAGGAGAAAAATGTGAATGAGATAGAACAAGAGGAAAAAGAAATGTTTATTGGAACCACTGAGCCAAAAAGAAGAGAAAATAAAAAGCCAGCTCATGTTGATCCGATGAATGTCGAAGAAGCTGAAAAATCAAGATGGACAGAAGTTCTGACAATGAATGGTGAACAAGTCGTCTTCAGATTAGATACGGGTGCATGTTGCAATGTGCTACCTCTCAAAATCTTAAAGAAAGTGACCAAAGGAGATATGCTACTGTTTGAATCCAGAACAAAGTTAGTATCATATTCTTGCCACAAGATGGAACCAGTGGGCATGGCAAAGCTGAAATGTGAATACAAAACTCAAGAACAGGAGCTTGAATTTCAAGTTATAAAAGCTGATTTGCCAGCAATCCTCGGAGGGGATTCATGTGAACAACTGGGACTGATAACCAGAGTCCACAAGGTGGATAGAGAAGAGGAAACTGACATTCTGACAGAATACAAAGATGTGTTTACAGGACTGGGGTGTGTACCGGGACTACATCACATTCAGGTCGACCCAGCTATAACTCCAGTGATTCACCCACCCAGAAAGGTGCCTTTAGCACTGAAGGATGATATAAAAAAAGAACTAGAAAGAATGGAGACTCTGGGTGTGATTGAGAAGCAAACAGAGCCAACTGATTGGGTCAACAGCATGGTCATTGTCAAGAAAGCAAATAAAAGAATAAGAATATGCATAGATCCTCAAGATCTTAACAAAGCTATAAAAAGAGAGCACTATCCCCTACGAACAGTGGAAGAAGTTGTTGCAGAGATGCCGAATGCAAAGGTGTTTTCAGTGCTAGACGCAAACCATGGCTTCTGGCAAATACAGCTTGATGAAGAAAGCTCCAAGTTATGTACCTTTAACACACCATTTGGTAGATACCGATTTAAGAGGCTTCCCTTTGGTGTGTCATCAGCCCCAGAAGTCTTCCAAAAGTACATCGCCCAGAGACTGGAGGACCTGGAAGGAGTTGAGAATGTTATGGATGACATCCTGGTGTGGGGTGTAAATAAAGAACAACATGACAAAAGGCTGAAACAACTACTGGAAAGAGTGAAAAGCATTAATCTGAAACTGAACAAGGACAAATGTAAGATTGGCATGACTGAAATACGATATATTGGACACATTTTGAATGCAGAAGGCCTGAAGCCAGACCAAGAAAAAGTCAGAGCAGTAGTTAAGATGCCTAAACCAGAAGATGTGGCTGCACTCAGAAGATTTCTCGGTATGGTGCAGTACCTTGCAAAGTTCATACCAAACCTATCAGAGGTAAGTGCACCGCTCAGAAAACTTCTGGAAGGAGAAGTTGCATGGCACTGGGAGTCACAGCAACAAAAGAGCTTTGAACAGCTGAAGTCACTTGTCAGTGAAACCCCTGTGCTGAGATTTTATGACATAAATAAACCAGTTACATTGTCTGTGGATGCAAGCTCTGAAGGATTGGGAGCTGTGATATTGCAAGAGGGTCAGCCAGTGGCTTATGGTTCAAGATCGCTAACAGACACACAGAAAAGATATGCACAAATTGAAAAGGAACTTTTGGCTATTGTGTATGGCTGTGAGAAATTCAAGCAGTATCTGTATGGAAGACCAGTACAGGTTGAGTCAGACCATAAACCACTGGAAGCTGTGTTCAAAAAAGGGTTGCATAAAGCACCACCCAGACTACAACGTATGCTGATGAGTCTGCAGCCTTTCAACCTGCAGGTTACATATAAACCAGGCAAAGACTTATACATTGCAGACACTCTGAGCAGAGCTTTTCTTAAAGAGCAGACAGAAAAACTATTGGAGGAGGAACTTGAAGTTAATCTCCTTTCAGCACACCTAGCTGTCTCAGAGGAAAAGCTGAAGTTATTCCAGAAAGCAACAGCAGCAGATGAGGAACTGCAAATGTTAATGAAAGCAGTTCAGTCAGGATGGCCAGCACAAGTCGGTCAAGTTCCAGCTGAGATAAGGAAGTATTGGACATTCAGAGAGGAACTCACATGCTCAGAAGGACTAATATTCAAGAACTCCAGACTTGTGGTGCCTCAAAGTCTGAGAAAGGAAATGCTTCAGAAAATCCATGAAGCACATCTTGGCGTTGTTAAATGCAAAGAAAGAGCAAGAGATGTTTTGTTTAGGCCCAGTATGTCTAAACAAATAGAAGAAACAGTGCTAAGGTGTTCTATCTGTAACACACACAAGAGGAACAATGTCAAAGAACCACTTCAGAGTCATGAAGTGCGACGAGTCCAGCAGCTGCCGGGCTAGTCGAGGCCTAGCCGGATTCTCTGTTTACTTCTATCCACAGGTCAGTAAGATGCCACAAAAGAAAGAGGAAATGGAAGAAATCAAAAAATCTCTGAACTTTATGTCAGAAGAATTGGCCAAATTGACTAGCCAGCAGGACAAAATAATAGGCCTAATAGAACAGGTACAAGCCCTGCATTTAAT
Organism: Pholidichthys leucotaenia; assembly: GCA_020510985.1. Lineage (NCBI taxonomy): Eukaryota > Metazoa > Chordata > Actinopteri > Cichliformes > Pholidichthyidae > Pholidichthys > Pholidichthys leucotaenia. The sequence continues at coordinate 113,673,687 of CM035846.1, read as the reverse complement.
AATTCAAGAAAAAGACAAAAAAATTATGGACCTGGAGCAACACGGGCGTCTTTTGGAGCAACGCGTCGAGGATCTTGAACAAGGTTCTCGTATTGATGACCTAGTTATAAGTGGACTAGACATCAGATATCAGTCATACGCCCATGCTGCAACAGGACTGAATGGTGAAGATGCACCCATGAGTGAATCATTGTCCTTAGAAAATCAAGTGCTTCAGTTCCTTAATAATAAAGACATTAAGGTAGAAGCCAATGCAATCTCAGCCTGTTATGCTCTACCGAAGAAAGATAACAAAACAAAGAAATCAATTGTGATGCGCTTTGTGAACAGAACGGTAAAGAATAACATACTGAGGCAGGCCAAAAAGCTAAAGGATACTCAAGTTTACCTAAATGAACATCTGACAAAAAAAACCCGCTGAATTAGCACGACAGGCACGAATGCTAAAAAAACAAAATAAGATACAAGCAACCTGGACAAGAAATTGTAGAATTTGGATTAAACTAAATGGATCACCTGAGCAAGCAAAGAGTGTAATGATCAGAGATGCTACTGACTTAGATAAATACAGATGAACACTGATTAAGAAAATTATGAGCCAATGATGATCCATATTCATACACACGATAAGAATAGTTCTTTTGATACACCATGCCAAAGTACTTTAATAAAATAAGCAAAATAAACAAAAACTTATGACCGACTCGAATAGACATCAATTATCCCCAGTTGGAGGAAGTCATTTGACACAGAATGAGGAAACTCAAACTCTGAAAATATGCCATTATGCTGAACATAAACCACAAGAGATGGAGAATGATATTGATCCTGATAACCACTTTTTCAATAATATTCATAACCACTGTGAATATTACACTGAAAAACAATTCAAAAGTCAAGTGCAATTAGATGGTAAACTGTCAATAATACACTTCAATAGCAGAAGTCTTAACAAAAACTTTCCACAGATTCAGGACTATTTAAAACAGCTAGACAGAAAATTCACAGCTATTGCAGTCTCTGAAACCTGGCTTAATGACGAACTGGCTCCCCTGATGGCAATAGAGGGATATCAGATGTTTTATATTAACAGATCTCAAAAAAAGGGTGGTGGTGTTGCACTATACATTGATGACCTGTACAGGTGTAAGCTTGTAAATGAAATGTCCTTAGCACTACCAGGGATTTTGGAATGTGTTACTGTTGAGATTGACCTAGACAAAACAAAAAATCTAATCATAAGCTGCATATATAGAACGCCGGGAACTTGCATTGAGGCATTCAAAGATAAATTAGTCGAGCTGTACAATAATATTACTAGTAAGAAAATGGTAGCAATTTGTGGAGATTTCAATATTGATTTACTGAATCCACATCAACAAAATGTAGTTACAGAGTTCATGAACTCTATGTACAGCATGAGTCTATATCCCACAATAACACATCCCAGTAGAATCACAGTTCACTCTGCTACACTTATTGACAACCTGTTTGTCAATGTTTTCGATAAGAAAATAGAAAGTGGATTATTGATAAATGATATAAGTGACCACTTGCCAACCTTTGCACTTATCCATGGCCACACGGGGCCCAACGCAGAAAAAATTTCAAAATCGTTCAGACACAAATCACCAAATGCAATCAGTTCTCTTAAAGAGGACTTGCTGAAGCAAGACTGGACAGAAGTCTATGTATCAGATGTAAATGAAGCCTATGACACATTTATAAACATTGTAACCACTCTTTATGAAAAAAACTGCCCACTAGTAAAAAAAAAGCTTAAACACAAATTTGCTGATAAGCCATGGTTAACCAAAGGACTACAAAAGGCGTGTAAAAAGAAAAATTTATTAAATAAAGCTTTCCTAAAGAAAAGAACAAAAGAAGCAGAGCAGCGGTATAAAATATACAAAAATAAGTTAACATATATAATAAGATGTAGTAAAAGAGACTATTACAGTAAAGAACTGGCGAAAAACAAAGACAATATTAAAAATACATGGACAATACTCAACAGTATCCTTGGAAATAAAAGCAGAAATACAAGCTACCCAACTAATATTCCAAAAAATAATAAAGCGACTCAGAGTGTGAATATAGCTTCACCTGCAGATGAATTTAATAATTTTTTTGTTAACATTGGACCTAAACTGGCCCGAGAAATACCCACTACAGTGCCTACAGGCGATACAATATGCAATAACACTGCTGTAAAAGACTCCATCTTCATAAAGAACACAGACGAAAGAGAGGTCATTGAAATTGTTAAATCGTTCAAAAGTAAAACATCTACTGACTGTGATGGTATTGACATGCTACTAGTCAAAACTGTTATCGAATGCATAGTAAAACCACTGACGTATATCTGTAACCTGTCTCTCCAATCAGGTATATTTCCCAATGCAATGAAAATAGCTAAAGTAATTCCGATATACAAGACGGGCGACAGAGGGGAACTCTCAAACTATAGACCAATTTCACTATTACCGCAATTTTCCAAGATACTTGAAAAAATATTCTATGAGAGAATTGACAACTTCATACTGAAGAATGATTTATTATGTGAGCAGCAATATGGGTTCAGACACAAGAGGACAACTGCATATGCCCTAATGGAATTTACAGAAAAAATATCAACAGCCATTGAAAATAAAGAGTATTCAGTTGGAGTATTCCTAGATCTTAAAAAAGCATTTGATACAGTAGATCATAATTTATTATTAAAGAAACTACAAAATTCTGGTATTAGAGGGGTAGCACTGTCCTGGTTAAGTAGTTACTTAAAGAATAGATATCAGTATGTATGTGTTAGCAACAAAAACTCAGAGTTGCTGAAGGTCACCTGTGGAGTCCCACAGGGTTCAGTTCTGGGACCATTATTATTCAATATGTATATAAACGATATACGTAAAGTTTCAGAAAAAATGGACTTAATATTGTTTGCCGATGACACTAATCTGCTATGCAGTGGAAACAATTTGGAACAACTTCTGGATACACTCGGAAAGGAATTAGGAAAGGTTAAACTGTGGTTTGATTCAAACAAATTAACGCTCAATTTAAGTAAGACAAAATTTATAGTCTTTAACAACCATCACAACAACCCAGTACCCAAACTCAGTGTAAATGGTGTAGAGATTGAAAGGGTATCTGAAACTAAATTCCTTGGAGTAATAGTTGATAACAAACTGTGTTGGAAGTCACATATTAATTATATTAAAGGTAAAGTATCCAAATCAATTGCAATATTACACAGAGTGAAATATTTGCTGAATCAACCCACACTATACACCTTGTATCATTCATTAATACTCCCATACATGACATATTGTAATGAAGTATGGGGAAATACATATAAAACAAACATATATCCACTCTTTATGCTTCAAAAGAGAGCTATTAGAATAATAAACAAAGCAGCTTACAGGGAACCAACAAACCCACTTTTTCTTAAACAAAAAACTCTCAAGTTGAAAGATCTGGTTGACTTTAAAACCGCAATAATAATGTTCAAAGTGAAGAATTTATCACTGCCCGCAAATATCCAAAAGTTGTTCCAAACAAGGGAGAAACGATATCACTTCAGAGGAACATGTATATTTCAAAAGCCTACAGTGAGAACAACCACCAAGCAACACTGTATTTCAGTGCAAGGAGTCAGATTATGGAACGATTTTGGACCTGAACTAAAATCATGTACAACGCTTGGACAATTTAAACAAAAACTAAAGGAAGAAATACTCCAAACATATTTACAAGACGACATGTAAACTCACATAAGGATTGACATATCCAGCCTGTGTTGTGTTGTAGCTTAGTTTTTTTTTTCTGTGACATTTTGTCTTAGATTTGTTTTGAATAGTAACCGCTTAACTTAGCTTAGCTTAGTTTTCTCTTTTTTTTTTTTCTCTCAGTCACATTTTGTCTTAGCTTTGTTTTAAATTGTAATCGCTCTTGTCTTGTTTTCTCTTTTTTCTCTTTTGAATTCTTGGATGGAATATGGGTGGGCAATATAAGCTGCGGCTTCAGCCATCACCCATTTCGGATAACTCACGTGGAATTGTATAGTAGAAGGAGTCTTTGTCTAATTTGACCTTGTTGTTATATTATACAGTTTCTTTTAACCTGTACTGTACTATCCGAAATAAATAAATTCATTCATTCATTCATTCATTCATGACATTCCCAGCAGAGCTTGGACAAAAGTTGGTGTTGATCTTTTCCATTTTGACCAAGGTGATTATCTACTGTGTGTAGATTATTACTCAAAATATCCTGAAATTGCCAAATTGCCACAAACAACAAGCAAACATGTCATTGTAGCTCTTAAATCTATGTTTGCCAGACATGGAATTCCAGACGAGCTCATGTCAGACAATGGACCACAGTTTTCAAGTGCAGAGTTCAGACAGTTTGCAGAAACGTGGGAGTTTAAACACACCACATTGAGCCCGGGATACCCACAATCAAATGGGCAAAGTGAACGTGCAATTCAAACAATAAAAAACCTACTGAAGAAGGCACAAGAGAGCCAAGGAGATCCTTATATTGCTCTTCTTGAATACAGAAATTCGCCCTTGGATGGAGTCAAATTGTCTCCAGCACAATTGTTGATGAATCGGAGACTGAAAACAAAATTGCCAACATCAGGTCAGCTGTTAATGCCACAGCTGAACAAGAATAAGCAAAAACAACTGAAGGAGAGACAGATGAGACAGAAACATTACTTTGACCGTGGAGCCAGAGCCTTACCTGCTCTACAAGAGGGAGAGACAGTTAGATTCAGAGCTGAGAATACATGGCAACCAGCTATTGTGGTAAAGAACTACAACACACCAAGATCATTTGTGATTCAGACCCCTGGGGGATGTAAATTCAGGAGAAACAGGCGCCATCTACTGAAGTGCAGAGAAGAAAGTGTTCCTAAAACCACAAACACTGATCAGGAGGATTTCCCGACCCCTGCTTGTGAGCCAACAGAGACCATCTCATCGGAGCAAGCACCTGTTCATTCTCCTGTAAAGGAAACTCAGAATTCCAAAGCAGTTACTGAAGAGCCAAGGAAAACTTCACGTTTTGGCAGACTGATTAAACCCCCACAACGTTATACAATGTGAAAACAACATAAAGAAATGTTTAAGTGTATCTTAAGGGATGTTAGCCCTGTAATGAAAAGAAAAGCACTTGTTCAGGTTAAAACCATACTTTTTAACTTGTGAGTCATATAAGGATTTATTGTTTTTCTGTAACAATATAGTATGATATTCTACTTCTAAAGAAGGGAGATGTAATGTAGTAATGTGGTCTGTCACTAGGGGCGCTGTTAAGTGTTGTATGCAGATTAAGAAAGAGAGTAAAAACGATTGTTGTTGACGTTACTGAAGACCTCGCTGTCCTGTCTGTTTATTCCACTTGCTCTCCTTAAAAACACACTAAAATACATTACAGAAACTAAAACTATGTACAAACAGAAATCAATTCAAAAATAGGTATACACATTATTTGCTAAAAAGGATATATGTTAGAGGGGTAGTATTAATATGTACGATGCATTAAGCTCACTCTGGGACACTATGGTAGGGTAGGTGGGACAGTACTGTGCATATCTGTGTATATCTGTGTTGTTTGGGGCTGGGTATAGATGTATGGACTGTATGTATGTAGGGATGGATGGGTGTCAGTGTTGATATACATAAAATAGTTAATTGTCTACTTTGGGTCTTAATTGAGGTAATAGGTATATATTTCACATGGGTTGTATTTAGGGAAAAGAGGAGTTGGAGTAAATGATTGTTAACTTCTTCCTTCTCCCTTTCGAGCACTGTATACTGTCACTTTTATTGCTCTTGTCATTTGTTTGGTTTTTTTTTTGCTTTTTTGTTCGAAATAAAGCATCTATCTATCTATCTATCTATCTATATCTATCTATCTATCTATCTATCTATCTATCTATCTATCTATCTATCTATCTATCTATCTATCTTCTGTTAGAGAGACTTGAACAGTAAATTGGTTTGAAAGGAACAACGCTAAGATGGTTCCAATCTTATTCATCAGACCGTTGCCAGTTTGTTTATATCCATAACAAGTCCTCTATCCAGACCACGGTTAGCTATGGAGTTCCTCAGGGATCAGTACTTGGACCAATACTGTTTACATTATACATGCTGCATTTGGGAGATATTATGAGGAAGCATTCTATTCATTTTCATTGTTATGCTGATGACACTCAATTATATTTATCCATCAATCCAGGTGATCCCAGCCATTTGGGTTCACTCCAGGAGTGTCTTAAAGATATTAAAACCTGGATGAACTACAATTTTCTATTACTGAATACAGATAAAACTGAAGTCATTGTTCTTGGCTCTAAACAAGCTAGAAGTTGTCATGAATCACCCTTCGGGGCAGAAAGGTGAGACCATGCGCTGAACTGTGAGTTTGTAAGATTTATTGAAAAAACAACAAATATAAAGTCCAACACTGTGCTCTAACACAGAATTTAAATAAATGCGCAAACTTACTGATAACGCGCACCAGAGTGACGCAGGGCTCTGGTGGAGACAAGGAGAAACTCAATCAAGACAGCGGCAATCGGGAAATGAAAATGGCTGCCCTTAAATAGGGTCAAAAACAAATTACACAAGTAGTGACAGGTGTGGGTCGCATGAGCGGGGAGAAGGAAACAATAATACATAATTGGACCAGCTGGGGGCAATGAGAGAGGAGCATCCAGCTGACAGCTGACAAGGGCTACGCCCACACGGAGCACAACCCAGGAAATGCCAGTGACAGCTGTCAACCACAACAATAACAAATTTAAAGAAAATATCAACAAGTACAGACTGAGAAATAAATATCAATTAATATAGAATCAGACCCTAACAAAACCAAGACATAAACAGGAAAATGAAAAACAGTGCAAGAATTACAAAACCCCCAAAAAGCACAAAATACAACAAATACGTAAATACAGAAAAAAAGCCATGAGACTGAGCAAGGCGGAAACCTCCTGTGCTCAGGTCATGACAGAAGTACTCTTTCTAGTAAGATAACAACGCAAGATGGCATTGCTCTGGCTTCTGAGTCTTCTGTTAGGAATCTTGGGGTTGTCTTTGACCAAGATATGTCTTCTACCTCTCATATACAGCAAACAATTAGGACTGCCTTCTTCCATCTGCATAATATTTCTAGGATTAGGTCCATCATGTCTCATCAAGATGCAAAGAAACTTGTCCACACCGTTATCACCTCTAGGGTGGACTATTGTAATTCACTTTTATCAGGTTGCCCGAATAAGTCCATAAAGTTTTCCAACTCATTCAGAATGCAGCTGCACATATCCTGACGAGAATAGGTTGTTTTAGCTTCTTTACATTGGCTCCCAATAAAATATAGAATTGAATTCAAGATTTTACTCCTAACTTTCAAAGCCCTTAATGGTCTAGCTCCTTCTTACCTGCAGGAACTCATAAGATAAGATAAGATAAGATAAGCCTTTATTAGTCCCACAATGGGGAAATTCCAGGATTGCAACAGCACAGGGATAGCAACACTCAGAGCAATAATTAAGAAGATCCATCCATCCATCCATCCATCTTCTACCGCTTTTCCGGAGGTCCGGGTCGCGGAGGCAGCAGTTCAAGCAGAGAAGCCCAGACTTCCCTCTCCCCAGCCACCTGTTCCAGCTCTCCAGGGAGGATACCAAGGCGTTCCCAGACCAGCTGGGAGACATAGACTCTCCACCGAGTCCTGGGTCTGCCCCGGGGTCTCCTCCCAGTGGGACGTGCCTGAAACACCTCAAGTGGGAGGCGTCCAGGAGGCATCCTAATCAGATGCCCATACCACCTCAACTGACTCCTTTCAATGTGGAGGAGCAGCGGTTCTACTCTGAGCCTCTCCCGGATGACTGAGCTCACCCTATCTTTGAGGGTGAGTCCAGCAATCCTACGGAGAAAGCTCATTTCAGCCGCTTGTATCCGCGATCTTGTTCTTTCGGTCATTACCCAAAGCTCGTGACCATAGGTGAGAGTAGGAACGTAGATTGACTGGTAAATCGACAGCTTTGCTTTAGAACTAAGCTCCCTCTTCACCACAACAGACCGGTACAACGTCCGCATCACTGCAGATGCTGCTCCGATCCATCTGTCAATCCCTCGCTCCATTTTCCCCTCACTCATGAACAAGACCCCAAGATACTTAAACTCCTCCACTTGGGGCAGGAGCCTGTCCCTAACCCGGAGAGGACAATCCACCTTTTCCGGCTGAGGACCATGGACTCAGACTTGGAGGTGCTGATTCTCATCCCAGCCGCTTCACACTCAGCGGAAAACCGTCCCAGCAAGAGCTGTAGGTCATTGCTGGATGAAGCCAACAGGACAACATCATCTGCAAACAACAGAGATGAGATCCTGTGGTCACCAAGCATGACACCCTCCGTTCCCTGGCTGCGCCTAGAAATCCTGTCCATAAAAATTATGAACAGGATCGGTGACAAAGGGCAGCCCTGGCGGAGTCCAACTCTCACTGGGAATGACTCCGACCGAGTGTTGGCAATATGAACCAAACTCTCACAACGGTCGTACAGAGACCGAATAGCTCGTAACAACAAGCCCGATACCCCATACTCCCGAAGCACCCCCCACAAAAAACCACGAGGGACGCGGTCAAATGCCTTCTCCAAGTCCACAAAACACATGTAAACTGGTTGGGCAAACTCCCGTGAACCCTCAAGAATTCTCGAGAGGGTAAAGAGCTGGTCCGATGTGCCACGGCCAGGACGAAAACCACATTGCTCCTCCTGAATCCGAGGTTCGACCAACGGCCGGACTCTCCTCTCCAGCACCTTGGCATAGACCTTCCTAGGGAGGCTGAGGAGTGTGATCCCTCTAAAGTTGGAGCACACCCTCCGGTCCCCTTTTTTGAACAGAGGAACTACCACCCCAGTTTGCCATGCCAAAGGCACTGCCCCCCGACCTCCACGCAATGTTGCAGAGGCGTGTCAACCATGACAGCCCAACAACATCCAGGGCCTTGAGGTACTCAGGGCGAATCTCGTCCACCCCCAGGGCCCGGCCGCCAAGGAGATTTTTAACCACCTTGGCGACCTCAGCCCCTGTGATAGGCGAGTCATCCCCCTCGTCCCCAAACCCTGCTTCCTCTGTGGAAGGCGTATCAGTGGGATTGAGGAGATCCTCGAAGTATTCCTTCCACCGTCCGACGATATCCCCAGTCGAAGTCAACAGTGTCCCATCCGCACCATACACAGTGTGGACAGGGAGCTGCTTTCCCCTCCTGAGGAGCCGAACAGTTTGCCAGAATCTCTTTGAGGCCGATCGAAAGTCTTGTTCCATGGCCTCACCGAACTCCTCCCATACCCGGGTTTTTGCTTCAGCAACCACCCGAGCTGCACTCCGCTTGGCCTGCCGGTACACCTCAGCTGCTTCGGGAGTCCCACAAGCCAACCAAGCTTGATAGGACTCCTTCTTCAGCTTAATGGCCCCCCTCACCACCAGGGGCCTCAGCCAGACGTTCCCAGCACACCCTCACTATACGTTTGGGTCTACCAGGTCTGAATGGCTTCCTCCCCTGCCATCGGATCCAACTCACCACCAGGTGGTGATCAGTTGACAGCTCTGCACCTCTCTTTACCCGGGTGTCCAAGACATACGGTCGCAGGTCTGATGACACGATAACAAAATTGATCATCGACCTGCGACCTAGGGTGTCCTGGTGCCAAATGCACATATGGACACCCTTATGCTTGAACATGGTGTTTGTTATGGACAAACTGTGGTTAGCACAGAAGTCCAACAACTGAACACCACTCAGGTTCAGATCGGGCAGGCCGTTCCTCCTAATCACCCCCCTCCAGGTTTCACTGTCGTTGCCCACGTGTGCATTGAAGTCCCCCAGTAGGACAATGGAGTCTCCAAGCGGAGCACCCTCCAGCACCCCGGTCACAGACTCCAAAAAGGGTGGGTACTCTGAAACATCATTTGGTACATAGGCACAAATGATGGTCAGGACCCGTTTCCCAACCCGGAGGCGCAGGGAAACAACCCTTTCGTCCACCGGGGAAAACTCCAATATAGAGGCAGCAAGGTGGGGGGGATACAAGAATACCCACCCCTGCTCGTCGCCTCTCGCCTGGGGCAACTCCAGAAAAGGCCAAGCTCCAGCCCCTCTCCAGAACCAGAGCTGTGTGTTGAGGTGAGGCCAACTATATCTAGCCGGTATCTCTCAACCTCGTACACCAGCTCAGGCTCCTTCCCCACCAGAGAGGTGACAATTAATTAATTAAGAAGATACGAAAAATATAAATAAGAGCAGTGGATATACATACGAACACATAAATATATAAATATATATACAAAGTGTGGAGCATTGTAGCTAGATGGAATAAACAGCATAACCGTCTACTTAGTTATCCTACATAGTATGACTATGTAGGATAACTATGGAGGGTACATATTGTCACCCTCCATAGCGACTGATATTGTCCTAGTTGTATACTGGAGGGGACCATTTGTGTAAGTCTGTTGCGTCTTTTGCATTCAATACTATTAGGTCGTCACGTTTTTTTGCTATCTCTGCGAGCAGCCCTGCTTAAGTTATACAGTCTGACAGCCGTAGGTAGGAAGGGCCTGCGAAACCTCTCGGTTGTGCACCTAGGATGATGTAGTCTGCTGCTAAATGAGCTCCTCAGTGCGTTCAATATGTCCTGCATAGGGTGGGACTCGGACTCCAGCAGAGATGACAGTTTAGCCACCGTCCTTCTCTCTCCTATCTCCTCCACTGGGTCAAGGCGTTTCCCCAGGACAGAGCTAGCTTTCTTGATCAGTTTGTTCAGTCTCTTCCTATCGGCTGCAGTAATGCCACTGCCCCAGCAGACCACTCCAAAAGTGATGGCTGATGTCACCACTGTGTCGTAGAATGTCTTCAGCAGCGCCCCTTGTACACCAAAAGACCTGAGTCTCCTCACTAGGAACAGCCTGCGCTGTCCCTTCTTGTAGAGTGCGTCGGTATTGTGTGACCAGTCTAGTTTATTGTTCAGATGAACACCCAGGTACTTGTAGGATGTCACCATCTCAATGACTGTTCCCTGTATGTTTACTGGTACTGTGAGGGGTTGTCCTTGCCTACGGCAGTCCACCACCAGCTCCTTAGTTTTCCTTACGTTGATCTGGAGGCAGTTCCGATGGCACCAGTCCACGAAGTCCTGGATAAGTCCTCTGTACTCAGCTTCATCTCCGTTGCAGATGAGGCCGATGATCACAGAGTCGTCAGAGAACTTCTGTAGATGGCAGTGTGTTGTGTTGTGTGAGAAGTCCGCAGTATAAAGGGTAAACAGGAAGGGAGCCAAAACCATTCCCTGGGGGGGCCCCGTGCTGCCGATGATCGTGTCGGACACACAATCTCGGGTTCTCACAAACTGTGGCCGGTTAGTGAGGTAGTCCAGGATCCACGATGACAGGTGCTGGTCCACCCCTGCGCACAGCATCTTGTCCTTCAGGATCATTGGTTGAATGGTGTTGAAAGCCACCACGAGATGTCCCGACGACCTTGTGGCCGCAGCTGTGGGCAGCCATTTCAACAATGGAGGTGGAGAACATGGCCCATTCAGACTCCGTGTCTCCAGACTCCCTCGGAATGTGATTGAAGTTCTTCCGGAAGTGGGAGTTGAAGAGCTCCCGGACAGAGGTCTCAGCCAGACATTCCCAGCACACCCTCACAATACGTTTGGGTTTACCAGGTCTGAATGGTATCCTCCTCTGCCATTGACTACAACTCACCACCAGGTGGTGGTCAGTTGACAGCTCTGCACCTCTCTTTACCCGAGTGTCCAAGACATACGGTTGCAATTCTGATGACACAATAACAAAATCGATCATCAACCTGCAACCTAGGATGTCCTGGTGCCAGGTGAACATATGGACGCCCTTATGCTTGAACATGGTAATCGTTATGGACAAACTGTGATTTGCATAGAAGTCCAATAACTGAACACCGCCCGGGTTTAGATTGGGCAAGCTGTTCCTCCCAATCACCCCCCTCCAGGTTTCACTGTCGTTGCCCACGTGCACATTGAAGTCCCCCAGTAGGACAATAGAGTATCCAAGAGGACCACTCTCCAGCACCCCAGTAAGAGACTCCAAAAAGGGTGGGTACTCTGAAACATCATTTGGTGCATAGGCACAAATGATGGTCAGGACCCATTTCCCAACCCGAAGGTGCAGGGGAAAAACCCTTTCATCCACCAGGAAAAACTCCAATGTAGAGGCAGCAAGGTGGGAGAATACAAGAATACCCACCCCTGCTCGCCGCCTCTCACCCGGGCAACTCCAGAGAAGGCCAAGCTCCAGCCCCTCTCCAGGAGACTGGTTCCGGAACCAGAGCTGTGTGATGAGGTGAGACCGACTATATCTAGCTGGTATCTTTCAACCTCATGCACCAGCTCAGGCTCCTTCCCCACCAGAGAGGTGACATTCCACATCCCAAAAGCCAGTTTAGGAAGCCTGGGATCAGACCATCAAGGTCTCTGCGTTTGACCGCCACCTGATCCACACAGCACCGGACCCCCATGGCCCCTCCTGAAGGTGGTGAGCCCACTGGAGGGCGGGCACATGTAACTCCTTTGGGTTGAGCCCGGGTGGGTCCCATGGGCAGAAACCTGGCCACCAGACACTAGCCATCGAGCCCCTCCCCCAGACCTGGCTCCAGGGTGGGCCCCCTCTACTAAATATTAAATGAATTTCACACAGCGTGTTCAGTACTTATTCCCTGTGTCATTTCACTTTAATAATATAACTTGTTTTGTGAACACAGTTGCCTTGATTTCTTTGTATGTATGGATTACTTGGGTTGTTACTGATACCTGATGAAAATCTCAGGTCGATGGCTCCATCAGAAATATGTTTAATGAGAAAAATGTTCATGTGTTCAATATTTATTTTCCCCACTGTATATTAACCTTTTTCTCTCTCTCATCATATCCAATTTTCTCACCAGTTAGTGAGGTTTTCATTATGCCTTGGTGAAAACAGGAGGCGTAAAGCAATCAGTGTGTCTATATGTGGTTGTATCTGTCTGTTTGTCTGCCTGTCTGTCACAGCTCGCCCGGTCAAAATTAAGTGGAACTCAAGGCTTGTATCATTGTATTGCCATATTTTCTCAACTTTTAATTTGCCAGAATTTCGAGATAAGGCTTTGTTTTCAAAATAAACACAAATTTAAATCACCATTGCTGTGTAATGGCGCCACGGAAAAAGGCATTGTAATAACTATGCCGGGCCACTAGAGGCGGCAGTGCAACTCTTTTTACAGCTCATGGATGACTTCCTAAACATGTTGGAACACAATGGATAGCTGAGGAAAGCAAAAAACCCTTTAAAAGTAAGTTTTCTGTTTTTTCTAATTTTCTTTAATATTAAAACACTAATAACTCCTACAACTGCAACATTTAACTTTTTAAAGGTTATGTTGCATCACATCATTTTTCTCTTCATTAAAAACTACAAGTCCCACACTGCTCACCTCTAAAACATGCCGGTGTAACAGGCCAAATTAATCCCCACTGTGGTGCTGTATATGGGATTGTGGCTCTTTATTGTGAAGTGCAGTGTGATGACATGGACTTGCTGTAATGTCACCGCACTGCCCTACATAGGGGCGAGTCCCCATGGCTCAGCCTCTTATGTCGGATGATCCCGCTGGTGCTTGCTGTGTACTGCTCTGTATATAGTTCATCAATAAAGCTGTGGTCGCCAACTTCATCTTGCCTCATTCATCACCCAGGTATTTCCATACATTGTGGAGAAAGGAATAGGCGAGGCAACGAGCTGAATGACACAAGGGTTTATTCTTTCTCCAACAACATAACAGCAAACAGCAAAACAGCGCAAACAGCGCTCCTGGGTCTCTGTGCATTCCCCTTTTATATCTTTAATCCCATGCATTGAGACCCGGAGCTTACGACAATCATACATTGTTGTTTAACAAAGGAATGTGTGGCACATTAACATAACATACACCGGCTCCGCTTTCACAGCTTTCTTCTCTCCATGGCTCTGGTCATTCTTCCTCTTCCCGGGGGGTGCATAGGCCTAACTGTCCTGTCTGATGCCCCTGCAGTGACACCTCTCATTTGGTCCATTGTCCTCCTCTTTTCCCCTGCCTCTCTGGGTGGAGAAAACCTCCACACCATGCCCCCACACAGCACCCCCCCAAACACCAAGAAGGGGCTCTAACCCCCCGCCCTTTGGGCTCGAGTCGGCGCCCATAGCCGCTGTAGTGGGGGGTTGCCAATCCAGTAGAACTGTCCTGCTGGTGATGTGTACTGCAGGGCACGTCAGTCTGTGGAGGGAAAGGGGGTGGGGGGGAAACACACCCTTCGTGAATGCAGGTCCCTGCCGAGGGATCGCCAACTTGCGAAGCCAACAATGGTGGGCATCCGCACTGGGGTCCGGTGTGCCTCGTGCCTGCCGAAAACAAAAACCGGCCTTCTGCAAGCTTCTTGGGACGAATGTGCGGGGTGAACAATGGTGGGCCGGGCCGGGTCATTCCCAGCCTCCGTCTTTGTAAAAATTATGCGGGTGGATCAACCTCGGCACAGGGTTTTCCAGTAGAAACTCTCCGGGGATCAGCAGTGGCTGAGAAAAAATGAGTTCTCCTGGGGAGGCTGCAAAATCCTCTTTAGGTGCAGATCACAGCTCTAAAAGAACCCAGGGCCAGCGTTTGACCCAATTTGTGAAAAAAATTACAGGGGTGGATCAGCCTCGGCGCAGGGTTTTCCGGTAGAAACTCTCTGGGGATCAGCAGCGGCTGAGAAAAATGAGTTCTACTGGGGAGGGTGCAAAATCCTCTTTAGGTGTGGAGCGCAGCCCTAAGCTGGGGAGGCTGCTAAATCCTCATTAGGTGCAGATCACAGCTCTAAAAGAACCCAGGGCCGGCGGTCGACCCAATTTGTGAAAAAATTACAGGAGTGGATCAGCCTCGGCGCAGGGTTTTCCGGTAGAAACTCTCTGGGGATCAGCAGCGGCTGAGAAAAATGAGTTCTACTGGGGAGGCTGCCAAATCCTCCTTAGGTGCAGAGCACAGTCCTTAGCTGGGGAGGCTGTCAAATCCTCCTCCAGCCCTAAAAGAATCCAGGGCTGGCGGTTGATCCAATTTGCATCCGTGAGCGTCTGCTCCGGCTTCCACCAACGGCTCCTCAACCTCACTGGAATCCCTCCAGGACGCCAGAGGCTTCTGGAGCAGGCTTGTCACCTGTTGTGTGGCACGCGTGTCCAGCGCCGCGACCATGTAGTAGTATCTTGTGTCATCCATAATCATCTCGTGGAGTGCAAACTGGGCTTCTATGTGCGAAACCCACGCTGCCGGGTCATGAAGTCAGAAGTCCGGGAGCTTGACTGAACCAGTGCACGCGGTGCTGGTGCTCTCCCTCTGGGTAGTCTCCGGGGCGGTGCTCGGCTCAGTCTCCATGGCACATCAGGGTCACCAGTGTGGAGAAAGGAATAGGTGAGGCAACAAGCTGAGTGACACAAGGCTTTATTCTTTCTCCAACAACATAATGGCAAACAGCAAAACAGCGCAAACAGCATTCCTGGGTCTCTGTGCGTTCCCCTTTTATATCTTTAATCCCATGCATCGAGACCCGAAGCTTCCCACTATCATACATTGTTGTTTAACAAAGGAATGTGTGGAACATTAACATAACATACACCAGTGCCGCTTTCACACCTTTTTTTTCTCCGCAGCTCCGGTCATTCTTACTCTCCCCGGGGGGTGCATAGACCTAACTGTCCCGTCTGATGCCCCCCAGTGACACCTCTTCATTCGGTCCATTGTCCTCCTCTTTCCCCCTGCCTCTCTGGGTGGAGAAAACCCCTGCACCACGCCCCCACAACATAACATTTGGCGACTGAGGATTAACGTATGGAGGCGTGCATTACACCACTCCGTCCCTTCCTCAACCTCCTGGGCAAGCTACTGGTTCCATGGCTGCATTGGTTCCATGGCCACATTGGTTGGACGCCTATCAAACGTATATGACAGCGCTGGACCTTGGGAAGACCGATAAGGTGAGGGGGTAGGTGTTTCTCATTCACAACCTGGGTATTGAGGGCTGGAGGGCCCTACGGATGCGCGGCACGGTGGACTTGTGTGAGGACATCGTGGAGCTGCTAGCTAAATGTTTTTCCACCCCAGACAGCGTGACTGTTTGGAAAATTTGTTTTCGTCAGAGACGCCAGCATGTAGGAGAGCCTATCCTCCAGTATGCCATTGACTTGAAGCAGCTAGCTAGCAAGTGTTGTTTTGGACCGCTTGAAGATGAGGTGGTACGCGACCAACTAGCAGAGCACACATGCAATGCTGAGCTACGTGCTAGGCTATTAGTGGAGCCTAATGACTTGATGTTAGCTAAAGCAGTTGAGCTAGCTCTCCGGTTGGAAGCCGTTGATAAGCTAGCTATGGAGCTAAATTGGTGCCAGCCAGAGACGCCGCCTCAGCTAATGCTGCAGACCCTGATAGGGAGGAAAGCTTGGACGAAGATTATTGGGAAATCAATGCTGCCAGCCAAAGGTCTGCCCCGGGAAACTCCTGTTGCAGGGGTTGTGGGTCCATGACACACCTTCATAAAGTGAAGAAATGCCCGGCAAGAGGAAAACATAGTCGATGTGGATGCTTGAATCACTACGCCAGAGTGTGCCATTTGTCTTACCCGCGGAACCCACGGGAGAAATCATCCCGTCCACCCCCGATGGGCACCGGGAGTGAATGATACAAGGATCTAGCGGACACCCTCGCTTTCAAGTCGACCAATTCTCACCCAGTGTCGGTACCCATGCTGATGAGCTACACCTTGCTAGCTCCAGATGCCTCCGGTACTTGGCCACAGTTTGGTGGGGGGTCTGCAGCTACGATGGTGTACACTACAATGTTTATAGAAGAGGATGGGGCCAGACTGACGAGCATGGAGTTACCGCATGCTCAGCAGCAGCTCATCAGGCTGAGTAAAATTCCACTTTGGGTTATGGACTTGGTTTGGGTTTGGGGTGATGAACGTCCACAGCAAAGATGGGCCAAGCGACATCCAGCAAAACATAAAGCACGTCTGCGGATAATGTCGAAGTTGGGAGTGGCGTGCTTCCAGTTTTTCCGACGGCTCAATGAGGCATGCCAACCAGCTGCAGCGTGTCAAGGAGGATGGTTCAGGTGGCAAGGCTGGACGGGAGTCGGTGGTGGTGGGGGGGGATCTGGGCTCCGTTGTCCAGAGGATCAGCCATCTCTCCAGGGGCCTGCTGCCTCCAGGGGCGCGCCTGCTGAGGGGCTGTCCTGGGTTCCGCCATGTGGGTTCCATCTTTCCTAAGTGACTTGTTTTGTTTTTCTTTTGAATTCTTGGATGGAATATGGGTGGGCAATATAAGCTGCGGCTTCAGCCATCACCCATTTCGGATAACTTATGTTGAACTGTATAATCAGAGGAGTTATTGTCTAATTTGACCTTGTTGGATTTTCTTCCCCCTTCATTATATTATTCTGTTTCTTTTAATCTGTACTTTTATCTATCCGAAATAAAGATTCATTCATTCATTCACTGTGCGGTAGCACTGTATTTATAGTTCTGTGTGTTTTATGTGCATGTTATGTTATGAGGTTATATTGGTGTGTATTTGTGTTTTAGTTTAGGAGCATGACTGTGACTTTAGTTTATTAAAGGACTTTTTAGTTATTTGGTGGCAGAATAATCCACCATGCTGTGCAGGCTGTGTGGCAGCCCACCTGCCAGCCCTATCTTAAGTTGTTTTGTGTGAGTGTGTTAGGCCAGTTTAGTACATTTGCTCTCGTTATTTTAGAGTGTGATTTGGGTTCCAGTTGGGGTGGGTCGAAGTTGTGTATGTGGTTTTGGACTTTTCTGGGGGGGGGGGGGGGAGAATGTGGTATATGAGATTGTGGCACTTTTTTGTGAAGTGCAGTGTGGTGACGTGGACTTCCTGCCACGTCACTGCACTGCCCTGTATAGGGGCCAGTCACCATGGCTCGGCCTCTTATGCCGGATGATCCCGCTGGTGCCTGCCGTGTACTGCTGTGTATATAGTTCATCAATAAAGCTCCGTTCACCAACTTCATCTTGCCTCATTCATCACCCAGGTATTTCCATACATAACACCCACCCAGATTAAATCCGGGGGATAAAATGGCCTAGGCCAAACTATAACTGGGGATGTAAATGAGCCTAGGCCAGTCTATACCCCTCCAGGCCAGAATATACCCCTCTTGTGTGAAGAGGTTTTGATTTTTTTTTTTTTTTTTTTGTTACTTATTTGTACCCGTAGGTAGATTTGGTTTGCAGTCTGGTGACAAGCCACCGGCTGCTGGTCGCTGCGTGCGCGAGCGCCCTAAACCTACATGTTATTGGTATGCGGGAGGAAACCGGAGAAATCCCGGAGTAAACCCACGCAACATGGGGAGAACATGCAAACTCCACACAGCTCACTGTTGGTCGGGGGCTGGGATCGAACCCACGATCTCACGAACCCCGCGATCCCCCGGCCGAGGGTAAACTGTGCTGCCGCAGTGCTAAACCACTGCGCCACCGTGCATATTGTATTTACACATTATATTTACTGCACAACACATCACCACGTTTTACTTTTAGGCACAGGTAAATATTTTTCTACAATAATACTAAAACTCTATCTCAGTGTTTACAACTTTAACGTCTGTCAACGTCAAACAAACACTGCGTTTAGAATCCGCACATTCAGTTTCATTTTCCGTTTTTAAATTTTTTTGCCGTTCCAAATGTACACCAAACATGACGAAAATATTTGGAAAAACATGACAGAAATTGTTAATCATAACTCTGGTTTTACTTGCCTTATCAACACAATTTAAAAACTGGGCGCAAGTTGAAATGGTGATGCTGTGGAGCTGCATCTTGCTTCTACCTCATCCTAAAGCACTCACATGATTTGGATGTGCTTGCGGGACTTTTCACAGCCATGGAAGACCAACTGTATGACCAGCTTTTGACATTCAATACCGGAACACAACAAAAGTACCCCCTGTGGATCTATGATTTTTTTTTTTTTGACTTATTTTGTACCCGTAGGTAGATTTGTTCTGCAGTCTGGTGACAAGCCACCAGCTGCCGGTCGCTGCGTGCGCAAGCGCCCCTTAACTCCCTAACCTGCATGTTTTTGGCATGTGGGAGGAATCCGGAGAAATCCCGGAGTAAACCCACGCAAACACGGGGAGAACATGCAAACTCCACACAGATCACTGTTGGCCGGGGGCAGGGATCGAACCCACGATCTCATGATCCCCGCGATCCCCCGGCCGAGAGTAAACTGTGCTGCCGCGATGCTAACCACTGCGCCACCGTGCAGCCATCTATTACTACTACTTCCGTTCTACTTCCGTTTGGGACTGGCAGGAATAAAAAAATTAGGTAATTCTTGTATATATCACTCAGCACTGCTGATATCATGGCGGGGGTATAATTATATATTAGCCTTGAGGGTATGAATTGTTGGTTACATTAATTATACCTCGGTGCAAAGCAACGGAGGCATACCACAATCACTACATGCGTCTGTGTGTGTATCTGTCTGTCTTTACCACCTTTACAGCTCCTCTTGTCAAAATCAAGTGGAACTAAAGGCTTGTATCATTGTATCGCCATGTTTCATCAAATTTTTATTTGCCAAAATTTCCACATTTGGCTTTATCAAAATAAACACTAATTTAACTCACCTTTACCATCACTGCAACTGTGAAAAAAGGTATTGTAATACCTATGCTAGGCCAGTACAGGTGGCAGTGCACCTTTTTAACAGACCCCTCCCCATGCCTCCCTGCTACAGGCACTGAGCCATCAGCACCTTGGTGCTTTCATTGTAAACATTTTTCTTGGATAATTAACTTTTTTAAAAATACATTTGAAACATTTTGCTAATAAATTTATTGCTTTCCTAATCAATTTATGTCATGAATGCCTGGGTTGAGGCAAAGGAGGACGCCAGTTGCAGACAGTAAGCTCAGCACATTTACTGACAAAGACGACCCAAAATCAAAAATACACGAAATACATGAACACAAGACTTACAAGTGGCATCGGGAAAAATACACAGACGAACTTCTCCACGTCTGGAAGGCAAGACCGCTGCACTGAGACAACAACAGCGGTCTCCTTAAATAGAGCTGTGCAGATTGTTGACAGGTGTGAGTGCATGAGTGAAATGCAATCAAACTTACAGGTAACGGCTGTGCAGTCCGTGAGACAGTTTGACAGCTGGGGCTGCACAGCACCATCCAAATAAAAGAATAAACCGGAACTAAACAACACAACTCAAAAAGATATAAACAATACGGTACCATAACTGCAAAATAATACACAATAAATAGAGAGGACAATAAGGACAACCCCAGAGTCCTACACTCCAAAAATAAACAGATAAAACACAAAAAATTATGATAAACACAGAAATAAACAAACAGAAAAAGACTAAACTAAGCTCAAGACTGGGCACGGCCCCTGCCTGTGCACCGAATGATGACAGAGCCCCTTCCTCAAGGGGTCAAGCCCAGACACCCCAGGTAACATCAAAAAAGAGAAAAAAGGACCCCCCACACAGAAGACCCACCCCACAAAAAAACCCAACCGAACAAACAAGCGAACATGACCCACCCCGGGGGGATAGGAGGGGGAAACAGGAACGGCGGGACCGAACCAAACCAAAAAAAGAAAAACACTCATGACCCACAACACTGCCATAGATGTGGTGGCCCAAACTCTGGCGAACTAGATGGTGGAAAAAGGCAGTTCAAGTGGACTACCCGAGTCCCAAGGCCACCGGCGCTTGTGATGGAGTAAGTTGGGTGGCCTTCCGAAACTCCACAGTCACCACAGCAGCAGGAATAGTTCATCAGGTAGCCTCCCAGAGGCTCATGAGCCAGCAGACTGCAGGGCATCCCCTTCCCCCCCACCCGGAGGCGGCTGCGACCAACCAGCAAGGAAACCATATGAGGGGAGCGGTTGCTTGGCGGGGACCTTCGGTGAGGTGAGGGGATCCAAGACGACCTCAGATGATGGTGTAGCACCTGCGGTGGCCCCGAGATAGGGCGACGCACCCATGGCAGCCCCGGGCTGGGGGCAGCACCCACGGCCGCCCTGTACTGGGAGAAGCACCCTCGGAGGCCCCAGACTGGGGTGCAGCACCCGCGAAGGCCTCAGGCAGAGAGGGAGCAGCCCCCATGGTGGTCTCAGGCGGCGGGGAAGCAGCACCCGCTAAGACCTTAGGTGGAGGGGGAGCAGCCCCTGCGGAGGCCTCTGACAGTGGGGGAGCAGCACCCACAGAGGCCTCTGATGGAGGAGGAGCAGCACCCACAGAGGCCTCTGACGAAGGGGGAGCAGCACCCTTGGAGGCCTCGGGCTGAGGCGCAGCACCCCCGGAGGCCTTGGATGGAGGCGCAGCACCCACGGTAGCCTCGGATGGATGCATAGCACCCACAGTGGCCTCTGGCAGGGAGGAAGGATCCACAATAACCTCCAGTGCAGGTGACGAACCCCTGGTGACCCTAGATGATGGCTCGAATGAAGGAACAGAGACAGTAACACACACCAGGTCAGAGTCACTGGCAGCAGTGGAGCCCAGCGGAGGGAGCGCAAGTGTGGCTGAGGGCAGCATCTGGTCCTTCCAACCAAGAGCCAGGCAAGATTTCTCTAGGTTAAAAAAGGAAAGTTGCCTGTGTCATATCCGGCTCTAGGGAGCCGGGCAATCAGAGCCAGGGACAAGCCAGTGAGTCGAGATGTTTTATTCTGGGTAAAGGGGAAGGGATGAGGAGAGCACAGATACTCATGCAGACGTACACTCACAGGTTGCACAGCGCAGAGGTAAGCAGCTCGTACCGGACGTGGGGGTAGCAAGACGTACATACTCACAGCGGGATACAAACACAGGAATGCTGCAAGAGGAGTATAAGCTGACACCAGACGAAGGGGCTTCAGCTTAGCAATGTGTTTATGTCGCAGCCCCGAGTCATCGAGGCTGCTCCTATTTATCCTCATTGGCAGCGCCCCAGCTGATGAAGACTAATTGGCCCCAGCCGTCCATAATGCTGCCAGCTGGGGGCCAGCTGAGACGCCGCTCAATGGGAGGCAGGGATGAAGGAAAACATGGGCTCAGTGCCGAGACGGCATCTCAACCCATGGTGACAGAGCCCCTCCCTCAAGGTCGGGCTCCTGAACGACCAGGAACATCCCAGCCCCCCCCCCCCCCCACCTAGGGTGGGAGGAAGGGAGGCGGACCGGAGGGGAAGAAGCCAAGGGAAGGACAACACCAATGGGGCAATGTAGGGTAGCGGGAAAGAAAAACCCAAATACAATACTGACAAAACTGAATAATTAACCCAGGTACAGATGGGGAGAAGAACTGGGTCAACACGCCGGTTACATACTACCCAGAGAGTACCAACCATGCGTGACCCAGAGCAAGAAAAAAAAAAGAACCACCAAAAAGGTACAGGGCAAAAAAAGCTGAGTATGGTCAAATAAAGGGAAAACACAATACACAGCACCAATATAAGTACATACACACAGTCACCAAGAAAAGTGACTGGAACAAATGGACAATTACAGAGCATGGTGTTACAGAAAACAAGGCACATGACTCTATAATGAACCAACAGGGCATAAAAAAGAAATACTGAGTGCAGGCAAAGAAAAACCCACACACATGAATATATAAATACCCACAGTCACCTAAAGAAATGAAAGTGACTGGAATGAATGGGCAACTGCAGAGTATGGTCTGAAAGGGAACAAAACATAACTCTACAATGCAAAAACGAGACTAAAAACATGGTACAAAAAATAAAATGCTGGGTACGAGGGAAGGAAAACGCACAGCACTATAAATACACATCCACCAACAGGACAGACATTACACCCAAGTGACCTTAATAACGATAAAAGAAAAAGTGACACCCGAGGTGTATGGCAGGCAGAGTCCAAAAATAGCCGAGATGGCTCCGGAGATCTCCCCGCCCATTGTCCAGCTGGCGAATCAGGGGAGGAGAAATGTTCGGACGGCGAACTCTGGACCCAGATCCCAGGAATCCAGTCCAACGGCTGCCGAACCAGGCCGCCCAAAGGCAAACACAGACCAGTGGGGGGAAACCAGATCGCCGAACCGAGAGTTTTGCGGGTCGGGTCGTCGACCCGCATCACTCAACCACCAGGACCGTTGAGACGGACGAAGGGTCAGAGCGGATCCCGGTGGAAGAGGCTCAGGGGAGAGCCGATGACGAGGGCGGCGGGCCTCAGGGAAACGGCCACCTCCTCACCGGACCTGGACAACACTGGGGCAGCACCCACGTCGGACCCCGATCGGGCCTCAGGCGAACCCACGTTGGACCCCGATTGGGTCTCGGGCGAACCCACGTTGGACACTGCACCAGAACCGACCTCCAACGTTGAACCCGGACCCTCCAGCACCACGAGGAACAGCAACTCCTCGCCGGTGACCCTGGAAGAAGGCTCAGAAGAGAAAACAGAACCGGGATCAGGATCACCGGCAGCGCCAGAACCCGGCGAGACGAGCTCAGACGCAGCGGGCGGCTGCACCCTGCTCGTCTCCCCTGGAGATAGGCTGAAGTGCTCAAAGATAAAAAGAAAGAAAAGAAAGGAGAGCACTCGCCTGATCTCGGGTTCTGACGCCGTCCAGGACTGCGAAGATCCAGGATCCGTCGTCAGGAGGTCGTTGTCAGGCTCCCATCTAGCCGCGTCGGGCCCCGCAGCCAGCACGATGGTCAGCGCAGCTTGAGATCCCTCCAGCTCAGGTGACCCCGCTGACGATCCACTCGGCGTGAAGCCAGAAGAATCTCGTCCCGCTGGACCGAACCGCTCCTCCGTGGAGACCCAGGGACGCTCAGTCGTCGGCGTAGACTCCACGCAGCAGTCAGTCCCCCTCCTCCGTCCGCAATGTAGCAGCGGAACCACAGGCCCTCTCCATATCCCACCACGTTGACCCAGAGCCGGGGACCGCTCGGCGGAGAGAGACACAGAGGATGCGGGATTAGGCATACAGGTTACAGCAGGTGGGGAGAGTTCAGGGAGCTGCGAACCCTGAACTTCTCCTCCAGGGATGTGACAGAGCAAATCATTAAGCAGGTGTGAAAAAACAATGACTTGCCTGCCCCCTGGAGGTTGAGTATCGCCTGCTGTAGTGGATTCTGCTTCTTCCTCTCCCCGCCCGGCGATAACGGAGGACCCCCCGGGAATTCGTCTGAGGGTCGCTCGCGTTGTCTCCAGCAGAGAGCTCACCAGGCCGGGATTCCAGGCACACACAGCGGTCAGGAAGCGCGTCGAGGAGGAGGGGGAAACAGCCGGGGTGAGCCAGCCCGAATGTCCAGGAATGACAGCGGGGGAACGAGGCTCAGGGGACGAGGCTGTAGAATCTCCACACTGACGAGGCGAAGGGATGACAGCTGCGTGGGAGGAACGGTCCTGACGATGACCCAGAACTGGATCCGGACGAGGTTCGTGCAGAGGTGACTCGGCGATGTGACGACGACTACTCCCAGGGGACGAAGCGAGGGGGAAACCCAGGATTCGCCGCTCCAGATCGGAGATCGAGACGAGGAAGGCGTCGAGCACGGGAAGGCTTCGTAGCCCTGAAGTCCTCACCATCAATCTCACTGCCGCCGCCACATGCCTGAAGGTGGTGACAGGAAACACAGTAGAGCTCGCGACAGCCACTCGACCCCGGACATAACTGCTGTCAGCTGCGGCTCCTCGAAGGGAATCCCGAGTGACGTGGCGCAGGTCGGGGGAAGTCCTCTGGTTGGCGCGAACTCCCGGACTGGAATAGCGGCAGGAACGGGACTCCGAAGCGGGGAAAGACGTCGCCCACTTCGACTCCCTGCCGGGATTTCCATCCACCCCGTGGAGCTTCTCTCGCTGTGTACCTGAGGCGTCTATCCTGGCACTGTCCTCCAGATGGTACAGAGAGTGAGGGTGACAGTCCAGGAGTTCCTCAGCACGGCCCGGATGCCAGCGTCTCGCGTTGGAGGCGTCGTGCAGGGTGAAGAATGTCCCGTCGACAGCCTCCGAGATGGACCTCAGCTCGTCGCCCTGGCGCCGGAAGTGACTCCTGGGAAACGGCATGCTAGCAGCGCTGACACCCGGACAGAAAGGTACATTTCCACAGCGACTCACGGCCGCCGGCAACTCTTCTGGCTGCGACATACTGTCATATCCGGCTCTAGGGAGCCGGGCAATCAGAGCCAGGGACAAGCCAGTGAGTCGAGATGTTTTATTCTGGGTAAAGGGGAAGGGATGAGGAGAGCACAGATACTCATGCAGACGTACACTCACAGGTTGCACAGCGCAGAGGTAAGCAGCTCGTACCGGACGTGGGGGTAGCAAGACGTACATACTCACAGCGGGATACAAACACAGGAATGCTGCAAGAGGAGTATAAGCTGACACCAGACGAAGGGGCTTCAGCTTAGCAATGTGTTTATGTCGCAGCCCCGAGTCATCGAGGCTGCTCCTATTTATCCTCATTGGCAGCGCCCCAGCTGATGAAGACTAATTGGCCCCAGCCGTCCATAATGCTGCCAGCTGGGGGCCAGCTGAGACGCCGCTCAATGGGAGGCAGGGATGAAGGAAAACATGGGCTCAGTGCCGAGACGGCATCTCAACCCATGGTGACAGCCTGAGCTTGAGCTCCACCGCCGTCCAGGACTCCGGCGACTCCAGCTGGGAGTACATTAGCAAGGAAAATACTGGGTAGCGATAGCCGGTGCGGTGTTTTTTCGGCGCAAGATGGGGGCGCGTGCACAACGCGAGGCTCAGCGTCCTACCAGATTCTGGGGACTAGCAGTGTTATTTCTGCTCATTTCGGGTATGTTCGTTCAGAACAGCTCTGCTTTTACATCTTACACCCGAGATGAGCTTTTGAATATTGGTTTACAAAACAACGATAACGACCTTTTTATCAGCAACCTACGTCTGAATCTACGTCTCATCCCGGAGCTCTGGAGAACTCCCGACGCTCGGCAGGCTTCCCGACCGACCGGAAGTGCTCGCAGGCGGCGTAAGGCACGTAAACAAAGGAGGGGTAAGCGCGGTGGGCTAAGAGCTAAGCTAAAGCTAACACCGCACCGGCTATCGCTACCCAGTATTTTCCTTGCTAATGTACGGTCTCTGGCGAGCAAAATGAGTGAACTACGGCTTCGGATCACCAACAATAAGAAACTTATGAACTGCAATATCATGATTTTTACGGAAACATGGCTTCACAGTGGAATACCCGACAATGCTATCGAGCTAGCCGGCCTACACACGCTCCGGGCAGACAGAGCAGCAGTTGACTCCGGTAAGACAAGAGGGGGGGGATTGTGCATTTATATTAACAAGGCTTGGTGCACGAACTCTGTCACTGTTGAGAGACACTGCTCAGCTAACCTGGAGTTTCTCATGGTTAAATGTAGACCTTTCTATCTGCCACGCGAGTTCACTTGTACCATCATAACAGCCGCTTACATTTCTCCGGATGCTAATGCTAAGCTTGCTATGAAAGAACTGCATGCAGCTATTAGCAAACAACAAACTGCACACCCAGAGGCAGCATTTATTGTGGCGGGTCATTTTAACCACTCTAACCTCAAGACAGTGCTTCCTAAATTCTACCAGCATGTCTCCTGTCACACAAGAGGGGATAAAACATTGGACCATGTTTACACCAATATTGTGGGAGCCTACACAGCAACTCCCCTCCCCCACCTAGGTCAGTCTGCTCACTTATCTTTGTTCCTTACCCCCAAGTATGTACCGCTCATCAACCGGGTGAAGCCATCAGTGAGGACCATCAAAGTGTGGCCAGAGGGGGTTGACTCTGTACTCCAGGAGAAGTTTAGGAACACAGACTGGAGTATGTTCACCTCTCAGGCTACCTGTGGCTCCCACATAAACATCAACTCTTACACCCACTCAGTCCTGGACCATATCAACACCACTATTGACAGTGTCACCACGGAAAGACAGATCACCACGTACCCAAATCAGAAGCCGTGGATGAACAGAGAAGTGCGACTTCTGCTAAAAGCACGTAACAATGCCTTTAGATCTGGTGATGCACAGGCCTACAGTTCATCCAGGGCAGATCTGAAGAGGGGCATCAAGAAGGCCAAGCACAGCTACAAGCTGAAGGTGGAGGAACATTTTGGGGACTCTGACCCCCGACGTATGTGGCAGGGCATTCAAGCTATCTCTGATTATAAGCCCAGCAACTCCATACCTATAGCCATGACTGTGCCCTTTCTCAATGAGCTAAATAACTTCTATGCTCGTTTTGATAAGGACAACAATGAAAAGAACATCAATTTCCCACCCTCTGATGACCTCCACCACCTCACACTCACCCACACCGACGTCCGTAATGCACTGAGTCATGTCAACGTACGTAAGGCTGCTGGCCCTGATGGCATTCCTGGGCGTGTGCTGAGGGCATGCGCTGAGCAGCTGGCAGGGGTCTTCACAGACATCTTCAATCTGTCCCTGGCCCAGGCCGTGGTACCAGCGTGCTTCAAGAGCACTTCAATAGTACCAGTGCCGAAACATTCAACACCATCGTTCCTAAATGACTATCGCCCTGTGGCACTGACGCCCATAGTCATGAAGTGCTTTGAGCGACTGGTCTTGGCACAGCTCAAAAAAGGCCTGCCCCCTACACTGGACCCTCATCAGTTTGCCTACCGGAGCAACAGGAGTACAGAGGATGCGGTTTCTACAGCGCTGCACTATGTACTCTCACACCTGGATGACAAGAACACCTACGCAAGAATGCTGTTTATTGACTTCAGCTCAGCATTCAACACAGTTATCCCCTCCAAGTTGCTCACCAAACTTGGGGACCTGGGAATCAGTACCTCCACCTGCAACTGGATCATGGATTTTCTGACCAACAGACCCCAGCATGTTAGGTCAGGCCCCAACCGTTCTTCCGTCATCACACTCAACACTGGTGTACCACAGGGCTGTGTGCTCAGCCCATTCCTCTACTCCCTCTACACCCATGACTGCAGGCCTATGTATGGATCCAATTCCATCATAAAGTTCGCAGATGATACCACGGTGATTGGACTCATCAGGGACAACAACGAGTCAGATTACAGGGCAGAGGTTGAGCACTTGGCTACTTGGTGCGCTGACAATAACCTGCTCCTTAACACCAGCAAAACCAAGGAGCTCATAGTGGACTACAGGAAGGAGAGGGAAGAGACACATGACCCCATCCGTATCAATGGCATAGCTGTTGAACGTGTCCCCAGCTTCAAATTCCTGGGGACCCACATCTCGGAGGACCTGTCCTGGTCAGTTAACACCACCAGCCTGATCAAGAAGGCCCATCAGCGCCTCTTCTTCTTGAGGACATTGAAGAAGAACCATCTGTCAACTGACATCCTGGGCAACTTCTACCGCTGCGTGATAGAGAGCACCCTGACCAACTGTATCACACTCTGGTATGGGAGTTGCTCTGTAGCTGACCGCAAGGCGCTGCAGCGGGTGGTGAAAACCGCCCAACGCATCACAGGGACTCCACTTCCAGCTATAGAGGACGTCTACAGGAAAAGATGTCTGCGCCGGGCACGCAGCATTCTTAGGGACTCCAACCATCCTGCTCATGGACTGTTCCAGCTTCTCCCCTCCAGAAGACGTTTCAGAAGCCTTCGGACTAGAACCAGCAGGTTTAGGAACAGTTTCTTTCCAACAGCTGTCACGTTATTGAACTTAGTTCCCCGCTGACTCTCTTACAATCATCTTTTACCATCCTCACCTGTACATAACTGCATAACTACATAACTACATCTAACTTATTGCACATTATTTGCACATAACAGTACTTTTAACTTTCTGCACTGCTGCATATATTTGCATATATTTGCTTAAATTGCACATACTGTTAATTACCGTATATACTGCACTGCTGTCCTTTGCACTTCTGATTGGATGCTAAACTGTGTTTCGTTACCTTGTATTCATACATGTGTAATGACAATAAAGTTGAATCTAATCTAATCTAATCTAATCTAATCTAATGAGGGAAATGTAATCAAACTGACAGGTAACAGGTCTGCAGCCCGTAAGACAGTTTGACAGCTGGGGCTGCACAGCACCGTCCAAATAAAAGTACAAACCGAAACTAAATAACACAACTCAAAAAGATTTAAACAATACCATAACTGCAAAATAACACAATAAATAGAGAGGACCATAAGGGCAACCCCAGAGTCCCACACTCCAAAAATAAACAGATAAAACACAACAGATCATGATAAACACAGAAATAAACAAACAGAAAAAGACTAAACTAAGCTCAAGACAGGGCACGGCCCCTGCCTGTGCACCAGATCATGACAATTTATTGCTCTTTTTCCTATAAATTAGCCATATTTTATGATAAGCATGCTTCCTTTCCTATAAAGTTTTTTTCTACAAAATTTGTGACTTTTTCCTTGAATTTTCCTGATTTTTCTTTTCCATTTGCTCCTATCCTCTCACTGACATAAGTTGTCCTGTATAAACCATCCTTAAAGACCTTATGGGGATGGAGGAGGGCATGTTAACAGAGGGGAGGATTTTGGCTCATTTTGCTGACAAGGAGAATCGACTTTTTCTTTTGCAAATAATTATTTGAATGGAGGTGTAAGATTTTATTTATTGAAAGACAAGTCTTTTCAGGTTGTTGCAAAGTTGTTTTTTTTTTGAAGAGATATTTATTTTTCGATAGAATCTGCCCATTTTTTTGTCATTGACTTTTACATAATTAATGATGAAGACCATGGTTTTTGTGTTAGTTGGTAATTCTGTAAAAATCTATGGAGTATTAAATATCTCCATGAGTGTATAAGTATTGAAATACCAAATAAGTGCAGTAAAATTTGTGCTACTGCATGTAAATTTCCTTTTTTCATTATTTAGGAGTGCTCCTTTTTTTGGTTGACCACCTGGACCCCAAAGTGTCTGTGCACATCACTGTATATTGATCTCAATTGGAAACTGGATTTGTTAAAGATGCTCTAGCCAAAAATTGGAAGTATACAAAAGAATCAGACTAACAGAAGAGAAAATCAAATATGAATATATCAATAAGTGTGTAAATAAAAAATACTGTAGGTCTATTCTCAAAAAAGTGCATTATAGACAAAAAGGTTTGGAAATACTGATGACAGTAAAAATATTCTCAAAGACACATAAACAAATCATATACTAGCATCAAACTGTCCATAACAGTGGAGCTTCCTAACCAAGGCTTTTTGAAAGAATAATTGTTTATTTAGGTTCTTTTATTTCATCTTTATTCTTCTTCTGTATGAGCTTTGTATTTGTCATACAAGATTGTGATGTAATATGCTTAATCATGCTTAGACCTTCGGGGCACCAAGAAGAATGTAGTCTGTGATTAGAATGTTTTAGACACATGAAGGCCTTGTTTTCAAGCCATGCAGTATGTAGATAAACATGTCATGTGATACTTATCTTGTGTTCAAAAGGCCTTGTGTGCAGCTTAAAAACGAGAGTCAGATCTGTGATCATTGTACATACAGTAAGTATGCTCATCGCTGAGGGGTGAATGATGACTGTATCTCGCTTTTGGCCAACAGTTTAACCATTTTGCTCTCATCTTGGTTCTCCTCTCTTGTTTTTCAACTTGCCATCCCACTCAGCAATTTTCTTACACTTTTAATGGAAACGTCTCCTTTAGAGTTGATGACAAGAAGATACCTCTCCTAATAGAGCAACAGGTACGAAGTCTTGGAAGAGTGTATACAGCTGACCTGTCAGATACACATATGGCAGCATCTGTAATAAGCCAACTCTCCGAAGGCTTGCTGAAAATAGATCAATGCCACCTCCCTGGAAAACTCAAGGTCTGGTGTGATCAGTTCACCTTATACCGTCGTCTGATGTGGCCACTGAAGTTGTGTGAGATCGCTTTAACATCAGTGGTGAAGATAGACGCCAAAGCCAACAATTACATCAGGAAGTGGCTAGGTCTTCCTTGCTGCCTCTCTGATGTAGCCCTGTTTGGGAAGAACATGTTACAGCACACACTCAAAGCTATTACCCTTGGCTTTAAACAGGAGAAAGTGAGGCTGCTGTTTGAGTTGAACGAGTCACATGACCCAGCAGTCAAAAAAGCCAAGGCCCCAGTCCGGACAGGGTATAAGTGGAAGGCCGGACAAGTAGTGGACCAGGCAGTGAGCCAACTGAAGCACCAGGAGATAATTGGGTGGTCACAGCCAGGAAGGGCTGGGCTTGGGTGGGCACCACCCCCTAAGAGGTGGTCACAAGCATCAAGAAAGGAGAGAAGAGACCTAGTAATATCAGAGGTAACCAGAATGGAACATGAAACGTATAAAGTCAAGGTAGTGAGTCAGCAACGGCAGGGGAGGTGGACAAACTGGGAAGCTGTTGTTCCATGAGTTATCACATGGGCTGACATGTGGAAAATTCCACAAGCAAGGCTGAGCTTTCTAATAAGATCCACCAACGATACCCTTCCAAGCCCAAATAACCTACACCTTTGGTATGGCTCAGAAGAGATCTGCCATCTCTGCAATACCCCAAATCCCAGCCTGCAGCACATATTGACAGGTTGCAAAGCAGCCATGTCCTAAGGCCGTTATAGTAGATGGCGCTGCAATCGGGTCCTGCGAAACCTGGCAGAAGTTGTAAAGACACGCATACAACAAACCAACGCAGGCAGTCCAGTATCAACTCAGTGCCAAATCCACTTTGTCAGCCAAGGAGCAGGGGAGTATAACATCCATCGGGGGGATTGGTCAGTGCTGACAGCTTGCTGTAGGTGAAACATGCGGGTAGACCTGGACTGTCAGCTTAAATTTCCAAAGGAGAAAATGTCAACATCTTTATACCCTGACATAGTCCTGTGGTCCTCCACTGCGAGGGCAGTGATCATGACTGAGCTTACCGTTCCTTGGGAGGAGAACATAGAGGCAGCTTTTGAGAGAAAAAAGGAAAGATACTGTGAGCTTGCTGCAGCTTGTAGGGAAGCAGGATGGAAGGTGTCAACTTACCCCGTGGAAGTCGGTTGCAGAGGCTTCCTTTCAAAATCCACCCAGCAATTCCTGAAAGCCATGGGAATTACCAGCGTCAAGCAGAAGAGGGCTCTCAAGGAAATGGCAGCAGAGGCAGAGCAAGGAAGCTTCTGGCTCTGGCTTAGGAGGAAGGATGCAAAGTGGGGTAAATAAGGATCTCAGGACCAGCTGCAGAGAGCGGTAGGGAGACATCCCTATTGCTGCCCCTCCACCTTGAGATGTTCTGGGTTTAAAGGGGTCCCCAGCTGATGATTCTGTAGCTGGCCCAGTGGCACCAGCGGAGGTGTGTCAAGCAACAATACTATGCAGGCAATTTAGTCCTGTGCTATACACAAAATGGGCCCCATCTTAAACCTTGGAATGTAAATTTCAAATTTGGTTTGTGATTGTTGAGGGGTCCACACACATTTCTGTACCCGGTGCCCAAAATTTGGTGCTACACTCCTGCCTACACCACACTACTGCTTTGAGTGACACACTGACTTCCTCACACACTAACAAAATATTCCACTAACAAGACAAAATGACTGACAGACATTTCATAAACATGATTTTTTGAACAATGGCCAGAGTATTGTTGAAAAGTTACTGGGAAATGCCCAGTAACTTGAAGCCTATATATAGCTGTGGATTTTCTTTGTTCTGGGTCTTGACCAGATTGTACTGCTGAGACCCACAGC
Organism: Pholidichthys leucotaenia; assembly: GCA_020510985.1. Lineage (NCBI taxonomy): Eukaryota > Metazoa > Chordata > Actinopteri > Cichliformes > Pholidichthyidae > Pholidichthys > Pholidichthys leucotaenia. The sequence continues at coordinate 113,640,871 of CM035846.1, read as the reverse complement.
TGTGTTTGACTACCTGTGTGCTTCAACAAAAGGATAAGCTGAGAAATAGTATTTCTTCTGTAATTATTGGTTGGGTCGGGCCGTCGGCAACTCAACCGGCAACCCCGCCCTTCTGAGGGTGTGGAGGGTGAAACTGGGCATCCTGGCAGAACTAAAAACAATATCTGTCACAGGTCTGTGGTGGACCTGTCCCAGTTACACGGTGTGAGACTGGACATCCTGGCAGATAAGCACATCTGCCACAAGGTCTGTGTTGGACTTTTGCCAGTTGGTGCATCGTGAAATGCACTGCACAAAGAGCAGAGATAAACAAACCTATCATCTGGTAAGTCACTGCAACAGATACTGGAGTCAGTTTGTCTTGGCCTGTCCTTGCCACTGATAATGCGTCTGTCAGGATGCGGTGGCAAGGAGGAGGCTTTCAATCAGTTTTCCAATAATTTATTTCAATAACTCACACGTAAATAGTTCCGAAAACATCCGACACGATTCTCAGCAACAATCCACAATCGATCATCACTATCAATCATCACACCTGTTTTATACTAACTGGAGATAATTAGGGCTAATTAGCCCCTACCCCAGGTAAAACAATAAACATTTCCATTGTTTACACATACCCACTAATCTCTAAAAATACATAAATACTTTCCCGACTATACAATATAAATAACATATAATAAATAGCAATATAAATAATTCAATAAATAGTTCAAAACCCTTATTTACAAAGCTAAACCACCCCTCTAACTTACCATACATGCTTCCTTCCTGCTGGTGTCTTATATAAGGCCCTCAACCCCTAACGGAGTCTTTTGCCCGGACACCCACAGGAAGCATGTTGGCAAAGGTATGTGAAATAAATTATTATCAATTATTTTACCAAATACTTAACCATACAATTATCTCCCAAGGGCATTCAAATTAAACAAAAGACAGATCCCAAAATAATGTGTGCAACTTTTACAAACAATCATAATAACATGTACCACACCATAAATACAACACAATCACACATACAATAAGTCATACAGTGGTGACACTCCATCGTCACAGCCTCTATCTGCCAAGAATGTGCCGCTAGTCCAGCAAAAGCTAGCGGTACTCAAATGCTTTGCAAGCAGCTTCATGAAATTATCAGTCAGAAAGCAACTCATACCGGCTCGGACGTCGCCCGGGTAAACAAGGTCAGGAGTTCCTGTCAGCAGAGGGTGAAGGACAGAGCTGCGTGGAGGAATCTGATCAGACCTAAATGAAACAGTCATTGACACCCCCGACAGACTGCTATGATGATGATGATGATGATGATGATGATGAATTGAACTGCATGAAATTTGGTGGTTAGCTGAAGAACACTGTTGTGATTGTAAGTCTGAAGTTTCATCAAATTTGAATAACTATATCTGCAGTTAAACCCAAAATTACATGTAAAAGCACTACATTGGCCTACATTGGATTGACATTTTTGGATCATTTTAACAATTTTTCATGATCACCATCTGTAGATGTTCGATGAATGGAATAAGAGGAGTTCATTTTGAGTTCACTTGCACATTTTTGAAAATATGGTGCTGAAAACTTCATTTTCAGAGTTTGCCACCATAGACAAAAAGTTGCAGAAGGTCTCAGTGAATAAGAATGGTGAAAGAATTTTTAGTCTACGCCCAGCTATTCTCAAGATATTTGCAAAATTGTAAAAGTGTTTATAATAGCACCACCTATGTAAGCAGTGCCTGGATTTTTTTTGTCTCTGAATAGTGGGGAGAATTTCCAATAACTGTAAAATTTCAAGTTTCTATGTATTGTGGAACGTGTGAAATAAGAGGCAGATTCATGACAGACGGTTTATTACACACTTCACATCTCTCAAGCACAGAACAGAATGAAACATTGCAGCAAGCTCTCTCCTCTTTTACCCAAGTCACTCTTCACACATTTACATGGAAGTTTCTCATCACACAGCATGACATTTACATTACACTGCGTTCAACCCCCTATGTCTCTGGCTCCTTGTGGCTATATGCCCAGGAACTCCCTGGGCATTGTTCTCCCATGCTTATTCACTGTCTCTGTCTGAGGTGCTAAATAATCTGACTTCCCCCAGGTCCTATACCGCTCCCCCCCCCCCCCAGCATCTTAAGACAGAACATCAGTCCACACGCTGTTTTTGCTTCAGCCTCCTCCCATATCTGCTGTAACTGGGGTTAACCGCCTCCGTGGCGCTGCTGTGCCGGTGGGGGGCTGCTGGGAGTGTGTCTGACTGCAGGTGAGCCGTGGCGAGGGGGGGGGGGACTTCGCTCTGTCCGTGTGGCTGCTCTGGTGAATCATTTCCCTGGGGAGCACTCTGTGGGGGTCTTCCACGCCGAGGGGCCCTAGCCAACAGCACTTGCTCGTCCGCTGCTACAAAGGCGGGTTTGAGTCTGTCTATGCCAATTTTCCCCCGTCTATCCCCCAAGTCTAGCAAAAAATGCTTATCCCCTGTTTCCAACACTCTGAACGGTCCATCATAGGATGGGCGCAATGGAGGGCGGTGGGCGTCGTGTCTGACAAACACCAACTCCGCGTTCTTCAAAGTTTTAGGTACGAAAACACGCGGAAAACAGTGGTGGGCCGGGCCCAGCAGTGTGCCCGTGTTTGCGCTACGCTGCAAAAGCTGAGACAGGGAGCTGTCCGGCGCGGGATTATCTGGCAGAAATTCCCCGGGCAGCCGTAGGGGCTGCGCAAAAACAAGCTCTGCCGGGGAAGCTTCAAAATCCTCTTTTGGCATGGAGCACAACCCCAATAAAACCCACGGCAACCTGTTCACCCAATTTGCATCCGTCAGTGAAGCCCTGAGTGCTGCTTTCAGTGATCTATGAAAACACTCGCATAACACGCTGGCCTGTGGGTTGTAGGCGGTTGTGCGATGAATTGCAATCCCCAAGCTGCGGGCCATTGCAGACCAGAGTTCGGAAACAAATTGAGGGCCCCTGTCGGACATAATGTCCCATAATGTCCGACAGGACTCCAAAACGCGCCACCCATGCTGTTAAAAAAGCCCGTGCTACATCTGCAGACGTGGTTGCCGCCAGTGGGACTGCTTCTGGCCAGCGCGTGGTGCGGTCCACCACTGTCAGGAGGTGCGTGCACCCCTGTGATGGCAGGAGGGGGCCCACGAGGTCCACGTGAACTTGGTCAAACCTCTTAGCCGGTACCCAAAACAGCTCCAAGGGAGCCTTCGTGTGTCTGTGTACCTTGGCTCGTTGGCACACCACGCAGGCTGCAACCCACTCTTTTACTTGTTTGCGTAGGCTCGGCCACACAAACTTCTCTCCCACCATTTTGACCGACGCGTGTACTCCTGGGCGCGCCAGAGTGTGAACCGACTCAAACACGCGGCGGCACCACGCAACCGGGACCACCGGACGCGGGCGTCCCGTGGAGACATCGCAGATTAGGGGGGGCATGCCGTCTTGCAGCACCCTGCTCTCCAGCCTTAACCCTGTTGGTCCAGACTGGAGCACGCGCACGTCTGCATTACTAATCTGCTCCGCGGCCATGGCTGCATAATCTATCCCCACGTAGACCAGCGCCACCACGGCGCGCGAGAGGCAGTCTGCCACCACATTCAGTTTACCCGACACATGCTGAATATCGGTAGTAAACTCTGAGATCGCAGCCAGCTGTCTCTGCTGCTGGCCCGACCACAGTTCTGAAACCTTGGCCATCGCGAACGTTAGTGGCTTGTGGTCCACGAACGCGGTGAAGCTGCGCCCTTCCAGCCAGAACTGGAAGTGGCGTATGGCCAGGTGGAGAGCCAGTAACTCCCTGTCGAACGCTCTGTATTTACGTTCGCTGTCGTGCAAAGTTCTGCTGAAAAAAGTGAGCGGCTGCCAAGCCCCAGCGACGCGCTGCTCTACAACAGCCCCTATGGTCACGTCTGAAGTGTCGGTGGTAAGCGCTATCCGGGCTGCCGGGTCCGGATGCGCCAGCAGTGCAGCATTTGCCAGGGCTGCTTTAACCTCCAAGAACGCCCGCTCTCGCTCCGGGGTCCATTCGACCCCATCTGCGGGTTTCTGTCTCTTGAGCGCAGCGTACAATGGTTGCATGAGCTGTGCTGCGCGGGGAAGGAAACGGTTATAAAAGTTCACTATCCCCAAAAATTCCTGCAGCGTCCTGACTATCTGAGGCCGGGGAAAATCCGCCACGGCGCGCACTTTGTCGGGCAATGGGATCGCTCCTTCCGGAGAGACGCGGTGCCCCAAAAAATCAATCTCCGTCACGCCAAACTGGCATTTCGCCGGGTTGATTTTTAACCCGTGCTCCTCCAACCTCCGGAAAACCGTCCTGAGGTGGGCTTCGTGTTCGTCTTCGGAAGCACTGGCTACCAGGATATCGTCCAGGTAGACGAACACGAACGGGCGATCACGCAGCACTGCATCCATCATGCGCTGGAATGTCTGTGCCGCGCCTTTTAACCCGAATGGCATGCGCAGGAACTCAAATAAACCGAATGGAGTTATTACCGCTGTTTTGGGTACGTCCTCCGTGCGCACTGGGACTTGGTGGTAACCGCGGACCAGGTCTATTTTAGCGCCGGGTGAGCGCAGCCTTGAGCGCCTCGTATTTGTTGCGGGCTGGCGGCTGATCGAGCAGGCTCGCTACCTGCTGAGCTGTGCGGGCATCCAACGCTGCGACCACATGGTAGAATCTGGTATCGTCTCCCGTTACTCCACGGAGGGCGAACTGGGCCTCGGTGTGGTGGAACCAAGAACGCGGGTTGTGCTGCCAGAAGTCTGGTAGCTTGACTGAAACTGCACACGCGTTGCTGGGGGCTCCGGTCCGGGCTGTCTGTGGGATGGCTGCTGCATCGCTGGGGCTTCCCGACCGGGCCGGCTCCGGGGTTCTTGCCTCGTGTTCCATAATACGTCTTGGGTCACCAGTGTGGAGTGTGTGAAATAAGAGGCAGATTCATGACAAGACGGTTTATTACACACTTCACATCTCTCAAGCACAGAACAGAATGAAACATTACAGCAAGCTCTCTCCTCTTTTACCCAAGTCACTCTTCACACATTTACATGGAAGTTTCTCATCACACAGCATGACATTTACATTACACTGCCTTCAACCCCCAATGTCTCTGGCTCCTTGTGGCTATATGCCCAGGAACTCCCTGGGCATTGCTCTCCCATGCTTATTCACTGTCTCTGTCTGAGGTGCTAAATAATCTGACATCCCCCAGGTCCTATAGTATACTGTTTTTGCTCCCAATGCACTTTTAGTGGAGAAGAAGAAGAAGAAGAGGAAGAAGAAAAAGAAGAAGAAGAATCAGAATCAGAACAATGCCCTTTTTTCTACATTAACTTCTGTGTGGAGAACAACTGAACAATTGTGGAGAAGAATTGATACAAAACATGACCGTAACAAAACTGAGACATAAACAGAAAAACAGAAACCAGTACGAGAATACCGAAACTCAAAAAGCACAAAATACAACAAATATATAAATACAGAGAAAACGCCATGAAACTGAGTATGGCGGAACCTCCAGTGCTCAGCTCGTGACAGGTGTTCACCTGAACAATAAACTGGACTAGTCACACAACACCAAAGCGCTCTACAAGAAGGGGCAGCGCAGGCTGTACCTCCTGAGGAGACTCAGGTCTTTTGGAGTGCAAGGGGTTCTCCTGAAGATCTTCTACGATTTGGTAGTGGCATCAGCCATCACGTTTGGAGTGGTCTGCTGGGGCAGCGATATCACGGCAGCTGAAAGGAAGAGACTGAACAGGCTGATCAAGAAAGCTACCTCTGTTCTGGGGTGACGCCTCGACCCAGTGGAGGAGATAGGAGAGAGGAGGATGGTGTCTAAGCTGTCACCTCTGCTGGAGTCTGAGTCCCACCCCATGCGGGACACACTGAACACACTGAAGAGCTCATTTAGCAGTAGGCTGTGCCATCCTAAGTACTCGAGGGAGAGGTTCCGCACGTCCTTCCTACCTACGGATGTCAGACTTTATAACCTAACTGATGCTGCTCGTAGAGGTCATATTAAATGTACTAAATGTACAGATTACAGCTCTGGATGCACCTCTTCTAATATCCAAACTCCAGGAGGCACTTAAGCACATCCCAAATAATAAAGCTCTGGGACCAGATGGTTTTCCAGTAGAATTCTATAAAGAATTCTGGCCTGTGATGGCACTTACCTTCATTAGAATGGTGAACCAAATTAAAGAAGATAATGTAATCCCCCCCAAATATGAATTTGGATAGTATTGTCCTGCTCCTTAAACCCGAAAAAGAACCTACACTTCCAACCAGCTACCGTCCCATCTCACTTATGAATGTCAATTTCAAAATAACTTGCAAAGCTCTCGCCAAAAGACTATTAGGCTATAAAGGCTATTTAAATTAATGACCCAGTGGAGTAGCTGAACTGTGGGACCGTTCACGGTAAACTCAGAGCTCCACTGTGAAATGACGGCTGAGCCTCCCGTGCAGATTCTTAGAATCTTGTGATTGGGGCTCGCCGGAGGAACTAACCGAGACAACAGTTGGACGGGAGCCAGATCGGAGTTCAACTACAGTGGCGGTAAAAGAAGGGGACCAGTGGAGGAGCAGCCGGGGCCCCAGTTGGGTAAGAGCCGGATCGGAGCTCAGTTACAGCGGCGGGGCTCGGCGGAGGAACTACTGAGGAAGACAGCGGTAGGTGGCGGGGCTCAGCAGAGCAACTACTGGGACCCCAGCTGGACAGGAGCCGGATCGGAGCTCAACTACAGCGGCGGTGGGCGGCGGGGCTCGTGGAGGAGCTGCCGACACCCCGGCTGGACAGGAGCTCAATTGCAGCGGCAGTAAGCAGCAGGACTAGCAGCGGAGGGGGCTAGCTGAGGCCCCAGCTGGATTCGAGGTCGGTCGGATCGGATACCGGTGACACCAGCAGAGATTGTTTCATAATCAACAGGTCAGTAAAAATGCCACCAAAGAAGGAGGAAATGGAAGAGATCAAAAAAAAATCTCTGAACTTCTTGTCAGAAGAAGTGACCAAAGTGACCAATCAACAGCTTAAACTATTAGGGCTAATGGAAGAAGTCTGAGAATTGAAATTAACAATTAAGGAAAAAGACAAAAAAATTGCAGACTTGGAGCGACGCATCGAGGATCTTGAACAATATTCTCGTATGGATGATCTAATTATAGGTGGACTACACAATAAATACCAATCATATGCCAATGTTGCAGCAGGAATGAGAGGTGATGAGGCTCCCCTAAGTGAATCAATCAGTCTCCCTGGAAAACCAAGTGTTTCAGTTCCTTGAAAGCAGAAATATAAAGGTTGAAGTAAATGCAATTTCAGCCTGTCATACTTTACCCAGAAAAGATAATAAAACAAAGAAATGAATTGTGATGCGCTTTGTGAACAGAAGGGTAAAGAATGACATACTGAGGCAGGCCAGAAAGCTATGGGGAACAGAAGTTTTCCTAAATGAACATTTAACAAAGACTAATGCTGAAATAGCACGGCAAGCACAGATGCTGAAAAGACAAAATAAGATACAGGCAACATGGACAAGAAACTGTAGAGTTTGGATCAAACTAAATGGAACACCCGAGGAAGCAAAGGCCATAATAATCAGAGATCTCACTGACTTAAATAAATATACTGTAGATGAACACTGATTAAGAAAATTAAGTGACAATGATAATCCATATCCACACACACGGCAAGAATAGTTCTTTTGTGACATACCATGTCAATGTACTTAAAAAAAAACAAAACACAAAAAACCCCCAACAACTTATGACTCACTTGAGTAGACATCAATAATCCCCAGTTGGAGGAAGTCATTTGACACAGAGTGAGGAAATTCAAACTCTGAAAATATGCCATTATGCTGAACATAAACTACAAGAGATGGAGAATGATATTGATCCTGATAACCACTTTTTTAATAATATTTATAATCATTGTGAATATTATACTGAAAAGCAATTCAAAAGTCAAGTGCGATTAGATGGTAAACTATCAATAATACACTTCAACAGCAGAAGTCTTAACAAAAACTTTCCACAGATTCAGGACTATTTAAAACAGCTAGACAGAAAATTTACAGCTATCACAGTCTCTGAAACTTGGCTTAATGAAGAGCAGGCTCCTCTGATGGCAATAGAGGGATATCAGATGTTTCATATTAACAGATTTCAAAAAAAGGGTGGTGGCGTTGCACTGTATATTGATGACCTGTATAGGTGTAAACTTGTAAATGGAATGTCCTTGGCACTACCAGGGATTCTGGAATGTGTTACTGTTGAGATTGACCAAGATAAAACAAAAAATCTAATTATAAGTTGTATATATAGAATGCTGGGAACTTGCATTGAGACATTCAGAGATAAGTTAGTCGAGCTGTACAATAATATTACTAGTAAGAAAATGGTTGTAATTTGTGGAGATTTCAATATTGATTTACTAAATCCATTCCAACAAAATGTAATTACAGAGTTCATGAATTCTATGTACAGTATGAGTCTATATTCCACAATAACACATCCCAGTAGAATCACAGTTCACACTGCTACACTTATTGATAACCTGTTTGTTAATATTATTGATAAAAAAAATAGAAAGTGGATTATTGATAAATGATATAAGTGACCATTTGACAGTCTTTGCACTTATCCATGGCCACAAGGGGGCCAATACAGAAAAAAACTTTAAAATCTTTCAGATACAAATCGCAAAATGCAATCAGTTCTTTTAAAGAAGACTTGCTGAAGCAAGACTGGACAAAAGTCTATGTATCAGATGTAAATGAAGCCTATGACACATTTATGAACATTGTAACCACTCTTTATGAAAAAAAATGTCCGTGAGTAAAGAAAAAACTTAAACAGAAATTTGTTGACAAGCCATGGTTAACCAAAGGATTACAGAAGGCATGTAAAAAGAAAAATTCATTATTTAAAGCTTTTCTAAAGAAAAGGACAAAAGAAGCAGAGCAGAGGTATAAAACATACAAAAATAAGTTAACATATAATGAGATGTAATAAAAGAGACTATTACTGTAAAGAACTGGAGAAAAAACAGAGACAATATTAAAAATACATGGACAATACTTAACAATATTCTTGGAAACAAAAACAGAAATACAAGCTACCCAACCAATCTTTAAAAAAATAAAAATAAAAAAATAAAACGACTCAGAGTGTGAATGCAGTCTCACCTGCAGATGAGATTAATAACTTTTTTGTTAACATTGATCCTAATTTGGCTCGAGAAATACCCATCATGGCACCTACAGGTGATACAATAAGCAAAAAGATTGCTATAAAAGACTCCATTTTCATAAAGAACACAGACGAGAGAGAGGTCATTGAAATTGTTAAATCGTTTAAAAGTAAAACATCTACGGATTGGGATGGTATTGACATGCTTTTAGTCAAAACTATCATTGAATGCTTAGTGAGGCCACTGACATATATTTGTAACCTGTCTCTCCAAACAGGTATATTTCCCAATGCAATGAAAATAGCCAAAGTAATTCCGATATACAAGACGGGTGACAGAGGGGAATTTTCAAACTATAGACCAACTTCACTATTGCCGCAATTTTCCAAGATACTTGAAAAAATATTCTGTGTGAGAATTCACAACTTCATAATGAAGAATAATTTATTGTGTGAGCAGCAATATGGGTTCAGACACAAGAGGACAACTGCATTTGCTCTAATGGAATTTATAGAAAAAATATCAACTGCCGTTGAAAATAAAGACTATTCAGTTGGGGTATTCCTGGATCTTAAAAAAGCATTTGATACAGTGGATCATAATTTATATTAAAGAAACTACAAAATTGTGGTATTAGGGGGGTACCACTGTCCTGGTTATGTAGTTACTTAAAGAACAGATACCAGTATGTATGTGTTGGTAACAAAAGCTCACAGTTACTGAAGGTTACTTGTGGAGTCCCACAGGGTTCACTTTTGGGCCCATTGTTATTCAATATGTATATAAATGATATATGTAAAGTTTTGGAAAAAATGGGATTTAATATTGTTTGACGATGACACTAATTTATTATGCAGTGGAAGCAATTTGGAACAACTTTTGGATACACTGGGAAAGGAATTAGGAAAGCTTAAACTGTGGTTTGATTCAAACAAATTAATGCTCAATTTAAGTAAGACAAAATTTATAGTTTTTAACAACCATCACAACAACTTTGTATCTAAACTCAGTGTAAATGGTGCAGAGATTGAAAGGGTATCCAAAACTAAATTTCTTGGAGCAATAATTGATAATAAACTGTGTTGGAAATCACATATTAATTATATTAAAGGTAAAATATCTAAATCAATTGCAATACTACACAGAGTGAAAAATTTGCTGAATCAACCCACATTATATACTTTGTATCATTCATTAATACTCCCGTACATGACATATTGTACTGAAGTATGGGGAAATACATATAAAACAAACATATATCCAATCTTTATGCTTCAGAAGAGAGCTATAAGAATAATAAAAAAAGCTGCTTACAGGGAACCAACAAACCCACTTTTTCTTAAATTAAAAGCTCTCAAGTTGAAAGATCTGGTTGACTTGAAAACTGCAGTAATAATGTTTAAAATGAAGAATCTATCACTGCCCGTAAATATCCAAAAGTTGTTCCAAATAAGGGAGAAACAATATCATTTCAGAGGAACATGTATATTTCAAAAGCCTTCAGTGAGAACTACCACCAAGCAACACTGTGTCTCTGTGCAAGGAGTCAGATTGTGGAATGCTTTTGGACCTGAATTAAAATCATGTACAATGCTTGGACAATTTAAACAAAAACTAAAGGAAGAAATACTTCAAACATATATACAAGATGACATGTAAAATCACATAAGGATTGTCATATCCAGTCCGTGTTGTGCTGTTGCTTAGTTTTTTGTCACGTTTTGTCTTAGCTTTGTTCTGAATTGTAATCGCTCTTGTTTTGTTTTTCTTTTGAATTCTTGGATGGAATATGGGTGGGCAATATAAGCTGCGGCTTCAGCCATCACCCATTTCAGATAACTTATGTTGAACTGTATAATCAGAGGAGTTATTGTTTAATTTGACCTTGTAAGATGTTTTTTTTTTTCTGTTTGCTTTTTGTTTTTCCCCTTTGTTATATTATTCTGTTCCTTTCTTCTAATCTTAACTTTTAATCTATCCGAAATAAAAGATTTGTTCATTCATTCATTCATTTGATAGACTACTGTAAGATTAATAATTTAGACACTGCAATATTATCTCTGGATGCAGAGAAAGCCTTCGACCATATTAATTGGAAATTCCTTTTTATGGTGTTAAACAGGTTTGGGTTTGGTTCATCTTTTATAAACAGGATTAAATCACTATATAGCTGTCCAATTGCACCTGTCAGAACAAATGATCAAACCTCTCGAAGCTTTAATCTCCAGAGAGACACCAGGCAGGGTTGTCCACTCTCTCCTTCACTTTTTACCATCTTTACTGAGCCTTAGCAGCAGCCCTACGACAAAACGTTGATGTGAGAGGTATCCATATCATAGAAAAAGAACACAAGATAAGTCTATATGCTTTTGATGTATTAATTTTCCTTCAAAGCTCACAAAGGTCTCTTCTTCAGACAGTGGTGCTTATTGATAAATTTACATTATTATTTGACTATTAACTGGGGTAAATCAGCAGTCTTACCTATAAATTGTAATTTTTCAAATATATCCACTATTCCAGTACAGTCAGGTAATATTAAATATTTAGGAATAGATATTTCCCCCAGGCTCTCAGAGTTACTATGACTAAATCACATTCCCCTTCTAACAACAATACAAGATGATCTTGCGCGTTGGAGGACATTACCTATATCACTAATGGGAAGAGTCGCAACCATTAAAACGATGGTCCTTCCTAAAATCATCTATTTATTTTCAATGATTCCTACCCAACCATCTATGGTCTAGTTTAAGTCTCTTGACTCAAATATAAGTAAATTTAAGGATAAAGGATAAACCATCACGGATCAGTTTAAATATTCTTCAAAAAGCAAACAAATGCGGAGGGTTAGATTTACCAAATCACTCTATAAATCACTATAAATTCAAGAAATGTCTGCGTGTCTGTCACAATCCTAGGACATCATAGGATGGCCTATGATGTCTGTAGGATGTCCTATGATGATCCTATGATTTCAGGGTACTTAGGACTCGCAATGATGTCATATAGGCGATGCTGTCATATAGGTAATAGGACTGGCTACCTGTGATGTAGTGTCCTATGATGACCGCCTGTATGTCTTTATGATGTCATATAGACCATCACTCACGATGCCTTCCTACCTATGATGCAGTGTCCTATGATGCCTGCCACAGGAGGAGACCCTTCACCAGCATAGGTTACAACAGACAAGGGATGCACAGACAGGAAACGTGTGGCAGTGTGCCATGCACGTGCTGAGTCACTTGAAGCCCGAAATGACACATTAATTTTACAGCAGTCGGCCGCACCTTGGACACAGTCCAAGGATGGATAATTTTTTCACACATAAGGAGTTGTTCAGAACTCCTTATACAAAGATATAGAGTGATAGAAGAAGAAGAAGAAGAAGAAGAAGAAGAAGAAGAAGAAGAAGAAGAAGAAGAAGAAGAAGAAGAAGTCAGTGGCAGTAATGCACCTGTAAGCTGGTTGCCAACCGCCAATCAAATCTTAAAGAAAAGAAGAAGAATGCCCGCAAAGCGAGCAACGCTGCACGCCATGCAAGGCACAGACAAGCTGAGACCCAGGAGATGTGGGCTGTGTTGTTCACAGTGATGCCGCCGTCTCACACAGGAGGAGACCCGGCACAGACAAGCTGAGACCCAGGATACGCGGAATAGTCGGCTGACTGCCAATGCTGCTTGCCAGGCAAGGCACAGAGAAGCTGAGACTGAATATGACACACTACTTTAAACCACACCCATTCAAAGCAGGACATCGGGAAATCTCACTCAGTAAGGCAGAAGGCACTCTATAAATTCAAGAAATCTCTGTCAGTGATGCCTGCGGCATGACTGTGAACAACACAGCTGTCGCACACAGGAGGAGACCCTTCAGCAACAGGCATACAGAAATACTTGCTTATACTTGGTTTCTACGGGCATGGACGGGTATGCACGGGTATTTTTTTTATTTATTTTTTTTTTTGTTACTTATTTGTACCCGTAGGTAGATTTGGTTTGCAGTCTGGTGACAAGCCACCGGATGCCGGTCGCTGCGTGCGTGAGCGCCCTAAACCTACATGTTTTTGGTATGCGGGAGGAAACCGGAGAAATCCCGGAGTAAACCCACGCAACACGGGGAGAACATGCAAACTCCACACAGCTCACTGTTGGTCGGGGGCTGGAATCGAACCCACGATCTCATGATCTCCACGATCCCCCGGCCGAGGGTAAAACTGTGCTGCCACAGTGCTAAACCACTGCGCCACCGTGCAGCCCTATGGGTATGTACTAGTTGTTTAAATTACTTCTTAGCCAATAGACTGCAGTTTGTTTCTAAATGGACAAAATCAACCCCACCAGGAAATCCATGGTTAGATGCTGAACAGGCTCTCTGTGGGTTGCTAAATATCTCTGACTTACCTTTCATGAGTTCCTGTATCAAACGCCATGACTGTTTTAAAAGCATTAACATTAGCTCCTCTCTGACAGCCTGGTAGAATTTTTTTTAAAAATAACAGGGTCTTCACTTGTTCCTTGCAAACTCACGCCCATTTGGTATAATCCTGATATCCTGCAACAAAAGAGGATGTTAAATTTTCCACTATGGTATGAGAAAGGAGTAAAAAACTTAGAGCATCTTATTCGAGGTGGAAACTTTATCCAATTTCAGAAACTGGTGTCACAGTATGACATCAGGGGTAAAAAGTTTCTTGAATACCAAAAGCTTAAATCCATAATAAAAGAAAGATTCAATCTCAATCAAGCAGATTTAGAGTACCTCTAAAGGTACTCCTAGTTAAGGTGAAAGAGTTCCTAAATCTTCGTTCCCCTAAATTGATACTGAAAATATACAGACTACTATCAAAACTGGATGAGTCGGAAAGGCGTTGCGGCTAAGGCGGCCATGATGCCAGACAGAGATTAACAGGGAGCGGTCCGACAGCTGAGATCGGTTGATGGAATACTGGAAGAATAAGAGAGATGATGTGATGATCAAAAAGCCTGTCTCGACTTCCGGTCTGGACGCCATGGCGACTGCAGCTTAACACTGAAGCTCTCAGACCCAATCCAGGATAACACCTTGAAAATCAAACTTAACGGATTTTTGGAGGAGTGAAAAAAGACAAAATCATCATGTCTAAAGGAAAACAGAAGAAACTGAAATTCTCCAGGCCAGGACACGTATCGGCCGGAGAATCTGAACTGGAAGATCTCCGTTCAGAAGATGAGGAACTGGTGATAGCTAACAAAAGGGTTAGCCTGAAATCACTATTTGAGGAGCTACGACGATTTCGCCGAGAAGTTACGGCCGAATTTCGGGAATTCAGAGAAGAATTGAAAAGGACAAACAGCAGAGTGGACCAGGCCGAGAACCGAATCTTGGAAACAGAGGATCGAATAAAAGTGCTCGAAGATTCTGTGCTAGACCTATACAAAAGACAAGCAGCTATAGAGGCTAAGCTAACCGACCAAGAAGGAAAACAGAGAAGAGACAACATAAGAATTCATGGTCTGATAGAAGGAACCGAAAATGGTTTTAACTCAATGGCAGAATGTGTGGAATCCTTACTAAGAGAGAAATTGGATATTCCACAAACCACCGACCTGAAGATAGAAAAGGCACATCGTTCATTAGCCGCTAGGCCGGCGGCGGAAGCGCCCCCACGTTCGGTGTTGGTAAGATTTTCCAATTTCAAAATAAAACAAGAGGTTGTAAGACTGGCCTGGCAGAAAAAAGGATTTATGCACCAGGAGAGAAAAGTCTACGTGGAACACGATTACGCCCCGGAGGTCCTTAAAAAGCGCAGGGAATACAATGACGCGAAAAAGGTGTTAAGAGAGAAGAAATTGCGCTTTCAGACACCATTTCCTGCGAAGTTAAGGGTCTTCTACGGCGATGAAACGTGTCTCTATAATTCGGCGGAAGAAGCAACAGCTGACATGGCGAAAAGAGGGCTCCCGGTAACGGTATTTAAACCCGCAGCAGACCCGAGTGAGAAGATCAAAGCGCAAACATGGACAACACAAAGACCCTCAAAATCCACGGACCAGCAGCGGGAAACCCAGCACCAGAGCGTCGCGGATAAACTATCCGTTTTCAGGTTGGAATAGCGACCTTTTTTTTTTTTTTTTTCCCCTTCCTCTTGAATCAATCCGCACATCCAACCCCCCTCATACAAGGTAACAAACTTTAAAGGAGATGCATATTCAGCATGTGGTAAAACATTTCATGGAACAATCATATTATTTGAAACAAATAAGTCTTTGTAATAAAAAAAAAAAACTTGTTAAAATAGAAATGTGACAATAATCCACATGTTCTCCTCATACTAACAAATACTGTTTTTGCGTGAATGTTTGATGTGATGGGGGTGGGAGGGTGCACACAATTTCACAGGGTTTAGGCATAAAAGAAAAAAAAAAAAATCATTACAAGTTTGGATTGGGTTCTGAAACTCACGTTAAAAGCATGGGACTACTTTCAGTGGTAAGAGAGGGCCCTCAACACGTAACAGAGTTTGTGGAATTTCCCTCAGGGCCTTCACTCCATCAAGGCTCTTACAGGGTCTTTAAAAAGACCTCAGCTCAGGAAGTTCTTATGACAGCTTTTTGTTTTAAAGTTTTTTACACTATGTTCTTAATGTTTTTCTTGTTTTTAATGTTCTTTCAGTTTCTGAGTAGCACAAAAGAGGGCCACCACACAGTTATACTAAACAAAACAACACAATGGAGAAAGAGGGTGTAACCAAAATAATTTCATATAATGTAAAAGGAATCCTGAATCCAGTTAAAGATCCAAGATTCTAGGCAAAATGAAAAAAGACAAAGCAGGAATAATATTTTTACAAGAAACCCACCTAACAGACGTGGAACACAATAAACTCAGTAGACAAGGGTTTAAAATGATCTCTTCATCTTCATATAAATCAGGGAGGAGGAGGGGAGTAGCGACATTGATATCAACCAAAATTACATTTGAAAAAAAATCAGAACACAAAGATAAGGAAGGGAGATACAGTTTGGTAACTGGGCGGCTAGAGGGAGAAGATATCACCCTGCTGAATGTGTATGCTCCCCCAGGGGCTAACTGGAAATTTTATAAAAATGTTTTCGACCTAATGATAACTAAAGCTCAAGGTTTAGTGATATGTGGTGGGGACTTCAATCTTAGACTGAATCCATACTGGGATGCTTCTGGTAATTCCCCACATCAAAATAACACCCAAAACAGGAAGACTCGGATGCTACTAAAAGAACTGGGAATCTGTGACGTGTGGAGGGAACTCAACCCCAGTGTAAAAGACTATACATTTTACTCAACTCCACATTCATCTTACTCAAGGATTGACTATTTTTTTATGTTTAATAGAGACATTGGAAGAGTAAAAACATGTAAAATAGGACTGATGGATCTCTCCGACCACAGTCCGATCTACATGGACTTAAATATCCAAAAATACACAAATAATACATTTTCTTGGAGGTTAAACTCAAATGTCCTGAAAGGACCATTGAAAGATGAATTGGAATCAGATATTCTCAGATATTTGGAAGATAACGATAATGGAGAAGTATCCCCTTTAATACTGTGGGATGCATGCAAAGCTGTAATAAGAGGAAAGATTATTGCAAAACTGGCAACCCAAAAGAAACTAAGACAAGAAAAACTATCCACATTAGAGTCAGAACTTAGGAACCTAGAAAAAGAACACAAAGGCAACACTCATTCTACTGACTCGCTCAAGATTAAGGAAATTAAAAACCAAATAAATGAGATCTACACAATAGAAATCCAGAAGAAACTTACATTTCTGAAACAAAAATACTATGAAGCAGGCAGTAAATCGGCAAAATTGCTAGCCTATAAATTGAGGAAACATCAAACAGAAAGAGCAATCTACAAAATCAGAGACCCAGTATCAAAGGAAATAAAATTCAGAATTCAGGATATTCTTAAAAACTTCGAGAATTACTATAAGAACTTATACTCCCACAAAAAACATAAAAACGCATCCGAGGCATTCCTAAACACATTAAACCTTCCCCAACTTACGGAGTCACAAAATAAAACACTACTGTCAGAAATACATCCTAAAGAATTGGAAAAAGCAATTATGAAACTTAAAGCTAACAAATCCCCAGGAGCTGATGGCTATACAGCAGAGTGGTACAAAACCTTTAAACAGCAACTATCTCCTCTCCTCCTGAAAACATTTAATTATGTCCTCCACACAGGGGAAATCCCCCCCTCCTGGAGAGAAGGGGTCATTGCAGTTATACCTAAACCTGAAAAGGATAAACTAGAGTGCTCCAACTACAGACCAATCAGTGTACTAAATCAGGACTATAAGCTTTTTACCATTATCCTTGCCAAAAGGTTAGAAAATATACTGACAGACCTAATTCATTTAGACCAAACAGGTTTTATAAGACAAAGACAGACACAAGACAACATTCGACGCACTTTACACATAATTCATCATATAAAAAAATATAACTTAAATGCAGTCATATTGGGATTAGATGCTGAAAAAGCATTCAATTCGGTTGACTGGTCTTTTCTATATAGAATCTTATCCAGTTTCAATTTTCATAACAACTTCATTAGAACTATACAGGCATTATATAAAAAGCCAACAGCTAAAATAAGGATTAACGGTAATTTATCATCATCTTTTGAACTGGAAAGAGGATGTCGTCAGGGCTGCCCCCTGTCTCCACTGCTCTTTGCAATCTTCATAGAACCTCTGAGCCAATGGATAAGACAAAACCAAAAAATTCAAGGTATTACACTTGGTCAGAAGGAACATAAAATAGCACTCTTTGCTGATGACATTTTAATATACCTAGGGCAGCCGGACACTTCTTTACCAGAACTAACCTCAGTTTTTTCAGAGTATGGAGATTTATCGGGGTACAAATTAAACATGCATAAAACCCAAGTTTTAACATTCAACTATGACCCAAATCATTATTCACTAAGCAAACTCAAAACTAACTGGGAGTCGGAATCTATGAAATATCTGGGGGTCAATATCCCGAAACAACTCAACAAAATTATATCACTAAACTATGATCCACTGGTGACAAAAATAAAATCTGACCTAGCAAGATGGAATATGATACCATTCTTGGGTACTGCACAAAGAATTGAAGCAGTCAAAATGAATATACTTCCACGTCTTCTATACCTTTTCCAAACAATACCGGTAGAACCTCCCAAAAAAACATGGCAGGAGCTGGACAGATGGATCTCAAGATTCATATGGCAGGGCAAGAGACCTAGAATCAGATATAGAACCCTACAGCTAAACAAAGACAAAGGTGGGCTCGCGCTGCCAAATATCAGGGACTACTTTAAAGCCGCACAAATTAAAACTTTAGTAGAGATATGTAACCCAGTCTACACTGCACAATGGAAGGAGATCGAATGCCAAATAACAAGTGACATCCCCCTACAGGCGATAATAGGGAACAATGCCTTACCTAAGCTTTTGAATAACACTAACCCATGGATAGAGACCCCGCTAAAAATTTGGTTTAAGATAGTCAGAGAGAATCAAACTAAAGAGCCCTATCAACTTCTGCAATGGATCGCCTATGATCAGGACTTTACTCCTAATAAAACAGACACCAGATTTAAAAAGTGGAAGGAGAAAGGGCTGATAAAATATTACGATTTTTTTAAAGGGCAAATCTTAAGAAGTTTTGAAGATTTGAAAAAACAAGGCCTAATAAATCAAGACCTTTACAGGTTCTTCCAGCTTAGACACCACATAAACAATATACTTAAAAAGGAGGTTTTGGAAAGGGCCCAGTCAGGTGTTCTGAAGGTCTTCTTAATGGCATATAAAGGGATCCCAGGGATCAGATACATTTCTAAAATATACCAAGGTCTTCAAGACTTAAAAGGAGACAACACATCTTATATAAAAGAGAGATGGGAAAAAGAGGGGAATTTCACTTTACTGGAAATATGGGAAAAGCTAAATAAACAGCAATGGAAAAGTACCTCATCCCTGCAGTGGAGAGAATTTGGATGGAAAAACTTGGCAAGATTTTTCAGAACTCCTGCACAAAACAAATTTACCCATAAGGGATTGAACTGTTGGCGCTTGTGTGGTGAAAAGACTGCAAATCATTTTCATGTGTTTTGGTCATGCCCAGTTATCCACCAATATTGGACCAAGGTACAGACAATATTGGGGAAAATATTCAAAATTACAGTTCCCTTTTCTTTTGTAACTTTGTATTTGGGTTTACTACCGGACTCACTGGAAAGACGAGGAGAAAAATACTTATTCAGTGTTTTAATATTGGCAAGCAAAAAAGCTCTAACTAAAAAATGGATGTTGAAGGACTGTCCTACACCTGAAGATTGGACTAACGTGATCCAAGACATTTACTCGATGGAAAAGTTGACATTCGCACTGAGACAGGACATGGATGGGTTCATGAACTTTTGGCAACCCTGGACCTCATATGTGTCTTCCATTAGATCTAATCTTTGACAAATACCATTTCAATAATGGTTCCGCTCTTTGTTCCAAAGCTACTCAGATGCTCTTTTATCTTTATTTACTTACTTTTTCTTTTTGTTTGTTTTTTACTGGTTTGTTTGGGTTTTTTTTTGTTATTTGTTTTTTGTTTTTTTTTTCTCTTTAATTTCACTTTTTCTTTCACTTTAAAAAAAAAAAAAAAAAAGGGGGTGTTGTAAGAATTAATCTTCCAATGTTGTCAGATATCAGAAAATAAGGGAACATGTGATGAAAATGTAAACAATGCATTGCTGTAACGACCTGTATACCCTTTACAAAAACTTAAATTAAAAAAAAACAAAAAAAAAAACTGGATGAGTCAGTATCTCTTCCAAAATTAAAATGGAAGACAGACCTATCAATCAATAAAGATGAAAGCTTCTGGACACAAATATGTTTAAATACTTTTAAGATGACTAAAAACTCTAATTTACAACTCATACAGTACAAAGTTCTACATAGAACTCATTACACAGGACAAAGGATGTTCAAAATGGGCTTGAGTCACACAAATATCTGCTCCTATTGAACCAGCAATGTCCCAGATAGTTATATGCATGCTATGTGGTCCTGTGCACCAGTCCAAAAGATCTGGCAGAAGGCATGTGAAGCCTTATCGACATGGCTTGGGTATCATATCCCATCCTCTCCCAAACTTTGCATACTAGGTGATTTGAATATAGAGGTAAGGATGTCACACATGGTTCGCACTGCCTTATGCATCGCAAAGAAAACTATCCTCATGAATTGGAAATCAAAAAAATAATTTTTGTACGACTCAATATAATAACCTACTATCAGATTATATTAGCCTAGAGAAAATGTTTGCCTCCTCTAAAAACCAATTGGCTGAATTCAATTCTCTCTGGTCCCCGCTTATTAATTCTATAACCTGAGGGGTTGCGGGCAGTGGCTCGCTCTCCTTGACACCTCTGGCGGCTGGCTGTGCCCTGACCATGAGGGATTTCTGTGACCCACTGGGGCTGGTGTCTGGGGAGCCTGTTCCGGGATGGCTGTGCATCTGGCCTGGAAAGAGGGGGGGGGGGCATGGCCCTGGGCTGGCTGGCCTTGTCTTTGTGGGGCTGGGGCTGGCCCTGGATCCCTGGTGCTGGGGGGGGGGGAGAGGTTTCATTCGCCCTCTGGGTTGGGTGTGCACCGGTGGTGTGGGCCGGCTCTGGTGCATCCCTGTACAGTGGGGTCGTGCCCTCTCTGGGGCCCTGGCGGTGCTCCGGGGGTGGTACCTGCATCCTGGGGGGTCTCCCCCCATTCTCAGGGGCCTATGTGTGTGTGCGTATGTGTGTGAGTGTGCGTGTGCATGCATGTGTGCAAGCGTGCTTGAGTGTGGGTGCGGGTGTGGGTGCGTGCACGTGTGTGGGCATGCGGGCTTATGTGTGGGTGTAGGTGAGCATGTGTGATGGTGAGTGTGTGTGTGTGCACCTGAGGGTGGGTGTGGGTGTGTATGTGTGTGAGTGTAGGTACCTGCGGGTGGACATGCGGGGGTAGAGGATGTGTGTATGGACGGGGGGACCTCGTTTGGTGGCAGGGGTGGGGTGGTCCATCTGGTGGCCTGGGGGTTGGTAGTTTGGGGCCTACTTTTCCTGGCCGTCCTGCCATTGTGTCATGGGGTGGGGCGCTTTGCTGCACTTCCTCCGGTGTCCTTGACACCGGGTGTATGGTGCTCGGGGGTGGCCGGGGGGGGGCTGTTGGTGCAGGTTGGCTGCCGTGTTCCTGTCAGATTGCTCTGGGGCGGCTGTAGCTTTGGGGCAGCCTGCCACTGTCGGTGTGTGTCTGGGGTGGTTGGTTGGTGGGCTTGTGGTGGGGGCTCTGGGGTGTCGCTTGGCATATGGGGCGCTGTATGGGTCCGGCCCACTGTTCATTACTGTTAGTATTCTTGTTGTGTGTGTTCATGTGTGCAAGATGTGTGGGAATTGGTTGGGTGTGGCTGCTCCATCATGGCTGTGGTGCTGGGGACACAGGGATGCGACGCTGGAGGGTCCTGGGCTGCTCGGCCTGGTGGCCCTCGCCCTGGGTTGGGATCTGGGGGCAGTGGGTGGCCTCCTGAACCAGTTTGCGAGCTGGCTTCTGGGGGGATGGGCTCCCATTTGGACCGCCTCCCTCCCAGTCTTACCCCCACCCCCCTCCCCCCAATTCTTGGTGGACCATACATCTTATTGGATACAATATGCGAAGGGCAGATCCTACCACAAAGTGCTCTTGGGGCTGTTTGCTTTCGGCTTTAGGACTGTGACTAGGATTCTTCTTTGACTTGGCACAGAGGCGTCGTCTCTTTGAATTTAGTCTGCTGGTAGGATCATTAGCTTCCCCAGGCAAGCCCGGGTACTGGCGGAGGGCGCGACGAGAACGCTGATCCATTGCTGCCCTCCTACAATCCTATCAAACATCAGGGGACCCAGAGATAGCAGACCATCTCATTGAATCGCTAAATACAGCCCGGCGAAAGAAATGGGAGGAGACAGTTGCTGACCGGAGCTTTACCCACTCTAGCAGGAAATGTTGGAGCCTCATCCGTCGCCTAGGAGCTGCACAGAAGCCCCCTAGCCAAAGCCGAGCATCCGTCACACCCAACCAAGTTGCATCCCACCTACTGACTATCGCCAAAGCACCCCAAGACAAAGACACCAGAAGAGCAGTTACAACTGAGCTAAAAAAACACCAAAAAATGCCTGTAGAGGAAACGAACCCTGAACCCTTCGAGGCTGCTGAACTGGAGAAAGTCCTACAGGGCCTGAAATGTGGAAAGGCAGCAGGATACGATAACATCTTCCCAGAATTCCTGAAGAATCTTGGCCCCCGAGCCCTAACCTGGTTGACACAATTCTACACAAGGATCACACAAACGAACTCGATCCCAAAGAAATGGCGGACAGCAAAGGTCATTGCCATCCCAAAACCTGGCAAAGACCACAAACTACCAGCAAGCTACCGCCCAATCTCCCTACTCAGCGTTCCTTACAAAATCATGGAGCGCCTAATACTGCAACGCATTTCCCCAGAAATAGAGGATATTCTAAGTGTGGATCAAGCAGGTTTCCGCAAGGACCGCAGTACAGGAGAACAAGTACTGGCCCTAACCACCTTCATTGAAAATGGCTTCGAGAGCAGACTGAAGACAGGGGCTGTGTTTCTCGATCTTACAGCCGCCTATGATACGGTCTGGCACAAAGGCCTCCTCCTGAAACTTATAAAGGCGATCCCTGCTTGGGCAACAGCAATTATAAAAACCCTGCTGACCAACCGAAGGTTCAGAGTCCACCTCAGTCAGAACACAAGTGCATGGAGAATGCAGAAAAACGGACTCCCACAAGGCTCAGTTCTAGCTCCAACTCTGTTCAACCTCTACATAAACGACCTGCCTACTACAAAATCCCACAAATTCATCTATGCAGACGACATCTGTTTGGCATTCCAAGCACCAGACTTTGAACCACTGGAACGGGTGCTCACGGAAGATCTTGCTAAACTGGACCAGTTCTGCAAAATCTGGCGCCTAAAACCAAGCCCAGCAAAAACCGTCTCCAGTGTATTTCATCTCCACAATGCAAAAGCTGCCAGAGAACTAAACATCCACCTGAGCGGACTCAAGCTTAAGCATGCCCCAAATCCAACTTATCTTGGAGTGACCCTTGATAGGACCTTATCCTTCAAGGAACATCTAAAGGGGACGGCTGCTAAGGTGAAAGTACGAAACAACCTGCTCTGCAAGCTCGCTGGTGCAAAATGGGGGGCGGCAGTCTCCACCCTGCGCACCTCAGCACTGGCCCTTTCATACTCTGTAGCAGAATATTGTGCCCCTGTCTGGTCCAGGTCATCTTACACACACCATGTAGACACCCAGCTCAACTCAACCATGAGAACTATAACTGGAACAATCCGCTCAACACCACTCCCCTGGCTCTCTGTACTGTCAAACATAGCCCCTCCACACATCCGGCGAGCAGCATTAACTCAAAGGATGCTCCAAAAAGTTAAAGATTTTCCTCACTTACCAATCCATGCAGATATCTACACCCCACCCACTGCCCGACTTTCATCCAGACGGCCGATTTGGAAAAACCCTCCCCCAGCTGACTTTACCATCCAGACAGCTTGGCAAGAGGAATGGGAAACCAAGGAGGTCCCAAACAAACAGCTGGTGATAAACCCCAACCAACAGGTCCCGGGCACCAACCTCCCAAGGAGACAGTGGTCTACACTCAATCGCTTCAGGACTGGACATGGCCCCTGCTTGGCCAGCCTTCACAGATGGGGCAGTAGCCCTAGCCCACTGTGCGCATGTGGAGAGGAGCAAACTATGGAACACATCATAGAGGCTTGCCCGCTCCAAAGACTGGAAGGAGGATTACACACCCTCCATACAGCAAACCAGGAGGCAACTGCTTGGCTTAAGGACTTTGCATTCGCTAAATAAATAAATTGGATACAATTAGGGTTTTGGGGTGGGAGTGTGCCATACTGTGTCGGTGAAGGGGATCCCTCTGTCTGCTGTGCAGTGGGGCCACCCTCACCTCAATTTTAATTGCACTGTAGACCCTGAGGGCTTGGGGGGATGGGAGCTCCGCTTTCTATAGCAGTGGCTAGCAGTGCTCCAACCACCATCCCCCCAATATTAACTGCACTCTGGTATCTCACACACCTGTCCACAATCACATCACATAACTAATACACACCCATCATGATTTGTGCATGGAGGAGGGGGGTGGGGGTCTTCCCCCACCCCAGTTGCCCTCCTTCTGGCAGGAGCCTGGGGTCCCAGCAGGAGGCCTGGAGCCCGTCATGTTATCAAAATCTCTGGGTGCTGCCGAATGAATAGGTGCGAGCATGGGAGTGAGAGAGTGATTGAACAAGAGAGTAAAGAGTAAGTGAGAGTGAAGGAGTGATGAGTGGAGATGGTGATGGTAGGTTGGTTTTGTGTGGCGCTTTGCATGTCGGGTGGCATCTCAGAGCACTTGCGGTGGTTCGCTGATCAGTCGCTCGGGTGGGCATTGGGGGTGGTGGTCTGCTTCTGTAGCCGGTGCCAACCTGGGGCGGGTCGGCAGGGATGTGGCTGCTGGCCTGCACCAGTAGTCTCCCCGGCCACTGCCGGGCACTGGTGCGCATTCATGTTTGCTGCATCTGCACCACGACCGCCCTAAGCAATAAAGGTGAATGAGTGTGGGTGAGTAAGTGGGGGAAAGCATGAGTGGATGTGAGTAGGTCGGAGCGTGAGTGAGAGTGTGTGTATGGGTGAACATGAGTGAGTGTGCGTAACTCTGAGGGCGAGTGGGAGTGGGAGTGAGATTGAGTGGGTACAGGAATGGGACAGAGTGGGTGGGTCCGGGAGTGTGAGAATGGGATTGTATGGGGGAGAGGGCAAGTGAGAGTGACTGAGTGTATGTGGGTGCAAGTGGGTGTGTATGAGAGCATGAGGGTGTGAGTGCTTGGGAATGGGTGTGTGTGCTGGTTGGGAGAGTTCTGGATTGAGGGGGTAGTGCCTCTTGTCTGCATGGGCTCCCCTGGATGGGGGTCAGCCCCCCGTGGGGTACCTGTGCCTTGCTGCCACCTTCTTTGAGTGTGGGGCGTGGGGGGGGCGGTGTGGTGGTGGCGGGCCTGCTGTGGGGGAGTCTAGGGGTGCTTGCGCCAGGGGCGCGGGCCGGTCTCAGGTCCGGGGGGTGGGAGCGCTGGCCTCCTGGCGCCTGGGGCCTGGGGGCTTGGGGGCTGGCATTTGCCCCACTGGGGGGGGCCGGGGTTGGCCGGTCCAGGGAACGTGGGCCCACTGTGCCGACCCCTTGGCGGCTCGGCCCTCTCTCCTGGGGTGGATGCCTGACTGTCCTGGGGCTTGTTGGCCTTGGGACATTTGTGCTCTGTGGGGGTTGGTGGCATTGTCCTGCTTGCTTGTGGTTTCTGGGAGGGAAAAGTTCCTGTGACTGGCCACCCTCTTTGTATGTTTCCTGACATACCACTCACATGCACTCACTTATTTTATGTGCGCTCTCATACATACGCACTCGTATGCATACACACATATGTCTCTCCTTTAACAGGTGCAGATACCAGACTCATGTTGAGACCTCTTCAATGGAAGAAACAGTCTGTCTTCTCTTTGTTTCAGCTGTTAATTTGTTTGTCTTCTTTGTTTGTTTGTCTCCATTTTCTTTCCCCCTCCCCACCCCTCCTTTCCCCATTCCCTCCCCTGTCGGGTCCTTCATGGGTAAAACAATTTAAATAAAGTATTAAAAGTTATTACAAGAGGAGTGTATAAACAATATACAGTACATATACTGTATATGTACTGTATAAAGCTCCTTTTGGCAAAGTAAATCTGTTTGGCACAATAAGGGAAGCAGATTTCTGTTCTGCTCACCTAGCTGCCTGACAGGACAAGTGGGAAAAAATGTACTAAACGTAACAACTTTGCACAATAGAGATTGTCCCCTTCAATACACAGCTAAGACAATTATAATTATTATTGATGGTGGCAACAACACTGTTGATTTAAATGCAAAATATACTGTCTGGGTACATATTTATATTCTGCTGGGTAATTTAACAAACTGTAGTGCCGTTGATACCATGTAGCCGCAATGCCCTGCACTGTGTATATAACTGTGTACATATGTACTGTATATTTACCTCCGCCAGGCCGCAGGCCAGGAGGTAATGTTTTTGCCAGGGTTTGTCTGTTTGTCTGTCTGTTGGTTAACAAGATAACTCAAAAAGTTTTGCACGGATTTTGATGAAACTTTCAGGCGTTGTTGCAAATGGTACAAGGAAGAACTGATTAAATTTTGGGGATGATCCGGATCACCGTCTGGATACAGGAATTTTTTAAAGGATTCTTTAACATTGTGACATAGGGCCATTTTCAACACACAGGATGCGGAGAATCACCGTGCTGCAGCGACACAAGAAATGCAGCGACTCAGGTGCTATTTTTTTTTATTGATTTTTTTTCTTATTACCTCCGCCAGGAGGTTAGGTTTTTTTTTTTTAAAAGAAGATCTGCTCGATATTGCCAGTCATGCCTCGTTCAAAGTCTAAAAGTGTGAAACACAGAAGGCAACAGAGTGCAGAGTGCATGAGAAAGAAAAAAAGGCAGAGAGATAACACAGACGATGCGGACAATCACCGTGCTATTGCTAGTCATATGTTTTCATGGTCAAGGAATCTCAAAATGTACACACAAACACTGTATGGGGGGAACTGTTGCCGCCATTACGGAAAATGCCATTTTTGTGAATTATTTTTTTTATTGATTTTTTTTTCTTATTACCTCCGTCAGGAGGTTATGTTTTTTTTTT
The DNA here is from genome assembly GCA_020510985.1 of Pholidichthys leucotaenia. Taxonomy (NCBI): domain Eukaryota; kingdom Metazoa; phylum Chordata; class Actinopteri; order Cichliformes; family Pholidichthyidae; genus Pholidichthys; species Pholidichthys leucotaenia. The sequence goes on along the minus strand of CM035846.1, from coordinate 113,613,840 downwards.
TTTTAAAGAAGATCTGCTCGATATTGCCAGTCATGCCTTGTTCAAAGTGTAAAAGTGTGAAACAGAGAAGGCAACACAGTGCAGAGTGCATGAGAAAGAAAAGGCAGGGAGCTAACACACAGGATGCTGAGAATCACCGTGCTGCAGCGACAGAAGAAATGCAGCGACTCAGGCAAGTCCTATCCCCACATGCTATTGAAGCTCGTCGACCTTAGTTTTATTACCTCCGCCAGGAGGTTATGTTTTTGCCGGGGTTTGTCTGAACCACTAATCCTATCATTGTCAATCCAATTGCTAGTCATATGTTTTCATGGTCAAGGAATCTGAAAACATACACACAAACACTGTATGGGGGGAACTGTGGCGCCTGGCGGAGGTCTGCGCTCTCCGAGTGCTTTTCTAGTTACTTACTGCTTTGACTAACCAGTTCTTTTCTTATTATCTTATTATCTTATTTACTATTGCTCTGAGAGCTGCTATCCCTTTGCTGCTGCAATCCTGGAATTTCCCCACTGTGATACTAATAAAGGCTTATCATATCTTATCTTATCTTATCTCATCTTAAAAACAGTAGGTGTCCCGCAGCACAGCTGCTTGGAACCCGAATCAAGGATACAAGTCTTGGCTTTTATCTGATGATATTTTTCTTGTTGTGCAGCTTTCTGTGAGAAAATTTTACTTGTCATAAAATATTTTGTTTACTAGTTTTAAGCAAATAAATCCGGTTAAAAAAAATTCTGCCAATGGAGCAAGAAAAATTTACTTTTCAAATTGCTTGAAACAAAAAAAAAACTTCCTTGCAAAAAAATATACTTAAGCAATTTGATAAGTAAAGTTTTCTTGCTCCATTGGCAGAATTTTTTTTTAACTTAAAACTGGATTAATTTACTTAAAGCAAGTTAAAAAAAAATCTTATAACAAGTAAAATTTTCTTACAGAAAACTAGGAGACAAGAAAAATATCTTGTCAGACAAAAAATACTATATCCTTGATTTAAAGATGCACTCTGGTGGCTATAAATCCCCTACATAAACAAATCTACATTGTCTAAAATGGTATTGTAGCCAAGTGGACGGGCAGTTAAGCCCCAACTGGCGATGTTCAACCGGGGATTCAAACCAACACCCTCTGGCTCCAGATTCCAGCAGTCTACCTGTGTTGCCAAGAGGGTCAGCCCACTTGGCAAGCCAAGTAGGAATGCTTTTATTGACACTGTTACAGTATCTTATGCCCTTTTTTTTTTTTTACAAAAAACTGACATAATGTCCGGCTCAGGAAACACGCACGCAGGCTCAGGATAGATTCAGCAGCTTTATTCAACAAGCAGGCGTGTATGGATGGATGTGTGAGATATGTATATGTGATGAGGGTGAACGCCGATGCACAGGAAGCAGAGTGGTGCGCCGTACAGCCGGGCAACCCTATGGAGAGAGCAGAGGACAGGGGTAAAGGGCACCACACCAAGACAGGGATTATGAGTCGTGTGCCGCTTACTTGTGAATAACAGGTGGCTGGCGTTGGCCAAGGGAGAAGCCCGGAAGACAGCGTCCTGCAGAGCCTGTGACGACGGTGAGGGTAGGATGGCGATGACGGGGTGTCCTCTGCCAGGGAATCCACCTGTGCACAGGGGAGAAGACTTGCAAAAGGTAAGGGAATGGGATGCTTACGTAGAAGCGTAGTCTTGCAGTCGTTTTGGAGACAAATGAGCCCACCTGAGACTCGTTGGCCCACCTGGTAGGCAGGGGCCGGTCTCCTGTGGCGATTCGCCGTGGTGCTGTTGCGTGTCGCCGTGCGTAAAAGCGCATTGCGCGCCCTGGTCCACAGACTCCGACAACATCTCAGGTGCGCCTGGATGGATGGAACGGCCAGCTCACCCTCCTGCTCCAGGAACAATGGTGGGTCGTATCCCAAGGACGCCTTGAAGGGGGACATCCCTGTGGCAGAAGACCATGCCGAATTGCGGGCATACTCTACTCAGGCCAGGTGCGCGCTCCAGGAAGACAGGTTGGAGGAAGTGACGCAGCGTAGGGCAGCTTCCAGCTCCTGGTTGGCCTGTTCACACTGCCCATTGGACTGCGGGTGGTGACCGGAGGAGAGGCTTACCGTGGCCCCCAGGGCATTGCAGAAACACTTCCATACCTCTGAGACAAATTGGGGCCCCCGATCAGAGACAACGTCCACCGGTATCCCGTGCAGCCTGACCACGTGTTGAACCAGAAGGTCCGCTGTCTCCCATGCCGTTGGGAGGCCCTGGAGTGGCACGAAGTGGGCAGCCTTGGAGAAACGATCCACGATGGTCAGCACAGCGTCATAGGTGTTGGAGACCGGGAGACCGGTAACGAAGTCGAGGGCTATGTGGGACCAGGGCCTGCCAGGGATCGTCAGGGGCTGGAGCAGACCCGCGGGGGAGAGTTTCCTGACTTGCCGGTGGCACACACAGGGCACGCCCCGACGTAGTTGGTGGCGTCCTTCTGAAGACCTGGCCACCAGAAGGAATGCTGGAGGAGATCCACTAGCTGGGAAACACCAGGGTGACAGGTGAGTTTGGAGGTGTGAACCTAATGGATGACCGCCCCCCGGACAGTAGATGGAACAAACAGCTTCCCCTCCGGTCCGCCGCCAGGGTCCGATTCGGTCTCCTGCGCCCTCCGGATCTTGCCCTTGATGGACCAGGAAATCACCCCCACAACACACGAGCTGGGCAGAATGGTATGACCCGGCTCCTCTGACGTCTCGGGGGCAAACTGCCTGGACAGGGCATCGGGCAGGCCGTTCTTAGAACCAGGGCAGTAGGTGATGGTAAAACAGAACCGGGCGAAGAACAAGGACCAGCGCACCTGGTGGGCATTCAGACGTCTGGCAGATCTTAGATATTCCAGGTTCTTGTGGTCCGTCAGCACCACGAACAGCAACGCAGCCCCCTCCAGCCAGTGGCGCCACTCCTGCAGGGCGAGCTTGATGGCGAGAAGCTCCCTGTCCCCAACGTCGTAGTTACGCTCGGCCGGAGACTGACGCCGTGAGAAGAAGGCGCAGGGTCGCTTGACCCCGTCGGTGGGTGATCGCTGGGACAGCACCGCCCCCACTCCCGTATCAGACGCGTCGACTTCCACCAAACACTGCAGCGCGGGGTCAACTGGGTCAGGACTCGGGAGGAGGAGAACTCCGTCTTCAACGCCTGAAATGCTGCTGCGACCTCTTCGGTCCACCGGAAGGGGTTTTTGGGAGAAGTGAGACAGGTCAACAGGGCAACGATGGCACCGAAATTGGGCACAAAACGGCGGTAGAAGTTGGCAAACCCAATAAACTGTTGTACCTGCTTCCTAGAGGTCGGCGTGGGCCACTCAACCACCGCTTTGACCTTCGCGGGGTCGGGAAGGACTTGGTTGTGTGAGATTACAAATCCTAAGAAGGAGGTGGTCTTGGCGTAAAACTCACTTTTCGGCCTTGACGTACAGCCTGTTCTCCAGCAGTCATTGTAAGACCTGCTTCACGTGGACCTGGTGTTCCTCCCATGACCTGGAGAAGATGAGGATGTCATCCAGGTACACGAACACGAAGAGGCCAAGGAAATCATGCAGGACGTCGTTGATGAGGCGTTGAAACACAGCGGGGGCGGTGGTCAGCCCAAACGGCATCACCAGATACTCGAAGTGACCACTAGGCGTTCGAAAGGCCGTCTTCCACTCATCCCCCTCCCGGATCCGGACGAGGTGGTACGCGCTGTGGAGATCCAACTTGGTGAACCAGGTCGCCCCCTGGAGGGAGTGGAAGACAGTGTCCATTAAAGGCAGGGTGTAACGGTCCTTCTCCGTGATGTCATTCAGGGCCCGAAAATCGATACAGGGGCGGAGTGACCCATCCTTCTTAGTGACAAAGAAGAACCCTGCGCCGAGCGGAGACTAGGAGGGGCGGATGATTCCCGCGTTGAGTGACTCCTTGATGTAGCTATCCATAGCCTCTCGCTCCGGCGCTGACAGACTGTAGAGGCGTCCGGATGGCAAGGGCGCCCCCAGGCGGATGTTGATAGCGCAGTCGTAGGGCCAGTGAGGAGGAAGAGACATCGCCCTGGACTTACTAAACACGAGACCCAGGTCATGGAACTCCGAGGGCACCAGAGTGAGATCCGGAGGCGCGGCGTCCTTGGCCGGAGGGGGAGAGGACGGGGCGCAGGCTTCGGACTGTAGGCAGGCACCCATACAGCAGGAGCTCCAGGCAGCGATTCTTCCTGTCTGCCAATCCAGCACAGGGTTGTGCAGGCGCAACCAGGGGTAACCTAGGATGACAGGCGACACAGAGGAGGACAGGACGTACAGGGTGAGATCCTCCCGGTGGTTACCTGAGATGATAACAGGGACCAGCTGGGTGCGATGAGTCACTTGTCCAAGGGGCGCACGGGAGAGAGTGACCAGGCTGAGAGGAGCGGCTAGAGGGTGGCAGGGGATGCCCAATTGGGTTGCCAGGCTCTTTGAAATAAAGCTCTGCTCTGCTCCTGAGTCCACCAGTGCATGTGTGAGGTGCCCTGTGGCATTGTGACAAAATCGAATGGGCAGTGATAGACTGGTGAGGGGATTTGACCGGTTAGAGTCCGTGAGGCCCCCTGCAGTGACTCGCGGACCTCCCCGTTTGGCTTCTCCGGGCAATGCTCCACGGTATGTTGATTACCTCCGCAATACATGCAGAGGCCCAACTCCCGGCGGCGCTGTTTCTCCGCTAGGGGGAGCCTTGACCGACTGACCACCATTGCCTCCGATTCCTCGGAAGACTCCAGAGGAGGTAACGCCAGGGGGCGAGCTTGAGGCGTGCAGACGGAGCCTCCACGCGAGCGGCCGATTAACTTCTGCTCGGTGGATCGTTCACGCAGCCTGTTATCCAAGCTAATAGTTAAAGAGATTAGCTCCAAGAGCATCTCCGGAAAGTCTCGACCGGCCAGCTCATCCCTCAGACCAGAGCTGAGGCTGCGGAGGAAGATACCACAGAGTGACGCCTCACCCCAGCCTACCTCCTCCGCTGCGACCCGGAAGTCGATAGCGTAATCTGCCGCTGACCAGCTTCCCTGTTGGAGGCCAAGGAGATGGTCAGTGAGGATGCTATCACGCCGGGAATGATCAAAAACCTCGAGAAAGCTCTGCATGAACTGGCTGTAGGAGAGGTTTGCGTAACTGGGCTTCGCCATAACGGCGTAAGCCCAAGTTAACGCTCGCCCCTCCAGGAGATTACCAATATAGCCAATTCGGCTGTGGTCCGAGGGAAAATCCCCGGGAACGCGCAGAAACACCGACTCACACTGCATGATGAACCCCCGTGCTCCGCCGAGCTTCCCGCTGAAGTGGGCGGGGGTTGGGATAGGTGTGAGTCGGGTTGGCGTTCCCGTGGCAGACTGGCCGGCCACTGGAGCGGCAGGAGCTACCCCTCCCTGATGAGCCGAGGGGAATGCCTGCTGGGGGTCCAAGCGGTCTAACCGGTGAGTGATGTTAACCAATTGATTCAATATCACCTGCTATTGGTGGGCTATTAAATCCACCCAAGCCTCGAGGGTGGAAAGACGGCGTGCGAGCCCGCTGTCTGCTGAGCCACTCTGCTGGAGCCGTACTGACATAATGTCCGGCTCAGGAAACACGCACGCAGGCTCAGGATAGATTCAACAGCTTTATTCAACAAGCAGGCATGTATGGATGGATGTGTGAGATATGTATATGTGATGAGGGTGAACGCCGATGCACAGGAAGCAGAGCGGTGCACCGTACAGCCGGGCAACCCTATGGAGAGAGCAGAGGACAGGGGTAAAGGGTACCACACCAAGACAGGGATTATGAGTCGTGTGCCGCTTACTTGTGAATAACAGGTGGCTGGCATTGGCCAAGGGAGAAGCCCGGAAGACAGCGTCCTGCAGAGCCTGTGACAACGGTGAGGGTAGGATGGCGATGACGGGGTGTCCGCTGCCAGGGAATCCACCTGTGCACAGGGGAGAAGACTTGCAAAAGGTAAGGGAATGGGATGCTTACATAGAAGCGTAGTCTTGCAGTCGTTTTGGAGACGATGCAGCTGCGAAGAAGTGCCGATGCGAACAGACGGCTCCAGACCACTGCACAGGGCTGAGTGGGCTAAATAGCTCGCGGCTGATGAGGCGCAGGTGTGCGCGCAGCTGAAGCAGATGATGAGCGGCGAGTCGTGACAAAAACTTTCATTGTCTTACAGTTTCATGTCAAAATCTTTTCACCCCCACCCTTCAAATGGCAGAATCGGTGATTACTAGGCCCAGCCACATACCACAAGGCTAATAGTGGTTAGCGCTATCAGAATAAATCCTGTGATAAAAAGACTTATCAGTTGAAGGACATGCCCAGTTGTATGCATGGTGGCCCAGGATAATGATTGAAACTGCTTCAGTCCTTAAAAGCATTTTAATGGTAAAACCCATCTTAATTTGGGTCAAGTTTTCAAAGTAGTTTGATAAAAAATGCTAACTATCCTGTAGGATAACATCAGTCAGGCCAGATTGTCCTGACTGGCTCAACAGCACCCACGGACCAGCACCACGAATAGCTACGTCACCAGAAACATTCTGTCTCAACTCGCCTTTTGGCAGGGGGTGGGGCTTAAGTGAAACTTTACAGCAAAAAAACAGAGATATGAGACATTTGAGCGATTCCGTTCTTGATATGTCTTGTAAATCATAAAAAAAACATGTTACAGACATGAAAAACTTGATTTTTGACAGAGTGTCACTTTAACATTTCCTGTATGTAAAATCCTACCATTAGTAGGCTACGTGTCCTGTTGGCATCTTACATGAATCATGCACATTAAGAGGCTAATGGTCTCTAGCACAACACTCCACAGACAAAGAATAAATCCCCTAATAAAAACAGACTTACTGGTGGAACAACATGCCCACTCATACACACTGCGGTCTCAGGATAAATGGTTGGTACTGCATCAGTCAAAAGTAGTTTAATGGTAAAACCCATCTTCATCGCATCTTTGTGTAATTACAACAAAAATTTGAAAAGAAACCCTTTTATTACAATGCCACACAACAGTGACATCAATATGTAACATTTGCATTCATAAACATGAAAACCTAGAAATAGATTGGATTATATTAACATTCATTCGCCCAAGACTACGTCAGTCTTCACAAGGACTGGTTAATTTGCAACCACACAAGGATGTTGCCACTTCATCATTTGTTAGTAATGCAGCCAACTTATAACAAGTCGTCATAATATTTGACACTGGGGGGATCGACTCACCTGAGCTGCTGGTTGTATCCCCAGCAGGAGTTCCAGCTTTTCTGGCGCTCTTCACATTCCTCTGGAGGAGGCGCAGAGAGCAACCAGGACTTCCTCCATCCTGGCATACAGATATTGATTATCCTTGTCGTGACATTGGTTTCAGTGCAAAAGGAGTTTGTAGATAGTGTCTCATCATCAAGTGTGTCATCTTCTGTTTCATATTCTTCCTCATAGTCGGTGTCATCTTCTATTTCTGATTCCCCCCCATAGTCTGTGGCATCTTCTGTTTCAAATTCCTCAATGAACAGTTTCCATGAGTACTCCCAACCTGCCCAGTCAAAAAGCTCATCCTGTATTTAATCAAAACATAAATGTTTGAAGCAATAAAGAGTAGAAACCAAAAGTAAAGCAAATATATATATATATTTTTATTTTTTTTTAATGTTCCCCACCTCCTCATCCAGTTGCTGTACTCTCTCAGACTTGTCACTGAAATTTTGTTGGTAATCTGGCCATAGATGATCCCAATCCTTTTTCTGCTGTCTGAATGGAAAGTTCATGATCTTCCAGGTACCCGCCCAGACAGGAAGAGAATATTTTTCTAGTTCCAGTTTTCCAGCCAATTTTGTATGAAGGAGAATCTCCCACTGGAATTGTTTAGGCTCAGAGAGATTGAACTGGGCTGTACTCTTCGCCTAAAAACAACAACAATGAAATGAGAAAAGTTGGACTTATAAAATCAAAACCATAATTGGTCACTCTGTAGCTAAATTTTAGCATTCTTTCTCTGTGATTTGATCATAATTGAATATGCTTGATATTTTCACAAACCTAAAAGAGAAGAGGCAACATAACTTAATCATCTAAGCAGGGGTGTCAAACTCATTCCATGGAAGGCCAAGACCCTGCATGTTTTGCATCTACCCAGTGTCTTCAGCAGATGTTTTCACTGATCAGCAATCAGTGGGAAGAAATTCAGTGAAATCACCTGTTGAAGACACTGGGTGGAGATAAAACCTGCAGGGTCTTGGCCCTCCATGGAATGAGTTTGACACCTGTGATCTAAGGGTTTTCAGATGTTTAAACTGGTAGATCCAATATTATAAAGACAGATGTCTTATCTTTAAAAACCCATTCTCAATGGGATGGAACGTATTGTCCACAGCTATAGTACTATAATTAGAATTTTTAAAATTGTCCCCACAAATCTTGGGCCTTATATAAATTCAGATACCTATTTTTTTTTTCCTAAATGCTATTTCTTTTTATTTTTTTCTTCAATCACAACACATGATATCAAAATGTGCAATACAAGTTGAAGCATCACAGAAAGCCTTAGAAAGCCTCACTGACCCGGCATCGGCCCAGTAGATGACGGCTAAGCCTCCCACACAGATTCTTAGAATCTTGTGATTGGGGCTCGCCCGAGGAACTAATCGAGGCAACAGCTGGACTGGAGCCGGATCACAGCTCAACTATAGCGGCGGTACTTGACGGGGACCAGTGGAGGAGCAGCCGGGGCCCCAGCTGGATAAGAGCCGGATCGGAGCTCAGTTACAGTGGCGGAGCTCGGCAGAGGAACTACCGAGGAAGACGGCGGTAGGCGGCGAGGCTCAGCAGAGGAGCTACCGGGACCCCAGCTGGACAGGAGCCGGATCGGAGCTCAACTACAGCAGCGGCGGGGCTCAGTGGAGGAGCTGACGGCACCCCGGCTGGATAGAAGCCGGATCAGGAGCTCAATTACAGCTGCGGTAAGCAGTGGGACTAGCAGTGGAGGGGGCTAGCTGAGGCCCCAGCTGGATTCGAGGTCGGTTGGATCGGATACTGGCGACACCAGCAGAGATTGTTTTACTGTCAACAGGTCAGTAAAAATGCCACCAAAGAAGGAAGAGATGGAAGAGATTAAAAAATCTCTGAACTTCTGTCAGAAGAAGTGACCAAAGTGGCCAATCAACAGCTTAAACTATTAGGGCTAATGGAGGAAGTCTGAGAATTGAAATTAACAATTAAGGAAAAAGACAAAAAAACTGCAGACTTGGAGCGACGCATTGAGGATCTTGAACAATATTCTTGTATGGATGATCTAATTATAAGTGGACTAGACATTAAATATCAAACATATGCCAATGCTACAGCAGGAATGAGAGGTGAGGAGGCTCCCTTAAGTGAATCAGTTTCCCTGGAAAACCAGGTGCTTCAGTTCCTTGAAAGCAGAAATATAAAGGTTGAAGTAAATGCAATTTCAGCTTGTCATACTTTACCCAGAAAAGATAATAAAACAAAGAAATCAATTGTGATATGCTTTGTGAACAGAAGGGTAACCAGAGTGGTGGCTCAGTTGGTAGAGCATCCGCCCCACACCTGGGAGGCAGGGGTTTAAATCCCAGCCGGGTCATGCCGAAGACCATATAAAAAGTGGAACTTCCTGCCGTCCAGCTTGGTGCTCAGCAATAATGAAGTGGAGGAGGGAAATTTGTGGCTGCACCTTGCATGGCAGCGGCCCTCTGATTCTACACTTGGGGTGTGTGTGATTAACACTGTAGATAGGTAAAACACAATCTCGTTCTACTGTACATGATTGGTTGTACAGTTGAATGACAATAAAGGGTGATTTAATTTAAAGAATGACATACTGAGGCAGGCCAGAAAGCTACGGGGAACAGAAGTTTACCTAAATGAACATTTAACAAAGACTAATGCTGAAATAGCACGGCAAGCACGGATGCTGAAAAGACAAAATAAGATACAGGCAACATGGACAAGAAACTGTAGAGTTTGGATCAAACTAAATGGAACACCCGAGGAAGCAAAGGCCATAATAATCAGAGATCTTACTGACTTAAATAAATATAGATGAACACTGATTAAGAAAATATGATAATCCATATCCACACACACAGCAAGAATAGTTCTTTTGTGACATACCATGTTAATGTACTTTAAAAAAACAAAAACAAAACAAAAAACTTATGACTGACTTTAGTAGACATCAATTATCCCCAGTTGGAGGAAATCATTTGACATAGAGTGAAGAAATTCAAACTCTGAAAATATGCCATTATTCTGAACATAAACTACAAGAGATGGAGAACTATATTGATCCTGATAACCACTTCTTCAATAATATTCATAATCATTGTGAATATTATGCTGGAAAGCAATTTAAAAGTCAAGTGCAATTAGATGGTAAACTATCAATAATACACTTCAACAGCAGAAGTCTTAACAAAAGCTTTCCACAGATTCAGGACTATTTAAAACAGCTAGATAGAAAATTTACAGCTGTCGCAGTCTCTGAAACTTGGCTTAATGAAGAGCAGGCTTCTCTGATGGCAATAGAGGGATATCAGATGTTTTATATTAACAGATCTCAAAAAAAGGGTGGTGGTGTTGCACTGTATATTGATGACCTGTATAGGTGTAAACTTGTAAATGGAATGTCCTTTGCACTACCAGGGATTCTGGAATGTGTTACTGTCGAGATTGACCAAGATAAAACAAAAAAATCTAATTATAAGTTGTATATATAGAATGCCGGGAACTAGCTTTGAGACACTCAGAGATAAATTAGTTGAGCTGTACAATAAAATAACTAGTAAGAAAATGGTTGTAATCTGTGGAGATTTCAATATTGATTTACTAAATCCATTTCAACAAAATGTAATTACAGAGTTCATGAATTCTATGTACAGTATGAGTCTATATCCCACAATAACACATCTCAGTAGATTCACAGTTCACACTGCAACATTTATTGATAACTTGTTACCTCCGCCAAGGAGGTTATGTTTTTACCAGGGTTTGTTTGTCTGTTTGTCTGTCTGTCTGTTACCAACATAACTCAAAAAGTTTTAAACGGATTTTCATGAAATTTTCAGGAAAGGTGTGTAATGGCATGGGGAGCAGATGATTAGATTATGGTGATGATCTGAGAGTGCATACCTCCACCAAGGGCTTTGTTTGTATTTGTGCAGCAGGATTACACAAAAACTACTGAATGGATCTGGATGAAATTTTCACCAGAGGTGGTTCTTGGCCTAGAGAGGAACCCATTATATTTTGGTGATGATCTGAGAATGCATACCTCAGCCAAGGCTCTTATCTTCTCACAGTGTGTTAGCAACAATACTCCAAAAGTTATGAACGGATTTTGACAAAATTTTCAGTAAAGGTGTGTAATGGCATGGGGAACAGATGATTAAATTTTGGTGATGATCTGAGAGTGCATACCTCCACCAAGGGCTTTGTTTGTATTTGTGCAGCAGGATTACATAAAAACTACTGGATGGATTTGGATGAAATTTTCACCAGAGGTGGTTCTTGGGCCAGAGAGGAACCCATTATATTTTGGTGATGATCTGAGAATGCATACCTCAGCCAAGGCTCTTATTTTCTCACAGTGTGTTAGCAACAATACTCCAAAAGTTATGAACGGATTTTGATGCAATTTTCACCACATGTGGCTATAGGCCTACACACAAACCCATTACATTTTGGAGGTCATCCATGAGAAACGGAAGGAGGCTTGGCTGAGGTATGTGCTCTATGAGTGCTTTTCTAGTTTATTATGCAGTGGAAGCAATTTGGAGCAACTTTTGGATACACTCGGAAAGGAATTAGGAAAGCTTAAACTGTGGTTTGATTCAAACAAATTAACGCTCAATTTAAGTAAGACAAAATTTATAGTTTTTAAGAACCATCACAACAACTCAGTATCTAAACTCAGTGTAAATGGTGTAGAGATTGAAAGGGTATCCAAAACTAAATTTCTTGGAGTAATAATTGATAATAAACTGTGTTGGAAATCACATATTAATTATATTAAAGTAAAATATCTAAATCAATTGCAATACTACACAGAGTGAAATATTTGCTGAATCAACCCACACTATATGCTTTGTATCATTCATTAATACTCCCGTACATGACATATTGTACTGAAGTATGGGGAAATACATAGAAAACAAACATATATCCACTCTTTATGCTTCAGAAGAGAGCTATTAGAATAATAAACAAAGCTGCTTACAGGGAACCAACAAACCCACTTTTTCTTAAATTAAAAGCTCTCAAGCTGAAAGATCTGGTTAACTTGAAAACTGCAGTAATAATGTTTAAAGTGAAGAATCTATCACTGCCCACAAATATCCAAAAGTTGTTCCAAATAAGGGAGAAACAATATCATTTCCGAGGAACATGTATATTTCAAAAACCTTCAGTGAGAACTACTACCAAGTAACACTGTGTCTCAGTGCAAGGAGTCAGATTGTGGAATGCTTTTGGACCTGAATTAAAATCATGTACAACGCTTGGACAATTTAAACAAAAACTAAAGGAAGAAATACTCCAAACATATATACAAGATGACATGTAAAATCACATAAGGATTATCGTATTCAGTCTGTGTTGTGTTGTTGCTTAGATTTTTGTTGCGTTTTGTCTTAGCTTTGTTCTGAATTGTAATCACTCTTGTTTTTCTTTTGAATTCTTGGATGGAATATGAAGGGGCAATATAAGCTGTGGCTTCAGCCATCACCCATTTCGGATAACTTATGTTGAACTGTATAATCAGAGGAGTTATTGTTTAATTTGACCTTGTAAAATGTTTTTTTCTTTCCCCTTTGTTATATTATTCTGTTCCTTTCTTTTAATCTTTACTTTTAATCTATCTGAAATAAAGATTCATTCATTCAAATGCATTCACTGGTCACTAAGTACTAGGGGTGGGAGAAAAGATTGATTTAGTGATGGACTGTGATACTTGACACTAACAACGATGCACCGATCCCTAAACGCATGGATCGATCTTTTATTAATATATACATGTAAATACTCTTGGGTATTCAATCAATTGCATTTTCAGTACACTAGATGGTGGAAAGCAAGCACTCAGTCAAGTGAAGTCATAGTTGGTCTTGCGAGATTTGCAGCCAGCTTTGAAATTTAAGAAGCAGTTAGGTCAAAGTTAGCTCAAATGTCGGGTATTTTGGGTTTTATGACAAAGATGGAAGGAAAGACCTTGATATGACGCAACCCACAAGAAGCTCTGCATGAAAAAAAACAAAACAAAATTAAAAAAACATGCGGGCCAGCACTCATCTTGGAGCAACCTTAGCAACGGCTAAGCTAAAAACACACTGGCATGGAGCTTGCAAGCAGCGCTCTACGAAAAAGTAAGTAATGTTTATTTATGAAGCACTTTTCAGAGACATATAGTCACAAAGCCCTGTACAATAAAATAAAATAAAAAGAATTTGATACATAAAAATAATTTAAAAAGTGGAAAAACAAGTAAAAACAAGATTAAAATAATTTAAAAATATCAAACTTACCATTAAAAAGCAGTTGAATTGAAACTCAACGGAAAGCCTCCTTAAACAAAGAAGCTTTCAGCTGCTTTTTAAGAGTCCACAGAGTCAGATAAACATTGCTGGAGTGCAGAGACTTGTCTTTGTGGAAAATGAAGCCTCGAGAATACTTTATTATATGAAAGAAATGTCAGCAATTTTTACTTTAGGACATGATTTGAGGTTGAATAAGGTGAAAAAAAATTGAAAGCTATGGTATCACAGAAGTCAATATCGTTGAATTGTAATAGGATCGTATTGTGACCCCCCCCCCCCCCCCAAAAAAAGCACTACGATCCGAACTGAATCGCAAGATCCCTCATGACTCCCACCCCTACTAAGTCCCCATTGCTAGTTGGATCCCCATTGCCTTCAGAACTGATTTAATTCAACGTGGCATTGATTCAGCAAGCTGCTAGAAATATTTGAGATACTTGTCTGTATTGATTATGCTACCATCGCACAGTTACTGCAGATTTGTTGGCTTCACATCCATGATGCTTCCTGCATGCATCCATTCTTTCCTGTTGTCTACCCCAAATTCTGACCCTACCATCTGAATGTTTCAGTAGAAACTGAGACTCAGACCAAGCAATGTTTTCCCACTCTTCTATTGCCCAATTTTGGTGAGCCTGTATTAATTGTAGCCTCAGATCCTGTTACCTTATATCCATCACGGACACCATGGACACTCAAATCCCCATTCTTGTGTTGATATTGGTGGTCTTTTTCTTCATGTCACCTGTGACTGGGAACCCAGCAAACTATGGTACCATTGTTTACACTAGGGATCTGCTGTTAGCACTATGGAGTTCAGCGGTGCTAACAGGGAAACTCGATATTCCACGGGAAGTAAGGCGCAAATGACATGGATGTCGAGCTGGAGCAAAGCGACAGGTAAGGAAGACAAGGTACAAGCCTGTTCTGTCATCCGTTATCATGGGAAATGTGAGATCACTGACAATAAAACATTGAAAGTAGTAGACATTCAACTTAGCCAACACCAAAGAAGCATACACCTCATCACCCCTCCCCCCACAGAAGATCTGATCACAGTCTGGTTCACCTCCTGCCTGTATACAAACCCCTGGTGCACAGACAACCTCCTGCTACCCACACAGTGAAGAGATTGTCTGAGGAGTTTGAGGACACTGTGAAGGACTGTTTTGAATCCACTGAGTGAGAGCAGCTCTGTGATCCACATAGGGAAGACATCGACAGCCTCACACACACCATCACAGACTACATCAACTTCTGTGTGGAGAACACCATACCCACCAAGACCAGACGGGGTTTCTCAAACAACAAGCCCTGTATCAACCCTGAGATAAAGACACCGCTGAAGGAGAAGAAAAGGATCGTCAGGTCAGGAAACAAGGAGGAACTGAAGTCCATGCAGAGACAGCTGAGGAGGAAGATCAGAGAGGGGAAGGACAACTACAGGAAGAAGATTGAGGACAAGCTGCAGCAGAACAACGTCAGTGTTGTCTGGAGAGGCCTCAAAACCATCTCTGGGCACCAGGATACCACCTTCCAGGCCATGGGGGGTAGGGAGTGGGTGAACAACCTAAACCTATTCTTCAACAGGTTTGACCAAAGTCCCTTTTCCACTAGTACCTACTCAGTCCAACTTGCCTCGACTCTACTCGACTTTACTGAGCTCGACACTGTGTGGTGGGGTTTTCGTTTTCAACTGAGAACCACCTCAAGTGGGTGGATTCATGAATGAATGAATTGAATGAATTTGAATGAATGAATTTTTTTATTTCGGATAGTACAGTACAGGTTAAAAGAAACTGTATAATATAACAACAAGGTCAAATTAGGCAAAGACTCCTTCTACTATACAATTCCACGTGAGTTATCCGAAATGGGTGATGGCTGAAGCCGCAGCTTATATTGCCCACCCATATTCCATCCAAGAATTCAAAAGAGAAAAAAGAGAAAACAAGACAAGAGCGATTACAATTTAAAACGAAGCTAAGACAAAATATGACTGAGAGAAAAAAAAAGAAAACTAAGCTAGGCTAAGTTAAGCGGTTACTATTCAAAAACAAATCTAAGACAAAGTGTCACAGAGAAAAAAAAAACTAAGCTACAACACAACACAGGCTGGATATGTCAATCCTTATGTGAGTTTACATGTCGTCTTGTAAATATGTTTGGAGTATTTCTTCCTTTAGTTTTTGTTTAAATTGTCCAAGCGTTGTACATGATTTTAATTCAGGTCCAAAATCGTTCCATAATCTGACTCCTTGCACTGAAATACAGTGTTGCTTGGTGGTTGTTCTCACTGCAGGCTTTTGAAATATACATGTTCCTCTGAAGTGATATCGTTTCTCCCTTGTTTGGAACAACTTTTGGATATTTGCGGGCAGTGATAAATTCTTCACTTTGAACATTATTATTGCGGTTTTAAAGTCAACCAGATCTTTCAACTTGAGAGTTTTTTGTTTAAGAAAAAGTGGGTTTGTTGGTTCCCTGTAAGCTGCTTTGTTTATTATTCTAATAGCTCTCTTTTGAAGCATAAAGAGTGGATATATGTTTGTTTTATATGTATTTCCCCATACTTCATTACAATATGTCATGTATGGGAGTATTAATGAATGATACAAGGTGTATAGTGTGGGTTGATTCAGCAAATATTTCACTCTGTGTAATATTGCAATTGATTTGGATACTTTACCTTTAATATAATTAATATGTGACTTCCAACACAGTTTGTTATCAATTATTACTCCAAGGAATTTAGTTTCAGATACCCTTTCAATCTCTACACCATTTACACTGAGTTTGGGTACTGGGTTGTTGTGATGGTTGTTAAAGACTATAAATTTTGTCTAACTTAAATTGAGCGTTAATTTGTTTGAATCAAACCACAGTTTAACCTTTCCTAATTCCTTTCCGAGTGTATCCAGAAGTTGCTCCAAATTGTTTCCACTGCATAGCAGATTAGTGTCATCGGCAAACAATATTAAGTCCATTTTTTCTGAAACTTTACATATATCGTTTATATACATATTGAATAATAATGGTCCCAAAACTGAACCCTGTGGGACTCCACAGGTGACCTTCAGTAACTCTGAGTTTTTGTTGCTAACGCATACATACTGATATCTATTCTTTAAGTAACTACTTAACCAGGACAGTGCTACCCCTCTAATACCACAATTTTGTAGTTTCTTTAATAATAAATTATGATCTACTGTATCAAATGCTTTTTTAAGATCTAGGAATACTCCAACTGAATACTCTTTATTTTCAATGGCTGTTGATATTTTTTCTGTAAATTCCATTAGGGCATATGCAGTTGTCCTCTTGTGTCTGAACCCATATTGCTGCTCACACAATAAATCATTCTTCAGTATGAAGTTGTCAATTCTCTCATAGAATATTTTTTCAAGTATCTTGGAAAATTGTGGTAATAGTGAAATTGGTCTATAGTTTGAGAGTTCCCCTCTGTCGCCCGTCTTGTATATCGGAATTACTTTAGCTATTTTCATTGCATTGGGAAATATACCTGATTGGAGAGACAGGTTACAGATATATGTCAGTGGTTTTACTATGCATTCGATAACAGTTTTGACTAGTAGCATGTCAATACCATCCCAGTCAGTAGATGTTTTACTTTTGAACGATTTAACAATTTCAATGACCTCTCTTTCGTCTGTGTTCTTTATGAAGATGGAGTCTTTTACAGCAGTGTTATTGCATATTGTATCACCTGTAGGCACCGTAGTGGGTATTTCTCGGGCCAGTTTAGGTCCAATGTTAACAAAAAAATTATTAAATTCATCTGCAGGTGAAGCTATATTCACACTCTGAGTCGTTTTATTATTTTTTGGAATATTAGTTGGGTAGCTTGTATTTCTGCTTTTATTTCCAAGGATACTGTTGAGTATTGTCCATGTATTTTTAATATTGTCTTTGTTTTTCACCAGTTCTTTACTGTAATAGTCTCTTTTACTACATCTTATTATATATGTTAACTTATTTTTGTATGTTTTATACCGCTGCTCTGCTTCTTTTGTCCTTTTCTTTAGGAAAGCTTTATATAATAAATTTTTCTTTTTACACGCCTTTTGTAGTCCTTTGGTTAACCATGGCTTATCAGCAAATTTGTGTTTAAGCTTTTTTTTTACTAATGGGCAGTTTTTTTCATAAAGAGTGGTTACAATGTTTATAAATGTGTCCTAGGCTTCATTTACATCTGATACATAGACTTCTGTCCAGTCTTGCTTCAGCAAGTCCTCTTTAAGAGAACTGATTGCATTTGGTGATTTGTGTCTGAACGATTTTGAAATTTTTTCTGCGTTGGGCCCCGTGTGGCCATGGATAAGTGCAAAGGTTGGCAAGTGGTCACTTATATCATTTATCAATAATCCACTTTCTATTTTCTTATCGAAAACATTGACAAACAGGTTGTCAATAAGTGTAGCAGAGTGAACTGTGATTCTACTAGGATGTGTTATTGTAAGATATAGACTCATGCTGTACATAGAGTTCATGAACTCTGTAACTACATTTTGTTGATGTGGATTCAGTAAATCAATATTGAAATCTCCACAAATTCCTACCATTTTCTTACTAGTAATATTATTGTACAGCTCGACTAATTTATCTCTGAATGTCTCAATGCAAGTTCCCGGCGTTCTATATATGCAGCTTATGATTAGATTTTTTGTTTTGTCTAGGTCAATCTCAACAGTAACACATTCCAAAATCCCTGGTAGTGCTGAGGACATTTCATTTACAAGCTTACACCTATACAGGTCATCAATATACAGTGCAACACCACCACCCTTTTTTTGAGATCTGCTATTGAAGTGTATTATTCATAACAGGAAGGTGGCCCGTTATTCCATTATGTTGTTTACATGCTTACATTTTCACTGATAAATAATGTAAAAGATGCTAAAAATCATAAAATGCTCACCATCTTCCCCGTGAGCAGCGATCAACTCGGAGACCTCCTGGTGTACTGTGGTGGACACAGTACACATGGCACTCCACCCAGGACATAGGGGTTGGTGGGGGAGAATACAGTTAGGGATGCTAATGGAGAAAAGTGAGGGGAGCCAAACAAAGAAAGATGTGCCTTTCGCCCCCTGCCGTGCCAGGTTCACACCTGAGGACGCAGGGGTATGAATGTATGGTAGCAAGACCTGCTCTGTGACATGTGTGTCAATGTTTTGTTGATGTGTGTGCATATCTTTCACGTCTGTATGTTAATGTGTTTACCCTGTGTGCCAGAGGTGGTAATAAAAGTGTATTAAAGAGTTTGCTCAGGCACTCAGAGGACAGCTGTTTTGTGTTGAATGTTGGAAGTTGAATAAAGTTCAAGTGTCGTCCAGCTCGCTGTCTCGTCTGCTTTCATCTTCCACATTGGTGACCCTAAGACATGCAATGGAGAACGAGCCGAGCACCGCCCCGGAGACAAACCAGAGGGAGAACACCTGCGCGGCATGCGCTATCACAGTCAAGCTCCCAGACTTCTGGCTTCACAATCCGACTGCTTTGTTTCTACATGTGGAAGCCCAATTCGCACTCCGCAGAATCACAACGGACGACACCAAATATTATCATGTGGTCACTGTGCTGGATGTGCGCGCCACGCAGCAAGTGACGAGCCTGCTCCAGGAACCACCGGCCCAGGGAAAATATGACGTGCTCAAGCAGACGCGAATTCAGAGGCATACCGTCGGACAGTGAGCGAGCAGAGAGACTCCTAACGCGTTCAGAGTTAGGTGACAGATCAGCTGTGGAGCTTATGGAGAGCATCATAGCATTGATGGGGAAAAACAACGAATCCTTCCTGTTCGCTCACCTGTTCCTCAGGAAACTACCTGGTACAGCGAGGGTGATCCTGGCCAATTTGCCGCTGCTGGTAACCGAGAACTACTGCGCTCTGGTGCAGGAAGTGAACCGCATCATCCTAGGGACCAGAACTCTCAGCGTGCACGCAACAACACCTGCATCCAGGAAGGGCTCCAGCGAGGTCAAGGACCTGTTGGCAGTGGCTTGGACAGAGATGCAGGAACAGGACACTCTGTTTCTATCACCGCCGCTTTGGCTTGAATGCTCAATGTTGTCTGTTGCCGTGCCAATTCAAGAAGCCAGGGAAAATGCACGGCCAGCAGTCAGTAGCAGCTGTGACTGCTGGCGACAGGCACAAGCTGCTTTTAATCACAGACACGCGCTCAGGGAGACGTTTCTTAGTGGACTCCAGCTCCCAGAAGACCCTCATTCTGCCGGTCAGTGCAGACAGATCGGCAGGAGGCAGCAGCTCAGAGCTCACGACCACCAACGGATCAAACATCAAGACGTTTGACGAACGGACATTGACGGTGTGCTTACATGGACGCAATTATCAATGGGACTTTGTGGTAGCGGCATGTTCTGTCCCCATTTTAGGTGCAGATTTTTTATGTGCTTATGGGTTATTAGTCGATGTTGCCAACAGACATTTAGTGGATGCTTTCTCTTTTTCCTCCTTGCTCTACACAGCTTGGGGAGATGGGCCAACAACACAGGCTAACGTTTTGCTCCAGGGGGGTAAGTACCAGCATTTACTTGCACAGTTCCCAGCAATCATGGTTGTGATGACCTCCCTGAAGTTATGCCACGTGCCGACGTGCCGACCTGCCTCAAAACCTCCACCATCATCCCTGTCCCCAAGAAGTCACGGATCACTGGACTTAACGACTACAGACCTGTAGCGCTCACCTCTGTAGTCATGAAGTCCTTTGAGCGCCTAGTCCTGCACCACCTCAAGTCCATCACCACTCCCCTCCTGGACCCTCTGCAGTTTGCCTACCGAGCCAACAGGTCTGTGGACGACGCAGTCAACCTGACCCTCCACTCCATCCTGCAGCACCTGGACTCCCCGGGAACCTATGCCAGGATCCTGTTTGTGGACTTCAGCTCTGCATTCAACACCATCCGCCCCGCTCTGCTCCGGGACAAGCTGTCCCTGCTCAACGTGCCTGACTCCCTCTGCAGGTGGATCACCGACTTCCTGACGGACCGGAGGCAGCATGTGTGGCTGGGAAAGACTGTCTCAGACTCTGTTAGCATCAGCACCGGATCACCCCAGGGCTGTGTACTTTCCCCCCTACTCTTCTCCCTTTATACCAACTCCTGCACCTCCAGCCACCAGTCTGTCAAGCTGATCAAGTTTGCGGATGACACCACCCTCATTGGGCTCATCTCCAACAGCGACGAGTCCGTCTACAGGAAAGAGGTGGCCCAGCTGGCGTCCTGGTGCAGCCACAACAGCCTGCAGCTGAACGCTCTGAAGACAGTGGAGATGATTGTGGACTTCAGGAAAGTCACAACCCCTCTGCCCCCCCCCCCCCCCCTCACCCTCACAGGCTCTCCCATCACCACTGCAGATTCCTTCTGCTTCCTGGGCACCACCATCACCCGGGACCTCAAGTGGGAGCAGACCATCAGCTCCCTCATCAAAAAGGCCCAGCAGAGGATGTTCTTCCTGTGGCAGCTGAGGAAGCTCAAGCTACCCACCAAGATGTTGGTGCAGTTCTACACGGCCATCATCGAGTCCATCCTCACCACCTCCATAACTGTGTGGTACGCAGGAGCCACTGCCAGGGACAGACTAAGGCTGCAGCGCATCGTGCGCACTGCTGAGAAGGTGATCAGCTGCAAGCTCCCATCCCTCCAGGATCTGTACATCTCCAGGACCCGGAGGCGTGCAGGCCGGATCATTGCCGGTCCTTCACACCCTGGTCACGTACTGTTTGCCCCCCTCCCCTCAGGTAGAAGACTTCGGTCCATTCAGACTAAAACCTCCCGTCACTGAACAGCTTCTTCCCCTCTGCCATCAGACTGCTGAACACTAAGTGACTTATTAGACTCTCGTGCACTATGTACAGCAGCTCAACCAGACTCATGTCAATCATCACTGTTTTCTTTTTGCATTACCGACTGTACTATGGGGTACTCCACAATATCTGCTGCTCGCTAATATATCTAAAAATTGCTTTGTCTAGTATTACTTATTCATACATTTTATTGCATGTATAGTTCTTTATTTCTATCTTTTATTTTTATCATGTTTAATGTTGCAGCATTGCACCGAGACAAATTCCTAGTTTGTGTACTACATGAACAATGGCAATAAATCTGATTCTGATTCTGATTCTGATGTTTTCTGCTACAGTAACCAAACATGGGGTTGAATATTTCATAACCACAAAAGGCCTGCCGGCGTTTACATTACCTCGGTGCCTGGACACTATTAAACTAGCCAGTGGCACGAGGAGTTTACCAACTTAGAGCAGCTGGGGATTGTTAGGCGTTCCAACAGCCTGTGGGCATCCCCACTACACATGGTGCCTAAGGCTGATGGGTTGTGGTGACCGTGCGGCGATTTCCGGCGCTTGAACAACGCCACAGAACACAATCGGTATCCCATCCCGCACATTCAGGATTTTTCCGTGCACCTGGCCAGGACGCATTTTTTTTAAAAGTGGATCTGGTCCACAGTTACCACCAGGTCCCGGTGCGTGAGGAGGACGTTCCCAAAACAGCGGTAATAACTCCTTTTGGCCTTTTCAAGTTTTTATGCATGCCGTTCAGGTTAAAGGGCACTGTGCAAACCTTCCAAAGAATGATGGACGCGGTACTCCATGACATGCCTTTCGTTGTTGTCTACTTAGGCGACATTCTGGTGGCTAGCGTGTCCGAGGAGGAGCACCTCGCCCATCTCAAACTAGTTTTATAAAGGTTAGAAGTGCATGGGCTTATCGTTAACCCGGTGAAGTACCAGTTCGGTGTGTCAGTGATTGATTTTTTGGGTCACCACATTTCGCTCAAAGGGCACGATTCTGCTGCCTGATAAGGAGCATGCCGTGTCGGATTTTCCACGTCTGCCGACCGTGAAGGCCCTGCAGAAATTTTGGGGGCATGGTCAACTTTTACAACCGTTTCCTCCTCCGAGCAGCCCAGCTGCTGCAGCTGTTGTACGCTGCGCTCAAGAAAAAGAAGCCCGTGGAAAACATTGACTGGACCCCCGAGCGAGTCCAGGCTTTCGCAAATGCCAAAACAGTGCTCGCTAACCCTGCTTTGCTAGCCCACCCTGCTGTGTCAGGGTGGCTAGCACTCACCACTGACGCATCTGATGTTGCCATAGGAGCAGTGGTGGAGCAGTACGTTTCCAGTGCGTAGCAACCAAAGTCAAAGTGCCTTTATTGTCATTCCATTGTTAATAAACAATGCAACGAAATTGAGATACTGCTCCCTAAAAACAAACTATCACACTCACAGTTCACTCATGCATTTAACATTCTTATAATTACAACAATAAATAATAAACAATATAACAATAAATAATATTATTTAATTTAACAATATTAACAATATTAACAGACATGCAATATTAACAATACAACAATATAACAATAAATAATAAACAATATAACATTAAATAATAATAACCACTCTCATTTTTCAGTCGTACTTTGTGCGACAACAAACGCAAATACTGTACGTTTGACAGAGAGTTGTTGGCCCTCCACCTGGCAATGTGCCACTTCCAGGTTTGGCTGGAAAGGCATGAGTTCACCACGTTCGTTGATCATAAGCCGCTAACGTACACAATGTCCAAAGTCTCAGAACCGTGGTTGGCCGGGCAGCAACGACATTTGGCCGTGAACTCGGAGTTCACAACCGACATCCAGCATGCAGCCAGTAAGCTTAATGATGTGGCTGACTGCTTTTGCACATTAGTCTCCCCAGTCTACATGGGAATAGATTTCCCTGCCATGGCCGCAGAGCAAACCAGGGACATGGACATTTGCGTGCTCCAGTCCGCGCCTTCTGGGTTAAAACAGGAGAGCAGGGAGGTGCAAAAAGGGTGCCCTACCTTGCTCTGCGACGTCTCCACTGGTCACCCACGCCCGGTGGTTCTGAGCTCTTGGTGCCGCTGCATTTTTGAGTCAGTCCACTCCCGTTCACATCTTGGTGTGCGTGCCTCAGTAAAACTGGTGGGGGCAACATTTTTTCTGTCCGCACTTATGCAGGGACATGAAAGAGTGGGCTGCAGTGTGCGTCACATGCCAGTGGACCAAAGTGTACAAGCACACCAAAGCCCCCCTCGAGCCATTCCCAATTCCGACCAGGAGGTTCGACCACGTCCACGTGGATTTGATGGGCCCCCTCCCGCCATCACAAGGTTTCATGCATCTTTTGACAATCGTGGACTGCACCATGCGTTGGCCTGAAGTGGTCCCACTGGCTTCCACCACATCCACGGAAAGTGGCTCGCGCTTTTTTGTCAGCTTGGATTGCACTGTTCGGATCCCCGTCGGACATCACTTCCGACAGGGGTCAGCAATTCGTTTCAGAACTCTTGTCTACGATGGCCCAGAGCCTGGGGGTCAAAATCCACCGCACCACTGCGTACAACCCCCAGGCTAACAGGTTATGCGAACATTTTCATAAGTCGCTTAAAACAGCGTTCAGAGCTTCACTCACGGATGCAAATTGGGTCGACCGCCTGCCCTGGGTCCTGTTAGGGTTGCGCTCCGCACCTAAGGAGGATCTGGCAGCCTCCCCAGCAAAACTCATTTTTTCTCAGCTGCTGTGGATCCCCGGGGAATTTTTACCGGAAAACCCCGCACCCGGGACCGACCTGCCCATGCAATTAGGGCTGGCCAATGTGCCAGTCCCGGCACACCATTGTTTTCCCCACACCTTTGTCCTAAAGAGCTTATAGAGCGCCAAGGTTGTTTTTGTTAGGCACGACACACACAGAACCCCGCTGCGCCCACCGTATGATGGACCGTTCAGAGTACTGAAAACCGGGGCAAAGCATTTCGTGTTAGACTTTGGGGGGTGTAAGGAAACTGCCTGCATTGACAGGCTTAAGTTGTCAGATGGACAGGTGGTGTTGGCTCAAGCTCCCCGGCGTGGACACCCACCTACAGTGGCTCCACAAGTTGCTGTTCCACCTTCAGAGAACTGTTGGAAGCAGACTAGGTCTTTCCCCTCCCCACCCTTTCCCCCTCCACAGGACTGCATGCCGGAGGCTGAGTTTGTCTCCTGCCCACCTCAACAGCAGGACACTTTGGCCGGTCTGGCAACTCCACGTTACAGCCATTATGGGTGCCGGCTCAAGCCCAAGGTGCCAGAGGGTTAGAGCCCCTTCTGGGTGTTCGGGGAGGATGGGGGCTGTGTGGTGGACACAGTACACATAGCACTCCACCCAGAACAAAGGGGTTGGTGGGGGAGAAGATAGTTAGGGATGCTAATGGAGAAATATGAGGGGAGCCAAACGAAGAAAGATGTGCCTTTCACCACCTGTCACCCCCTGTTCACACCTGAGGATGCAGGAGTACAAATGTATGGTAGCAAGACCTGCTCTGTGACATGTGTGTCAATGTCAATGTTATGTTGATGTGTGTGTTGTCTTTAACGTCTGTATGTTAATGTGTTTACCCTGTGTGCCGGAGGCGGGAGTAAAAGTGTATTAAAGAGTTCGTTCGGGCACTCAGAGGACAGTTGTTTTATGTTGAATGTTGGAAGCTGATTAAAGTTTGAGTGTCGTCCAGCTCGCTGTCTCGTCTGCTTTCATCTTCCACAATACTTTCATTTCAGCTCGCTCTGCCACAGCAGAGTCGCTGCAGCTGAAAAGTTCATAGTTGTCAAATTTTACCTAATGTAGTTTATTTTTCATGCACATGGATCCAAGTGCTGCAACACCGATGGAAGAACTGTACTCACTGACAGGGAGACTGTTGAAAAATAACCACATTTGATCAAATTTGACCACTATGAATTTTTCCGCCTATGAAATTTTTAGCCACGGCGCCGGCGGAGCTTTCCGAAATGAAATACCAGGATTTCTCTGAACTGATGGCTGCTCACAGGGAAGATGATGAGTCTTTTGTGATGGTGTTGATTTATGTGTAACCACTTATTTCATTTATTATCACAGAAATAATAAAAACTCACGATCAAATTTATCAAATGGCAGTTTTTAATCTTGTGACGACGTCGCTCTCATCCACTGACGTTATGCCCTGGCCAATCAGTGGCCTGCAATCCAGTGACATCACATTTTCATCTCGACTCAGCATGGTTGGAACCTCACTGAAGTAGGTCCCAAAAAAGTACCGGGTAGCAGGTATTAATGGAAAACCCTACAAACTGAGTAGAGTCGAGGGAAGGTGGGCTGAGTAGGTACTAGTGGAAAAGGGGCTCAACCGCCCTTTCCTCCACTTGCCCACCAACCCCTGCTACCTCCACATTCATCTCGTCCCCTTGTCCCCCCCCCCACATCCCTCAGTTCTCAGTACACATCCCCTGCTGTTTTTTGCCCTCACAGGCTGAACACCCCCTCCTCCCAGCACACAGCCCCCTGCCCTAGTCTGTCCCACACTAGACGCACGTGAGATCTGAGCTGAAGAAGAGCAAGGCGAGGAAGGCTGCAGAACCGGACAGCATCAGCTCGAGGCTCCTCAAGTCCTGTGCAGACCAGCTATGTGGGATTGTGGAGCACATCTTCAGCTTCAACCTGAAGCTGGGGAGGGTACCAAAGCTGTGGAAAACATCCTGGGTGATACCTGTGCTGAACACTTAACCCCAAGGACCGGAACAACTACAGACCAGTGGCCCTCACATCACACCTGAAGAAGACCCTGGAGAGGTTGCTCCTTGCCCATCTCTGCCCCCTGGTGAGACCAGCAATGTACCTACTTCAGTTTGCTTACCAGCATTTTATTTTTTTTATTATTATTATTTTTTTTATTTATACAGAATAGTTCCATTGAGAGGCAGCCTCTCTTTTTCAAGGATGCCCTGTTCACACTCAAACAGTTACACATTCACACCTGGAAGCTGCCTAGTACAACCACAGACTGACTTGTGGACACTGAGCAGCTCCACTGGAGCACTTGGGGTTAAGGGCCTCGCTCAAGGGCACCTCAGTGGGGTTAAGGAAGGTGGGGTAAACACTGCTATGTTATCTGTCCCACCCAGATCTAATCCTGCTGGTCCAGGGATCGAACCCGCGACCCTCCACTCACCAGTCCACATCCCTAACCATTAGGCCACCACTGCATGGCATCAGGGTGGAGGATGCAATGATCTTCCTCCTACATCATTCCCTGTCTCACCTGGAGAAGCCTTGGAGCACTGTGGGGATCATGTTCTTTGATTTCTCCAGTACTTTCAACACCATCCAACTACTGATGCTGAAGGACAAGCTGCTGTGTGCAGGGGTTTAATAGCATCTGTCATTGTGGATCCTGGGCTACCTCACAGACCGATCACAGTTTGAGGACGGTGTGCCTGACACCATCATCTGCAGTACGGGGGCTCCCCAGGGAACAGTTCTGGCTCCCTTCCTGTTCACCCTCTACACAGCTGACTTTTCACACAGCACACCACACTGCCATTTATGACTGCGATCGTTGGCCTCATCTTTGATGGGGATGACGCCGATTACATGATGGGGCGGCGGTGGCGCAGGTGTAGTGTGACCGACTACTGATCGGAGGGTCATGGGTTCGATTCCCGCTCTGTCTGCTATCCGCTTGTCGAAGTGTCCTTGAGCAAGATACTAAACCCCCAGTTGCTCCTAGTGGACTGGTTAGCACCTGTGTGTATGGCAGCTCTGCCGCCATCAGTGTGTGAATGTGTGTGTGAATGGGTGGATTGCAGGATCTGTAAAGCGCTTTGGTCATCCTAGATGAGAAGAAAAGCACTATATAAGTGAACACCATTTACCATTTTACAGAGGACTTATCCAGGACTTCTTGGACTCATGCCTGCAGAACTGCCTCCAGATTAATGCGAGGGAAACCAAGGAACTGGTAGTGGACTGCCGCGGACAAGGACAACTCCCCACAATACCGGTAAATATCCAGGGAACAGACACTGAGATAGTGACATCTTACAAGTACTTGAGTGTTCGCTTGAACAAAAACTGGACTGGTCACACAACACCAATGCACTCTACAAGAAGGGGCAGTGCAGGCTTTTCACCCTGAGGAGATTCAGGTCTTTTGGAGTGCAGGGGGCACTTCTGAAGACCTTCTACGACTCTGTGGTGGCATCAGCCATCAAGTATGGAGTGGTCTGCTGGGGAAGCGGCATCATGGCAGATGACAGGAAGAGACTGAACAGGCTGAACAAAAAAGCCAGCTCTGTTCTGGGGGGCTGCCTTGACCCAGTGGAGGAGATAGGAGAGGAGGATGGAGGCTAAGCTGTCATCTCTGCTGAAGTCCGAGTCCCACCCCATGCGGGACATGCTGAATGCACGGAGGAGCTCATTTAGCGATAGGCTATGCCATCCTAGATGCTCGACGGAGAGGTTCCGCAGGTCCTTCTTTCTGCTGCTGTCAAACTGTAGAGTCTAACCTGTGCTCCTCATAGTGGCCGTACTAAACCCCACTACTTTGCATGATAGGGATCGTCCCCTCCAATACACAACTAAGACAATTATTATTGAGGGTGGCAAAAACACTGTTCATTCAACTGTGAAATAAATTGTCTGGGTTTATATTTCTATATTGCCGGTAATTTAACTAACTGTAATGCTGTTAATACCATCTAACTGCATTGCTCCTGCACTGTGTATATACAGCAGTGAAAATAAGTATTGAACATCTCAACATTTTTCTCATTAAAAACATTTCTGATGTAGCCATTGACCTGAGATTTTCACCAGATATCAGTAACAATCCAAGTAATGCATACATACAAACACATCAAGGCAACTGTGTTCACAAAACATGTTATATTTAATAAAGTGGACTCACACAGGGAATAAGTATTGGACACACTTCGTGAAATTCATTTAATCTTTAATAGAAAAGCCTTTGTTGGTAATAACAGCTTCCAGATGCCTCCTGTATGGAGAAACTAGATGCAGGCTTTGTTCAGAAGCAATTTTAGCCCATTCTTCCACACAAACTGTCAAATCTTGAAGGTTCCGTGGGTGTCTTCTATGAACGCTGATCTTCAGTTTGTTCCACAAATTTTCAATTGGATTCAGGTCAGGTGACTGACTGGGCCATTCTAGCAGCTTTATTTTCCTTCTCTGGAGCCAGTTGAGAGTTTCCTTGGCTGTGTGTTTGGGATGATTGTCTTGCTGAAATGTCCACCCTTGTTTCAACTTCAGCATCTCGGCAGATGGTAACAGGTTCTTATCAAGGATGTCTCTGTACATTTGTCCATCCATCTTTCCTTCAATTATATGAAGTCTGCCTGTACCATGTCCTAAAAAACACCCCCACACCATGATGGCATGTGCAGTGCCATTTCTCCTCCAAACATGCTGTGTGTTGTGGCATCCAAAAAGTTCAATTTTGGTATCATCTGACCACACTATATTCCCCCAATATTTTACTGGCTTGCCCTAATGCTGTGCAACAAACTTTAAACAAGCTTCAACATGCTTTTTCTACAGCAATGGAGTCGCGAGCAGCCGCGAGATGAGTGGGCATAGACCCCATGTCAGTTGAGCGCATTACTTATTGTTTTCTTTGAAACAGCAGTACTGCGGGGATGATTTGGACTCTCTGGCTGAGCTCACATGCTCATACATGGCTCACTGTCAAAATAAGTTTGTTCCACGTAAACGTGTCAAAATATATCCCAACAACAAACCATGGGTTACTAAATCAGTTAAATCCTGCTTACAGAGGAAAGCACTTGCCTTTAAACAGGGGTCTGTTTCTGCGCTACAGGTTGCCACTAAGGAGCTAAAGGCCGAAATTTTAAGAGCAAAACAGAATTATAAATCAGAATTGGAAAGCAAGATGGCAGCAAATAAACTTGGTTCGGCCTGGGCCAGTATGGAAAAAATTGCAGGCCTTCAGAGCACAGAGCGCAGTAATCGTGTGTTTTTAGATGGTTTTAGTTCAGACACAGAGCTGGCTAATGCTCTTAATTGTTTTTATGGTCGTTTTGACTCCTTTGATTTTAGCACAGAAATCCAAGATTTGAAACAGAAACTCAAAGACAATCAGCACTTTAATATTGAGATGCAGGATGTTGAAAGGGAGTTCCGCGCTGTAAAAGTGAACAAAAGTCAGGGCCCTGATAATATATGTGGACGCCTGGTAAAGTCCTGTGCACATGAACTGAGTCCTATATTTCACTACATTTTCAATAAATCCTTACAGACACAACATGTGCCTAAGATCTGGAAAGATGCCGTGGTTGTTCCCGTTCCAAAATCCAGCTGTCCTAAAACGGTAAATGACTTTAGACCAGTTGCTTTGACTTCAATTTTAATGAAAATTTTTGAAAAACTGGTCAGATGTGAGGTCCTAAAGCAGACTGAACATGCATTGGATCCTCTGCAGTTTGCCTATAGGCCTCACAGAGGAGTGGAGGATGCCACTGTCACTCTGTTTAACATGCTTTTTAAACATCTGGATTTTAATGGGACACACGCCAGGCTTTTATTTGTGGACTTTTCTTCTGCCTTTAATACAATCCAACCTCATATTTTAGTTGAAAGGCTCCTGCAACAATTTGATTTAAGCAATAATCTGGTGGGTTGGATTCTGGATTTCTTAACCAACAGGACGCAGAGAGTAAGGGTCAATGGTACATTGTCTGACCTAAAGTGCTCTTCTACTGGCTCTCCTCAGGGGTGTGTGTTGTCACCACTACTCTTCATCCTGTACACAAACATGTGTCGGAGCAGACATGACAACAGACACATTATAAAGTATGCTGATGACTCAGTCATTGTCAGTCTCCTCCAGGATGGTGAGAGTGGCCATGGCCCAGTAGTTGATGACTTTGTTCACTGGTGTGAGGATTCCTACCTGCAGCTGAATACAACAAAAACGAAAGATATGATTATTGACTTTAGGAGGAAAACTCCCAGGCACAAAGTCACCATACTAAAAGGCCAGACCACCGAATGTGTACAATCGTACAAATATCTTGGGACGATTATTGATAGTGGATTGAACTTTGAGGTGAACTGTGAAAGGGTGTGCAAAAAGGGTCAGCAAAATTTGCATTGTTTGAGGAAACTTGCACGCTTCCAAATTGACCGAACCATAATGACTATGTTCTATCGGGCTTTTATTGAATCTGTTTTATCCTTTTCTTTAATGTCATGGTTTGGTCAGATAAAACTGAAACAGAGGAAATCCTTGGATCAGGTAGTCAGATGGTCCAGTCGTTTGCTTGGTGAGTCACAGCTGAGCCTGACATCCCTGTACACCAGACAAGTACAGAGGATGGCCGACTCGATTTTAAATGATGACTCCCACCCTTTGCACTGCAACTTTCAGCTTCTTCCCTCCAGACGGAGGTTTGCTGTCCCAAAAAGTAGAACCCAGCGCTACAAAAACAGCTTTGTCCCTGCTGCTGTCAAAGAGTTGAACAAGCTATAAAAATTATATTGTACATATTTTATATTTACCTATTTTGTAAGATGTGTGCCTGTGTTTGTGTCTATGTTGAATGTAATTGTGGCTTGTAAATATGGATGTCACCAACTGCAAAACAAATCTACCTACGGGTACAAATAAAGTAACCTGAACCTGAACCTGAACCTGGGTCATTCCAGAATTGGAGGACATTTGGGCTTCAAAATTCTTGAAAAATAAACCTTCACTTGTCTGATTTTCTGCTACATATTCATCAATAATAGGTAATAAACTATCAAAGGCTTGATTAGCTCAGCTTACAGATCAATGGTACAATTTTTATTACATGATTTATTTGGTGTTTACAATACTTGGTGCGACCCACAGCAACAGGGTTGCAGGTAATAGGGTTGCAAATCCAGACGAATGTTAGCTTTCTCTCAGGAGTAGAAGCTAGCTGTTTAGCTAGCTGTTACTGCTGACCAAGAGGACAAACTTACTTATGTAAATAAGTAAAGAATAAATTTTAAAAAAATTGTCTTATTCTGATCATATGCATAACAGGGTTGCATGAGGTAGAGTGAGACATTCATTCGAGGCTAATTATGATGATGTCAAGTCCAGCGTATCATGTGATTCACTGCTTTCTTTTTCTTCTACCATGCTAAAAAGGTTGTGGTAACAGGGTTGCGTGCATGTTGTGGGACACACGTTCCATGAATAATAATTATTATTTGAAATATTATGTTTATTAAAACAAATGTTCCCACAGTTACAAGAGACAGCAATGAAACAAATAATACCAAAAAAATGAAATTTAAATTTCATTTTAACTGTTTTATTTGAGATTCAATTTGGTCATTAGGGGGGTGGAACAAGAGAAAAATGGCATTTTAGGGGGTACTCCAGACTTATTTGGTATTTTTAAAACTATTTTCAAGCATTCTTTTCTCTTAGTTTTTTTTAGATTTGGTCTCAGAACAAGTAAATTTACTCAGAAACTGCATGTTTTAGTATTTTGTGTGTAGATTATTTAAAATTTGATGGGTGGGACGTAAAATGTCCTCCAGTTCTGGAATGACCCACCTACTAACTCCAGGTCTTTTTGGGGCTCTCTACAAATGGACTTTGGCTCTTGGATAACTCTTCTGTTAATTCTTTTGACTCTTTGTCATGTTCACCTCTACGAGGAAGAGAAAAACAAACCCAAGCGCTGGTGATATTGTGCATTTATTAAACAAAAGAACAAAACAGTCCAAAATGTGTCAGTAATACAAAAATGCCAAACAAGAAAAACTTACAGAATGTACCTCAGAGCGGGGAAAGCTCTGGAGGGAAGAGCAGCACATACAGAGAAATTACCCATTGTATATCCAGAGAAATAACAGGAGGAACATTCAATGTAGCGGCAAAAACCAAGTGAACAGACAGAGCTTAAGTAGCCAATGAAACAACAACATAAGTGATAACAGGTGTAGGTTCACCTGAGTAGGAAAAGGGAACAATAATTGGAATCAGCTGGTGGTAATGAGGGGTGAGGGAGGAACAGCTGACAGCTTGACAGGCGGCGCCAACACAAATCCGGAAAAGTCACCTGACAGCTGTCAGCCCACAGAATAAATATAAACAAAACCAAACACAGACTAGGAAATAATTACAAATGAAGCAAAACACAGCCAACACAAACTGAAACATAAACAGACAAATAGAACATAGAGGCAGCTCAAGGAAGGTACCAAAAATACAACAAATAAATATATCAAAATACAACAAAAGAGCAACGAGACTGAGTCTGGCATAACATTGGACCCAGCTCGTGACACTCTTCTGTCAGAAATCTTGCAAGGAGCTCCTGGTAGTGGCCAGTTTATGATAAAGTGATGTTTATCTTCTGAATGATGGCTCCAAAAGTGCTCACTGGAAGCACGTTTACAGGTGCATTAGAAATGTACCTGTAAACGATGCCATCATTATGTTTTGCAACAAGATTGTGAAGGTCTAGAGAGAGCTCTTTGCTTCAGTTGCTTTGGTTCAATTAGAATTGGTTTTTAAATAGTCCTTTTCATCGCAGTGTTCATATTTTGACATCATGAGACCAAGATGACACCTAACAATTGATCAACAGTATCTCGCCATCGCGAGGCTACAAACAGGATGTTCTCAAACAGAAGTGGCCACTTACTTTAGAGTGTCACAGACTGTCATCAGCAGGTTGCAACAGAGATACAGAGAGACTGGAAGAGTCATAAAAAGGCTTAGAAGTGGACCTCCCTTGGCCACATCCCATGCTGATGACCACTTCACTATGAACAGTGCCCTGCGGAACCGGATGATGAATGCTACTCAACTCCAGGCACATTTTTCCCCCCTTGTCCTGTCAAGCAGCGAGGTGAGCAGAACAGAAATCTGCTTCTCTTATTGTGCCAGACAGATTTACTTTGCCAAAAGGAGCTTTATACAGTACATATACAGTGGAGTGAAAAAGTGGTTTCCCACTTCCTGATTTCTAATTTTTTTGTATGTTTGTCACACTTAAATGTTTCAGATCATCAAACAAATTTAAATATTAGACAAAAATAACACAAGTAAACACAAAATGCAGTTTTTAAATGAAGGTCTTTAATATTAAGGGTAAAAAAAAAAATCCAAAACTACATGGCCCTGTGTGAAAAAGTGATCCCCCCCGTTAAAACATAAATTAACTGTGGTTTATCACATCTTTGTAAAGCTGAGTTCAATTTCTCTAGCCACACCCAGGACTAATCACTGCCACACCTGTTCTCTATCAAGAAATCACTTAAGTAGGACCTGCCTGACAAAGTGAAGTAGAGCAAAAGATCCTCAAAAGCTAGACACCATGCTGTGATCCAAAGAAATTCAGGAACAAATGAGAAGCAAAGTAAATGAGATCTATTAGTTTGGAAAAGGTTATAATGTGGAGGAATTAGATCAAGCGAGATGCGACGAGCTGGAAGGGTGCAGTTTTATTTTCCTCCAACATAATGAGACATACACCGTAGCTCTGTGAACTACTGTGCTGCTGAGACATGTCACACAAGCTCTTTTATACAGTGATACAGGAAGATAGAATGCATGGTACATTAGCATATCAGTCAATACGTATGATTAGCATGACATTGGTTGGCTCGAGGACGCATGCATACAGTCCCGTCTGACTGCCTCCTGTGGCTCTTTGTCCATCTGTGAATTGTCCTCTGTATGCAAATTGTCTTCTGCTTCCTCCAGCCCTGCTGGGTGTGGAATAGAGTCAATCTGCAGTGTGCTGGGTCACCACAATAAAGCCATTTCTAAAGCTTTGGGACTCCAGTGAACCACAGTGAGAGCCATCCATTCATCCATCCATCTTCTTCTGCTTAATCCTTTTCGGGTCACGGTGGGGTTTGAGCCTATCCCAGCAGCTTTGGGCGAGAGGCAGGGTACACCCTGGACAGATCGCCAATCCATCGCAGGGCCAACACAGAGAAATCAACAACCATTCACTCTCACAGTCATACCTAAAGACAATTTAGAATCCCCAGCTTTGATGCCAATTAACCTAACTTGCATGTTTTTGGCATGTGGGAGGAAACCGGAGAAATCCCGGAGTAAACCCATGCAAACACAGGGAGCCACAAATGGCGAAAACATGGAACAGTGGTGAACCTTCTCAGGAGTGGACGGCCGTCCAAAATTACCCCAAGAGCATCATGACGACTCATCCAAGGGGTCACAAAAGACCCTACAACAATATCCAAAGAACTGCAGGCCTCACTTGCCTCAGTTAAGGTCAGTGTTCATGACGCCACCATAAGAAAGGGACTAGGCAAAAATGGCCTGCATGGCAGAGTTCCAAGACGAAAACCACTGCTGAGCAAAAAGAACATAAAGGCTCCTCTCAGGTTTGCCAGAAAACATCTTGATGATCCACAAGACTTTTGGGAAAATACCCTATGGATTGATGAGACAAAAGCTGAACTTTTTGGAAGGTGTGTGTCCCATTACATCTGGCGTAAAAATAACAGCATTTCAGAAAAGTACACACATATACTCACCATCACATATGTCCACCCCCACCCACACACAACCTTGCGTGTTTACACACAACACACACACACACACACACACATTCACACGCATGTGCACGCACCCATATCCACACGACACATATACACACAAACCCACACACATCCATACTTACGCACACCTGCACATACGCATGCATATCAATGAGGTCTGTGTGCTAGACAACCTACAAGGGTACCTGACCACACCACCAAGCACAGGCATCATTGTCTTGCATGGGCCAGGGAGCATTTACACTGAGCAAAGGACCAGGGGGCCTCAGTGCTGTTCTCTGATGAAAGTCAATTCACGCTGAGCAGAAATGATGGCTGCCAACGATATTGGAGATGTCAAGGAGAACGCTATACATCAACCACTGTTGTCACCAGACAAGCCTTTTGGTGGTGGTGGTGATAGCCTTTCAATCTGTAGCTCTGAGGCTTTGGAATAATCTCCCACTCCAGCTATGTTTAGCTGACTCTGTGGACGCTTTTAAAAAGCAGCTCAAAATGTTTTTGTTTAACGAGGCTTTCCGGTGAATTTCAATTCAACTGCTTTTTAATGGGGGCAGCGCGGTGGCGGAGTGGTTAGCAATGCGGCTGCACAGCAACTCACCCTTGGCCGGGGGATCCTGGGTTCAATCCCAGCCCCCGACCAATAATGATCTGTGTGGAGTTTGTATGTTCTCCCCGTGTCTGTGTGGGTTTACTCCGGGATTTCTCCGGTTTCCTCCCACATGCCCAAAACATGCAAGTTAGGTTAATTGGCATCAAACTGGGGATTCTAAAATTGTCCTTAGGTATGAGTGTGAGAATGAATGGTTGCCTGTCTCTCTGTGTTGGCCCTGCGATGGACTGGCGATCTGTCCAGGGTGTACCCTGCCTTTCGCCCAAAGACGCTGGGATCGGCTCAAACCCCCCCCGCGACCCGAAAAGGATTAAGCGGAAGAAGATGAATGCTTTTTAATGGTATGTCTGATATTTTTTTTTAAATCTTTTGATCTTGTGTTTTAATTTGCTCTCTTTTTTTCTTTTCTTTTTAATGGTGTCTCTATCAAGTTGTTTTTTTTAAAATTCTATTTTATTGTACAGCGCTTTGTGATTATATGTCTGTGAAATGCGCTTTTTAAATAAGATAAGCCTTTATTAGTCCCACAACGGGGAAATTCCAGGATTGCAACAGCACAGGGATAGCAACACTCATAGCAACAATCAGAAGGCAAGACAAAAAAGCAAGAGCAGCTAATATACATATGTGCATATTACTATAAATATATATATACACAGACACACAGTGCAGAGCATTGTAGCTGGATGGAATAAATATATGAGTATATAAACACACAGTGCGGAGCATTGTAGCTAGATGGAATAAATATGTAGATATATAAACACCCACAGTACGGAGCATTGCAGCTAGGTGGAATAAATATGTAAATATATAAACACACACAGTGCGGAGCAATGTAGCTAGATGGAATAATATGTAGATATATAAACACACAGTGCGGAGCATTGTAGCTAGATGGAATAAATATATAGATATATAAATATAAACACACCCAGTGCGGAGCATTGTAGCTAGATGGAATACATATGTAAATATATAAACACACACAGTGCAGAGCATTGTTGCTAGATGGGATGAAACAGCACAACTGTCTACTTAGTTATCCTACATGGTATGATTATGTGCCCATACATATTCTCACCCTCCATAGCGACTGGTATTTTCCTAGTTGTATGCCGGAGGGGACCATTGTGTAAGTCTATTGCATCTTTTGCATTCAAAAAACTATTAGGTTGTTACGTCTTTTTTGCTATCTCTGCGAGCAGCCCTGCTTAGGTTGTACAGTCTGACAGCTGTTGGTAGGAAGGACCTGCGAAACCTCTCGGTTGTGCACCTGAGATGATGTAGGCTGCTGCTAAATGAGCTCCTCAGTACATCCAGTATGTCCTGCATAGGGTGGAACTCGGACTCCAGCAGAGATGACAGTTTAGCCACCGTCCTTCTCTCTCCTATCTCCTCCACCGGGTCAAGGCACTGCCCCAGGACAGAGCTAGCTTTCTTGATCAGTTTGTTCAGTCTCTTCCTATCGGCTGCAGTAATGCCACTGCCCCAGCAGACCACTCCAAAAGTGATGGCTGATGCCACCACCGTGTCATAGAATAATAATATAACATCTTTAATCCAGTCATTGTGCCCCTGCATGAACAACACAGGCCTAATTTCATCTTCATGGACGACAACACTCCAGCTCATCAAGGTCACATCATTAGGGAACGGCTGCTGGAGGCTGGGATACCTCAAATGGAATGGCCTGCACTTTCTCCAGACCTGAATCCCATAGAAAACCTATGGGATCAGCTGAGTCGTAGTGTAGAGGCTCGTAACCCTGCACCCCACAACCTCAATGACCTGAGGGCCACCCTTCAACAAGAGTGAAATGCCATTCCTCAGCAGACAGTAAGTCGACTTGTGAACAGCATGAGATGTCATTGTCAAGCTGTAATTGATGTTTAAGGGTACATGACAAGTTATTGAGGTACTGACATTTTTTGTTGTGGTATTCCCACCACACGTTCACCGTATGGAGGATGGCAGAATCCCCAAAGACGTCCTCTATGGAGAACTGGCAACTGGCAGGAGAGACGTTGGCCGCCCACAGCTGCGCTTTAGAGACGTCTGCAAGAGAGACATGAAGGCCCTGGATATCAACACAGAGCGCTGGGAGGACCTTGCAACGGACCGCTCCAAATGGAGAGGCACCCTGACCAGACAGCTCAAGGCGGGTGAAGAGAGACTGACTGCTGCAGCAGATGAAAAAAGGACCCGCAGGAAGAACCGCCACAGACCCAGCAGCACGGAGACCACCCACAAGTGTGACCTGTGTGACAGGGACTGTCATTCACGCATCGGCCTGTTCAGCCACAGGCGGTGCTGTTCCAGCAGAGTAGACGTTTAGGATTCTCTTCCATGGTCATCATAGACCGACGGAGGCCGACGACGATTCCCACCACTGTTGTTGGCTTTTGTTTCAATAAATTGTTTGAGTTGATGACATGCCACAACTTGTAGCGTATGGGCAGTGCCTATCCCAGTTTCAGAGACCCTAGGCCACACAGCTACTGTGAGTAGTGAAAGCTACAGTGGGGGGTTGGTCATTCTTAACTTTCCTTTCCCTATTCTATTATGCTGAGCACCAAGCTAGAAGGTGGAAAGTACCATTTTTGTATGGTCTTTTGGTATGACCCAGCTGAGATTTAAACCCACAACCTCCTGGTTGTGAGGTGGATGCTCTACCAACTAAGTCATCACTCCGGTCAGTGAGATGAGAAAATTACTATTGCATGCTTCTACTTAAATGCCCTACTTTCATGATATAATGTCACTGTAGCATGAACTTTTTACATTTTCCATAAATTTCACCCGAAAGCCAAATATCCCTAACTTTTTGTGAGTAGTGTATGTTTATTTACTGTTTTGCTATCCAATTCTTATCTTAATATCTTTTTTATTATTGCTCTGAGTCCCTTTGCTGCTGCAATCCTGTAATTTCCCCATTGTGGGACTAATAAAGTTTTATTTTATCTTATTATTTCATTCATTCTTGAAGACAAATGTTAGTTGGCTCAGTGGTAACAGGTCAAGTTGGCCCTGACACAGTCAGCCTTTGGGACCCCCAACCGTGCAAGTGGACCCCCCCCCCCCCCAAACTGTTAAAAACACTGTTCTTGGTCACCAACAAATGTAAGGAGTTTTACAATAATTTTCTACCCCTGCCATAAATGACCCTGGGGTCAGAATACATCCGATACAGCCAAGCTAAAAGCTAGGCATTTAGCCCATTCTTCCATATAAACTGTCTTCAAATTTTGAAGGTTCTGTGGGTGTCTTGTATGAACACT
The DNA here is from genome assembly GCA_020510985.1 of Pholidichthys leucotaenia. Classification (NCBI taxonomy): domain Eukaryota; kingdom Metazoa; phylum Chordata; class Actinopteri; order Cichliformes; family Pholidichthyidae; genus Pholidichthys; species Pholidichthys leucotaenia. The sequence goes on along the minus strand of CM035846.1, from coordinate 113,574,925 downwards.
GATCTTCAGGTCGTTCCATAGATTTTCAATTGGATTCAGGTCAGGTGACTGACTGACCATTCTAGCAGCTTTATTTTCCTTCTCTGGAACTAACTAACTAACTAACCTGCACTTATATAGCGCTTTTCTAGTCACAAAGACCACTCAAAGCGCTTTCACTAGTACTAACCCTCTATTCTAAGGGCCTATAGGAAACAGATATCTAGGGACAATTTAGAACAGCCAGTTAACCTAACATGCATGTCTTTGGATTGTGGGAGGAAACCGGAGCCCCCGGAGTAAACCCACACAGCACAGGGAGAACATGCAAACTCCACATAGAAAGGTTCCAACCCCTGCCAGCCTGGGGATTCGAACCAGGAACCTTCTAGCTGTAAGGCAACAGTGCTAACCACTGCACCACCATGCTGCACTATTTGCCCTGCTTATCCTATTTAAACATTTTTCTTGGACTTTTTGACTTTTCGTGCTGTTAAAGTGGACTCTTAATTTTTCTGCCTTTAAAGTGAACTGATAGAGATTTTTAGACTTTTATTTTCCCTGCCTCACCCACGTATGACAATGTAAAAAACAAAACAAAACAGGAGTTAGTGGGTGACGCTGCCTAAATGCAATTTGCCTCCAGCCTTTAGCTGTCCTGCGGGCTGAGGACCTCCTAAATTTCGGACTGGTTGCCAAAAGATGTCACGTCTGGTCCTGGAGCCCCTTTTGTCCTGCTGCTGGCTGAGCACCGCATGCTCCGGGGAGCCCCAGCCAAGTCTACGCTTCTCATAGCTGTGAACGACTTGAAAGACAACTGAACGTCGCTTTACAGTTTGCCATTGTACTGCCTTTGTGATCACCGCTGGAAATTGGCTGTGTCCTTAAGTGAGACTCCCACTTTCCTATCTGCTGGGTTTAAACGAGATGTCTTAAATATCAATTATTATTGAACATAACCAATATTTCATGGTACAATTAGTCCCTCAGCCAGAGGACAAAGCTATAAACTGAAGGAAAATTCTTATACTTTGTTTTCAGTAACCTCCTTTCATTTTTGTAGATTAATTCAGAAGCTCCTTTTCAGATAATCAGCTTATAGATACCTCAACCTTCCATTGCATTACAGTTGAAACATAAAATCTGGTTTCCTCTTGGTTCCACAAAGGTTTAACTATAGATTTTATGCTGAGGAATCCATTAACAGTCGATGTGCTACCTAACACCTGATGATCATTTGAATCTGTTTACCAGTCATTTGAATGCAATGTCATGTAACCTGAATTAGCTTCATTTAATAAACTTGTAAACAAGAGAAGCTGAAGCATTTTCCTTTGCATATATGCTTTCCTGGGTCACAGCAGTGAAGAAGTCACTAATTTTTGAGACTGATTCATTAAGTAATTGAAGGTACGGAAATTAATTAATAATAATTAATCAATAATTTGTTCTTTTAGAACTGGAGCCCCCTTTTACGAGTGCTTTCCTATTTCATTTAGTGAGTGTTGTGGTGACTGTTTAACTCTGTCCCCACTGCACATCCACATTTAAATAAAATAAATAATTCCTGTACCTTATTACACTATATTTTATTAAATATTGCTACAATATATACACACAGAGACATACACAGTGGTGTAGAAAAGTGTTTGCCCCCTTCCTGATTTCTCATTTTTTTGTATGTTTGTCACACTAAAATGTTTCAGATCATCAAACAAATTTAAATATTAGACAAAGATAACACAGTAAACACAAAATGCAGTTTTTAAATGAAGGTATTTATCATTAAGGAAAAAAAAATCCAAACCTACATGCCCGTCTGAAAAAGTGATTGCCCCCTAAACCGAATAACTGGTTGGGCCACCCTTAGCAGCAACAACTGCAATCAAGCGTTTGCGATAACTGGCAGTGAGTCTTTTACAGCGCTGTGGAGGAATTTTGGTCCACTCATCTTTGCAGAATTGTTGTAATTCAGCCACGTTGGAGGGTTTTCAAGCATGAACCACCTTTTTAATGTCATACCACAACATCTCAATCGGATTCAGGTCAGGACTTTGACTAGGCCACTCCAAAATCTTCATTTTGTTTTTGTTAAGCCATTCAGAGGTGGACTTGCTGGTGTGTTTTGGATCACTGTCCTGCTGCAGAACCCAAGTGCGCTTCAGCTAGAGGTCACGAACAGATGTTCTGTCTCCTGAATCTGTCTCCTGAATGTAGAAGCCAAGACTTTCTTCTCAGTCTTGGCCCGGCAGATGACAACCTACATGACAGAGAATTCCTATGTAGACACCTCATTCCAGAAGGGGGGGGGGGGGGGGTCCCAGGATTCTCTGGGTTTTTGGAACACACCTCCATCTTTTTTTTTTTTTTTTCTCTCCCGGCGCCACGCGAGTCGGCTGCCCTTTGCAACAGCGGCTCGATTCCGAGTCTTTTTTCCCGTCCTCTCTCTTTTGATCCGTCTTTTTTTTTCACTCCACTTATATCACGGACACACAGATCGTCCCAAATGTCTCCTGAGCCTGTGGACGGAGCCACTGTTTATAGCAGGATACAATACAGCAGGGAAGAGCTGCTAGCATTCAACCGCCACCCGGTCCCATTGGAAAAACTCGACATACCGAGAGAACTGAGGCGAAAATGCCGTGGCTGCCGGGCTGGAGTAAGGCGGAGGACAAAAAATATAAGGTACAGACCCTCCCTTCCATCTATTGTCATGGGAAATGTACGGTCGTTACTGGGAAAAGTAGATGAGCTAGCGGCTATCTGCCGTTACGATAGCACATACCGGGAGTGCTCTCTCCTTTTGTTTTCTGAGACGTGGCTAACTGAACTAGCAGCAGATGCTAACATTGAGCTGGAGGGTTTCCACATGATACGGGCAGACCGAACACCAGACAGTGGCAAAGCAAGGGGTGGTGGAGTGATAATGTATGTTAACAACAACTGGTGCAGACCGGGACATATCACTGTTAAACAACGTCACTGCAGCAAAGACATTGAGTTGCTAGCTGTTAGCATGCAGCCTACATATCTCCCGAGAGAACACTCACACGTGATCTGCATTGTTGTTTATGCAAATCCGACGGCGAACGCTGGAACAGCGCGTGACGTCATCCATTCAGTAACCAGCAGGCTGCAGACAGAACACCCAGATGCTCTTCTCCTCATCTCAGGCAATTTCAACCATGTTTCACTATCTCCCATTCTACCCACGTTTACCCAGTATGTCACATGCCACACTAGAGACAATAAAACACTGGACTTATTCTACGCAAACACTAAGGAGGCATACACCTCATCACAACTCCCCCCACTCGGGAGATCGGATCACAACTTGGTTCATCTCCGGCCGGTGTACAAACCCCTAGTGCACAGACAACCTCTGGCCATGCGCACAGTGAAGTTATGGTCTGAGGAGGCAATGGACACTGTAAAGGGCTGTTTTGAAGCCACCGCCTGGAAGCAGCTCTGCGATCCACATGGTGAGGACATCGATGGCCTCACTCACACCTTCACGGACTACCTCAGCTTCTGTGTGGACAAATCCGTTCCCACCAAGACCATACGGTGTTGCTCAAACAACAAACCCTGGATCAACCCTGAGATAAAAACACTTCTGAGAGAGAAGAAGAGGATCTTCAGGTTGGGGAACAGGGAGATGCTGAAATCCGTACAGAGGGAGGTGAGGAGAAAGATCAGAGAAGGCAAGGACAGCTTCAGGGAGAAGATGGAGGACAAACTGCAACAGAGCGACATCAGCGGGGTCTGGAGAAACCTCAAAACCATCTCTGGGCTCCAGAATACCTCCCCCCAGGCCACAGGGGGCAGGGAGTGGGCAAACAACCTGAATCTGTTTTTCAATAGGTTTGACCAACCGCCCTCCCCCCTGACTGCACAACAACCACTGCTGCCTCTAAAGAAATCAAGTCCTGCTGCCCACTCCCCACTCCACCAACACCCCCCCCCCCCCCCCCAACACACAGCCCCCCATCCTGACCCTGACCAGGACCCAGGTGAGGACGGAGCTGAGGAAGATCAAGGCAAGGAAGTCGTCGAGACTGGACGGCATCAGCGCAAAGCTCCTCAAGTCCTGTGCAGACCAGCTGTGTGGGATTGTGACGTACATCTTCAACCTGAGCCTGAAGCTGGGGAGGGTACCACAGCTGTGGAAAACATCTTGTGTGGTACCTGTACCAAAAACTTCCCACCCCAAAGACCTGAACAGCTACAGACCGGTGGCCTTGACGTCCCACTTGATGAAGACCCTGGAGAGACTGCTCCTTGCTCACCTCCGCCCCCTGGTGGAACCAGCGATGGATCCACTCCAGTTTGCCTACCAGCATGGCATTGGGGTGGAGGATGCGGTGATCTTCCTCCTTCACCGTTCTCTGTCCCACCTGGAGAAGCCCGGGAATGCGGTTAGGATCATGTTCTTTGACTTCTCCAGTGCTTTCAACACCATCCAACCGATGATCCTGAAGGACAAGCTGCTGCGCGCAGGGGTGGACCAGCACCTGTCATCATGGATCCTGGACTACCTCACGAACCGGCCTCAGTTTGTGAGAACCCAGGACTGTGTGTTCGACACGATCATTGGTAGCACGGGGGCCCCCCAGGGAACGGTGTTGGCTCCCTTCCTGTTCACTCTTTATACTGCGGACTTCTCACACAACACAACACACTGCCATCTACAGAAGTTCTCTGATGACTCTGCGATCTTTGGCCTCATCTCCAATGGAGATGAAGCTGAGTACAGAGGGCTTATCCAGGACTTCGTGGACTGGTGCCATCGGAACTGCCTCCAGATCAACGCGAGGAAAACGAAGGAGCTGGTGGTGGACTGCCGCAGGCATGGACAACCCCTCACAGCACCAGTAAATATACAGGGAACAGACATTGAGATGGTGACATCCTACAAGTACCTGGGTGTTCATCTGAACAATAAACTAGACTGGTCACACAATACTGACGCACTCTACAAGAAGGGACAGCGCAGGCTGTTCCTACTGAGGAGACTCAGGTCTTTTGGTGTACAAGGAGCGCTGCTGAAGACATTCTATGACACGGTGGTGGCATCAGCCATCACTTTTGGAGTGGTCTGCTGGGGCAGTGGCATTACTGCAGCCGATAGGAAGAGACTGAACAAACTGATTAAGAAAGCTAGCTCTGTCCTGGGGCAGCGCCTTGATCCGGTGGAGGAGATAGGAGAGAGAAGGACGGTGGCTAAACTGTCATCTCTGCTGGAGTCCGAGTTCCACCCTATGCAGGACATACTGAATGCACTGAGGAGCTCATTTAGCAGCAGACTACATCATCCCAGGTGCACAACCGAGAGGTTTCGCAGGTCCTTCCTACCAACGGCTGTCAGACTGTACAACCTAAGCAGGGCTGCTCGCAGAGATAGCAAAACGACGTAATAAACTAATAGTCTTTTGAATGCAAAAGATGCAATAGACTTACACAATGGTCCCCTCCGGCGTACAACTAGGAAAATACCGGTCGCTATGGAGGGTGAGAATATGTATGGGCACATAATCATACCATGTAGGATAACTAAGTAGACGGTTGTGCTGTTTCATCCCATCTAGCAACAATGCTCTGCACTGTGTGTGTTTATATATTTACATATTTATTCCATCTAGCTACAATGCTCCGCACTGGGTGTGTTTATATTTATATATCTATATATTTATTCCATCTAGCTACAATGCTCCGCACTGTGTGTTTATATATCTACATATTATTCCATCTAGCTACATTGCTCCGCACTGTGTGTGTTTATATATTTACATATTTATTCCACCTAGCTGCAATGCTCCGTACTGTGGGTGTTTATATATCTACATATTTATTCCATCTAGCTACAATGCTCCGCACTGTGTGTTTATATACTCATATATTTATTCCATCCAGCTACAATGCTCTGCACTGTGTGTCTGTGTGTGTGTTTATATATACAGTGGGGCAAAAAAGTATTTAGTCAGCCACCAATTGTGCAAGTTCTCCCACTTAAAACATGAGAGAGGTCTCCAATTTTCATCATAGGTATAACTCAACTATGAGAGACAAAATGAGAAAAAAAAAAAAATCCAGAAAATCACAGTCTGATTTTTAAAAAATTTATTTGCAAATTATGGTGGAAAATAAGTATTTGGTCACCTACAAACAAGCAAGATTTCTGGCTCTCACAGACATGTAACTTCTTCTTTAAGAGGCTCCTCTGTCCTCCACTCGTTACCTGTATTAATGGTACCTGTTTGAACTCGTTATCAGTATAAAAGACACCTGTCCACAACCTCAAACAGTCAGACTCCAAACTCCACTATGGCCAAGACCAAAGAGCTGTCAAAGGACACCAGAAACAAAATTGCAGACCTGCACCAGGCTGGGAAGACTGAATCTGCAATAGGTAAGCAGCTTGGTGTGAAGAAACCAACTGTGGGAGCAATTATTAGAAAATGGAAGACATACAAGACCACTGATAATCTCCCTCGATCTGGGACTCTATGCAAGATCTCACCCTGTAGGGTCAAAATGATCACGAGAACGGTGAGCAAAAATCCCAGAACCACACGGGGGACCTAGTGAATGACCTGCAGAGAGCTGGGACCAAAGTAACAAAGGCTACCATCAGTAACACACTATGCCGCCAGGGACTCAAATCCTGCAGTGCCAGACGTGTCCCCCTGCTTAAGCCAGTACATGTCCAGGCCCGTCTGAAGTTTGCTAGAGAGCATTTGGATGATCCAGAAGAGGATTTGGAGGATGTCATATGGTCAGATGAAACCAAAATAGAACTTTTTGGTAAAAACTCAACTTGTCGTGTTTGGAGGAGAAAGAACACCATACCTACTGTGAAGCATGGGGGTGGAAACATCATGCTTTGGGGCTGTTTTTCTGCAAAGGGACCAGGACGACTGATCCGTGTAAAGGAAAGAATGAATGGGGCCATGTATCGTGAGATTTTGAATGAAAACCTCCTTCCATCAGCAAGGCCATTGAAGATGAAACGTGGCTGGGTCTTTCAGCATGACAATGATCCCAAACACATCGCCCGAGAAATGAAGGAGTGGCTTCGTAAGAAGCATTTCAAGGTCCTGGAGTGGCCTAGCCAGTCTCCAGATCTCAACCCCATAGAAAATCTTTGGAGGGAGTTGAAAGTCCGTGTTGCCCAGTGACAGCCCCAAAACATCACTGCTCTAGAGGAGATATGCATGGAGGAATGGGCCAAAATACCAGCAACAGTGTGTGAAAACCTTGTGAAAACTTACAGAAAACGTTTGACCTCTGTCATTGCCAACAAAGGGTATATAACGAAGTATTGAGATGAACTTTTGTTATTGATCAAATACTTATTTTACCGAGAAATTTAACAATTAATTCATTAAAAATCCTTCAATGTGATTTTCTGGATTTTTTCCCCCTCATTTTGTCTCTCATAGTTGAGGTATACCTATGATGAAAATTGGAGACCTCTCTCATCTTTTAAGTGGGAGAACTTGCACAATTGGTGGCTGACTAAATACTTTTTTGCCCCACTGTATATTTATAGTAATATGTACATATGTACTGTATATTAGCTGCTCTTGCTTGCTTGCTTTTTTTCTTGCCTTCTGATTGTTGCTCTGAGTGTTGCTATCCCTGTGCTGTTGCAATCCTGGAATTTCCCCATTGTAGGACTAATAAAGGCTTATCTTATCTTATCTTATCTTATCTTATCATCTTCAGCCATCTGATCCAGGAGTCGAATAGCAGCAAAGGCAACCTAACGGTTGTCTGGCTCGACCTTGCCAATACATGTGGATTCATGCCCCACAACCTTATTAACAAGGCCTTTGAGCATGACCACATCCCAAATAAGATCAGGCAGATGATTAATAATTACCTGGGTTAATTCAAGTTGCAGTTTAGGACTGCCAAGTTTACCACCTCGAGCCAGGCCCTAGAGAAGGGGATTTTAACAGAGTGTATGGTCTCCCCAATTTTGATCATCATGGGGATGAACCTCCTTATTGTAGCAGCTGCAGCAGATGCAAAGGGACCAGTGACTGCGGCAGGAGGCAGGCAACCCCCAGTAAGAGGATTCATGGATGACCTCACTATAACAACTACATCACATGTTCAGGCAAGGTGGGTCCTGAAGACTCTCGGCACCTTGGCATCATGGGCAAGGATGAACTTCAAGCCCAGGAAATCATGGAGCATGGTGATGAAGACAGGGAAGTTGACTGCTGCATTCAAGCTTCAAATCCAAGGAGAAGACATCCCAACAATTAAAGAGAACCCCATCAAATACCTGTGGAAATGGTATGATGACTCCCTCAGTGACAGGAACAACATCTCCAGCACTGAAAAACAGGTAGAAGAATGGCTGAGGAGAATTGATAGATCGGGACTGCCTGGCAAGTTCAAGTCTTGGATTTACCAGCATGGGTTACTGCCAAGGCTGATGTGGCTATTCACAGCCTACGAGATACCAATGACTGCAGTGGAGGGGGTGGAGAGGAAAGTCAATAAACATCTGAGGCAGTGGCCTGGTATACCTCCCAGTTTCACAGCAGTGGGACTCTATATCAGATCAGGCCAGCTCCAGCTTCCATTCTCATCTGTGGTTGAGGAATTTCAGGTGGCCAAGTACAGGGAGGTGATGATGCTCAGGGACTCCAAAGATGAGCAGGTCAGTAATGTAGGGGTGACAACAAGGACAGGCCACAAGTAGACAGCAGACATTGCAGTCAGGAAGGCTGAAAGCTCCCTGGAGCTGAGAGACATCATTGGGAACATCTGCATGGGGTGGCAGGGGCTGGGAATCTCTCATTTCAAGCAGTGGGGTAAGGCGAGTGTGGAGCAGAGGAGAGAGATGGTCCAGGCAGAGGTGTGGCAGCAAGCAGAGGAGATGTGAAAGGCAATGGCTGTTGAACTAGCGATACAGGGAACATGGACCAAATGGGACCTCCCAAAAGGGAGGGTCTCATGGACTGAACTCTGGAGGCTGGAGCCGTTCCGCATAAGCTTCCTCCTAAGGTCTGTTTATGACACACTCCCGTCTCTGGCAAATCTGGTAAGATAGGGCCTGAGGGAAGACCCAGGCTGTAAACTGTGAGGGAGGAGAGGCACACTTTCTTACATCCTGACTGGTTCCCACATAGCCTTGTCCCAAGTCCCAAGGGAGGTACAGATGGCGGCATGATAAAGTGCTCACAGTTATTGCGGACACCCTGGAGCAGGCCAGAAAAAGACCATAGCCACATAAGCAACAAGTGACATCATCATTACAGTTCATCAGGGCCGGGGAACAGCCATTTACTATAAGTAGAGCCAGAGCCAGCATCCTTCAGGGAATGCAAGGATAGGAGATGAGAGATGACCTGGGAAGAAAGCTGGTTTTCCCACCATTCATTCAGACAAACCTGAGACCTGACATCGTCATTTGGTCAGAACAGGCGAGAAAGGTCATCCTTGTAGAGCTGACTGTCCCATGGGAGAAAGCCTGTGATGAGGCTCATGGGAGGAAGAGCTTTAAGTACAGTGACCTCATCATGGATTGCAAAGAGAAAGGGTGGCAAACATAGCTGTTTCCAGTTGAGGTTGGGTGTAGAGGATTTCCAGTGCAGTCTGTGTGGAACATGCTCATTACACTCGGCATTTCAGGCAATAAGCGGAAGTTAGCTGTACGCACGATTGGACAGGCAGCAAAGAGAGCTTCTGGTTGGTTATGGTTTAAAAGAGAGGAGGAGGGCTGGTGGCCTGGAGCTGATGGGCAGTGATCTGGCCACCACTGCTGACCACCAACAGAAGGGTGTTGCAGTTAAGGGTCGAAACACCCAGAAAAGGTTGGGCACCGTCTGATGACATCAGCTTCAGGTTGAAGGCCACAGTCGCTTTTTGAAGCGACTGAATGTGAGGTATCCTTGGATGTATTAAACAAGTTTTTGCTCAGCAGTGGTTTTTGTCTTGGAACTCTGCCATGCAGGCCATTTTTGCCCAGTCTCTTTCTTATGGTGGAGTCATGAACACTGAACTTAACTGAGGCAAGTGAGGCCTGCAGTTCTTTGGATGTTGTTGTGGGGTCTTTTGTGACCGCTTGGATGAGTTGTCGCTGCACTCTTGGAGTAAATTTGGTTGGCCGGTCACTCCTGGGAAGATTCACAACTGTTCCACGTTTTCGCCATTTGTGGATAATGGCTCTCACTGTGGTTCGCTGGAGTCCCAAAGCTTTAGAAATGGCTTTATAAACTTTTCCAGACTGATAGATCTCAATTATTTTGTTTCTCATTTGTTCCTGAATTTCTTTGGATTGCAGGATGATGTTTAGCTTTTGAGGATCTTTTGATCTACTTCACTTTGTCAGGCAGGTCCTATTGAAGTGATTTCTTGAATGAGAACAGGTGTGGAAGTGATCAGGCCTGGTTGTGGCTAGAGAAACTGAACCCAGCTTTCTAAAGATGTGATAAAGCACAGTTAATTTATGTTTTAACAGGGGAGGCAATCACTTTTTCAGACAGGGCCATGTAGGTTTGGAACTTTCCCCCTTTATAATAAACACCTTTATTTAAAAACTGTGTTTTGTGTTTACTTGTTGTCTTCGTCTAATATTTAAATTTGTTTGATGATTTGAAACATTTAAGTGTGACAAACATCCAAAAAAATGAGAAATCAGGAAGGGGGCAAACATTTTTCACACCTCTGTATAACACACACACACACACACACACACACACACACACACATATATATTTACGTATACGTATATATAGCAAAGTGCCTTTATTGTCATTCCATTGCTAATAAACAATGCAACAAAACTGATATACTGCTCCCTAAAACAAACTATCACACTTGCAGTTCACTCATGCATTTAACATTCTCATAATTACAACAATAAATAATGCTTAAAACAATAATACCTAAAAGTTGAATACAATATGTACATAGCAATAATAAAAACATACTGAGCGATAAATAAATAAGACCAGCTTATACACACAAGGTTATTGCCACAAAATAACCTAAAATAACATAAAATAATATCAGCAGTCTGTATGTGTTACATAAATCCATTTAAAATACGTACTGCTGCTGGGAAAAAAAAATATGATTAAACCTGGTAGTCCGGGTTTTATGGGATCTGTACCACTTTCCTGAGGGAAGCAAGTGAAAGAAATCATGACCTGGATGAGTGCAGTCTTTAATAATGGCAGTAGCTCTGTTGAGGTAACGAGACCTGGAAATCTCTTCCAGAGAAGGGAAAGAACAGCCAGTGATTTTTTGCTCAGTCTCTATCACTCTCTGGAAGGCTTTGCGGTCTGCGTCTGAACAGCCCTCATACCAAACCGTGATGCCATATGACAAAATGCTCTCAATAGCAGAGCGATAAAATAAAACCAGCAACTGTGCATTCAGGCCATTCCTGTTGAGGAGCCTCAAAAAGTGTAGACGTTGTTGAGCCTTTTTTATCGTAGCTATGGTGTTAACTGTCCAGGTAAGGTTGTGAGAAATATGAACACTCAGAAACTTAAAAGTCTCCACCCTCTCCACACACTCCTTGCCTATATATATAGGAGGCGGCTCACTGCTATGCTTCCTAAAATCAATAATGAGTTCTTTTGGGTTTTTTTTGTATTCAGTAGCAGATTATTTTCTGAGCACCATCTCACCAGTTTCTGGACCTCATCTCTGCAGACTCATCTCCTCCTGATATGAGCCCTACTACTGTTGGGTCATCTGCAAACTTCACTATAATGTTTGCAGGTATGCAGTCATATGTGTACAATGAATACAAAGTGGGGCTCAACACACAGCCCTGTGGCGAGCCTGTGTTAAGCATGACTGTAGAGGAGGAATGGGGTCCGAGTCTCACAATCTGTGTTCGGTTTGTTAGTTCCATCTGCAAGTGTGAGTAGGCAGACCAAGTTGAAGCAATTTAGTGATGAGAATGTTGGGAATAATTGTATTAAATGCAGAGCTATAGTCCACAAACAACATTCTTACATAGCTCCTCTTGTCTTCTAAATGGCTGAATGCCGAGTGGAGAGCTATAGCAATAGCATCTTCAGTGGATCTGCTCCGCCTGTAGGCAAACTGGTACCGATCAAAGTCTGGGGGGAGACTAGGCAAAAGATGTTTCAATACCATTTTCTCAAAGCACTTCATAATAATGGGTGTTAATGCTACTGGTCGATAGTCATTCAGACTGCTGATAATATGTTTTTTAGGCACAGGAATAATGACTGCAGATTTTAAACACTGTGGAACAACAGCTGCCTTGAGAGACAAATTAAAAATGTCAGTCAAAACAGAGCATAGCTGATCTGCACATGCTCTGAGAACCTTTCCTGGCACTCCATCGGGACCATTAGCCTTTCTCGGGTGAACTGCTCTCAGTGTCTGTCTCACCTCATGATCCTGCAGGGTAAGCACATCAGAGCTGGCATTCAATAACATCAGTTGGTCCAGGCGAGGTGTATTTGCCTCAAACTGTGCGAAAAAGCAGTTCAATTCTTCTGCCAGTGAGGCGCTGATGTCACTGGAAATGATGCTGCTGCCCTTATAGTTTGTGATATGGTGAAAGCCTTGCCATACTCATCTCGAATCATTATCAGAAAAATGGTCCTCAACTTTCCTCTTATAGGCCTGTTTAGCCTCCTTAATGCCTTTCTTCAGATTAGCCCGGGCGGTGCTATACCAATCTGTATCCCCTGACCTAAAGGCTGTATCACGGGCTCTGAGGAGTGCCTGGACTTCTTTTGTCATCCAAGGCTTCTGGTTAGGAAAAACCCTAATGCGTTTTTCCACAGTCACCTGGTTGATACAGTAGGTGATATAGCATAATACAGTGTGTGTATACATTTCCAGATTCTCATTCTTGAATAAATCCCATAAAGTGTTTGAAAAACAGTCCTGCAGCCGAGAAAGAGCTCCCTCAGGCCATGTTGTGATGTTCTTTGTAGTAGGTCTAGCAGTTCTCCTGAGGGGGGTGTATGCTGGGAGGAGGAGCAATGATAGATGGTCTGACAGGCCAAGATGTGGACATGGCACAGCTCTGTAGGCATGCTTCAGGTTTGAATACACCCGATCAAGACAATTCTTTCCCCTAGTGGCACATTTCACATACTGTGTGAAATTAGGCAGCACAGTTTTCAAGCATGCTTGATTAAAATCACCAGCTATGATGTGAACACCCTCGGGATAGGCCTACTGCTGTTTATTTATTACAATATACAAATGACTAAGGGCCACTTTAGTATTTGCATCAGGAGAAATATAAACAGCTGTTATAATAACCACTGTCAGCTCTCTCGGAAGATAAAAAGGCCGACATAAAACTGACATTGTCTCTAGATCAGGAGAACAGTAAGTGTTAATAATACGACTGTGGTTAGTCCAAGTGTTGTGAAGAAAAATACAGAGACCTCCCCCTCTCTGTTTCCTGGATTCCTCTGTTCGGTCCATATGATGAAGTGTGCACTCTGGTAGCTGCACTGCAGCATCGGTGATCAGCGGGTGGAGCCAGCTTTCCGTTAACAACAGCACACAGCAGTTTCTCACAGTTTTACTAGTTGCCAGCTGTAGCTCTAAATCATCCATCTTGTGGACGATGCTTCTGGAGTTGGAAAGGAAAATGCTGGGTAGCGGAGGTCTATTTTTTTTTTTTTTTTTTTTTTTTTTTTTTTTTTTGTTACTTATTTGTACCCGTAGGTAGACTTGGTTTGCAGTCTGGTGACAAACCACCGGCTGCTGGTCGCTGCGTGCGCGAGCGCCCTAAACCTACGCTACGTCTATGCTGCTGTCTCTTTAGCCTCGCTAGTAGGCCCGCCCGGCATCCCCACTTTTTCTTTCTCTCCTTCCTCCGTCTGCGTCGCTTCCCAGAACTGACAACAATCCATGGTGATCCTGCTGGTCTACAGATAGCCTCTGGTATATTTTGTGTGTTCTCAAAAACTGCTGTAACAGCAGACTTTTGTTGAAGTCCAATATTTATCATCTCAATACGACTGTACACAAATCCAGCTTCACACGGTCCAATATCCAAAAACAGCATACATACAAACAAAAATAGGGAGCAAAGAGCCGCTGCACAGACGCGCCCCGCCATCTTTACAGGAAAAAGATATATACATATATATCCTCTCTCTCTCTCTCTCTCTCTCTCTCTCTCTCTCTCTCTCTCTCTCTCTCTATATATATATATATATATATATACACAGTATATATATATATATATATATATATATATAGATAGATAGATAGATATAGATAGATAGATAGATAGATAGATATAGATATAGATATAAAGATATATATATATATATATATATAGATAGATAGATAGATATAGATAGATAGATATATAGATAGATATAGATATAGATATAGATATAGATATACACTACCGTTCAAAAGTTTGGGGTCACCCAGACAATTATTTTGTGTTTTCCATGAAAAGTCACACTTATTTACCACCATGAGTTGTAAAATGAATAGAAAATATAGTCAACGCATTGACAAGGTTAGAAATAATGATTTGTATTTGAAATAATAATTTTTTCCAGATACTCAACCTGCTCAAAGGAAGGTCAGTTTTATAGCTTCTCTAACCAGCTAAACTGTTTTCAGCTGTGCTAACGTGATTGCACAAGGGTTTTCTAATCATCCATTAGCCTTCTGACGCAATGAGCAAACACATTGTACCATTAGAACACTGGAGTGATAGTTGCTGGAAATGGGCCTCTATACACCTATGTAGATATTGCACCAAAAACCAGACATTTGCAGCTAGAATAGTCATTTGCCACATTAGCAATGTATAGAGTGTATTTCTGATTAGTTTAAAGTTATCTTCATTGAAAAAAAGTGCTTTTCTTTCAAAAATAAGGAAATTTCTAAGTGACCCCAAACTTTTGAACGGTAGTGTGTGTATATACAGTATATACTGTATATATTTTAGTGCTGTTGGACGATTAAAATTTCTAATCGTGATTAATCTTTTGAATCATCCAGTTAATCACGATTATTAATGAATTAATCGCATATTTTTCCATTCAAATACAGTGTACCTTAACTTGCCAAATTTTCAAGTTTCTCATAGTCTTATAAACATGGGAGTGGACAAATATGCTTGCTTTCTTCAGCTGCAGGTTTATTAAAGCTCAATATGTCAAAAATGACAACTATTCTTTCAGAATATTCTCCAAAAAAGTCTTCAAAAGTGCTGAAATATTGCATGTGTAAACCGCAGAATGGCAGAGCTTAATAACGTCATTGTAGCAACAATGCTTACACAATTCAGTGCCCAACTTTACTCCTGTAGTAAACTGTAAATAAACTGTAAACATCAAAGAGGCAGCGCAAATGAGGAGTATAATATAGAACCAGGACTCCACCTATACAGTGCAACTTACTTAGCTTATACTTCCAGCTTCTTTGGCTAAAACAGACTTTTCTTTATCCTCTTCAGCAGAGGTAGAGGAACACAATTTCCAGCTATTTTAACTTAAATTGAAGCTATTCTAAAAATGAATATGGACACCCAACATAAAAGTTAACACTAACAGAACAACATACATGGGTTGTTCCCATTTACTTCTTTCTATTGAGCCAGTTTCCCAAACAGACAAGCTTGTTTACATTTTCAGATGACAGAGCAGCACGTTTCTTCTGAATCACATGACCAAACAGTGAAAACAACCTCTCACAGGGGACAGATGTGGCAGGTGTTGCCAGGTACTTGCGTGCAAGCAGAGCCAACTGTGGGTGTGCCCCTTCATGTTTGGACCACTTCATGTTTGGACCATGTTTGGACCACCACTGTTGGGGACAGTCCTCCATCCCAATAGTGGGATCTGCCCTGTAGCGCTCAAGACACTTCTCAATACTGTCATCCTCCTCATCAGAAGAAGACTCTGGGACAAGCATGAGAGATAACCGTTTCTTCGGTGGTTCGGATGTTTTTGGCTCTCGTGGCTGTGCAGGATTGTCCACCTCTCTCAGCAAGGCAGTGATGGAACACCACACCTCAGCCCTCTCAGGTTTGCTCAGACACTTGAGGTCCTTAAACTGAGGATCCAGTGATGTTGCCACCCTCAGCCATGCAGTGTTAGTTTTTCTGCTGAGAAGGTCTGCTTGAATCAAATTATGTAAGTTGGGTCATCCTCGGTGGCCTCCATCACTTGTGACAGATGGCATAATGCCGGAAGCACCACTGAGCAGGAAACAAACTTCTCTCCTCCAAGAAGATCAGTTATGTACCTGCAATAATAGAGAAAACCAGTTCAATTAGGAGCTTTTAACAATTATACATACAGTGCATCCGGAAAGTATTCACGACACTTCACTTTTTTTGCATTTTGTTATGTTACAGCCTTATTCCAAAAGGGATTAAATTCATTTTTTTCCTCAAAATTCTACACACAATGCCCCATAATAACAATATGAAAAAAGTTTTTTTTTTTTTTTTTAGATTTCTACAAATTTATTAAAAATAAAAAACTAAGAAATCACATGTACATAAGTATTCACAGCCTTTGTTCAATACTTTGTTGATGCACCTTTGGCAGCAATTACAGTCTCAAGTCTTTTTGAATATGATGCCACAAGCTTGGCACACCTATCTTTGGGCAGTTTCGCCCATTCCTCTTTGCAGCACCTCTCAAGCTCCATCAGGTTGGATGGGAAGCGTCGGTGCACAGCCGTTTTCAGATCTCTCCAGAGATGTTCAATTGGATTCAAGTCTGGGGTCTGGCTGGGCCACTCAAGGACATTCACATAGTTGTCCTGAAGCCACTCCTTTGATATCTTGGCTGTGTGCTTAGGGTCGTTGTCCTGCTGAAAGATGAACCGTCGACCCAGTCTGATGTCAAGAGCACTCTGGAGCAGGTTTTCAACCAGGATGTCCCTGTACATTGCTGCATTCATCTTTCCCTCTACCTTGACTAGTCAGTTCCTGCTGCTGAAAAACATCCACACAGCATGGTGCTGCCACCACCATTGGCATGGTTATGAGCGGTGCCTGGTTTCCTCCAAACATGACGCCTGGCATTCACGACAAAGAGTTCAATCTTTGTCTCATCAGACCAGAGAATTTTGTTTCTCATGGTCTGAGAGTCCTTCAGGTGCCTTTTGGTAAACTCCAGGTGAGGTGCCATGTGCCTTTTACTAAGGAGTGGCTTCCGTCTGGCCACTCTACCATACAGGCCTGAGTGGTGAGCGGTGGATTGATGCAGAGATGGTTGTCCTTCTGGAAGGTTCTCCTCTCTCCACAGAGGAACCCTGGAGCTCTGACAGAGTGACCATCGGGTTTTTGGTCACCTCCCTGACTAAGGCCCTACTCCCCCAATGGCTCAGTTTAGACGGCCGGCCAGCTCTAGGAAGAGTCCTGGTGGTTCCAAACTTCTTTCATTTATGGATGATGGAGGCCACTGTGCTCATTTGGACCTTCAAACCAGCAGAAATTTTTCTGTACCCTTCCCCAGATTTGTGCCTCCAGACAATCCTGTTTCGGAATTCTACAGACAATTCTTTTGACTTCATGCTTGGTTTGTGCTCTGACATGCACTGTCAGCTGTGGGACCTTATATAGACAGGTGTGTACCTTTCAAAATCATGTCCAATCAACCAAATTTACCACAGGTGGACTCCAATTAAGCTGTAGAAACATCTCAAGAATGATCAGTGGAAACAGGTTGCACCTGCGCTCAATTTTGAGCTTCATGGCAAAGGCTGTGACTACTTATGTACATGTGATTTCTTAGTTTTTTATTTATTTATTTTTTTTTTTATTTAAGTTTTTGTAAAGGGTATACAGGTCATTACAGCATTGCATTGTTTACATTTTCATCACATGTTCCCTTATTTTTTGCTATTTGACAACATTGGTAGGATAGTTATTACAACACCCCCCCTTTTTTTTTTAAAGTGAAAGAAAAAGTGAAATTAAGGAGAATTACATAAAAACAAAAAAAAACCCAAACGAATAAACAAACAAACAGAACAGCAAAAAACAAACAAACAGAAAATTAAGTAATTAAAAGTAAAAGAGCATCTGAGTAGTGTTGGAACAAAGAGCGGGACCATTATTGAAATGGTATTTGTCAAAGATTAGATCTAATGGAAGACACATATGCGATCCAGGGTTGCCAAAAGTTCATGAACCCATCCATGTCCTGTCTCAGTGCGAATGTCAACTTTTCCATCGAGTAAATGTCTTGAATCACGTTAATCCAATCTTCAGGTGTAGGACAGTCCTTCAGCATCCATTTTTTAGTTAGGGCTTTTTTACTTGCCAATATTAAAACATTGAATAAGTATTTTTCTCCTCGTCTTTCCAGTGAGTCCGGTAGTAAACCCAAATACAAAGTTACAAAAGAAAAGGGAACTGTTATTTTGAATATTTTCCCCAATATTGTCTATACGTTGGTCCAATATTGGTGGATAACTGGGCATGACCAAAACACATGAAAATGATTTGCAGTCTTTTCACCACACAAGCGCCAACAGTTCAACCCCTTATGGGTAAATTTGTTTTGTGCAGGTGTTCTGAAAAATCTCACCAAGTTTTTCCATCCAAATTCTCTCCACTGCAGGGATGAGGTACTTTTCCATTGCTGTTTATTTAGCTTTTCCCATATTTCCAATTGTAAAGTGAAATTCCCCTCTTTTTCCCATCTCTCTTTTATATATGATGTGTTGTCTCCTTTTAAGTCTTGAAGACCTTGGTATATTTTAGAAATGTAACTGATCCCTGGGATCCCTTTATATGCCATTAAGAAGACCTTCAGAACACCTGACTGGGCCCTTTCCAAATCCTCCTTTTTAAGTATATTGTTTATATGGTGTCTAAGCTAAAAGAACCTGTAAAGATCTTGATTTATTAGACCTTGTTTTTTCAAATCTTCAAAACTTCTTAAAGTTTGCCCCTTAAAAAAATCGTAATATTTTATCAGCCCTTTCTCTTTCCACTCTTTAAATCTAGTGTCTGTTTTATTGGGGGTAAAGTCTTGATCATAGGCAATCCATTGCAGAAGTCGATAGGGCTCTTTAGCTTGATTCTCTCTGACTATCTTAAACCAAATTTTTAGCGGGGTCTCTATCCACGGGTTAGTGTTATTCAAGAGTTTAGTTAAGGCATTGTTCCCTATTATCGCCTGTAGGGGGATGTCACTTGTTATTTGGCATTCCATCTCCTTCCATTGTGCAGTGTAGACTGGGTTACATATCTCTACTAAAGTTTTAATCTGTGCAGCTATAAAATAGTCCCTGATATTTGGCAGCGCGAGCCCACCTTTGTCTTTGTTTAGCTGCAGGGTTCTATATCTGATTCTAGGTCTCTTACCCTACCATATGAATCTTGAGATCCTTCTGTCCAGCTCCTGCCATGTTTTTTTGGGAGGTTCTACCGGTATTGTTTGGAAAAGGTATAGAGGACGTGGAAGTATATTCATTTTGACTGCTTCAATTCTTTGTGCAGTACCTAAGAATGGTATCATATTCCATCTTGCTAGGTCAGATTTTATTTTTGTCACCAGTGGATCATAGTTTAGTGTTATAATTTTGTCGAGTTGTTTCGGGATATTGACCCCCAGATATTTCATAGATTCCAACTCCCAGTTAGTTTTGAGTTCATTTAGTGAAAAATGATTTGGGTCATAGTTGAATGTTAAGACTTGGGTTTTATGCATGTTTAATTTGTACCCCGATAAATCTCCATAGTCTGAAAAAACTGAGATTAGTTCTGGTAGAGAAGTGTCTGGCTGCCCTAGGTATATTAAAATGTCATCAGCAAAGAGTGCTATTTTATGTTCCTTCTGACCAAGTGTAATACCTTGAATTTCTTGATTTTGTCTTATCCATTGGCTCAGAGGTTCTATGAAGATTGCAAAGAGCAGTGGAGACAGGGGGCAGCCTTGACGACATCCTCTTTCCAGCTCAAAAGATGATGATAAATTACCGTTAATCCTTATTTTAGCTGTTGGTTTTTTATATAATGCCTGTATAGTTCTAATGAAGTTGTTATGAAAATTGAAACTGGATAAGATTCTATATAGGAAAGACCAGTCAACCGAATCGAATGCTTTTTCAGCATCTAATCCCAATATGACTGCATTTAAGTTATATTTTTTTATATGATGAATTATGTGTAAAGTGCGTCGAATGTTGTCTTGTGTCTGTCTTTGTCTTATAAAACCTGTTTGGTCTAAGTGAATTAAGTCTGTCAGTATGTTTTCTAACCTTTTGGCAAGGATAGTGGTAAAAAGCTTATAGTCCTGATTTAATACACTGATTGGTCTGTAGTTGGAGCATTCTAGTTTATCCTTTTCAGGTTTAGGTATAACTGCAATGACCCCTTCTCTCCAGGAGGGGGGGATTTCCCCTGTGTGGAGGACGTAGTTAAATGTTTTCAGGAGGAGAGGAGATAGTTGCTGTTTAAAGGTTTTGTACCACTCTGCTGTATAGCCATCTGCTCCTGGGGATTTGTTAGCTTTAAGTTTCATAATTGCTTTTTCCAATTCTTTAGGTTGTATTTCTGACAGTAGGGTTTTATTTTGTGATTCCGTAAGTTGGGGAAGGTTTAATGTGTTTAGTAATGTCTCGGATGCGTTTTTATGTTTTTTGTGGGAGTATAAGTTCTTGTAGTAATTCTCGAAGCTTTTAAGAATATCCTGAATTCTGAATTTTATTTCCTTTGATACTGGGTCTCTGATTTTGTAGATTGCTCTTTCCGTTTGTTGTTTCCTCAATTTATAGGCTAGTAATTTTGCCGATTTACTGCCTGCTTCATAGTGTTTTTGTTTCAGAAATGTAAGTTTCTTCTGGATTTCTATTGTGTAGATCTCATTTATTTGATTTTTAATTTCTTTAATCTTGAGCGAGCCATTAGAATGAGTGTTGTCTTTGTGTTCTTTTTCTAGGTTCTTGAGTTCTGACTCTAGCGTGATTAGTTTTTCTTGTCTCAGTTTCTTTTGGGTTGCCAGTTTTGCAATAATTTTTCCCCTTATTACAGCTTTGCACGCATCCCACAGTATTAAAGGAGATACTTCTCCATTATCGTTTTCTTCCAAATATCTGAGAATATCTGATTCCAATTCATCTTTCAGTGGTCCTTTCAGGACACTTGAATTCAACGTCCAGGAAAATGTATTATTTGTGTATTTTTGGATGTTTAAGTCCATATAGATCGGACTGTGGTCGGAGAGATCCATCAGTCCTATTTTACATGTTTTTACTCTTCCAATGTCTCTATTAAACATAAAAAAGTAATCAATCCTTGAGTAAGATGAATGTGGCGTTGAATAAAAAGTATAATCTTTTACATTGGGGTTGAATTCCCTCCATACGTCACAGATTCCCATTTCTTTTAGTAGCATCCGAGTATTCTTATTTTGGGTGTTATTTTGATGTGAAGAATTACCTGTCGCATCCCAGTATGGATTCAGTCTTAGATTGAAGTCTCCACCACATATCACTAAACCTTGGGCTTTAGTTATCATTAGGTCGAATACATTTTTATAAAATTTCCATTTAGCCCCTGGTGGTGCATATATATTCAGCAGGGTGATATCTTCTCCCTCTAGCCGCCCAGTTACCAAACTGTACCTCCCTTCTTTATCTTTGTGTTCTGATTTTTTTTCAAATGTAATTTTGGTTGATATCAATGTCGCTACTCCCCTCCTCCTCCCTGATTTATATGAAGATGAAGAGATCATTTTAAACCCTTGTCTATTGAGTTTAGTGTGTTCCACGTCTGTTAGGTGGGTTTCTTGTAAAAATATTATTTCTGCTTTGTCTTTTTTCATTTTGCGTAGAATTTTGGATCTTTTAACTGGATTCAGGATCCCTTTTACATTATATGAGGCTATTTTGGTTACACCCTGTTTCTCCATTGTATTTTCTTATTTAGTATAACAGTGTGGTGGCCCTCTTTTTTGCTACTCAGAAACTGAAAGAACATTAAGAACATAAAAAACATTAAGAACATAGTGTACGAAACTTTAAAACAAAAAACTGTCAAAAAAACTTCCTGAGCTGGGGTCTCTTTAAAGACCCTGTAAGAGCCCTGATGGAGTGTAGGCTCTGAGGGAAATTCCTCAAACTCTGTTACGTGTTGAGGGCCCTCTCTTACCCCTGTAAGTTGTCCCATGTTTTTAACGTGAATTTCAGATCCCAATCCGAATTTGTAATGATTTTTTTTTTTTTTATGCCTATACCCTATGACAGGGGTGTCCAACCATGTGCCATGGAGAGCCAAGACCCTGCAGGTTTTACCTCCAACCAGTGTCTTCAACAGCAGATTTCAGTGAACTTCTTCCCACTGATTGCTGATAAGTGAAAACACCTGCTGAAGAGACTGGGTAGAAGAGAAAACCTGCAGGGTCTTGGCTCTCCATGGCACATGGTTGGACACCCCTGCCCTATGAGATTGTGTGCACCCTCCCACCCCCATCACAGCAAACATTCACTCTAATACAGTATTTGTTAGTGTGGAGAGAACATGTGGGTCATTGTTACGTTTCTATTTTAACATGATTTTTTTTTTCCCCTTTAAATTAAGAAGACATTTGTTTCTAATGCTATAACTGCTCCATGAAAGGTTTTACCACATGCTGATTCTGCATCTCCTTTAATGTTTGTTACCTTGTAGGAGGGGGGGTGGAAGTGCAGAGTGACTGAAAAGAAAAAAAAACCCAAAAAGGTCGCTATTCCTTCCTGGAACTGGAAAGCTTATCTTTGTAGCTCTGGGGCTGGGTTTCCCGCTGCTGGCCCGTGGATTTTGAAGGTCTCTGAGTGGACCACGTTTGAACTCTGATCTTCTCGCTCAGATCCGCTGCGGGTTTAAACACCGTTACCGGGAGTCCTCTTCTTGCCATGTCAGTTGTTGCTTCTTCCGCTGAATTATAGAGACATGACTCTTCCCCGTAAAAGACCTTTAGCTTCGCCGGAAATGGCGTCTGAAAGCGTAGATTCTGTTCCCGTAGAACCTTTTTGGCGTTGTTATATTCCCGTCGTTTTTTAAGAACCTCAGGGGCGTAATCGTGCTCCACGAAGACTTTTCTCTCATGATGCATAAATCCTTTTTTCTGCCAAGCCCGTCTTACAACCTCTTGTTTTATTTTGAAATTGGCGAATCTTACCAACACAGAACGTGGGGGCGCTTCCGGGGCTGGTTTTGCAGCTAATGTACGATGGGCTTTTTCTATCTTCAAATCCGTGGTTTGTGGAATATCCAACTTCTCTCTCAATAAGGATTCCACGCATTCCGCCACTGTGTTGAAACTATCTTCAGCTCCTTTTTTCAGACCGTGAATTCTGATGTTATCTCGTCTCTGTCTTCCTTCTTGGTCGGTTAGCTTAGCCTCCAGCCTTGACTGTTTTCTGTGTAAATCCAGCACAGAGTCTTCAAGCACTTTTACTCTTTCTTCAGCTTCCAAGATTCGGTTTTCGGCCTGGTCCATTCTGCTATTCGCCCTTTTTAGATCCTCTCTGAATTCAAGAAATTCGGCCCGAAATCGTCGTATTTTGTCAAATAGCGATTTCAAGCTAATCCTTTTGTTAGCTAGGCCCAGGTCCTCGTCTTCTGAACGGAGGTCCTCTGGTTCAGATTCTGCAGCCGCTGTGCGTCCTGACCTGGGGAATGTCAGTTTCTTCTGCTTGTGGTTAGGCATGGTGTTATTGTCTTTTGATTTTTAATCTTCCAAAAATCCGTTAGGTCTGATTTTGAGGATGTTTTCCTTGGATTGAGTCTGGGAGTTTCAGCGTTAGGTTGCTATCACCATGGCATCCAGACCGGAAGTCTAGTTTTTTATTTTTAATAAATTTGCAAAAATCTCAAAAACTTTTTTCACATTATCATTATGGGGTGTCGTGCGTAGAACTTTGAGGAAAAAAATGAATTTTATCCTTTTTGGAATAAGGCTGTAAGATAACAAAATGTGGAAAAAGTGAAGTGCTGTTAAGACTTTCCGGATGCACTGTATATATGGGTGGATATTCCATTTCCCTGTTGGGAGGAACAATAAACAGAACATTTTCTCTAGAGTAAATATAGAGGGTATGCGTATGATGCCACCGAATAGAACTCATATCAGTTAAAAAACACTGAGTGGCACAAATGAATGGCAGCATTAGGGTGTGTACAGAAAAACACAAAAAATACAATATTCATTCACAGCAATACATGGGGTACCTGCTTGCATTGTAGAGAGCTAATCTTTTTCTATCTTGATTAATTGGCAAAAAAATAAATAAGTTATTAAATGCTCTGAATCAGTTCTTCACTTCCCATGTGCTCCTTGGTGCGCTGCTGTGACAAAATATTTTGTGTGAATTTTATATTTTGCTGCATAAAAAATAAAGCTGTCCCATGTGATTGCCACTCAGTACTATGCTGCTATGATAACTGTCCTGTAACTGCCAAGAATTCTGTTCTCATGCATCCTCTTTATTGAGGGGACACTCTAAGTATTATAGTACTATAGTAGTATTACCTGCAGTGCTCCCGCAAGACCTCCACCCAAGTCCTCCTCCTGCTGTTGACATAGAAACGTTGGTTGCATGTTGGGCCAGCGTAACCCTCAGTGGATCTTTATTCCTCAGAACACGTGTGATCATCTGTGGAGTACTGTTCCACCTTGTTGGGATGTCCTGTGCGAGTGATTCTTTCTTTCCAAGCTGTTCAAGTTGCTGCTGTTCTAGCTCTGCTGCATTTGGTGGGCTGTGCTTGAAATGGCTCACTACCTTTATGCATTTTGCTAATACTCTGTCAAATGGGCTGTTCTGTAGACTGACTGTGACAGCTCTTTGGAGGATATGTGCAATGCAAGGCATGTGCTCGAAGGGGAGCTGTCTGGTCACAGCAGTCATGTTGCGTACACTATCAGTGATCGGAGTGCTGATTTTATTTTCAATAACCCACTGGCTGGCTACCTGCATGAAGTGCTCAGCACACGCATTGGCAAAGTGCCTCTCCTCAATCTTCAGAACCATTAAAGCATGCGATTGTAGTTTCCACTGTGGGTCAAAATAATGTGCAGTGACCCCAAGGTAGCTGTGATTACTCACAGAGGTCCAGTAGTCCCCAGTC